>CM062813.1:835202822-835945322 GCA_031772625.1 Pinus tabuliformis
TTTCAACTTGGGAGGACAGAATCATGGGAAAAGAACCACTACAGACTCATCCAGAAATTGAAGACATACAAGAGTGGATGAAAGGTAAAGGTTTCAATACTTTACACTCAATCTCTCAATGGAACCAAAAGGAGTGGCAAGACTGGAAAATCTCAGCAATTCCGGCAAATCTGGAAGGGAAATGGAGAAAAATCAGGCAACTCCTAAAAGGGGCAACGCCAATCCACCATGATGAGGAAGATGATTATCTCTAGGACCCAAGCGGTGGACATTACACAGTTAGGACCGGATATAAAATCATTCAAGAACAACAAAATCAACAAGACTGGGATTCTTGGAAAATAGCATGGAAATCAGAAAGTCTGCCTAAGATCAAAATGTTCATCTGGACTCTTTTAAAAGGGAGAATATTGACCAGTGAAAACTTTAAAAAAAAAAGGCTTTCAAGGCCCAACACGATGCCCATTATGCATGCAGGCTGAAGAAAATATACAACATTTATTCCAAGAATTCACTTTTGCCAAAGAATGTTGACAGCAGTTGATAAGTCCATTGGAAATAGCAATAAATTTTGAAAAGCCCTTGCCGGATTTTCTTCAGACCTTTGAGAAGGCCTACCCATACACAACAAAGAAGAAAGTTACAATTCATAGAATATGGAAGTACATTCCAGTAGTTCTATGTTGGAAAATTTGGTTGACACGAAACAAGTGCATTTTCAAAAATCAAATTCCAAGGATAGGAAAGACCCTCTCAAAAACGTGGGGATTAACTTCTGAAATCCTCAACGTCAAAGGAACAGCACCAATAGATTATAACACTCTTCAACGGGAAGAGCGAGATTGGCTCAGCAAAGCCATAATAAATAATAATGGACAAAAGGGATAGAGGAAGATAAACTCAGGAAACATATGGAAAATAAGAATGAGTGAAGAGGAGCTAACAAACTGGAGGAAAAATCAGAATAGATAATGTCTACACTTTGATGGGCCCTCAAAGCATAATCCGGGAAAGGCAGGGGCAGGGGGAATAATCCTCGATCCTGATGGGAAAGAAAATGTCACATATGAATGGGGATTGGGACAAATCTCAAATAATAAGGTAGAATCATACAGCTTGTTAATGGGAACAAGAATAATCAAAAAAAGAGAAATTCAAAATCCTATCATAATAGGAGACTTAGCCATAATAATAGAGGCAATGGCAAGAAACAAAAATCCAAGCAATGAGTTCATGAACAGAATTTTTAGAAGAATCAAGAAGAACTTAGAAGGCTTTGGTGATGTAATCTTTAAACATGTCTTGAGAATTCACAATCAACGGGCGAATTATTTTGCAAACCAAGCAATGGAAAAAAATGAAGGGCATGTTTGTGAAAACCAGGAGGAATATCACAACTATGTTCCTTAATAATCAGCAAAAAATCACAAGTATAAAGCTCACCAAAACCAAGGGAAAAATCACAATGATAAAAGCAATAAATCAAAAAACAACAAAGGACATATCAATGCAGTAACAGCCAGGAAATCACGGGAATGCAAAGGAAAAATCATGAAACTTCAGACTCTCGTATGAGCAACAGCAGGAAGGACGATTGCAATCTTGGTCACAAGAACCACGTTGCAATCTATCTCATCGAAGGCAGGTCTCGGGCTGCGTTAAAGCACTATAAGAATAGAGGGTGCATTCACAAAAATCGCAGTAGCAATCTCAGCGAAGAAATCTTCATTTTCCATGTTAATATAGTGTTACTTTGGTTTCAAAACCCCTCCCTGTCTTCTCTAATAGCCCATAGTGTTTCCTTTGTTCAGCACACAGACTTCATCTTAAGCCCCCACCCTTCTTCTTACCTAGCTCGCTCACCCAGTATCCCTTCACTCCCTCCACTCAGCGATCCATTGCAGCGCAAAGCCCTTCGGAGCATCCACGCCCTCCATCTGCCCCTCCCATTATCTCAGCCCTCCTCCTTGACTGTTATAACCATATTTTGGTCTCCCTTAAATTCTGTCATTCACACGGACTTCAACTCTATCGGAATACACGGGAAAAACCCAACCAAGCGCTTAAACCGGACTTCAAAAAAACATTCACCCGCAACTATAATTATCGACGGGTCCGCACTCCCAAGCCATTTTCACAGCGCTGCTCCTTCCTTTCTCCGACCTTTGATCAAATCAGGACCGTTGATCTAGCGCTCGATCCGATGGTTGTCACTTAGCCTGATCAATCAAACTTGTGCGAAAATCCTCCACCGTCGATTTTTACTCAATGGATCTGACGGTTCACATCGATTTCGGGTAGATATTAAGCACGGAGAATACCCGCCCGAAAAGCGGTTTTCTCTCTCTCCTCCGCTGCTACATGTCGCTCGGTCAATGGAATTGGGTGACTGTTCCTTTTTACCACTTGTTATCACTGAAAATTTTGTTGCCAAAATTTTTTAGCCTAGCTTAAAGGACAAGGCGTTTTCACAGCGCATGAATCCGTTAGCAGTTTCGCAGTGCCATCTGTTTTAGTGATTTCGTAGCGAAAACACTGACCTTGCACTGGTTGCGCTGCGAAATTGGGAAATGACAGATTTTTAAAGTGAATTGATGGAAACACTGCAGGAAACGAGGTTTGTCAAGCTGTTATATGTGGGCTTGTACTCCATTGAAGGGGAACATTCCAGTGGTAATTTTGCTTTGCGCTCACATCTGTTGTGGCAGGTTCTCATGATCACCAACGAAGGTCCATCAAAACTCTGTTTCATACTCTAGTCTCAAAACCGTGGTTCCTTTTGAAATCAATGCTCGATCAGAATCGGTTATGAGAAAACTTCTGTTCGTCGACTTATTCCAAGTTATCATTGCCTTGTGTCAGTTGAAGGATTTTACGAGTGGAAAAAGGATGGAGCGAAGAAGCAATTATTCTATATACATTTTCAAGATAAATGAACAAAGGATTTCCGCTGTTAATGACATGTTCGCGTACAGAGAAGGATTTTAATGAATGTTTGACTCAGTAAAAGGAATCTGGGCTGCAGTTTGATGGTATAGTCTATGTTTTATCATCTCGTTCAGCACAAGAGGAGTTGATTGAAAGATGTTTTTCATTTTGCAATGGGAAGCTCAATATGTTGATTAATAATGTCGGTATAAATATGAGGATTTCTCATTTCTTATGTCTACCAACGTTGAATCAGCTTATCATATGCCTCAGCTGTCACATCCTCTACTAAAAGCATTAAAAAGGGGAAGCATTGTTTTCATTTCATCGGTTGTTGGTGTTGTAGCTACTCTCTGGTACCATATATGCAGCCAGCAAAGGAGCAATGAGCCAACTCACAAAAAATCTTGCATGTGAGTGGACAAGTGACAACATACGTGTTAACTGTGTGACACATGGCAAGTTTCTGAAGGAGGAATATTCTTTACATTTACTATTTTGACTACACGTTCCTCTAAGGCGTTGGCGTGGCTTCATGATTGAATGCCTGTTATATTGGGGACAGAGGGCATTTGATATTTGGAGTTGCAGGGGTGCAAAGCATGGCTATGGAAATGGCGACCATGCGAAAAATCTCCAGTTCACCCTTGTTTAGGTCCGGATCGGCTATGTTATAAAGAGCTCTGTAATCTACTGTTGCTCTTTCCAACGAGGCCGACTACTCTCGTCTCGAAAAACAAGAGTCCCATGTCACTTGTCCAAAGCAGCTGAATGCTCCACTGGAGGAGGTCGATCCCGAGATTGCGAATATCATAGAACTTGAAAAAATCGATAATGGAAGGGTATTGAACTTATCCCTTCAGAGAACTTTACTTCATTATCAGTCATGCAGGCTGTAGGATCAGTCATGACCAATAAATACAGTGAAGGCTATCCTGGTGCAAGATACTATGGAGGAAATGAATTCATTGACATGGCAGAGTCGTTATGTCAGAAAAGAGCATTGGAAGCATTTGGTTTGGATCCAGATAAATGGGGAGTTAATGTACAACCCTTGTCAGGCTCTCCGGCTAATTTTCAAGTTTACACTGCTTTGTTGAAGCCCCATAATCGTATCATGGCACTTGATCTTCCACATGGTGGTCATCTGTCTCATGGTTACCAGACCGATACTAAAAAGATCTCAGCAGTTTCAATTTTTTTTGAAACAATGCCTTATAGATTGGATGAATCTACAGGCTATATTGATTATGTCCAGCTGGAGAAAAGTGTAGTCCTATTCAGGCCTAAACTTATGATTGCTGGTGCTAGTGCTTATGCACGCCATTATGACTATGCTCAGATGCGCAAGGTTTGTGACAAGCAAAAAGCTGTGTTGTTGGCGGACATGGCACACATAAGTGGACTTGTTGCAGCTGGTGTAGTTCCATCTCCTTTTGAGTTTGCAGATGTAGTGACCACTACTACACACAAGTCACTCCGTGGTCCTCGTGGTGCAATGATATTTTATAGAAAGGGCATCAAAGAAATTAACAAGCAGGGGCAAGAGGCAACTACCTCAGAGTATAAAGCACATCAAGGAGAGGAGCTTCGAAACAATTTTCTTTCTCACATTCGGGCAGAACGGTTACAGGATTTGCAAAGGCTTGATTAGAACACACAGCTTCAACATTTACCGAAGTTTTCTGTGGTGTCTCACGTGTCCTTGATCGCATATATTTAGGTTTAAACCAGAAGATCGTTGTTGAAGGGTTTTTGAATAGAAAAGTGTTTAAATTTGCATACAAATACAATCTTAATAATGTGCGCAAAGGGTTGAAACATGCCAAAGACAGTAGAGGGGGCTTCAGGTAAGCATACCCCACAGGACGCATTACCATCGGATGATGCTAGCTGCAAATCTAATATTTTAACAGCATCGTCGTCACCACCACCATCAACTGTGGAGATGATGAACAAGTTGGCGCACAGCTGATAGGGAAAACTTCTGTAAAGCGTGTGAGAGAATCAGAATCGCGTGGAAATACTTCAGAGAGGAGATGTAAAGCTGGAAATTTGAAATGTGGACCAGAAACCGGCCACACCAAGTCTCTCAAGGCGATGAATTGTGATATATGCTGCATCGGATTTAGTTTTTGCCGTGAATGCTTTTGTATTCTCTGTGGGAAGGCTACTGATCAGAGTGTGGCATACTACTGTAATATCAGATGCGAGGGAAAGCTGAATGAAGAATTTGTTTGTGGGCATGTTGCTCACCTAGAGTGTGCTCTACTTTGTCATATGGCAGGCGTAGAGCCAAGCATTGGTTTAGATGTGGAGTATCATTGTAGATGCTGTGACAAAAAGGCGAACCTGATGATGCTTGTTTCCAGCATACTTCATGCATCTAAATCCCTGGAAATACGAGCTGATGTTGAGAAGAATTTGTGTCTTGCTTTACGTATTATACAGGGTACAAGGCAGATTGTGGGAAGAAGCCTGCATAATAATATGGAGTCATCTCTAAAGAAGCTTCGCATTGGAACGAATCTGGCAATTCTGATGGCATAAATTTGATCACTCAAATAAGATCCCACATCAGTGATATACAGAGTGTTATTTTAGCTCTCAGAATCCATGTTTTTGGCCGGTTTAAAGATTTGGTTACTTGCGCAAATGGTCTAGTGTTAATTATGGCCATTTTAATTATTCACACTCCAGTTGCATATCAAGTTCTAGAGCACTTGAAAACTTGTTTGGTTCCGGCATTTGGTTACAGCGTTAACACTATTTGAGCCTATCCTCAGTTTGATTGCAGTTCTGTCAAGGGATTTGCGTAAGGAGTTCATGCCTTTACCAAAGAGAGTGAGGGAACCTGGGATAGTGTTTTGGGAGGTGCTGTTGAAAAAGGCACCAATTTACCAGTTCCAAACACAGATGCGTTTCTACCAAAGCCATTAGAGTCTGCATTGTTTTAGAGGTCCATCATATTGCTTATGGAGTTAGACATGCTGCTCTTGTTACAGAGTTTATATTTGAGGAATTTCCTATTGAGGATGGCATGGTGGAGGGACTTGCAGATTCTACATCAAAATTAAGGTCATTTGAACACCAGCACTTAAAGGAACACAGTGATACATGTCAAAATGAGCAGAATGGATGTCTGGAAAATACACAGGATGCAATGTTAGGCTTCTACTAATGAACTTTCTGTTGATCCACTAGATTCTGGCACGTGGAATAATGGCCAGCGCATCATGGACGTGGAAACCTGGTAATTAAAGGATAAAAACACACTTCTTTGGATTCGAATCTTTGAGGCAAACCAAAGACCGACAATCATGAACAGTTTCCTATATTTCAGGGTGTGGGAGAACATGTTATATTAAAGGCCAACAAGCAACTACAGACACCTGTCACAGCCAAACTTAAAGAAGCCATTTGTCAGAGGATGAACCTGTTCTCTCATTTTCCTCGCAGGAGCACCAGTTTGATTGTAATAAATGCTTTTTCCAGCATGATGAAGAATTAGAGTTTTAATTGTTTTAGGATTCCAGCGTTAATTATTTTAGGATTATAGTGCTGTCAATTAGTAATAAATGACTTTTATTAGTTAGTTTAAAGGTGAATAGGTGGCGATAGAAAAGGACTCCGAGCTCCCCTCATGCTGGAGGTGGCAACTCTAAGTAGTTAGAAGTAGGTGTCTATATAGAGGAGAATGATGGATGTAATAGGGGTTGGACATTTTATACAAAAACAGAGTTATTTGGGCCAATGTAAGACTTGTTACAGTAATAGTAAAACAGTGGTTATTTCTTCTCAAGATTCTCAATGGATTATTTTGTTCAAATGTGATGGTGGTGTTTTATCTTATATGTTCTTTTACAGCCTGTGGCTCCACTTGGGATAGTGTGCCCTTGTGGTACACTAAGAACCTGCAGTTTCAGTGCCTTATCCATTTATGACAAACAGAAACTTGCTTGACAAGCATGATTGGAGGAGAAAGAAAACTACATCTACTGAAAAAAGAAATGCTCAGTTAACCTTGAGCTTATTTGCATTTACCTCTACCTACCTACCCTAACAATTTCAACTTCTTCAGCTCAATCAATGTGAAATTTCCAATGTAGCCAATCATCTACCTTATCTGACATTTGAGTCCTTTGGCTGCATCGGAGTTCAGAGCTACAATGGTATTGTGATGACCGCTGCCACTGGAATTGTCTCGGATCTTTATAGGTAAACTGAAACATTGGAGAGTAAAACTCTTCCATGTAATCAGCTATAGGATCCCAGAATACACGATCAGCTTGATTTTTCTTGTGACTTTCTGGCTGTGCAAACTGACCTTCAACAGCAGTGTGCATTTCCTCAAGTGTAAAAGAGAAAGGAAACAAGACTCTCTCCTTATGTTCTTCCATAGAGAGCTGCTGAAAATAATGATCATGGTTATGAAAACTATATGCCTGAATTTGTCCTTCTAAACCTTCAATTTCTTTTTCAAGGTCCTCAGCAAATTCATCAAAAAATCTCATCCTATCTTCTGTCTTGCAGTCAAGGGATTTTAGATATGAGGACAAAGACAAAGAAAAATTTTCAACTGTTTCTCCATTACTACGATCATTATTCCATTGTTTAAAACTTTCAACTGAGGGAGAGTCTACCACCACCTCTGACCTATCTATCCATTCCTCCAAAAACATAAGCCAAAGGTCTTGAAATGACTTAATGGATTTGGCAGGAAAGCATTCAACCCACTGTTTGCACTTCCCTTGAAGTGAATCATAGAATAACCTTATGCAAACATCCTCATGTTTAACTCTAAGAAGCTCAGCAAAATGACAAAAATCTGAGATATGCTTCAAGGTTAAACTCAAATCTTCACCGTTGAATTTTGGACCATTCCTTAGAAAATATGCATCCTTGGGAAAATGATTTGGGAAACCATGAATTCCTGAGAAATCTATGCATGCATACCTTGAACTAAGAATGGCAGCTTCTGGGTCCTTCATAACTCCAGTGGAATCACCATGAATGTATGAACTTTGAATTCTTCAACAATGGAGTCGCCAAGGTAGGTTTGCAGCCTTGAAAACCACTTTGAACTCCTGCTACCTTCAGAAATTCAATCTTAAAACTTCGGGAATGAGTAATCATCAGGCTCCCGGCAGACGCACCAAAATGTTATCACAAAATCAGTACTAAGGGCTGCAACCAAGTAAGATTTTATGTAACTCTTTCAACCAGACTTTAGACTAGGAATTAGCCTTCCTAGTCAGAGAGGGCTCTCTCACAGACTTTTGATAGAAATCAATTACAACAATAGATGGCTAACTCTTCACACATTCATGAAAACAAAGCTGGTTGAACACATATCAAATTGGTCTTCATTGGGCTATGGAGTCTCACACATTTAATAAACAAAAGCACAGTCATTTCATGGAAGTCAAGGCTCTTTGCATTAGATGTTCAAACATACTTCACAAAAACCACAGCTTGCCAAACATACAGGAAGTCAGAGCATTAGAAATGAATTCTGAGTGATTATGTTATAACAAGGCTGTAAAAGAACATATAAGAGAAAACACCACCATCATATTTGAACAAAATAATCCATTGAGAATCTTGAGAAGAAACAACCATTGTTTTACTATTACTGTAACAAGTCTTTACATTGGCCCAAATAACTCTGTTTTTGTATAAAATGTCCAACCCCTATTACATCCTAGTTTTCACCATATATAGGAAAACCCCCAAAACTATCACTATCTTGAGTCTCCTCAACAAGCATGAAGGGAGAACTCGATGATCTACCATTAATTACCCTTATCTATTTCTAAACCAACTCATTAAATACATGAAGTGTTGGGCTGTAAATACATAGAAATATTTCAAATCCAACTCCATCTCCTCGTATGCATGATTCTCCTTGGATCCTTGACAGCTGTACAATTTCTGTTGTGGCTGAGACATGTTGAGGAACATTCACTGAACGAGCTGACCCTCGGGTGCTAGCTGTATAGATAACTCATAAATTGGCAAACCTGAACACCCTATTTTCATGGTCCCTGTCTTCCACTTTTCTTTACCATTTAAAGAGCACACTCCAAGTTCTTTAATACCTTTAATAACCACGCATAACACCATATGCTTTATGATCTGGATGCCTTGTGGAGTGAACAGGTGTGCTAGCCAAAATCTCGGTAACCCTACCAGAACCCTAATATTTCGGTCATAAAGTGCCTTTAAGAGAACTTTTAGCAAAAAACAAAATATTTCACTTTTTCTTCAAAACTCACACCTGTCACTATTTGAGCTGCTATGATATCCATGTATAATCTCCCTCCTGTCCTCGAGACATTCTTTTCAAAATTCGCTGACCTCATCATCAAATTTCATTATTTCTTTATAAAACAGTGTTCTACAGTAGTTTCGTAGCGCGCTACGAAACTACTGTTTCTTGCCAAAACAAAACATATTCATCTTGCAGCGCTTTCAGCTTAAACTCATGACTTCTTCAGATATTTGTACAGGTGCATAGGGACCTACATAACTTCAAAATGATAGAAGTTGAACCAAAATTTATCAAAACTTTGAAAAGTACCTTTCTTCTTAAGTCAGTGAGCTAGTTTACCTAGCTTCTTCTTCAAACTGCTAACCTCTTTCTTCAAAGCCTTATTTTCTGATCTCAGGCTCATGTTCAGCTTTCATCAAGGGTATCTTCAACAACAGCTTTATTAGCACTATCATTTGAGAAAACTTCCTTCGCTTCAGCTTCATATTTAACCCATAAATCTGCAATCGAACCAACTACTCCCATATGTTCTGGCTGAAAAATATGTCTTGAGACAGAGCTCGTAATTTCTCACAGAAGACGTATTTGGAAAAACTGAAGGAGGTTTTTGTGAACCCATCCGTGCTTAACAAAAACCTCTTTTGGTTTTTTGAAAAACTACTCCAGCTGCCCAGAATCGATCCTTGAAGAAGATGTGTAAAACAGGAAATTAAAAACTGCATCTACAGCAGTTTCGTAGCGCAACCTTTAGTCACTCGTTTCTCCCAGCTCATAATTAATTTCAAGAAAATGAAAGAGGTTTTTCTAGTTCAGTATGTTAGGAATAAAAACCTCTTTCAGTTTTCGAAAATATTCTTTCAGCCGCGCTAAATACCTCCTGGAAACTGACTGCTTAAAACAGAGAAATATGCCTTATTTGCCTTGTTTCAATATCATGATGACAGGACCTTGAGTCAACACATGAAGCCTGAATGCAAACATTTGTTACAATATCATCTGCTAGTTCAGTGCCAACGGCAAAACTCAAGTTTTCTTCACGTTGTCTTGGAGAGAGAAAGCATGTGTGCTTGAAATCATAATCATTGTAATACAATGGTGAACCTTCCAAAATGCAGAGAAACTTGGGCATGTCTCAGCAATAGCACGAAGTGATGATGGCACCAAATGGTGGAAAGAGGACCACTCCTGCTCAAGCCTAGGAGAAATTGAAGCAAAATCATGTGTCTGAGTTGTGAAGATCTCATTGCCAGCCACTTGAATGAGTCGTTGCAATCGATGCTTGTCCTTCAAAATCCGTTACCAAAACAGAATTGCACAAAAATTTGCCATAAGAGTCTTTGTATGATATGAAGAACCAACAGATCCATTAGCATCATTATAATAGCTGTCCACATATTTATTGAACAAAGATTGCTTCCCAAATGGCTGTATGATAGGCATTGGTCGTGCATCCATCAATAAACCAATTATTGCACCCTCTCTAAGAAACTCACACTGACCAAACTTAATGACAAGCATTGATGCCTCCAAAGAAAGGGGAAGACTCCCAAGCAAATTGCCATACAATGTTGGTTCATACTTTCCCCTATGATGAGATGGTGCCTTCAGAGCATCTAAAGAAACCAACAAATCTAGTGCATCTTGAAAAACAGAATGCTGCACTAAGGAACTCGGCAGTGCAATCACCTCAACCCTTTCATTCTTACCAAGATCTTTAATGTAGTCCCTGTATCTTGTTATATCTGCACCTTTGGGGATTAGGTGGTTTTGCAGCTGCAATACCTCAGACTTTTCCTTTGTCTCTGCCCCAGAGCTATTTTGCATGACAGTTGCTATGGATTCGAACAAATCCCCAATTTCGTAGCGCAGCCAGTGCAAAATATGGATTATGCGCTACGAAATCACCTAGAAGATGTTGCGCTGCGAAACTGTCTTCAAGCTAGTCTGAGAAATTTTGGCATTAGAATTTTTAGTGATAACAGTAATACAATGGTGAACCTTCCAAAATGCAGAGAAACTTGGGCATGTCTCAGCAATAGCACGAAGTGATGATGGCACCAAATGGTGGAAAGAGGACCACTCCTGCTCAAGCCTAGGAGAAATTGAAGCAAAATCATGTGTCTGAGTTGTGAAGATCTCATTGCCAGCCACTTGAATGAGTCGTTGCAATCGATGCTTGTCCTTCAAAATCCGTTACCAAAACAGAATTGCACAAAAATTTGCCATAAGAGTCTTTGTATGATATGAAGAACCAACAGATCCATTAGCATCATTATAATAGCTGTCCACATATTTATTGAACAAAGATTGCTGCCCAAATGGCTGTATGATAGGCATTGGTCGTGCATCCATCAATAAACCAATTATTGCACCCTCTCTAAGAAACCCACACTGACCAAACTTAATGACAAGCATTGATGCCTCCAAAGAAAGGGGAAGACTCCCAAGCAAATTGCCATACAATGTTGGTTCATACTTTCCCCTATGATGAGATGGTGCCTTCAGAGCATCTAAAGAAACCAACAAATCTAGTGCATCTTGAAAAACAGAATGCTGCACTAAGGAACTCGGCAGTGCAATCACCTCAACCCTTTCATTCTTACCAAGATCTTTAATGTAGTCCCTGTATCTTGTTATATCTGCACCTTTGGGGATTAGGTGGTTTTGCAGCTGCAATACCTCAGACTTTTCCTTTGTCTCTGCCCCAGAGCTATTTTGCATGACAGTTGCTATGGATTCGAACAAATCCCCAATTTCGTAGCGCAGCTTGTGCAAAATATGGATTATGCGCTACGAAATCACCTAGAAGATGTTGCGCTGCGAAACTGTCTTCAAGCTAGTCTGAGAAATTTTGGCATTAGAATTTTTAGTGATAACAGTAATACAATGGTGAACCTTCCAAAATGCAGAGAAACTTGGGCATGTCTCAGCAATAGCACGAAGTGATGATGGCACTAAAATCTGAGCACTAAAATTAGTCACTCATGAAAATTCTAATGCCAAAATTTCTCAGACTAGCTTGAGGACAAAAGCACATAGATCCTTTCGGCAGTTTCGCAGCGCAGCATGTTTAGGTGGTTTCGTAGCGCATAGTTCATATTTTGCACTGACTGCGCTACGAAATTGGGGAAATACACCAAAAGTGGGAAGAACGGGCTCTGGCCACCGTTTCTTGTTTATAATTTGAAAAATGTCTGGAAGAACAGAAAGATATCCTAAGGAGCTTGTTCTTACTGTTGACATAGAGCATTTAAATCTGTTTGCTGGCCTTGCTAATGGTGTTGAGTGTTTGGTACAAGTTCAGTCAATATTATCAGAGGATGCTAAAATTGGTTACAATTATGTGCAATAAAGGATGTGCCCCCATGTTGTCTGATTAATCTGAAGGTAATGAGTTCCTATGTAGAGAAGTACATTCTGAAAATTATGAATCTCTTCTTTGTCTACTTATGAATGATTTTCTATCCCTTGCATTGGATCCGTTTTATGGGGTTGAAAGGGACTGTCCATCAAAGGTATCTCATTTCTTCTTAAAGTTCAGATCTCTGGTTTATCAGAAAAGTCTGACTTCAATTTCATCTTTGGAGGCATCTAAAAATGTTGAATCATTACACAAGGTCATAGATATTCAGGAAACTAAGAACATAAATGCTAGACGGGAGTTTGATCTCTTTTCATCCTTGCCAGAGTCAAATGATCCTAATGTCAAGGATCCCTTAGCTGATGAAAATGGCAATTCAAAACCAAATGAAGTCACTCCCTTAACACATTCCAAGGTAAAGAAACTCAAGACAGTCGGATTTTGGCAATAAGCTGTGATTTTTGAAATTACACAGCAGTTTCGCAGCGCGCTGCGAAACCCCTGTAGCAGCCTGTTTCAGCAGAAAAAACTATGTTTTCTGCGTTTACTAGCAAATTTCCAGAAGGGAGTCTGAGCAGCTGAAAACTTAATTTTGAAAACTGAAAGAGGCTTTTATTCCTAACATACCAAACTACAAAAACCTCTTTCAGTTTCTTCAAATTCGTTCTGAGGTGGGCGGAATTTATGTTTAAACTTGCGCTACGAAACTGCGAAACTGCTGTAGGTGCTGATTTATAAGGAAAATGAGCAGTTTAATGGTGAGGTCATCAGATTTTTGAAGGAAACGCCAAAGTAATGAAGGAGATATCACTCAAGGCTATCATAGCCATTTAGAGAATGACAGGTGGACCTTTTGGTAAAGGTGAAGTTTTTGTCTCAAGTTAAATTTTTGAAAAAGCTACTTTATGACAAATTAGGGTTTAGCAGAATGGCATACGAGGGATATCTTTTTGGTTCATACACCTGGCTATCCATGAGGCTTCCAACGCATTTGAAGTATGGTGAGGCTCGTAAGTTTTGGGATATTAAAGGAGCTGGGACATGTTGCTTGATTTTCTGAAGATGGTAGGAGACAGGCACCATAAAAATAGGAATTTTGATCCTAATGATAAATGATCCATCAGCGCCTTCAGGTATCCAAAGTCAGCGTTCCTTGCACCTGTAGCTCAGTCATCTTGAGCCTAACTAACAAAAGACAGCTGTCAAAGATCAAGAAAGGAATCAGGCATACGAGGAGATGAAGTTAGAGTTTTAGTGTGATTAGGACTCTTTGTAATTACAGCTCAATACTTTATGTACTTAATGAGTTTGTTTAAAGTAGATAAGGATAGTTAATGATAGTTCATCGAGCTCCCCTCATGCTTGAGGAGGAGACTCGAAGTAGTTAAGTATGTTTTCCTATATATAGTGGAAACTCTGATGTAATTAGGGTTGGAGATTTATGAAAAAACAGAGTTTTTATATCAGCTTATGTAAAAGACTTTTGACAGTAATATGAAGATTACTTTTTCTTCCCAAGATTCATCATGTGTTCAAATGCTCAGAATATATGTGGTTTTGTTTTTATCCTTTATGTTTTACAGCTCACTAAATATGCAATCACTCTGAATTCACCTAGTGCTCAGACTTCCTGTGCATGTTTATGAGTTGAGGTTCTTTTTGAGAAATGTTCTGAGGGTTTAAACATTATATGCCTTGGCTTCCATGATTGAGTAGTTAATAGTTTACTGCAGAGGTGTTTGACTCCATGAGCCCAATGGAAGAGATGTTATTTTGTTGTTCCAACCAGCTTGTTTTCATAAAATGTTTGAAGAATTAGCCATCTTTTCTTGTTAATAATTCTTATTACAAATCTGTGAGAGAGCCCTCTCTGACTAAGGAGGCTAACCTTAGTCTAAAGCCTGGTCTGAAGTAGTTACATGAAATCTAACTGGTAGCAGCCATCAGTACATGATTTTGACAGAGTTACTACTAAGGGCTGCAACCAAGCAAGATTTCATGTAACTCTTTCAACCAGACTTTAGACCAAAGATTAGCCTCTTTGGTCAGAGAGGGCTCTCTCACAGACTTTTGATAAAAATCCTTCACTACAACAGATGGCTAACTCTTCACTCATTCATGAAAACAAAAGCTGGTTGGATACATATCAAATTGGTCCTCATTGGGCTATGGAGTCTCACACACTAAGTAAACAAAAAACATAGTCATTTCATGGAAGTCAAGGCTCTTTGCATTAAATGTTCAAACATACTTCACGAAAACCACAGCTTGCCAAACACACAGGAAGTCAGAGCATAAGATATGAATTCTGAGTGATTGTGCTATAACACCACTTATGGTTTCTGTTAGTGTCAGTATTTCCAGCCTTCCTCCAGTGATCAAATATGCTCTTACAAAGTGGTCTCAGAATGTCAAGGTCAAATTTTGTCATTTCATTGAGTCTTCAAGCAAAATTTGGTCACTAGGCATTAGGTGTAGGGTTTGCTTTCACTCCTTTCAAAATTGCCCAAATGTCACTCTATTTCACTATTCAGCTGAGTGTATCATCATTCAAAGGGTTTTCATTATCATGTCAGGTTCCATTGGGTCATTTTACACCTTGTTCATGCTTCAGTTGCGCCTAGGCAAGGTTCATTTCCCTCTCCTAGGGTTTTGAAGGCAATTTCTCTTGGATGGTCAAATCATTAGAAAAACTAGTATCCAGATGTTCATACACCTTCCCCTATCCTTCATGTACCTTATCAAACACTTCCCATCTATGAGATCCCCCAAATTCCTCATTTTTCTACAAACCCTAGTTTCTTGCTACAACTTGGCAATTTTCTAGGTTGGGCCTGTGTTTTGCCCGTTTGGACCCCTTCCTCTCACTCGATCTCAGCAATTCCACTTTCCCCTACTTCCTAACATCCCTCCCTACTTCCAAAAATTTCCCCAAGAATTTAGAAACCCCTTATCCCCTTCATTTCGCTTCATTTCCACAAAATTCCTTGTTTCACATATTGGGATAAGTTTCACTCAAAAGATGTTTTAGAGAAATAAAAGATGAATTTTGGAAAACGGAGAGAGGTTTTTGTCCACAACATGCCAAGGAAGAAAAACCTCCTTCACTTTTTACACAGGTGTCATGGTTTTAGAGAAATGTCAAAAATATCGTTGCCTCAGGAGAATTGAAGGCACCTCTGAAGTGACCTTGGGAAAATCAAATTTTCTCCTAGCTTGGTTGGCCAAATGACTTGCTTGATGAGTCAAATGATAACTAGACACAAATATCTTTCTAATGAGCTATCATGAGCTCAATTTTGAGTTGAGGAAGGCATTCAAAATTTGACTGCAACAGCACTCTGCCTTGAGGCAGCCTCATTTGGCACATTTTGACCAGTCTTGGGAGATTTGATTTTTGACAGGAAAAATGAACTCCAAATTGAAAAATTCTAGTTGGGTTGGAAAGTAGACTCAAATACCTTTCCAACAAGCTATCCTGCACCTGATTTTGACACCATAAAGGCCTCCAAAAGCCTACTGCAAAATGCACTATATAGCTGGGTGCGCGCTACGCATCAGGCAACATTTCTCAGTGCAATTTTACATGTGCGCTACGCACCAGGGGCGCGCAACGCGTTGGGTGAGGCGCACTACGCGTTGGATTTTATGCCCAAACTTTGCCCGAAACACATTCAAACACCTCTTCTCACGCATCAAATCACAGGTACAATTGAAGAACATGAAGAGGAGGCTTTGGAGGTAGACTTTGCTAATGCATACCTTAGAGGTGGTGCACTTAGTATGGGAAAGGTTTTCAAAATATGAAGGATATGCTTCAGGATTCCGTTTTGCTGGTGACTATGTTGATACAAGGTGTCATGATTTCTGTGGTAGGCAAGAAACAAGGATAGTAGCAATTGATGCATTAGGTCATCCTGGGGAGGGACAATTCAGATATCAAAAACTTATTCGAAATTCATGGCTATTCAAATTTCATCGATAAGTTTGGTATTGACACACAGCAACAATCTTGGAGCTGAAGAGGATGAAGAATGCTCAAGCAGTGACAAGAATGCTATCAGCAACAGGTTCAGTCAACAAATAGAAATTGCAGATGGCTAAGTGGGTGATCAACTACTTGGAGCAGCGCAACAAACAGCTGGAAGATGAACACACACTTTATGAGCTGCGGCAAATCCGGGAAGACCGAGGATTGGCCCGAAAGAGACCCGGTGATTTAACACCGATTGATCGAGAGTCTATGCTCATCCAGGTGAACACACACTTGGAGGGGTTGTTGGCGAAAGCCAATAGAGACAAAGACTTGCTTCGTCACATGAAGAATCATTACTGGGTCCGCATGCATGTTTGCAAAGCGAAAATGAAGATCCTTAAAGGGCGATTGAGCAAGGCACTAAAACGGCGAAAAAGGCCCGAGCCACTCCAAATTTTGGTCGAAGCCTCTTTGAAGGAGCATGGTACTTGATGAGGCACCCCCAGCTCAAATTTCAAAAAATTTGGAGAAGTTTTTGTCAATTTTGAAATTTTTGTATAAAAAACAGGTTTTTGGCCTCAACGCGTAGCGCGCCGCGCGCTACCCTAAAGATGGGGAGGCCCAATTCAAGAAAGGTTTGCATTTTTGGATTTTTCATGATAAAATGCACCTACTCAGCCACTGCCAAGACATTTCATCAAGTTTTGGGCCCCCAAAAGGTCAAAAAACATGCAAAAAATGACCTTCTGCCCCTTTTTGGACACACAGGAAGCAGTCTTGGAAGAATTCATTTTTGGAGGAGCAAATGGGCACCAAATTGAGAAATTCCACTTGGGTTGGAAAGTACACATCCAGAACTGTCCAACAAGCCCACCTAAACCTCATTTGGATGTCGGTAAGTGCCCCAAAAGAGGGCTGAAAGGTGCGCTACGCGTAGAGATTTAGCGCGCTACGCATCAGGGAAATTTTCCAGTTTTTTATCTACAGCACAAGACAACGCAGCTATTTGACCAGTTTTGACTTTTTATGGGATTTTTCACCCTCTTTGATGTAATTAATGTATTTTCATGTTGACATGACACTTTTTTACCTATTCTAGAAGATTCATTCATAAAATGGCAAAAAATTAATGAATGAATAGGTTTCCTAGCTTATAGAGGCAAGTTGTTTTGATTGCCTAGATTGTAGTGCTCAGTTTAGAATTGGTTGAAACAGCTCCTAGGATGATGAGCTCGACCCCTAGATGCAAGGAAATGTGTTAGCTTGCTTATATTATGTATCTTCTTAGTCATTTTCATGGTTGGACTCTTGAGGGATAAGCTTAGGCTGTATTACTCTTTGTATCTCTGCAATTTTGGCAAAGGAAAGACCAGGGTTTTGCAGCACTATTTGGGATTCCTGTGGTGATTTGTGTTGATGGTGTGTTTCTCTCATGTACTTGTAAGTTTGTTATGTGTATCATTTTCCTACTCTTCTCTTCTGCAAATTAAGTAAATGAAGTGTTAAGGTAGAATTCATGGTTTCTATGCTCTGCCTTTAAGTTTTCTTAATATCTATGTTTTCATCTGTTTAAGGAGAACTCCTGATGGTTTCTTGCTCTCCTTAGCTCCTCACCAGTCATACCTATCCATTCACTTCCTTCAAAGGCATCAAGACAATCTCCTACCTTTCCCCAAAAATACCTCTGCCAAAACTGTGTCTCATCCCCGCACCCAAAATTGTCGTGCTCAGTTTTCCAACAAAACCCTAAAAATTTGAAATCAAACTTTCCCTATCAGTTTACTAGCCTAAAATGAGTGTTCTTTATTGGTCATCTCAGCCCTTTGAAGACCTTTTGCCGAGATAGACCCGGAGAGAGCCCTCTCCTGTCCTCGTAGGGCTAGCTACGAGGCTAAGTGGTTTGATGTTGCCTTGGATTTTTCCTTCCTCAGCCTGAGGCCAAATTTGAGCGCTAACAGTTTCTACCCCGCCCGAAATACCACTTTAGCATATAAATTTTCTTTTATTCTTGGTTAACATCTAGACTTTTTCGCGCCCGATTAACGTAGATTTCAACCATCGACGGCTATGACGGCTCCTCCAGATTCCTCTTCCACCAGCGCTTCTGGTTAATCTCCACCATTCATCCCTTGATTCCAATCTACGTGATTTAATCTTGGCCACTATTCATCTGACAACCTCGTCCATTGATCTTCGATATCCAACGGTTCCTATGTACGACAAAAGGAAAGCGCTCAACATCAGCAGAAGAAGAAGTATCTCAGGCAATACACAGTCAAGGAAGCATAGCAAAACAAGGAGAAGTAAATAGAGCCAAAGGAAGAACAAGCAAACAAATCAAATGGAATTCAACCCCATTGAAAAGGCAGCAAGGAATGATGCATGCAAAGAGAATAAATTTGTGATCCAACGCCTGCAAGAGTCACTCAAGGATGTCAGAAACAAAATGAGAATGGAGTATAGTTTCCAGAAAAGAAACATGGCAATGCAGAAAGAAGAAATCATGGAATTGAAAACCAAATGCAAACATCTAGAAGAAGCAGTGGCATATTACAAAAACAACACTACGAGCAATGAAGGAGAGAACTCGGTCAATTATGACAAGAAGAACCAGCCAACTCAGGAGCAATCAGTCTACAAGCCATGAAAATCTGTCAGAGAATCCATGACATGTAAATTTCTCTTTCTAGTAGGTCAGTTTGTTAGGCAGTATACTAGAATACTCATAAAAATACATGAAGTTTTGAACACAAGCTTAGGAGAAGAGACTGCATTCCTATCTCATGGCTTAGATGTTTATCATGTTACAGTCGATTGTAATAGGAGCTTGCTCCATCAAAGCTTTTGGTAATATATCAACTACCCGACCTTGTTAAAAAAAAAAAAAAGACCCAGTTGAGATTAAAGGCAGGGACAGTGTACTATTAGTTGCTAGAATATTCCTATGAGAATATCTCTTGCATGTAGAAGGAATTCATTCCTTGAATATTGCGCAGTTTCTTCAGAGGTCATAGAAGTGTGTGAGGTGAGAATCACACAGGTTACAGCTGGAGGACCCAGGGAAAACTGCGCAAGTAAATAGGAGGCTTGGAGGATAGAGGAGAAGGCATATGTGTTGTCTATTATGTCTATGAGAAGAAGTGAGGGATTATTCTGAGCTTGGATAGCTATGAGAGCTAAAGCTTTGTGTAATCTTGAGATATTTCCACTTGTATGATAATACATATAGCGGGGTTATTCGTTGAGGCTTTCCCCAGAGTATTCTTTTGTGTTTCATGTGTGATTGAATCTTCTTCTTTGTTATATGTGTTATGTTTGATCTTTCTCAAAATCGATTAAGCTTCCACAAGTTTGGTTGTAGAAGTAGATTAAGTATTTTGCTTTAGTACATTGCATAATCAGTTTAATCTACAGTGAGAATGTCTACAATTTTCACCCCTTCTTTCATTACTTTCACCACAACCAAGGTTTTTGGTCCTTGTCCATAGATTGATGATGAATTATCAGTGTCTTTGAAAGCATCATATGAAGTATATTTTTTTTATAGAAAGGTTTTGTGATTGTTACAGGAAGAAATACATTCATGTAACAACCTAAAATTACCTTACAAGGCCACAATTGAGAGCACCAGAATGAAGAACCAATCATCATGAAGACATTAGAGAATCATTTCCTTAAATTTTGGGCAGCTAGAGGACCTCTGCAGATTGCTAAAAGATCATTGTTCATCTCTGACAATAGCACTTGATCCACCGTTAAACAAAAAAAAACTTGTATTGAGAAGCCTCTATCAGTGAGGTACATGTCAAAAAAATATTTTGAGAACAGAGCTAATGCACAGAGCAACAAGAATGGGAAGATAACACCGCAAGGAGGCAGCAAATCAACCATTATTCCTGAAGCATCATACAAAGGCAATGATCTCTCAGAATACGCTCAAGAACAACCTCACTCATTTCCATATCTACCATGTAGCCATCAAAGGATTAGCACATCAGCAAGCAACCTCTGACAACATGTATCAATGATGAATTAGGCCACCATGCAACACAGTCTTTGGCTCTAGAATCACCTGCAAAAACACACCCAAGGTAAGGCTCAGGTATGCAATCCTATAAAACTTTCCTATGAACTTATTTTAGCTTGAAAAACATTGCAAGTGTATGAAGGAAAATGTTTTTTATAGCCAAAATGAGTAGCATAACAACCTCGGCCTTATCTAGCAGATAACTTCACCTTCCCACCAACACATCCACGTGTGTGGGAGAGGAACAAGACAAAAGTGAACTGGACTTGAGAAAGTGGGTTGTAATCATTTAGTAGTGATGGAGGACAAGGAATGTGAAGGAGTAAGTGAGGGCCAACTCAGTTAACTCAAAGCACTTTGAGTTTATTTTGCATGCAATGAAAAATAATAATAATAATAATAATAAATAATGAAAAATCAATATAAAAATAAAAATAAAAGAATAAAAAGGTGGACCCACCACCTCTTGGCATGCAAGGAATAACTGCTACAGGATTTGGGTTGGTTGCTACAGGAGAAAACAGAGCTGCTACAGGAGGAACATAACTGCTACAGGAAGAACATATTTGCTACAGGAAGGAACAAAGCTGCTACAGGAGATAGACAAATTGCTACAGGAAGTTAACAAAGGGCTACAAGAGAAAAAAAAATAAAACTAAATTAATTAATTAATTAAATTAAATATATATATATATTAAAAAAATAATAATAAATAAATAAATCTACTAGGGTGTTGGATAATGATTAATTAATTGCTAAAAGGTACAAAGAAGCACAATAGAGTTGCAAAGGATTTGCTACATACATGGTAAATTCTCCAAGGGTGAAAGGTATCGAAGTCACCAGTTTGGTCATCACATTATTCCTTTCTTTTGCTTCAATTTATTGACCATCATTTCTCCCTCTGTAAAAATAAATATCTCTTTGTTAAGTGTTTTCAATTCTAGAATTTAATGAGCAAATATAATTTAGATTCCTAGTCAAGTGTGTTCATAATAATTTGATGGATAGTATGATGTGTCATGGCCAAGAATTTGTATCAGTGGTAAGAGGTTTAGACTTCAATAAGAATGATATTATTAATGAGTTAATGGATGCCAAGAAATCCTTATTTTCACAAGGATAAGTATCAGAGGAATACCAAGAAGACAGACCAAAAGTAGGGTGTTTCCCTCACAAATAGAAATCATTACAATTGAAGGATCACCTCAGAGAAAGAAGTAGCCTAAATTTGCATTAGAAGTTCCATGGGAAACTGAGATAGGGGAAGAAATGAAAATAGAAGATTAGCAAGAAGAGTAGTAGGGGAAGAAATGAAAATAGAAGATTAGCAAGAAGAGTAGTAGGAGGAGAAACACATGGACCAACAAACAAAGAATGAAATAGGCCAGCGAACATGAAGAACCACAGGGCAGGGAGGATGAATAGGTTGCTCAGAGGATGAGCAACAATTTCAGTAGGGGGTGTGATGGGCCTCCAAATTAGACACAAATTAAGGCCCATATTACCTTTCTTAGGCACATGAAGGCTATTAAACCTCTCCTTCTACACTTAATAATGTTTTTAACCTTTAATATGTTCTTAGGAAGGTTTAGAGATAATTGTGTATTATGTGTCTAATATTATTTATTTTTGTATAATATTGTGAGAATATTGGGCAAATTATGAAGATTTGGAGAATGAGATAATCTAGGGACTTTCTCCCTACTATATGAGGATCAATATTGGATGATAAATGAACAAAATTTCATAAAATCCTTGACAAATTATGGAGCTCCAGTGATTAAGAAAATCTAGGAATGTGTTCCCTGAGATTTAATGCAGATTCCTAGTGTTGGGAACCAGATCCCCTATTTGAGGGATTTTGGAGGGGAAAGCTTCCTCCTTTCAAGGAGAATTATTCCTCGTCATTTTGTATAAGTGCCAATTCGAATTTTCCTATAGAGGCATGTATTTCTTACTCTTCTTGTGGAGAAAACTTGTATTTTTGCAGCTCCACTTTCATTTCTAGCAGGGACATACTTGGATTGATTCAAATAATGAAGATTGGTGTCATTTTTAGCTTCTAAAGCTTGGTCTCCTTCATAGGAATCTGAGTATCCTTGGGCTTGACCATCCCAGGAGCCTCAAATCCCTTTTGTATAATTTTATTTTATTTTTTTCACTTCTTATTCACATGCATCTCTTATTCTTGTTTTTCCTATTTTTGCATTTAATATTAATGCTTCTTTTGTTGTAGGTTACATTGGTTAAATGATTGAAGTGATTTGTTTTGCAGGTTGTTTACAAATTCACAAGAATTATGCATCCTTAGAACATGTTTGAAAATTCATCCTCATCATTGAGCTACTTGGATTGGGTTACTAGTTCACAAATCTAGAATTTCTGGAAGTCCCTTGTAGCAAAATAGTAGTAATTTTATGCTATTTTTAAAACATGTTAATGAGCTTAATTTGAGTTGATTCCACTTGGATTAGATCATAAAAACATTCAAGTTAATAATAAAAAAATTACCCCATTGTATTTTCTCTTGATTAGTTTAGGCATTTGATAGGTTAACTAGCTCACTAGTTCTTGAATTTCCAGTTTTCAGAGTAGTAATTTTCTGTTATTTTTTAGCACGTGTTAACAAGGGTATTTTGGATTGATTCCACTTGGAATGGAGACCTAATACATCTTACTTAATAACGAATTTGTTTCCATCCAATTTTAGTTTTATTTACTTGGGAATTTAGCAAGATTCTCGCTCTTGTAGCATTACAGGCCTCCTGTAGCAATCGCCTGTAGCAAACCTTTAGCGTCACTTTCCTTCACCAGTTTTGATCCCCACTGCAAATTTGACTTATTCTAGATTAATAATGACCCCTTGGATATAAATCCATGATTACGGATACCTAAGGACCACTATATACTCCTCCTTCCTCCATTGCAAGCACAAAACAACAAGTAGAGTTAGGAAGTGTTTTTCACATTTGAAACTCTTCAATGCAAGTGAAGTAGACTTAGTTTCTGAATTTCCTAGTTATGTGTTATATATTAACTTTATTCATTCCAATCAATTTGAAATTAGATTAATGATTGCATTTGCAAGTAGGATAATTGATTTGATTTGCTTGCAATTAGAGTAGCATGGTTTATTTATGCACCTAGTTTAGGTTAGCTTTTATGACATTCACTTCATTAGATCAATGAAAGAAGGACAAATTTCATGTTGCACATACACTGCCAAAATATCTTAAGTTTGTATGACCTTGGGTTGATAATTTAAGTTAGTAGCCTTAGGATTTGCAACATTCATGTTTCAATACCGGGGCTCATCACTTGCCTTCAAACACATTAGGATTTAGCCCTCAAAATAGGCTTGTGTTCAATCTTCTTTGTACTATAACTTCAGTCCTAAAATTCAACCTCAACAAGGACAAGTGACTACACTAATGATAGCCATGAAATTTGGCCTTCCACGTTGGAATTCATCCATCTACACATATATGAAATTAGACCTTCAAAGGGGACGAAATTTGGCCTTCAAAAACAAGTATGGAATCAACCTTCTAACCAAGGCCATAAACCTTCCGAAGGTGTGCCAAAAATCCTTCCAATTAAACCAAAAAACCCTTCCAAAATAAGCCAAAAACCATTCAAAAATGTCCCAAAATCCTTCCTAGAAAGTCATTCCAAATGAGTTCCTCTTCACTTCTAGTTCATGAGGTATGAACCTTAGAACTCCTCCTTTTCTTTTCTTATTTAAACAAATTTGAACATGCTTGAGCAAATGAATTGAAATGCTCCTTCTTGTGACTATTTATAGTGCATTTAGGGTCTAAACTTGGCCAACTTGTCCACTAGCTAGACTAGCTTGTTCAACTGGCAGAATGTATAGTGAATATTTGAAAAATCATTTCTCCTCAACCATGAGGAGTAAGAGGGAGTACCATATACCGTTGTAAAGGTCTCGGAATAAGATTTCCAACCACATATGTTATGGTTTCATTTGATCTAGTTAATGGAGTAAGGTATCCAAATGGGGCATCAAAAATCTAGAAATAATATTTCGAAATATGATATATGAATATCTAACTTTCCCTTTAATTTGGACGACCTTTAACATCAATGAAAACTTCTTTCGACACCTTTTTATTGAAAATTTCCCAATTGACTAAATAATGTAATGCTCTTAATATCCCCATAATGTGCTATTAATTCCTCTATAATATACCAAGATATAACGAAATCATTTTTCCTTTTACAAAGCCGTTGATACCATACAAGTTGGTCTTGTTCTAAAAACATGGATGCTATATTTACCTTTTGTAAAGTTTCCACTTGGTCTATATCAAAATATTTCCCCATATGGAATATCCATGTTGCAGTCTTCTTACCATCAAACTTCCTCATATCAATATTCAAAATGTAGTAGCTCCTTAGTGCTAACTTGAAACCCTAAGGATGTAGATATTTGATTGAGAATCCATTATTATTGTTCTATAATTCAATATTTGTGCTCTCCAATTGTGATAAAATACTCCCCGTGTGTGATTGGGTCTCAACACCATCTTTCTCCTTATGTTCGTGATTTCTTTGGATCTCCATATCATTTTTAGGGAGATCCTTTAATAGAATGGTTTGTAATTCTTTTATGGATTTTTGTATTTCTTCCTTATTCTCATTCTTCTTTTCCATTTCATACATCATTTCTTCCTTATTTTCGTTAATTTTGTTTTACATTTTATCTATCATTTATCATTTAAAGCTTTCTTAAGAACTTTATAAATCCACTTTTTTCAAAATACGACCATCCATTTCATTAACTATCTTCTCTAGCTGGGACAACCTAAATTATAAGTCTTGACTTTCTTCATAAGTCATTGATGAGCCTTCATAACGTTTAATTGGACTAGTAGCTTTTTCATATTTATTTGGAGCTATGTGAGAAAATAATAGTAGTATTCCTCTTTAACACAACTTTCACTCACAAAAAAAGGATATTCTAATCAAAATTGATGTCACTTGTAAGTTGCATACCTTTAAAACCTTAATTTGGAGAATGTCTAAATGACTAAATTTTTTCTTGATATATCCTTGAGATTTTACCCCTTATGAATCTCAAACTTTGTTTTATAATACTTTGATATGTCTTCTCTACAATTCCACATGTTTGACAATAATTTGATGCCCCAAGTGAAATTTATGGTAACTTTCCCAAAACTTGTTGATTTTTTGCCTCTTCCCATGTGCAAACTTGTAGAGCATGACACATGCCCAATTCTTTAAATATAATTCTAAAATTTGTACCTAAAGTTCTTTTTCATGTCTCTTGAGATTGCCAAAGATTTCATAGTTTGAAAATTCCATAAAAAAATGTTATAGTAAAAATACCAAGCTAATTTCTTTAAAGTTGATTTCATAATATTTCACAAACCCTAACTTCCATAGAGTATATCTGTGAAAGTATAATGAACCAAACTCTGAAATTTGAAGTTGATGTTCCTTGATATTTCTCCTCATTGTGCTCCAATTTTCACCATATAAAACTTCCCAAAAAAAAAATATAGCAAAAATGTCAAACTAACATGTTTGAAATTGATTTTAGGAGCATTCAAGAACCCTAACTTCCTTAGTGAATATCTCTGAAACTATTTGAAAATAAGATCTGAAATTCAAACTAAATATTCTTTGAGACTTCCACTAAATATGGTCCAATTTTAACCTTTTGAAACATCATAGAAAAGAAGTTATAGAGAAAACTCCAAATTTACCTATTTGAAACTGCTTTTAGGAGCATTCAAGAACCCTAACTTCCTTAGAGCATATTTCCAAACATATAGTGAACCAAGATCTAAAATTTGAATCAGAAGTCCCATGAGATTTCCCTTCAATATGGTCTAAGTTTCATTATTTGAAACCACCCAGGAAATAAATTTATAGCAAAAATGTCAATATAACTTGTTTGAAGCAACAAAACCCTCAGATCATGAGCTTTTATAACAAATGCTATGAACCTTGTGCCTTAAAAATGATTAGAAATAAATAATTCTAGTTTATGTCAAGGGAGAAACCTTCTTTTACATTGAATACAACGTACAAGACAAGATTTGATGATCCTAAAGCTAAATCTCCTTAGTATATATATATATGGGAGACAAAGGGTGCAATTATGGTGATGATGATGATGGTTAATGTCCACTGAGACCAAACTTTGGTCTATCGGACCTAAAGAAACGAATTATTTAGTTTGATTTAAGATTTTATTCCTATGCTCAAAAAGCTTGGAGAGAAGCCTCCCGAGCTCACTGTAATTTTGACAACGTAAAAGGCTAGGAAGGTCAGTATTGCAACAAAGATTTTGAAACTGAGATCTAATGTGGTTGTACGCAGGGCACTCTAAGAGGAAGTGATTTTCATCCTCGATGTTCGTATTCTCACAGAGATGGCAGAACCTTTCCATCCATGGTGTTTTAGGAACTGCCCAACGACCTGTTTCACTATGGAGCTCATGAGAATTCGTTCTAATCTTGGCTATATTAATTTTCTTCTTTGAGCTAGTTAAAACAGAGAGATACTTTTGATCTTCTAGGGTGGGGTTGATGACCTCCTTATAATATCTTAATTTTCTTTTAGCTGCTAAATCTTTCTCACACCACATTTTTTCTTTGAACTTAGAAGTAACAATATTTTTAATGTTATTAACGTTTTTCAATGCAACATTCTCGTCGATCTCCCAATGGTTTAATCAGAACCTGGTGTCTTTATACCGACCTCGTTTGAGCCTTAGGTGGTTTTGGCTGGAATTTAAAGCTAGCTTAGGAAGTCTATGGTCTCCTATGTTATTGAGTTTGTGCTTGTACAATAGAAGCCTAGTCATAGCTAGGCTCTCGATAGGGGAAAGACCCACTTCTGTAAGGAGAATAGGATAGGGTGTGTTGCTTTTAATTTTGAGGTTATACGTTATAAAACGATTTTGGATTTGCTCAATCTTTCTCCAAGATTCTCTAGAGATGCTACAACCCCAAGCCTCACATCCATATAAGATAACCGGAGTGACTAAAGTTTCAAAGAGGAACTTCTTTCTAACCCACATTACGAGGTTTGTCGTTTTACAATTATTTTCAAGACCAACATAAGCTTTCCATCCCCCATTAATCCTTTTCTCAATGCTATAGTTCTAGTTGAGCTTGTGATGAATATCAATTCCTAGGTACTTGTAGGAAGACACTTCCTCGAAGTTACTATTATCATACATAAAATTAGCGTAAGTCTCCTTCTTGGATTTGATAGTCATAACTTTTGTTTTGTCAGTGTTAACAATCATACCCATGGTAGAGCAGAAATCCTTAAGAAGTATAAGTTGCTTATCAAGATCAGATGGGAACCTTGCGAGAAGAACAATATCGTCAGTGTAGAGAAGAAGGATGAGAGGTTTTAGCCTACATAACAATATAACAATAGAAATGTAATCACTCAATATCTAGATGAGTAGGAGTTTGACCCATGCTAAAATGGTGGGATGTTAACATGTATGAGAGGTACATCAATATTGAAGTGTAGGCCAAGGTGACAACCTTTGTGGAGTTGGGATTGATTTATTTCAGGTGAGAGGAGTTTGGATATTTGAGAATCTAGATATATATAGTTTTAGTTATTTTACTTAAAGGAACTTTTGAGAGTTTATGGATATTTGATGGGTTGAATATTGACTAAGTTCTAGGCTAAGGTCTATATGTATATAGAGATTCAGAATATATGAATAGATCTAGTTAGGTTGGAAATATGGAAGACTATTGATACAGATAACTCTATAAAGGGGGATTTATGGAAAACCTCGGATCTGGATGTGCTCTAGTAGGTTAATGTGTCTGGCATATAAACATGACCCAATGAGGCAGTGAAACATGGATAGCGCACACACACACACATATAATTAACATAGACTCCATTGCTTCTGTGTTTTGATTCCCTCGAGCTCAAGAGATGCATCTAGAAAAATTGTAAAGATCCATTTAATGCACCCATTATCAGGTTCAACATGTTGAAATTCATTTTTTATAAGGCATCTTATGTTGGCATGTATATAAAAATGTGAAGTGTGAGCTAAATAGATACAAAATCAAATTGGAAAAAGAAAACCTATTGAAATCTTCCAAAATTGTTGATAAGACATAGATGCATTTTGAACAAGCATTCAAACAACCATTTATAATAAAATCATCCATCTTTATTTTCTTGTTTTCTACTCAAACTCATAATCTACTATCTAGTCAATCCTTTCATGTTCTTCAAGATCTTTTGAAAATATATATAGAAAAGACAAAGTGCCCCAATTGATACAAAGGGTACTGAGAAACAACATTGGTAATGGTGTTTCATCTTTCCATGTAATTCTCTAAACAATCCCAATTCTCCCAACCTCTCTAAGATTCATAATGTAAAGTAAAACATCTATACCAGTGATTGTCTTGAAGCCAACAAGTTTGAAGATCAGCCCCACGTGTTGAAGAAAGTAATGAAGAAAAGTTATTCCTTGCCTACATTCTCAACGTCTTCTAAGGATAGAAGTGTATCTTGGACATAAATGACCCTTCACCATGGAAAACACTAGGACAAACCACCTACAACTATGGCTTCAACTTCCTCATTGGTTACAAATGCTATTGTAGCCAAGGATCATAAGATCAATAGGAGAAGAACCATGGAGGAGGAAAGAATGTTGATATTGCCAACTTTGGAGGAGTTGTAAGAAAAGTTACAAAGTCCCTTTATGAGCACACTCCTTGACCCAAATGTAGGCAAAAATTATTTGCTACTACTATTTATATGAGGTTAGATTACATTCTTCTCCTTATCTTCCCATTGGTTTGTGTATATAAGGGTATCCATGTGAGATTTCATTTTATGTTATAGGGATCCTTGAGTAGTGAAAACAAGGTAAGCTACCACCTTTTGGTCCTAAGAAGAAACTTATATTTTAAGCCACACTTTTTGCACTATCACTCTAGTGACTCTATAGTGAAACTCTAGCTTTAATTATGAATTGTGACAACCTTGAGATATTTCGAACGGAAATTAGAAAACACCAAGTAGAATAGTTCATAATCTTCAATGAAGGTGTTACAAAATTTGGTGGTGTTGAAGTTAATGGTTTTCACTTGAATCCATAAAAAATAAGCCAATAAGGGTTTTATAATAATGCATCGACAAGGGAAATTTCACAATCCCCCTAAGATTCTGCGATCAGCTCTGAGCGCTGCTCCCGCCTCAGCTCGGCCCCTTCGGCCTTTCCAGATCCCAGCGCATGAGCAGATCAAGTCTCGGATCTGTTGAGATCAGATCAGATCGCTGCTCCTCGTCCCAGACTTCAGACCCCTGCGCGTTCCTGACTGCGGGTGAGATTGATCAGTCGAGGATCTGCCCAAGCGAGGCCCACTGGTCATGGAGGCTTGATCTTCGCCTGTCAAGTCAGATCTAGCACCCATGGAGGTGCTGGGCATCTCCCAGGCCCCTCCCTCTCCTCCTCCGTCGACAAATTCCTTAGCTAAGGCGTTCAATCGGCTTTTGGAAGGGCTACCCAAGAAGAAAAATGTAGAAGCTGCGAAATTCGTCAAGAAGCTCGATGATATCCTTGAGATCTCTCTACCCCCGGAAACCCCGATCCAGGTTGCTCTGTCCCTGTCCGAGTGGGCTCTCATAGGCCAGTTTACTGGTCTATGGCCATCTCCCAAGTTGACAGAGAGTTGGGTCAAAAGAAATTGTTCGCCGCTGATCAAAGAAAGTGTGACCTCATACTTTCTGGGACGAGGATTCTTCCTCTTTGAATTCACCTTCAAAGAAGATAAAGATCTGATCTTTCGAAATGGTCCTTACTTTATGGGCCCCCGGGGTCTGTATCTGAACGAATGGACTCCTGACTTCGATCCAGCAGTAGACGTACCCAAAGCTATCCCAGTATGGGTTAGGCTTCCCAACCTCCTGGTTCATTGCTGGAACTGGGATTCTTTGATGCATATTGGAAATGCCCTGGGGAAATTCATAGACCGAGCGAACAGTAAGGATCAATACAACTGTGCAAGGATATGCATTGAGGTGGATCTGGAGGAGGGGCTTCCTGAGGCCATCAAACTCAAAGTAGGAAGTTGGACGCATGTGCAGAAGCTAGACTATGAACAGTTGCCCTTCAAATGCCAGAAATTCCAGGTCTATGGGCACTTCGCCAGAAACTGCCCAACGGTCAATGAAGCAGCTCAAGGGAAGGAGGCCGGCTGGAATCAAGTAAAACGATCCAAAATGTCTTCCAAGATCCAGAAGTCGGGAGGAACTACCGGCAAAGGCCCCCAGCAGGATCCAGCTCAGCAGATCCAGCAGTCCCAGCCCAAGTTCACCCCAGAGAACAGGTTCGACCCTCTCAGCTCCCAACCAGAGGACACTCATGAAGTGGTAGTTCAAAAGCCAGCGTCCCCAGACAAAGGTTCCCAATCTCCCAGCGTTAAAGACATGGGAGCCGCAGAAAGCTCAAAAGGAACCCCCGATGTAGTCGAGGAGGAGGATCAAGAATCAAAAGAATCGGAGGAGGAAGGAGAAATAGGAGAATCCCAATCCTCGGTAAGGAGATCTACAAGAGGACGCAAAATGGATCGGGAGAAAAGAGAGCATGAAACGTACAAAGATAAACTCCAGGGCAATCAACCAACATTGGAGAAGTTGTTAGCAAAAAATCCGAAGATGGTAAGAAATCAGCATCAAGGCTCCAAGGGAACCCAACCAAGCAAAGGTAAATAATGAAGATAATCTCCTGGAACTGTAGGGGTATGGGCAGCAAAATAAAAGAAGAGGCTATACGAAATCTAATAAGAATAGAGGCCCCCGACATACTCCTTCTCCAGGAGACTAAGATGGAGGAACCAGATTTTCTTCAGGTAAGCAAAAAACTTTGGAAAAAGAGTAATGCAACAGTTGTCTCAGCCCGAGGAGCCTCTGGAGGGTTGGGTACTCTTTGGAACGAAAGCAGGTTTTCGCTGGTGGCAGAGGCATCAAATACCCATTGGGCGATGTTAAAGATGCAGCATCTAATTACAAAAGAAATATTTTTTCTTTTCAATGTTTATGTTCTGGTCAATGCTGGAGAGAAAAAGATCTACTGGGACTCCTTAAGGCAGCAAGAAAATCTGGGCAATCTGGAAAATGTCATCATAGCAGGCGACCTGAACATCACTCTGCATTCTTCTGAAAAGCGAGGAGGCTGCATTGTGCGAGACCCGACAAGGGAATGGGTTGAGGATCTCCTCCAAGACTGGGATCTGCTAGATATCAAGCCTGTCTCAGGTATGTTCACTTGGTCCAATAAAAGAATAGGTCCTGGCCATATTGCAGCAAGGCTGGATAGATTCTTGGTGCATAGCTCCTTTCTTCTGCTTGGCCTAGACGCTAGCATGCATATTCTTCCTTGTAGCACCTCTGATCATAAGCCAATCAAGCTTACCCTTCGAGCTCACGTTGACCTTGGTCCCATTCCCTTCAAGTTTAGCCCTTTGTGGATCAAGGAACCAAACTTCTTGCAGATTGTTAAAGAAAGCTGGTCCCAGCCTGTCACTGGATCTCCATTTTATATTTGGGAAGAAAAACTCAGGAGATTGAAATCAGCCCTAAAGTGCTGGGCCAAATCTCTTGTCAATCCAGCAGCTGAAAGGAAAAATATCCAAAGCCAGCTTGAAGCACATCAATTGAACACAGAAGAGGCTTACATATCTAGAGAAATTTTAGACAAAGAGGTTCACCTCCAACAGTGCTATCATAAAGCTTGCTTGGCCGAAGAGGAAACGTGGAGGATCAAATCGCGATGTCTCTGGCTAAAGGCAGGCGACAGAAATACATCATTCTTTCACAAACAAGCTGAAGCCAGAAAAGGTTTCAACTCCATCACTGAAATTAAGGAAGCTGCTATCATTCACAAAGACTTTGCAAGTATTAAACATGCAGCTCATCAACATTTCAAAGGCCTGTATAGCGAAGAGAAGAATATGAATCAGAACTTTTGTTTGCTGGACGGGATTCCCACCTCAATATCTGCTGATATGAACCACCATCTAGAAAGCAAAGTCACAATGGAAGAAGTCAAAAGGGCCCTCTATGCCATGAACCCTGATAAATCCCCAGGCCCTGATGGTTTTTCCACCTCTTTTCTCCAAACCTGCTGGCACATAGTGGGGAAAGATTTATATAAAATGGTTCAAAAATCGCAGGCTTGCCAGAAATTAGGAGGAAGTACTAACTCCTCTTTCCTTGCTCTCATTCCCAAGGAAAAGGGAGCCAACTCCTTCAATAGGTTTCGCCCCATATCCCTGTGTAACATTGGCTACAAGCTGATCACAAAAGTTATTGCTAACAGGTTGAAGCATATACTTCCTAAAGTCATCCCAGAGAACCAAGGAGGCTTCATACACGGAAGGCATTTGGTGGACAACTTCACACTTGTCCAAGAGGCAATTCTATCAAGTCAGCAGCGCAAGGAACAAGGTATGGCTATCAAACTGGATCTAGCAAATGCCTTTGACCAAGTTAATCATAGTTTTCTTTTGAATGTGTTGAAAAAATTTGGTTTTGGGGTGAGATTCATCAATTGGATCCAGGCCTGCATCTCGGAACCATGGATCGCTCCTTTAGTCAATGGTAGATCTACAGGTTTCTTCAAAGCTACAAGAGGGCTTAGACAGGGTTGTCCCATGTCTCCCTTGTTGTTTGTTATTCAAGCTTCAGTTCTTAGTTTCCACCTAAACAAACAAATGCAAGAGCAGGAGATCTCAGGGATATCCATAGCGAGGGGGGTCCAAAACATAAATCACGCCTTATTTGCAGATGATACTCTGCTTCTTGGGACAGCTTTGATCCATTTGTTAGCTACCTATACCAATAGGTTTCATATTTCATGATTGGCAAGAGAAGTTCCAAATATGCTCTGCTTTGGCTATGCAAAGATCCCATATTTCCTGAAAGAAGACAAGGTATGAAAAGAGCTCGACCTGGTTCCAAATTTTGATGGATGATTCAACAGTTTAATCTGGATCATGCCATGTTTGAATTTTCTGTTGTAGAATAGAGAAGGAAGTTTGTCCAAACTGTTTAATCTTGGCAGACAAAGTAGTTCAGGTAGAGAATAGAAGGCTCCCAACAGCTTAATCTGGGACCTTGGAAGAAATAAGGGCAGAAGTAGATAGAAAGCAAAAGAAAAAAGCCAAAGAAAAGAAAAGGCAAGTAAGGGTCTGCAAGTCCAAATGCACCCTCCAAGAAGGAATAAAAAATGCTAGGCAAATAGATGGGTAGGCAGTTGGAGTTGCAGAAAGATCATTTCCTACAAGTTGCATGTGTGCTGACTTGGTTGACCAAAGCAAAGTCAATGAAATTCAGATGGAGTTACTCTTCATCAAGTTACAGCAGTCAAGAGGCATGTCTAACCTCCCTTCTCCCCCTCTCCATTTCATTACTAACACTCCCTCAACATCTGAGTTTCATGGGATAGATTATGGTTTCATAGTGGTTCTTAATCTTTTAGAAGCCACATTTCTTGTCTAAAAATCTTTTCATTTTGATCTACTCTCCAAACTAAGTAAGTTTCAAATAAAGCTTAGTGGTTTCCCCTCCATTTACCCCTTCATCCATATTAACTCTAACACTACTATGTAAACCCCCTACATTACCTTTCCCCTACTAGTATTAACACCATGGTGTATAAACCCCAAAATTTGTATAAATATCCCCCCTTTGGCATTATAGCCAATAAGTTCTCTGTCAGGGATCAAATGGCATCTGGTCACTTTGATAAACCTAACCCTAACCCCCTCCCCTCCTCTCAATTCATTTGGCCCCTTGGAAAGCTTCATTTGATAAAAAGAGTCTCACAAATGACCTGGTTTTGCCTATACCCACTTCATTTACAAAAAATAACCCCTAAATACCCACTTTGTTCTCTTATCCAAAGTATTGGGGCTGTCTTATTGCGCATCGGAAAACCTTACAAAACCCCTTTATCCATGAAACCCCTTTGAAACTACCAAAAAACCCCGAAAAAACCCACTTTCCGCTGCTTAACCAAAGTTTGCGCATATATTCGATTTTTCGGAATATATTGAAAAGACATTAAAAAATATATATTTATTCCTCCGCCCGCGGCCGTATCCACCTATCATGTCATCATCCCGTCCACCGTCGGATCAGATCCAAGAGATCCGACGGTCCTTATGGATATCGGAGCGGTCCCCGCGACAGAGGTTTAGCGCCCGAGAAAGTGACGTTGCATTACGTCAGTACGCGGCCACGCGTCACCCATTGAGGGCTCTCGGAGCAACCTCTGACAAATGCGGGGACGTATCATAACCGCCCCGAGAAACCGCAACTGTTAGGGCTAAACCGTAACCGTTAGGTCACTCACCGCCTGGTTTGCGGGTCCAGCGCCATCCCCACGTCATCACCGTGCCTGCCACCGCATCACACTTTTGTCCGCATCTGTGCCGACGTGCCTGCCACCTCATTACCCCGTGGACCAATGGCAGCCCGCCACCTCATCCGATGACGTCATCCGAGGCTAACACCACCCTATGACGTCATGCTGACGTCATCACAGAAAAGGCGCCAAATTGCAAAAAGTCCATATTTTAGCCAAAAAACGTGTTTGTTCATACTTTTCACTCATTTGCTATTGTTTCCTCTGCATGCTATTTCACGTCCTGAACTGCGCCACCTGCGGGAATCGACCTGAAGACCTCCAGAGCACCAATTCCACCCACAGTTACGACCTCTGTTCGCGGTTAGCCAGGTATTTCTCATAGTTCATCCTCCATACGCCTAAATTCACTGTAAATTGCTCAGAACGCTTAAGGAACACTGAAACTCACTATTTCACCAACAGTTTTCCTCTGCAACACTTCTAAATTACAACTGCAACCTTGAAACCACTGGTTGAGCCTTCATTTCCCGAGTTTTGGTCGAAAAACTGTAAACTGCTCGCGCAAACGTGAGACAGTTGGTCAAGCTATTTAAAACCTACCATAGAAGACAGAGGGAGACCAGGCATTGGTCTTATTCATAATTCGAGCAGTATTTCAATTGTTGCGTGTCCACTCCACCCTCTGGTCCCTATAATTCACAGTTGCATTGCAAAAAGTCACCTCTGTGCTGTACTGCTCACTTGAACTAATTCACCTGCAAGACAGAAACTGAATAGACCATGGAGACTCCAATTGCACTGAACATCAAGCCTCTCAATGCCCCTCACCAGGAATTAGAATGGAAAGCCCTGGGAGATATGGATTATCAAATGCTAGACTGGTTTCCATTGGGCTCCAAATATAATATTCAGATGTTGAATGAGTTGAAAGCCCAACACCTTAGTGGAGCTGACATCCTAGGGATTTGGGACTCAAACTTTCCCATCTACAACCTCCCCCAGGTAAATCCTATGCCAGAGTTGATCTACAGATGCCAGGAGTGCTATGATCCAGGCCAAAGAGCTGTCCTCAGCCCTACAGGCTCAATTCTGTTTCATATCACCCCAGAAAGCATAAATGAGATGCTGCACTTCCACACTGCAAAGCCATTGACCCCCCTCCACATGCAGAACTTGATAAAGAAGGGGAATAAGTTGTCAAATGACCAGACCATCAAAATCAACCAGCTGTTTGTACAACCAGGGTCTGAAGCCATCAGAACTCCTCCTATTGGATATCATTACTTGAATGAATTGGGCAGAATGCTAGTGGATTTGATCAGCTATGTCCTAGGGTTCAAGGGAATGGAGGATGTGGATGAAATCATAATGGAAATGTTGTCTATATTCTCTCCTGGAAAGCCCCCAGCTGTACATTATGATTATGCCACATACATTGCAGATAAGATCCATGACCAGCTCATGAATTTGAAGAGGGAAAGACTGTTCAGGTATACTTCATACATATACCACCTATTCTTGTTTTATCAGCCAGCCAGCTTCTCTATTCCCTTGAAGCAAGTCAATGCCCAGGGGAATCCAAGGTCAGTTGTGTTTTGGACCTCTGTTTTTCATTGTGCCTCTGTATCACCATACACATACTCTGAGTTCATAGACTTATTCATTCATCCAGCCATGACAGTATTGGATGGTGTTCCTCCTCCAAGGTTAACTGATGACATGAGGAGAATTCTCCACCTGAACAAAACCTACAGCATTGGTAATTGGTACCTCTACCAAGACCACACAGTCATCAGAGTATATGGCTGTGAGTTGAAGCCTTTTAGGTTGCCAAGGTATGTCCCCATGAGGCTTTTTGCCTTAGAATATTTCAGGCAATTTGGGAATGCCGACTACCTCCACTTTCAAAGCAAGAACAAGAAGGCACAGTTGAAGGTAAGGAGCCAGCTGGGCCCTTTCCTATACAACAGAAAAGAGGAGGGGTGGAAAGAGGCAAACAGTATCCTAGAGGCCCTCAAACTGCAAACTAGTTTTGAATGGATACCCTATGACCCCAATCACTTTGTCTCCCTCAGGAGGATAAGATACAAATTGGGCAGCTATTCACACGTGAGGCAGCCTGAGATTGAGCAGTATGCCAATAGATTAAGCTGGGAAGAAGGTACCCTAGAAGAGGAAATTACTAGTGAGGAGCTGCTAGAGAGAGAGGCTAGAAATATTCAAAAGAAAGCTGACTTAGAAACTTGTGGACAGGTTCCCCTCTCATACAAAAAACAACTTGGAGCAGCTGCCTCGTCCTCAACAACGCATCATCAAGCTGCCATGAATCCTCCACAGATAGTCAAAGGCAAAGAAAATCAGGTGGAACAGCCACCTCCTATGACCGAAGAGCAAATGGAAACCCTAATGCAGCAACAAGAAGAGATGGAGCAGCAGGGAGAAGGGCAGCAGCAAGAGGAGCAGCAACAACAACAAGAACAAAGGCAGGAACAGCCTGCCCAGCAAAAGCAAACAGTGGAAGCCCCTAAATCCACTGAACAAACTGAGCCTCCAAGGCAAGAGACTTCAGCTGAGGCATCTACACTCCAGACTCCACAAAAGGAGGACACAAGCAGGAAAAGGGACAGAGAAACTCCCCTTTCAACATCAGCAACTCATGGGGAGAAGAGGCAGAGAATCAATCCTCTTTCAAAGGAAGAGATGCCAATAAGGCAGCCTCTGGGTATGGTCCCACCCAGCAAGGAAACATCAGCAAGTTCCTTTCAACAGGAACAGGATAGAGCAATGGGAGGAGAAGTGAGTTCCTCTAGGCAGCAAAGGGAAGGTGGGCCTAGTATTAAACAACAGTTCATTGATATTAAGATGAGAAATGAGCCCATCAAGAGACAGCTGTACAACCATCTGCTAAACTTGGCTCCCACCAATCAGCAAAGACTCATGTCTTCATATGATGTGCAGGAAGGCAAAATGATCATGAGTCATTTCATGCCAACAGCAGTGCAGCCCCAATCTGCCTCTGATTATTTGAGGACTAACTTGGAAGTCCTTGCCAAGGATATCCACCCAATGGACAAGATAGAACTACACAAGCAAACGGGTGAGATGGTCTATGCTTCCCTGGCAGACCAAACCTTGGATAACTATAGGCTACAAAATAGCCTTAACAATACAGCCTCTCAACTGGAGTTAGAGAGGGCATCATCCCAGGCAAAGGACAACAGAATAAGGTCCTTGGAAGACATAATCATTGAGATTGGACATGATCCCAAAGATATCAAAGGGATACAAGAGGTATTGAAGTTGAGGGATGCTGACATGGCAGCCTTGAGGAGAAAGATCAAACTCCCTGCCACAATCCACCCTCAAACAGATGAGGTGGCCCAGCAAAGGCATGATCAAGAGGCCACAACCCTGTTGATATCTCTATACAAGGAGCTAATCCGGACTCAAGACAAACTAGGAGAATCAGAGGCTGCAAAGGCAGCACTACAGGCAGCATTGAAGCAAAGAGAAGAGGGTCAAACCTCCCAGCCTCCTCCTGAAATAATCAATCTTGAGGAAGCTCCTCCAACAACTGCCCCTCCTCCTCAGCCAACAGGGCCTACAGCACCAACTACATCAACAACTGCACCAACAACAGAGCAGACTCATAGTCTGGATATGCAGAAGCTCCAAAATGAAATTCAAGTCCTGGAAGCTCAAATGTTGGAGCTCAATTCAGCCAAAGAATCCTTGGCTAAAGTAAATGAGAGATATGATAAGAGCAAACAGAATGCAGCTGAAAAGGAACGAGAAATAAAAGCTCTAAAGAAGAGGATAACCGAGCTTGAGAAGGAGCTCACACTAGAAAAGGTGACAGCAGAGCTAAAAACAGTCCTTTGGGCCAATATTGGCCAGTCTATCACCAATCAGTGGCAGTACATTGAGACTATAGATGAACAATCAGCACTCATTGCAAAGGCAAACAGGGAAATACACAGAGCTAGAGCAAGCCTTGGCAACATGCCTGATGCTGCCACCAGAATGATCAATATTTTAAATAACAGGACAAGCTCTCAACTGGCCACCATGGGAATTGCTCACAGGACTGAGACAATCTCAATGGTTAAAAGGGTCCTGACACTATGAAACCTGGTTGGAACATTGGAAAGAAGAACCCAGGATATGCAGACTGAAATCAACAAGTTCATGGACAGATTTCAGGCATTACAGAACAGAGGCCTCCCCAGCATATTAAGCAGTGTAGGAAGACTGCTTACCCTTGAAAACTACACCAAGAGGGTTGATGCCTATGCTGCAGGACAAATTGCAGGAAAGCCCAGCACTTCAGCAGAATCAGGGCCAGCATCAGGGCAAACCTTATACAATAGGGTGGACAACCTATTTTTTATTATGAATGAGATCAATCATCTGTTTGATGTGCCTCCAAATTTTTATAAGTATACAGAATTAGATGAAACCATAGAGGCAATTGTGAAGCACCAATTGCCCACACAGGAAGTCTGGAAAAAATTGACACAGATGATATTATCAAGCCAGAACCTGTAAATGTTAATTTTTGTCCAGTTTATAAGTAGTCATACACAGGCAGAATTTTGATAGATAAGCATACAGAGCAAAGATGAAAGGCTGAGCCAACTCAGCAGGGCTATTCGGTCACCACAGCAGCAATCACAGTCACAGGTGGCAAACCCGAGAAAATACAGCGCAGCAAACATAAAGACGCGTTCGCCAGCATTAAAGCAGAGCGGCTCAAACCGACTCACTGACCTCCAAAGGTCAAAATTATCCTCTGACAGACTTAAAGAGCATTTATGCTGCATTCAAAGTTGTAATAACTTCTTTTCTACTTTCTGTACGAATTTATGAAGATATTTTCTCTCTCAGATGACTCAATGCCTGAGATATTTTGTATAAACATTCCTATAAAGTCCCCTTCGCATGAGCTTGCAAGGGTTGTTGTTGATTTCTCCTGAAGAAATTCTTATGCTGTAATCCTTTCAGAAGTCTAATAAAGAAAGTGATGGAATTTCTCAGATTTCTGAAGTGTTGAATGCGTTCTGGTGTCTGTTGATAACTGCTGGATTCCTGTGTATTTCACCATACAATTAGTCTTTGTAACTCTCTCTGTTATTTACTTGTTTTGTTAAATTCCATATATGTTATCTGATTTTCAATACTAAGCAACAAGGAAAAAGAATAACTTTCAGGATTTATTCACTGAGTACCCTGAGTTCAATCTGTGTTGTCAATGAATGTTTTCTTCATCTGTAATCTAGATAAGTGTAATTCTTAATTGCTGCACTTTCAGAATACACCTTTCACAGTGGCCTTTGTCACAGGAATTCAAGTTTGCTCTTGTGCAGCGTTTTCACTTTCACCTCACCAGCTTAATAGAAAATTCTTAATTGCTTTCTGTTGGTTGACATACATCACCATTTAAGCTAACTTTGTTTGTCTAAGATACACAATAGGCCCTGCAGTTTGAACACCACCAATCCTGCATATCAAATCATTTCACAACTCCAGACTCCATTGCCCAATGGTATTTTACTCTCTAAACAATATATCATAAGACCTGAAAGAAATCCTTCAACCAAAAACATAAACCAAAACCTGAGCATAATAGCTAGCCTAAAACACCATCATAACAGAGATAAATCATAAAGAGAGAGCCCTCTCTGATTACAGTTTGGCTAGAAACTGTGATCCAAAGATTGGTTAGTGGTTACCCCGGCCGTATTCCCTTGGGAGTCATAGGGAACAACCTGGGTGTTAACACCATTCAGCCAGAAGATTTAAAGATCGATGAGTATTGTATGGAGTCTGGTAACAGCCTTAACAAGGGTAAGTGTCATACTTACTGCTGGAACACCCCGCCCTCTTTGCTCAACATCATCACCAGATGCCTAGGATTTGCAGCTTCCTCAGAATGGACATCGTTCAAGTATCTGGGGCTGCCTATTTTCCTCAAGCGCGCCTACAGCAAGGACTGGATGTCGCAGGTAGAAAAATTTAAAAGTAAACTCCAGGCATGGGGAGTAAATTGGCTAAATATGGCAGGCAAGACAGTTCTCATTAAAGTCGTCCTTAGTAGCCTCCCGTTATACCAGTTTTCTGTGCTTCTAGCGCCCATTGGTATACTCCAGAAAATGGATCAATATATCAGAAACTTCTTTTGGAAAGGGGGTAAACACAATGAGAGAAGATTCCCGCTTGTTAAATGGGAGACTGTCCTCAAGCCTAAGATGGAGGGTGGGCTCAATTTCAAGAAACTCCCTCAGCAGAACATAGCAATGGGAGCTAAGCTCCTATGGAGACTAATTGCGCCTAAACCAGGCTGGGCACAGACAGTTCTCTGGAGAAAATACCTCAAAGGCACAAGACTGAGATGTTTAGATGGACCTTTGCCTCAAGGAGCCTCGTCGTTCGTCAACCTCTGCTCCAAAGCCGCCCCGTTGATTCAATCCAAAGCCTACTGGATTCCCGGAAATGGGAAAAAAATAAGTATATGGAATGATCATATCATGGATCGCGAGCCTATAGGAGATTGCCCAAAGGTGAAATCGCTGAAGGAATGGTTGACGGCAGCTGGGAAAACTAAGCTGTGGGACATATCCACATGGAATGGTACGCAGTGGGCGGGCTGGAGTCTGTCGGATCCGCCCTCAGACCTCCACCAAGAGGTCATCCACCTCTGCGAATTACTGAATGGAATCGCACCCACGCGCATCAATAGGAAAGATAGGCGAGGCTGGGGCGATCAGTCGACAGGTTATACAGTTGCCCAGGGATATGCGTGCCTAGCTGCAATCCCAAATGCGCCCCCAGATCCGGCCCCGTGGAAGACAGTCTGGGGCATCTCTACGCTGCCAAAAATAGATTTTTTTTGCTGGCTTTTATGTCACAGGAAAATATTAACCGAAGACAAACTCCAGAGGCGCGGCTTCTACGGACCGTCCAGGTGCTCTTTGTGCCAAGACTCTGAGGAAAGCGCCACGCATCTGGTTCTCAATTGCAAGTTCTCCACTCAGGTCTGGAGAGAACTGATGGACTATTGGAACCCCAGATTCGAGCTTCCTGCCGCCATAATAGATCTGTTTGCCACCTGGAAAACCTGCTATCCCGGACCCCCTCCCAAAAATAAAGTGATCAAAGCGGCCTGGGCATCACTGCTTAAAATTTGTTGCTGGCAGCTATGGCTAGAGCACAACAGCAGAATCTTCAGGAACCTCCAACACAATGCCAAGACGGTGGCGGCCAAGGTAAAGATTCAATTAAAAGAATGTTTGGGAGGTCATAAAGATGACTCCAACCTCACCCAGCTAGACAGAGATTGGGGGTCCTCCTTGAGCCTGCATTTTCAACAAAATATCAGAAGCATGGCTCCTCCTGAGGAATGGAAAATAAGGGGAAAAGGTAGCGAGGATTTTCAAAACTGGATCCTCAAGCAAAAGGTGCACTCCCTCTTCTTCGACGGGGCAGCAAAAGGTAATCCGGGCAACGCTGGAGCAGGGGGAGTAATTAAAAACATAGATGGTGCAAAGATCCTCCATTTTGCCTGGGGTTTAGGAATCAATTCCAGCATCCAAGCTGAGGCATTTGCCCTCTACCAAGGACTCAAGCAGCTCTTGAAGCTAGAAATCAAGGAGGCTAATATCCTGGGGGATTCCGAAGTGATCATCAAACTTATGGTGACTAACTCTACTCCACGGGATTTAAGATTAGCAAGGCTGATCCAAAGAATCAGAAGAATGGCAAAGATGTTTCAAAATCTGAAATACTTTCACGTGCTGAGAGACAACAACAAAGAGGCAGATCTTGAAGCCAATAAAGCTGCACAGCTATCGGCCGGGGCATTGAAAAGAGACGGGGAAGAAGCATGGGTCCCAATTCCTTAAATCATTTCAGCAAATATGTTTTTTTGCTTAATTCTAAAGTTGTTTGTCTGTATATTTAAACTGGGGCAAATTGTAGAAATAAGCACAATTGCTGATCCCAAATGGAAGTGGACAGCAAGTCTAATAGCGTCTCAGAAGGACGAATCCAATTGGATCGTGCCCACTCCTACTGTAATCAGAAGATTGGTATTTAGACCGACCCACTAATACAATCCATAACCGTTCTTGTTAAAAAAAAAAAAATAATGCATCGACAAGGGAACCATTCCCTATGACTATGTGTCCCTCTACAGAAACCCTAACCCAATATGATCCATCTTGCAATGGTGACCCCGGAGGGGGCCCCTCCCCCTCCTCCCCTCTATCGACAAAGCGTCGACTTCCGAAGCATTGGTGGTAGCCCTATCGAACTGTCCCAAAAGAAAGGAGTCGCAATTTAAATTCATCAAAAAGGTTGATGCAATACCCTTAGTGACCCTTCCAAATGGAGCAATCAGAACAACATTGTTAATTTCGTAGCACTCCCTCATTGGAAAATTTACGGGGATGTGGCTGTCTCCCCGCTCAATATAAAGTTGGATCGAGCAAACCTGGAGACCAAAGATGAAAGGAAATATCGAATGCTATGCATGTGGTAATGGTTTCTTTGCTTTTCTTTTTGAACTAAAGGAAGATAGGTATGTTATATTTAGTAATGGGTTGTATTTTTTTTATCTAGGAGTGTGTATCTGAATCAGTGGTCTATGGATTTTAATCTGGATGAAGACATCCCAATAGGGATTCCCATTTGGGTTAAACTTCCCTAACTCCCTCTTTCCTATTGGAGTGATTACTGCTTACGAGCCATAGGAAGTGGGGTAGGGCGATACCCACACTGGGATGAACCAAAGGGATCTAAGGTTGCTTGTGCCAATATATGTGTCGAAGTAGATCTAGAAAAGGGGTTGCCTTCAAAAATCAATCTTACTCTTGGAGGGTGGACTCATTGCCAAACTTTGGATTATGAGATAATCCCATTCAAGTGTTGTTTTTGTCACGAATATAGTCACTTTTTAAGAGACTACAAAAAGGCTTATGTCAGAGAGGGTCCAGATCCACCAAATGAAGAAGGAGAGCAATGACAAGTACAAAGGAAATGAAGCAATAATGGTAAATCTAATGGGAACATGAAAAATCATGTTTAGAATAAAAATGGGGCCTCTGCATCATCAAATTTGTTCAACACCTTGCAGAATCTTTTGGAAAATGATCAAGGAAACCCTAATCATGATCAAGGATTTCAAAATACTAAGTCAAATTCAAAACAGCACGAGGAAGGGGAATTAAATGAGGAAGAGGAAGAGCCTATCATTGAATACCAGGAAGACCCTACTCAAATGGATTCAACACATGAAGTTCCCCAACCAACATCGTCGATAAACTAGAGTCCCACCCCTAGATCTGGAAATGTGGAGGGAGGTACTCAACCTTCAAGAGTAATTACCATAAATATGGCACAATCCCTACCTTAGGCAGACAATGACAACAATTATGAGGTGGAAAGCAAAAAAAAGAAGCAAATACGTCCTCACGAAAAGGTGATCCGAGAGAGGGAAGCAGAGGAAAATAGGAAAATGGGAAAGCAATTGGTTATCTCATAAATTCTAAAATTGAAAGGCCCTAAAGGATTGGAAATCCCAAAAAAAGTAGGAGTCTCCACTTAAATCCCTCCTAATAAATGATAGTTATATCATGGAATATAAGGGGTCTGGGTCTCCCCATTAAAACCTAGGCGATTCGAGATCTAATGAAACAAGAAAAGCCTTGGGTACTCCTATTACAGGAGACAAAGCTTGAAGAAAAATATGTGAAAAAGGCATCACAATTATTCTGGAAAGGTAGCATTGGAATAGCACAAGATTCAAGAGGAGTGTCAAGAGGACTTGGTATGTATTGGTCTGATGTGCACTTTCAGTTAATATATGTTAATATTGTTTATATATATATATATATATATATATATATATATATATATATATATATATATATATATATATATATATCCTATTCTTTATTAATATATATATTTTTTTATAATTACATTTATTAAAATATGTTTTTAATATAATAATAAGTCATCTTAAATTGAAAATATGGAGAAAAAACTATAATTTATGAAAATTGAAAGAAAAAAAATGAATAAAAGGGAAATAAAACTAAAAACAAAAAATAAATAACTAATAGAAATTGAAGTTACTAAACCACCGATAATAAGACCTCAACCAATCACTTTACAAATGAATAAATTTATATAATAATAATAAAATATAAAAACTGAATTCCTAATGTTAAACTATGGATAAGCCGCATAATTTTTTTGTCAAAGCAAAATTGAATGTCTGCAAGTATAATAATAATAAAAATAAACAAAGGAAAATATATATATATATATATATATATATATATATATATATATATATATATATATATATATATAAAAAAAACTAAAATAAAAAATAAATAAAATTAAAACATGGTAAAAAATTAAAAATTTAAACCAAATATAAAATAAAACAATTCAAATAATTTTTTTTTTTAATAAATTCATTTAAAAAAAAAAAAAAAGAAGAAGATAAAAATTCTATAAAAAAAACACTAAAATTTAAGGAAAAAAATTAATTAAAAAAACAAATAGATAAAAGTGAACTAGATAATTAAAAAATAAACCATTAAAAAAAATTAAATACAAACTAAAACTATTTTTTTAAATAAATAAAAATAAAAATGTATTAAAAAATGATTTTACAAAAATAAAAATAAAACCATTAATTAAAAAAATGAGTTAAAAATAAAATAAAAAAACATTATAAAAAATTATAAAATGATAATGATGATGATTAACATCCACTAACACCAATGTGGTATATCGGACCTCAAGAAAAGAAAAAGAATCTAATTGTGATTCTTCAAAATCTTGTTTCTATGATCAAAAAGAAGAAAAATAAGCACTCCAAGATCGCTATAGTTGGGCTAGCTTAATAAGTCAAGAAGACTGGAAGCATGAAAGATGTCAGTGAATTGAGAGAGGATGTAAGTAAGAGATGGGCAGTCTTAAAGGAAGTGTTTTTCATCTTCCACCTTCTTAGTATCGTAAATCTAACAGGTTCTATCATCCCAGGGAGTAAACCACCGCCCAGTTTCACTTCGAAGTTCATGATATGATCCAGATTTAAACAGGAATGCAACAAATTACAGATATAACATAAATATAGAAATGCAGCAGAAATAACACTTCATTTCATTAATATCAAATACTAAAATATGCTTACAAACAAAATGGAAATAAGACTAGCTCGAGCGATGGTAGCTTATCTCTGAGAAGAGATGTGGCGGCTACATGCCTCTGAACTATGTTACAGTGAGGCTTGAAGGCCTGTTTATTATTGAGAAACAATGGAAAACCCTAAACATCCAAAAACCTAACCCTAGGAGATGAAACGCCAAACTATGGGCATCGTTGGGGTAAGTTGGTACATCAACTTCCCGGGGTCGTAACTTTGGTATACGATCTTTGTTTGACGCACACGATACCCCATTTGAAAGATCTATCTGAGGTCTACAACCACCTTTGACACCTATCGATGGTTTTCCCAAAAAAACATCGTTTAGGGACTCAAAATGGCTTCGAAAGTTTAGGACCCGAAAAACTGCCAAAAATAGTAAATTGTGCTACAATTAAGGAAACTGAAAAAAGCTGAAAGAAACAATGGTGGGAGTTCAAGTGGAATAGGCGGGTGGCCACCAATATCCACGTGGATCATGAAAATTAGTTCTTATCCTAGCAAGGCTCATTTTTTTCTTAGTGTTGGTCAACATAGAGAGATAATTTTGGTTATCAAATGTGGGGTTGATCACCTCCTTATAGTATATGAGCTTCCTTTTACCCTCCAGCTCCTTATCATCCCACAACTTGTCCTTAAAATTAGAGGTAATAGTATCTTTGACATTATCCTTGCTTCCCATGATGATCTCCTCCTTAATCCCCCAATGGTTGAGCCAAGATTGGGCATCCTTATGCCACCCGTGCTTGAGGCAAAGGTGGGGGTTTTGACTAAAGTTAGAAGCAATTTTTGGGAGCCTCTTGGATTCCATGTTGTAAAGCTTCTTCTTATACATCAGATATCTAAACATAGTCGTACTTTCAATGGGGGATAGGCCAGCTTCGATCAAGAGGATAGGATAGGGAGTATTTCCCTTGATCTTTAGGTTGTAGGTTATGAATTTCTTTTGAATCATCTCAATCTTTCTCTGCGACTCTCTAGATATACTGCAACCCCAAACTTCACATATGTATAAGACAACAAGGGTGATGAGAATCTTAAAGAGGAACCTTTTTTTATTCCAAATGCAAAGATTGATCAACTTACAATTGTTTTCAAGCTCATAATAAGCTTTCCAACCTCCAATAATCATTTTCTCAATGTTCTAAACATTCTAAATAAATTAAAATTAAAATATTAAAATTTAATTAAATTTAAAAAAAAATACAATTAAATTTTTAAAGCAATTAAACTAGATATAATGCACTGCAAAAACCCCCAATACTTAATTCAAAAGAGTGAAGGGAACTCTACTTGAATGGTTCATGAGGCACAATAGTTGCTAAGGTTTTGCAAATGGGGTAGCAAGCTAAGTGGGTTTGATTGTGGGGAAAACTCCACAGTTAAGCGCGCTTGAGCCAAAGGCGATCTGGGATGGGTGACCTCTCGGGAAGTCCTAGATACTGGGTGCAAGCCCCGAAAGTGATGATTGACATTGTGATTCATTTCACTAGTTTCAATCCCACTTCTTCACCCCTGTGAGCATCACCCGATGCAATGAGTGCTAAGTGGACTATTCAAAAATCATGAGAAATTAGTCAGTTACGACTACCTCTCATGGAAATGGTCATAGATGAATGACTTACTCAACACAGTTGAATCCCGGAAATGATATCTAATAAAAAATAACATCATCAGAGTTTTGTCAACACGTTTCGAACCATCCAGTGTGGATCATCGTCAGGACAAGATGAAGAACAAAATCTTGGCATCAAGCTAAATAGATGAAGAGTCACTAGTTTCAATCCCACTTCTTCACCCCTATGAGCATCACCCGATGCAGTGAGTGCTAAGCGGACTATTCAAAAATCATAAGAAATTAGTCAGTTACGACTACCTCTCATGGAAATGGTCATAGATGAATGACTTACTTAACGCAGTTGAATCCCGAAAATGATATCTAATAAAAAATCACATCATCAGAGTTTTGTCAACGCGTTTCGAACCATCCAGTGTGGATCATCGTCAGGACAAGATGAAGAACAAAATCTTGGCATCAAGTTTCAAAAAAAAAAAAAACAAAAACAAAAACAAACAAACAAACAAACAAAAACAAACAAACAAAAACAAACAAAAAACAAAAAAAACAAACAAACAAATAAACAAAACAAAAAACACAAAACAAAAAACAAAAAACAAACAAACAAAAAAACAACAAAACAAACAAACAAAAAAACAAAAAAAAAACAAAACAAAACAAAAAACAAAAACAAAAACAAAAAACAAAAAACAAAAAAAAACAAGCGTAATAATATAATGGTTAGATTTTACTAAATAAATAATATTTTCATATAAATAAAATGGTTAGATGTGACGAAATAAATAATATTTTAATACAAAGAAATAATTGTTGGAATATTATTGTTAATTTTGAATTAAGGAAAATAATTAATCAAAAAGAAAATTTTAATGAAATGAATAACTAAAAATAAAAATAAAAATAATATTTATTCAAACCTAAATAACCAAAACAATAAAACAATTAATAAAATCAATATAATAAAATAAAAATAATATTATTATTTTTAATAAAAATGTTCATGCCGTCTTGGATAGATGGTGATCAGGTGCTTTGTTAAGGCACTCCTTGATGTGGAGTCAATGATTCAATTCCCTGTTGAGCTTACAAAAAAAATATTTTTAATAAAAATAATATTTCGAGAAAAATTTTCTACGAAAAATCACATAGAGATATTTTAGTCGACGCATTTCGAACCAACCAGTGTTTCGAAATGCCTCGACTAAAATATCTCTATGTGATTTTTCGCCGAAGATTCTTCTCAAAATTGATATGGATCACAAAAGCCTAAATTCATTAAAAATAATATTATGTTTATTTTATTATATTATTATATTGATTTTATTATTTGTTTTATTGTTTTGATTATTTAGGTTTGACCTTAATATCATTTTTATTTTTATTTTTATTTTTAAATATTCATTTCATTAAAATTTTCCTTCTGATTAATTATTTCCTTAATTCAATATTAACAATTATTTATTTATATAAAATATTATTTATTTAGTCAAACTTAACCATTTTATTAATAATATTATTTATTTAGACAAATCTATTCGTTATATTATAATGGCTAAAAAAAATCTTCGTCTATTTAACTTGATGCCAAGATCTTGTTCTTTATCTTGTCGTCACGATGAACCACATTGGATGGTTAGAAACGCGTCGACAAAACTCTGATGATGTGATTAAAATTATTTTTTTAATTATTTTATTTAAATGAAATTTAATTATATTTTTTTTTAATTTAATTATAATTTTAAAAAAATTAATAAATAAATAATAATAAAAATATCTAAAATTTTAATTTTATTTAATTATTTTAATATTTTTTAAATAATTTTAAATTATAAAATTTTAATTAATTTATTTTAAAAAAATTATTTCATTTATTTTAATGGTTTTAAAAAATTAATTTTAAATAATAATAAAAAGTTCATTTAATCTTATTTAAATATTTAATGTCTTTTTTTAATTAATTATTAATTTTTATTTTATTCTATATTTTTTTATAATGTTTTTTTAATAACTTTTTTTAACTTATTTGGTTTTTCAATTTTATTTTTTTTAATGCTTTTTGATATATTTTTTAAATAGTTTTTAGTTTGTATTTATTTATTTTTTAATTAACTATTCATTTTATTTATTTGTTTTTAATTAGATTTTTAAATATTTTCTTTAATTTATATTTTTTATTAAAGTTATTTTAGTTTTTTTTTTTTAGATTTTTTACGTCTTGTAATTAATTTTGATTTTTGAAAGAAATTTTAAGATTTTATATATATATATATAGAGTATATTTTAGTAATAATTATTATATCTGCCCAAACAGGATATATTGTGTTCGGTTTTTTGCTTAACCAGCTATTAGTTTGCTTTGACCAAAAAAATTATACATTTCTATAAGGGTAATCTTTGCAGGTCATGAATGAAACCTCTATATTGAAGTCGTCTTTGATCGCCTATTATACGTCCATCTAGTTATGTATGTAATCTCTGAAGTTACTTACAGGATAAGGGACAACGAAGCATCGTGGTGCAGCGTGACAAATCATAAAATAATATAAATGTGTGATAAAATAATATAAAATATTATCATTATGCCTTTGTAATTTATTTATTATATTTTGTCGAACATTACTATTATTACCATTTCTGAAACATGTCTCTAATTAATTGAGATTGGACTTACTCTTGTTAATAAAAAATACACAAATAATATATAATATTGGCATAATTTGAGAGCATTCTCGCACATTGAGTTTTTATCGAACAACGAATTGATGAGACAGGTGCACAACATCAAATGACACCACCACTAGACCTATAACTCCATGCCATGAAATGGAATTTGTTAAGATAGCAAAATGTCAAAGCCATCAAACCTTTGTCTCGGTCATTTAAAATTAAATACAACACTACACCATCTTCGAGGATACACTTATGCTCTTTGATTCAACTATGTTTGCATTCAATGTCTTTAGCATTATAAATAACAAAGTTCATGGAGGCAGATTAACAGGAGGAATGACGCGAGGTTTATTTGAATTATCGGTTTATTAAATATGACTAAAATGTTATTATACACAATTTTATTACAATTAAAATTAAATATATATTTTTTACTTTAATCAGAGTATTTCACTGAGACTCAATACACCTCACAATTAATCCAATTGATACACAATTATCATATAATCAATTTTCAACGATAAGGAAAACAAGGAACTCATAACATATTATTAAATATATATCACATAAGTAACATTTAAATAATAAAGTCTTACCTCATTTTCTTTAAAGTAAAATAATAAATATATTATCATTTTCATTAAAATGGCAAAAAAAAATACGTTTTAAAATTTATTTTATATAATGCTTTTTTTCAATTAGAAAAATGAATAAGATTTTTTTAAATGTTTAATATATAATATAGATTTATTTTAATTACAAATTTACTAAATATTAAATTTCTCAAAACGCTAATATTTTTATATGGTATATTAAGATTCCTATAAAATATCTAGTGTAAACACATCTCGATAGGAAAAGGAAAACCAAATATAAAAAGATAATACAAGCACTAAGATACTCATCTGTGGAAAAATGGTGAGGGCTCCCTCTTATTCCAATCTCGAGGGATACCTATAACTTTAACAAAACAATTAAACAATGTTTTTCCAAAGCATGTTAAACCTATAAGTGCTAAAAATCAAAATACAAAATAATTCAAAAACTTAGAATAGAAGGAATTAGTATATAAGTCCTTTATTTCCAATTCTTCGGTCTTGTGCTTGTTTGAAGATCCTTCTTCAGCAACATTTGCTTGATCCATATTTCTATTTCTATTTCTTGGATTCTCAGAACAGTTGCTTCTATAGTGACCCATCTTATGACAATTGTAACATTCGATTTTGGATAGGTCTATCTTCCTTCTAAGCCCTTAAGACTTCTTGAAGGATCCTTTTTTCTTGTGATGAGCGGAATAGGAATTTGAAAATTTATCCTCTTCATTCTCTTTGTTTCTCACTAATGAAATTTTGACTTCTTCTTGATTGCATGCATTCCATAATTGTTCGAATGTAGGAGTTTCCTTCCAACTGTTGAGACCTGATGAAAAGACACTCCAAGATGTTGGTAATCCTATAAGTGCAATGATTACAAGTTTTTTTTAAGGTACTATCTCATCGATTTCCTGGAGTTCATCTTTGATTCTAGCTATTCTTACAAAGACGGATGCCACAATGTCTTCCTTTATCATCTTTATAGATCTCATATCATTATTAAGATTTGCAATTTGACCAAGATTTTTTATTGTAAATAATTTGGATAATGACTCATACATCTATTGAGCAAAATCTATGTTGGATATATATGGGACGAGGTTATCCTTTATTCCATCCACCATTATTATCATGGCCAATATTTTTGTTTCCCTGAATTTTGCCTTTTCTGCATCGCTTGACTCATTAGTAGGCTTCTTTACCTTTCCTTTGACTAGATCCAAAACTTTATTCTTCTCGAGGATGAGGTTTATCCTCTTCTTCCATGCCTTGTAGTTAGATGCTCCTTCTAGTTTTTTTTCTCTCTTCATTGAGTTAGACATTGTCCTTGAAGATGGTAGGCTTGACTTCTTATATGATCCTCTTGATGACCCTTATTCAAACTTCTTAAAACTCGTTATTCTTCCTTTCAATAGATCTTCAAGTTGCCTTTTTCTTTCTTATTCACCTTAGCTCTGATACCATGTTAGAAAATTAGAAAGGAAGAAAGATTTTCTTTATGTTGATAATTACTTGTGATAAACTTATGTTTTCTTATGTTCTTCTTTTATCTGTAGTTCATCAAGCAATTACCAAAACAATAACGCAAAGATCACAGACACCAGATGTAGGCAAACAACCAGGGAAAAACCCTTGTCTAGGGGAAAACCCAACCAACGACTCTTCCCTTATAGTTTCACGAGATAATTCAAGACTCTTGACCTAGAAACAGACTTCCTCCAGACCAAGTTAGCATTTCCTTCCTTTTGTGGATAATAACCCTTTCAGCAATAACTTCGACGTAGTAGCAACAACTTGCAACAACAACAAAACTTCGATTTAGCAAAACTTCGACCCAGCAATTAGCGCAACAAAATATTCAACCCAACAGAAACTTCGATCTTCTAGAAGTAACCTAGAAAATTCACACGTGTGAGAGAGATGTTCCAGAAATTTGACCTTCCAACAATTCTTCTCCTTCTTCTGCAACTTCGCACCATTTTTTGCTCCTTGTCTTGGATGTCTAACTTGTGAGTGAGATTGTGTCCTTCAAATGAATGAAGTTGCTCCAATATATAGGCTTTTGGTGAGGTCAAATTACCCTGTTTGAGGTCGACTTGATCTCCTTGAGGCCAACCTGGTGTGGAGGTGACAAATGACTTATTTTACTCAATATTAACTCTTTTTACATGATTCAAAAGCCCAAGAAGGGTCTCTTTAAATGGAAAATGACTCTAATGACTCAATATAAATCCTAGAAGTCCTTAATGGGATCTTTGACCTAAAACATGATGACCCAAGCATGAAACTCGTGCTTTAATAAGTCATAACAATAATAATAATAATAATAATAAATATTTATTTTAATAAATACATTTCATTATGACTCAATTATAATTTATGAAGACCGAACCTAGTTACATTCTTCAACATGGAAAAAGCAGTGATAATTATGAAAAGAAAGAGTCTCCTAAACATGCTAGTTTTTTCCAAATTCTACTCAATTAAAGTCTTATCCAACACATGGTAATTTGTCATTTCTCCCCTTTGTGTTGCATGGCAATCCCCTGGTTATCGTAGTGCATTGCCACATGCTAGATAATAATAGATTGCCTAAACTTTCCCAGTGACTTTAACTATGTGAAAATAACTAAAATGTGATAATATTCGAGATTTCAGGGCAAGGGCTAACTTGGACCATTAGTTAGACAATTGAAATTTATTTAGTCCTCTACATGTATGTATTTTAAGAGTGATTAGTTACATTATTGAATATGTGTAAGCCGTCGGTAGTTCTTAAACACCACATGCAAAATTTCTTTATAGATTATGGGTTTCGTCATTAATTTCAACTCCTCACAATTTTAATTGGCTAATACCCTAAATTTTGAAATACATTGAGTATATTCTTGGTGGTAAGTTGACTTGTCCAATGGATGAATACCATGTCTCATTAGCTAATAGAAATCCACTTGTATTGACATATTTTGAGGTGAGGAGTTTCATTCGTTAGCAACATATCCCTACTAAAAACCATCAACTATCATGTGTGATGTTGAGTGTATAAGGAATTATTGATTATAAAAATGATTTACACCTTTATAGCCTATTTGAACCATTGAGAAAATGTTATTTATGTAATGTAAACATGGTGGAAGGCCCTTATATAATTGAGATAATGAAAAGCTCTCAACATTGACCATCACCGAATAGGTTGTCATTCCACTCTTGTTATGTACTTCGTTGTTATTTCTCATTCACAATTTTTTTATTCATGAGTCATATTTCACATGTTAACATGATTTTTAAATTAAAAAAAAGAAATGTTACCTTATACATGTAACTATAAGTGTGTGTTTTATGAAAATACATGGTTACCTTGCTCTATCACTTCATTAAAAAAAAAGAGAATGTTCATGAAGCATCCATTAAAATATTCATCATAATTCTTACCTAAACCAAGTATAAGAAGTGGATGTGTTTGGTTTTTAAATGCACCCCTTGTTAACATTGTGAATAGAAAGGTCACACTTTTCTCATTTCAAATGAGAATTTATGGGCATTCAATGAACGAAAATAAAAAACAACTAAAGGTTACTGAATGTGCCATGGCATAACAATTTTTTACCTTTATCATAAATTTGGCTAAACATCTTATGACACGACATATGGGTCATTACCATAAATTTGGGTAAGCATCTCGTGACACAACATATGGGTCATTATCAAATACGAAATACGTATGAAGGTTCTTAAGAGCTCACTTTGTTTTTCATGTGTTTTGGATTTTTTTAATTAAAACAAATTAATAAATTGTTATTGTTAAATGTTGTAAATTATATTTAAAATTATAATATAGTTTCTAATAAAAAATAAGTATTATAGGTTGTAATTTTTATTAATAATTTTATAATTGGATTCTTTTAAATAATAATTAATTTTAAGTGGGAGCGATGATGTGGGTTTTGAAGTATCATGTGGCAGTTAGGATTTCGTCTTAGTCGATCGTCTCATCTCTTTGTGTGAACTTCCCTGCACGCTTCCGCTACATGATTTCCACAACTCTCTAATCAATGGAAAAATTTCCTGACCCAATGAAGAAATCAATGTCTCTTGGTGTAATGGCAGTTGGTTCTACAAATTCTTCCTCTCAGGCAAATCAAATGAAGGTTTCGTTCAGTGCCATGTTGAAATCCAGATTCATTATTCTGATAGTTCAAGAAGCTCCTACCTTTAATGTTCCTTTGGAGGACTTTTTTTTCCAAATCAAGGTTTCATCTACCAATTTAATGGATTTTGGCCGCGATTGATTGATCTTTAAAAGCGGATTTATGGTTCGTGGAAATCTTTATTGATTGATGATCTGAATATTTATAATCTGGCCTGCGGTTTTTTTGTTGTTGTCTTTGATAATATTGAGGATAAGAAGATTATTTGTGATTTTAGGCCATGGTTATGGGGTAGTGTTGGTATATTCATGCAACCATGGTCTCCTACCTTTGATTTAGTTTCAATGTCAATCTCCATGGTTCTAATTTGGGTAAGGCTCCCTAACTTCCTTTGCATCTTTGGAATCTCCCATCGTTAACTTCTTTGGAAATTCAATAGGGAAAATTTATTGTCGCAACTCGGAAACAAAATATTTTTTTAAGACCACCTATGCTCGGATATGCATGGAGATGGATTTTAATAAGGGTTTTCCTGCTAAAATAAACCTTATGACTCCAGACTATGTATGGGTTCATAAGCTTAATTATGAAAATGGCTCATTTCATTGTTAAGTGTATTATGAAATAGGGCATGTAATAAAAAATTGTCCCAAGTGTTTGCAGAATAATAGAGACCGGAAAAATAGTCAAAGGGCCAAATGGTGGGAAGGATTTCAAAGCGAACATTATACGATATATAAGAAAAAAGAGATCCAGAATAAAGAAGAAGCAAAAGGTAACCAGGAAGAAACTCTTACCAAAGAGGATTAACCGAAGCAAACAAAAATCAGAATAGAAGAAGTTCATGTCAAAGAGGATCCTTCTAAATTAGTGACAGAGGATCAACAAACCCTTGTGAACACTGGATCCCCTTCCAAATCCTCAAGAAATAATCTTGGAAAAGAAACTTCTTGGGCTAATGAAGCAAATGAGGAAGAATCTTCTAAAAAAGACAAAGACATCAAAGATCACTCACAAAAGAGTGACCCCCCAAGATTTAGCTGAAAATATGGGTTGGATCAAAGATGGAAAAAAGGCCAAAAATATCTCGCCAAGGAAAACGAGAAGTTAGTCAAAATCAAATCACCAAGCAATGAGAAATGGAATGTAAATGTATCTGGATTTTAGGAGTATTTTGGAAAATCTTTAGCTAGAAAGGGAATTTTTTTTGTATTATGGTGTTCGCGATTAAGAGTTTTGATTGAACCAACATGCTCATTCTCAAACACACAATGGACATGGGCAATGTTGAATAAATGTAACAGTTCTGGGTTTGATCCGATGTCTCGTTTTTAATATAAATCTCCATATCCATTTCCTTTAAAAATTATTAATATTATTATTATTATTATTAATTGTATCGAGAGACTTAGGAGTGGCAAGAGGGGGAGGGGTACTCTATGGTCTTGAGGAGGGAAAAATGTTCAGGTACTCATGGGGTCTTCGTCATATTACAAATAATCAAATAGAGATATATGGTCTCTACCGTGGAGTTTTGTTAGCCAAAGAACACCTGGTGGACTCACTTATGATTATGGAAGATTCTCACCTAATCCTATATCATATGGTCAAATGTTCCCTCCCAAAGGAGAAATCTGTGGAAAACATCATGAAAAGAATTAGGAAAATTGTGGAAGATATCTCATCCAAAGCATATTTTCATGTCTTAAGAGACTTCAATAGAGAATAAGACAAGTAATGCTAACAAGGGGTGTAAATTGAAGATAGGTGAATTAAAGACTAATGGCCAAATCAGACCTAATATAATTCCCGAATGGTGGACGAAGTCTATTAAAAAAAAAATCCCTGGTAGCATTATGTGTTGTAAACTTTTTTGTTTTGTCAGAGCAGTGTTATAAGGTATTTACCTACAAAATCCTTCTTTTTATTGCTCACATATATTTTCCTCAAGAAAATCATGTATTCCTATTGGAAAAGAGAAAACAATTAGAAATTTTTGATGAATTAGCTCTATAATACCTCATGTATTTGTTGTGAACCACATGTAAAATGATACAATACAAATACCCTTTTTCATATATAAATATTAAAGAAAAAAGAGAGAAAGAAAAGAAAATGTGTTAAAGAGATTTATAAATATAAAAAATGTCAATTAGTTGTATTAAAATTTTTATAGGGTAAAGAATGTCAATTATTTATTTGATATCATTTTGTAATTTTAAAATATAGAATATTATTTAAAATATTTCAATATTATAAATAAATGTTTTAAAAGAATAGTACTTTTTAATTTTTTACTTTAAAAAACTTAAATAATATCTAATTATTATTATTTTTAAATTAAATTAAATAATTAATATAATTATAAAAAATAAAGACTAAATCACATGTAATTCTGGTTAATTATGTTTCTTAAACATAAAATTTAAAAATAATTAATATAACTATAAAAAAGTAAAGACTAAATTACATGTAATTCTTGTTAATTATGTCTCTTTAACATAAAACATCAATATTGTTGATTGTCTCGATGAAAAATGTTATATTTGCAGAATCCAAAATTAGATTAATATCCAATGAAATGTAAATTTTGTTTTTTAAAAGGTAATGGAAATTTTATATTATAAATCAGATAATTTTGAAAAAAAAAAACAAACAAACAAACAAAACAAACAAAAAAAAAAAACATTTTGAATTTTAAATATTATGATTTGTTTCAAACTTAAACTCTCTACCTCTATACTCATTATGCTCTTTGATGTACCTATGAAGTATGGTTGTATTCCTTATACAAATTTTTAATAAAAAAAAAATCAATTATGGTTTATACAAATTTTTAATAAAAAAAATTCAATTATGGTTTTAAAAAAATGTTATATTGTAGTCAATTACACTAACATCACAAGAGTGTAAATTATTAGATCAGATACTCATAACGGAAATCACAAGAGTGTAAATTATTAATCAGATACTCATAAGAAATTAAACATGGTAAATAGGGGTGCAATTAACGATGTTATGTTTTGAGGAAAGTGTTTTGGATCAAAAGTGAGCTGCATTTGGAGGTAAGTGCAATTAAATGAGAGGAAAGTAAGAGCTGCATATAAGTTAAAGAGAGTAATATAGGAAAATAGAATAGGATATAAATAGTGCGGCTTGAAGATTCAGAATATGGGGCTTCAAAAAGTGTGTCAGAAGGAAATATTATTAATGAAAAAAAAGGAAATATGAAATAATTAATTATATGTAATCAAAATGTATAGTAATGTTTATATTTTTTAAGATTAAAAAAATATTTAGAAATATTATTTTATAATTTTAAAATACACTTTAGGTCAATGAAAAAATATTGTTATATTATGGTAGGGAATTTAACTTTTATGAAATATCGGTAAAATATTTTTAATAATAATTATGAAATAATGTTGAAATTTATTTTTATTTATAATATTATATTCTTTTTGCACATCTATATATATAATTTGAATTCAAGCCCCAAGGTTTAGCTCAACTGGTTGAGACCCTGTTGTTAAGTACCTTGCCGATCGGGAGGTCACAGGGTAAATTCTCCTTGACGCCCTTGGGGTTAGGCCCTGCTAGTCTAGCCAACGGGCTTGCCCTTGGGGTTAGGCCCTACTAGTCTGGTCGATGGGCTCTAAAGGGTTAATTTGCCCATATTTTCCTATGGGAAATAATAATTTGAATTCAAATTATAATATATTTAATTTTTATATATAATTTATTTTAATTTTCAAATATGAAATATGTTTTAAAATAAATAATTTTGATATTTATTTTAAATTATTGCATCAATTGTTTAATTTTTTTGTAACACTTTACTCTGTATCGAATTAAAAGTTTTATAAATATCTTAAAATGTCAAAATTATTTATAATTTCACCAATTTTTTGAAATTTTTATATTGATATTCTTACTTAACTCATTCAACTTTATAATGCAAATTGTGCTCAAAACATATCATTTCAACCAATTGTTCAATTTAATACACTAAGCATGTGCTCCAATAACTTGGTTTTCACATTGAGTTGAATGGACATTGATAACCAATCACAACGATCATGATTCTCTTTGATGCAGTTGCCAGTCATTATTTAATGCCCTCTCCATGTTTTGTTTAATGTCTATGCTAGAAATAACACATTCTATCATCTCATGGTTCGTAATTGTTTGTCTTGTCTTCAACTTTGTCTTAAGCTTTACAGTAGAAAGGCATTTTCGTACCCAAAAACTCGGCCCAATCAATATGGAAAAATTAATGTTACAAATAGTGATTTAATGCCACTATGTACAACCAAATATTTTATGGTACAACAAACCACACATTTTGTGGTACAATGTAATCATTTAAAATAAGAGGTGAACCAATCAAAATTGAAATAAATATATCAAACGTTATCAAAAATAATACAATTCAATTTCTAATGTTTAACTATGGACAAAGGTACAATTTTTTTTTTGTCAAAGCAAATTAATAGTTGGTCAAATAGAAAACTGAACACAATATATACTACCTATGATAGATATAATAACTCGACCATACAAAGTTGTAGCTGGAATCAGAAAGATTTGTTTTGAAAAACCGAGGGCTCCTATCTCAACTAAAGGGAGTTGTTTAATTTGATAAGGTATCATTTATCTATAATAATATAATATAGATATTAGGAATGTGAGTTAGAAAAATTTATAGATATTGGAAGATTAAAAAAGGTTTTTCATAAAAATAAAAGATGTGTATTAAAAATATATATTGAAAAGGGTTTTTATACAATATTTTTATTTTTATTTAGATATTATAGGAGGAGGCCAACCATGTTAAATACATAATTTTTGAAGATTTAGTGAATTATAAATATTTTGTAAATATTTAGAATAGAAAAAATGTGAAGAATTTGAATACCACTAGAAATGAACTTTTTGAAGATGAAACAAAACATGATCTTTAGTTAATCAAATGGAATGAAGTTTTGGAATTATTCCTTTATCCAATGTTCAACAATAATATTGGACCTCGTCTTAACTTTATATTTGTTCCATTCTTTATTGCACCGTCTCTTTGTATTTCTATCATATTCTCTATAGATATGTCTCTGTCATTCATATATATATATATATATATAGATGACGCTAAGCTTTCTTATGGATTTGGAAAAAGGATATATTCGATATTTTGAAAAGTCAGATCTGGATACTTGTGATCCAACATTTTCCAAAATGAAATTAAAAATCTTATCCCTGATTTCTGCTTTGTCTTCAGCTTTTCAGTAGAAAGGCATATTCGTACCGGAAAATTTAGTCCAATAAATATCGAAAAAATAGTAATTTAATGTCATTATGTACAACCAAAGATTTTATGGTACAACACATCACAAATTTTGTGGTACAATGTAATCATTGTAAAATAAGAGGTGAACCAATCAAAATTGAAATAAATATATTAAAACATTATCAAAAAATAATAAAATTCAATTTCTAATGTTTAACTATGGACAAAGGTGCAAATTTTTTTGGTCAAAGCAAATTAATAGTTGGTCAAATAGAAAACTGAACACAATATATACAGCTTGCGGCAGATATGATAATTAGATGCAAAGGAAGGTTCAAGAGATGGAAAGAGATGGAGGGAGATGAAAAAATAATGAGGCAAACAAAATGATATGAGATGAAGAGTCTATAGAAAATTAAGGAAGGATAAATTCAATATTTTAGTGATTTTTTTTTGTTGAGCAAAGTTTCGTTCCGATCTAAATTTTTTTGGAGTAGTCTTTAAGTGCGATTTTTTGGAGCTTCTAACAAATTTCCAGTTAGAATCCAACGAAAAAGAATTGTGGCCAAATCTTGATTTGTGTTGTTTAAATTGTTTTTTTTACTATATATATGGATTCAACACCCTCAAAAACATGTGGGGCACTTCAATTGTGAAAAGTTCACCTGTCAAACTTGTGATTTCAATGAATCCTTGTGGGATTCTGGACAACTTAGATCGGAAAACTTTCCAAAAAGTCGCACTTAAAGACTACTTGATTTATTTTTATCAAAAATTCCGCTATATTGGTCATCTTAAATGGGTAAATGTTTTTAAGTACAAAGTTCTCATCAATTAGGGGGATTATATGATCCGGATTTAAACAGGAATGCAAAAAAATACAGAGATAACCATATACACAAAGATGTAGGGGAAATAATACTTCATTTCATTAATGTAAAATACTGAAATATGCTTATAAACAGAAATGGAAATAAACTAGCTAGGGCGATGGTAGCTTATCTCTGAGAAGAGATGTGGCAGCTAGATGCCTCTGAACTGTGTTACAATGAGGCTCGAAGGCCTATTTATTGTTGAGAAACAATGGAAAACCATTAACATTCGAAAACCTAACCCTAGAAGATGAAACGCCAGATTGTGGGCCCCGTTTGGGTAAATTGGTACATCAATTTCCCGGGGTCGTAACTTTGGCACCCGATCTCTGTTTGACGCGTACAATAGCTTGTTAGAAAGATCTATCCGATAACTATAACTTTGGGAAGAGAAACATCGGTCCATGGGCCCATTTTCTCCCAGATTTCCAAAAAAAAAACCGTCGTTTAGGGCCTCAAAACGGCTCCGGAAGTTCAAGACCCGAAAAAACTGCTAAAAATAGTAAATTGTGCTACAATTAAGGAAACTGAAAAAGCTGAAAGAGACAGTTGTAGGGGTCCAAGTGGGATAGGTGGGTGACCACCAACATCCACCTGGATCATTCCTCCCCCCTTAGGAAGCAATGGTCCCCATTGCATTGAGTTCCTCCATCTGCTGAGCTTGGTCCCTAGTGAGCTGTTCTGCAATCCCTGATGTGTCCAGTAATGGTGGGAAGCATGGTCGAGGACGTTCCACATTGAACACTCAGTGCAAGCGAAGGAGTGGAGGAATGCTATGCTCCATAGCATTGTTTCCCACATCCTTGGTAATGTTGTAAAGACCATGTTGGAGTGGTCGGAGCTTCTGGTGAGCTCTTGTAAGGCGTTCTTTCTACAGATGCAACCAGAATTTGTTGCCCACCTGAAGCTTGTGTGGTACCCTTGTGGGTGAGGATAAGTTTTTCCTGTGTTCTATCATGACCGTATCCCTTTGTTGCTGCTGCTGCGTGGAGGAACCCTTCGTGGGGGTCATGGATGTGGTGATGATCTTCCCCTTACTTTCGGAGTGAACCAGACAAAAAATGAATTTCCTAGTCTAGGAGATGAGTGTGCTTCCTTTCTTTGCAGTGATCAAAGAGGTGGTGGTAGGAGGGGCTACCTCCGGTATCCTATATAATGAATTACACAAAGAAATAATGATAGCACGAGGCCTGACTCATACACAGCATATTGCCTCCACAAGTATGGCTGGCCTAATAGTACATCACAAACATCCAGAGGTGTAACCTCACACAATACCTTGTTTGTGAAGGGCTTGATGCTGTGGGGAAGGCGACAATGTTCGCGAACTTTGAGATCTCGTCCTTCATGAAGCCACCTGATATTGTATGGTTGCGGGTGTGGTGTAGTCGGTAGGCCCAACCGCTTCACAACCTCTACTAAAATGAGGTTCTTTTGGCTGCCACTATCGACAATGAATTGCAGTGGCGAACCCTTCACCCACATCTGTGAGTGGAAAAGACGTTCCCCCTCCTCTGGATCTTAGGGCTCATTCCTCTAGATCTTGGCGATGGCAACAGTGACGTTGGGCTCCACATCAATGATCTTCTTCCCTTTGCCATTTCCCTTGTCGGGTTCTAACTCAGGGTTGGAACATGCATCTGATTCTGAAGCCTTCAACTCAGCCACCAGCGACTGCTTGGTCCGACACTCACTTGTGTTATGAGTAGGACTCTTGTGGAACTCACACCACTTTCCTATCTCCTTCTTCGACTTTGTGGTGTTGTTCTTTTCTTGCGGCTTCGACGGGTTGTCTTGGGTCACCCCACCTTGGCTTTGTCCTTTGGTCTTCGGATTTGCAGATACAAAGTCTCGCTTCTTCTGTTTGAACTTTTCCTCGATTTTAACAGTGTACCGGTACGTCGTGCCGAGCGAGGAGATGTTCAAAAACTCCATCTCTTCCTTGATGTATCTGTGTAGGCAGTTGCGGTATTTGAGTACCAAATGCAGCTCAGATTCCTTGATACCAAACTGTGTGCAAAGGGTATGAAAAATGTTTGTGAACTCCGGCACATCTTGGTCGTTTCCCTGCCGTAGTGTGGTCCATTTGATGTATTTGTCCTCATAGATTTTGACAGGGTAGTACTGCTCCTTGACGGCATCCCGGAATGAATCCCAAGTGGGTGCGACTAAAAACAGTGAGCCCGTACTTTCATTCTTCTGATCGCAGTAGGTTTCCCACTAGTCCTTGACGTGGAGGGCTGCTTTGAGAAGAGCGAAAACAATCTTTTCCCGACTCGAAAATTCATGAATAAAAAAAATACCCTTCTAGCAGCTTTAACCATTTATCTACGGCATTTGAGTCTATCTGACCCTCGAAGATGGGGATTTCAAAATGAACTTGTACCTTAAAGGGTGTGGCATTTCCAGAGTAGTTGTTGGAAGCCGATGCATCTTTTATGGGTAGCCGTTGAAGGATCTGCGCAAAACTATCCATCATCGCATTCCTTTGCCGCTCGAGGGCTTCTTCGAGCAAGACTTTGATAGGATCTCCTGCCCCCTCATCTTTCTTTTCATCCGCCATTGGAGGCCATCGGGATTTGCGAGGCTGGTCTTGCAAAGGTTCGACCAATTCAAGCCCTAACTCCTTATATCCCGACCTCGTTGGGGACATCCAAAGAAGAACAGAGAAAAAGAAAACCTCTCTGATACCATTGTTCCGAATTTAAACAGGAATGCAACAAAATACAGACCATATACACAAAGATGCAGCGGAAATAATACTTCATTTCATTAATTTAAAATACTGAAATATGCTTACAAACAGAAATGGAAATAAACCAGTTAGGGCGATGGTAGCTTATCTCTGAGAAGAGATGTGGCGGCTACATGCCTCTGAATTGTGTTACAATGAGGCTCGAAGGCCTATTTATTTTTGAGAAACAATGGAAAACCCTTAACATCCAAAACCTAACCCTAGAAGATGAAACGCCAGATTGTGGGCCCTGTTTGGGTAAATTGGTACATCAATTTCCCGGGGTCATAACTTTGGCACCCGATCTCCGTTTGACGCGTACAATAGCTCATTAGAAATATCTATCCGAGAACTATAACTTTGGGAAGAGCAACATTTGTCCATGGACCCATTTGCTCCCAGATTTCCAAAAAAACGTCGTTTAGGGCCTCAAAACGGCTCTAGAAGTTCAGGACCCGAAAAACTGCTAAAAATAGTAAACGGTGCTACAATTAAGGAAACTGAAAAAGCTGAAAGAGACAGTTGTGTGGGTCCAAGTGGGATAGGTGGGTGGCCACCAAAATCCACCTGGATCATTATAAATTCAAAAAATTCTTACCAAATTTGAAGAAGAAAATTTGTTGAAAATGGTTAAGTTTAGTCACTTATTAACTTCTTCCAAAAATAAATAAATAAAGTAAGGGAGATGGAGGGATCCAAAAGTCGATAAAATCAAAAGAGAAAACAGAAGAGAGTTGAGTGCTCTTAAGAAAGTTGTAATACATGTAATATGTGCCTCCTTAGAATTGAGAACTGGATGATGACCCACAATTTCCACCAATTTTTATTTATGTTTTGAATTAAAAAATGATGAAAATTGTGTGTCATCGTCCGATTCTTAATTCTAACAACACCAACCATACAAATCTAAAAACAACTATGTGCCTCTTTGTTAATTAATCATTAAGAGAAATAGTTATGAATGTTGTTGAGTAGTTGCTAGTTTACAAGTTCACTCTTTATGTGACAACTAATTTTATAGGTTGTTACATAGAGAAGTTGGGAACACCACACTTGAACTATGTTGAAAGAATTTGTTCATTGCAAACACTTCAATAATCCTAGTATCACAACAATGATAAGAAGGTTATGAAATCACAAACACACTACTTATGTAGGTATTATGACAACTACAAAGAGGTCATGGAATTGTTGATGCATCACTTATCCAAATATGCACACCAATTTAGGGTGGCAAGTGCGAGAGTGGTTATTTATAGCACCAAAGGGACTATAGTATATATGTATGTATGGAGTCTTAGTATCTCTACTAACAATGTGGCTTAAGCTTATGCATTATTGGACTAGTTACATTTAGCTAAAAATCCCAATATTTCAAGTGCCATAGTGGTAGGGGATTCCACAATAATTGTTAAATATTTGCTCTTAGGCTCATCCTTGCTTGATTTCCGCTTGGTATCGATATTTGAGAGAATGGGGCACATTAAAGAATCATTTGTAAAGGTGAATTATTTTCATATATTTTGTGCAAACATATAGTGGTGGATCGCCAAGTGAATCTACTCACTAGGAAAAAGTTGGGGTTATAATTATCAATGATGAGGAATATACACATATGGTCCTTTGATTAAGGAATGAAAAACTCATCTATCTTCCCATTAAATTGACACATTGAGAATTGAGCGCCACACTCCTCCCATGGAGTAAGGATTTATGTAATGAGACTCCACCACTCTTGTTGAACATTTATATTGGGTATGTGTTATATTCTTTGCATGATTGACCCAATGTAACTCACTTGTATAGTACACTGATATATGATCAAGGGGGGTTAGGAGTGGAGGCACCGAGAATTTTTTTTTGTTGGGTGTTTTTTGGTCTATTTTTTGTGTATTTCAACCATTGGTTTATCAGACCATTGTAATGTAATTCTAGTTAAGGAATCTAATATGGTTCAACAAATTAGGGTTTTATATGCCATAAGATCATATATAATGTATTGTGAATGATGGAGTTAGATGATGATTGTAGTTAGAGGTGCGACTCTAAACAATTTGTTAGCTTTCATAGTTAAGGGTTTTTAGGATAAATATTTGAGTATTGTGTATGATTGTCATTGTTTACATTTTTTTTAATACAACTTTTGCATATGCATTGCTTACCGTAAAGGTTTAAAACTTACAATTTGTATCCCATTCCATGCAATTTAATGAATGTTTTGTCTTAGCACAATATAATCAAGGTGAGAATATGATTGGGGGTTTAAGCTTGTTTAGAAGAATGTGGATTATTAACACCTCAGAGTAGGTTTTTTCCATCCTTAGTTGAGTACGGTATCCTTGTTGAATGAATTTTGGTGGCACTCACCTAGCTTCCTTGGATTGAGGCACAATGAGTTGTCCCATGAGTTGATACACAGAGGCATAGTCATAATGGAGGTAACCTCTTTATTGAATTTGAATTCTAGAAAGTTTTATGGTTCTTCAACTTTGGGAGCTACAATATGATTTGACTTAAGATGACTTGGTTATCATCAAGTAACCCAAAGTACTTTTTTCCCCATTTAGATTGAATCCATGCCTCAAGTCAAAATATTCTAAGTTCAAGGGACTTTTTCCTCTAAGTCAAACCTAGGCCATCAAAAACGAGTCCATGGATTATCATGATCTCAGGGAGACTAGAGAAGCGTTGTAGAGATATGGGGACTCCATAAAGGAATAGGGTTGCACTTAATATTCACTCTTTTGTGAGTTTTTAGTCTAGAAAAATAGCTCCAATACCAAGGGGGATATCATTATAGGTTCCCTTTCACAATAGAAAAACTATTACTACTTTGGAGATTAGAGTCTAAGAATTATGCCACCCATCATTTCATGTATCAACTAAGAAGCATGATGAATCTCACTCTATGGTCCATTTGGTAAATTTAGCTCTCATCCAAACGTTAAAAGGAAATTGAAGTACATAGTCCCTTGGCCTATTTGGAAGGGTAAGCAATTATGTTGTTGGCAATGGAAGACATGGATGAAGTAACAAGAGGCAAAAAGGTAATTGTAGATTGTTTTTTAATTATAGATTCAAATTGCATATTGTGATATGATAAAAACAATTGAATTGAATCTACTCTACTCATCAACGGAACAAAAATTGATCGATGAAATCATGAAGCAGAAAAGGAAGAATTTCAATCACACATAACACAATAATTTTTTGGGGAAAGCCTCAACTAAAAATCCCCGTTATATGTATATTGCATTAACTAGAAGATCTAAGAAGAAAATACAATGCTTGTTCAACCCGAACAATCTTTGCACAAGTACAATCTCACTCACTACTTCACAAACCAGCTCAAGCCAAATTTGTTGTCTGCCAAGCCCCTACTTCCTTGCATTGTCCCCTTGGGAATTAGCCCATATTTAATTGGGAAATTCCTCACTAGTAATTGTGTGTTGGGTGTGTGTTATATTATCTCCACGACTAGCTCCACGTGCGATGCAGGGGTTAGAGGGGGGTGGTATCGCCCCTCTACGGGGTCCGAGGCAATGCCCAGGAAATTTTTTTCGACCTTATATTAGGTGGGTGGACCTACCTATGGTTTTGTGCATGGATTTTGCACATGATTTTGGGCATGATAGTTTTCTGCTTATGGTATTTTGTAGATCCGGTCAAGGGAACTACGGTTATGTTCTAATCCAGGGTTAATGGATTGGGGTTTATGAATGCTTCGACATGTATATATATGTGTGTGTGTGTGTGTGTGTGTGTGTGTGTGTTGTAAAATTGAAATGAATATAATGAAAAATTAATATGGTAGTCTCGATTTTGGGATCCAGGGGAAAATTTCTATGTATATATGTTTTATATTTTATGCTCTCGCCATTGTTTATTTCCTATTTTTAAGAATTCCTTTGCAGGTTTTGTATAGGGTTAAAACTTAAAACCTACATTTGGTATCAGAGTTGTTTCGGGTTTAAGGGGATGCCTTTGCATCTGCGGGGCTTTTCTAAGGCCTATGGTAGACCCTGTTCTGTGGGATCGATTCTTGTGGTGAAAGAAGATGGCAAGAAGTGGAAAGATAGAGATCGAGAAATTTAATGGTCAAATTTTTGAGTTGTGGAAACTAAGATTGTTGGCTTGGTGGGGCCTAACCCAGGTTCAGCGTTAGTTAACCAAACAAATCCCTACACTACTGGACCTTTCGGCATCAGCCCGTGGAGCGCAGACCGAAGTCTCACCCGAAGCAGTATGGGGGGATGCTGGAACCAAGTTTCCACACCCTGAGATGGTCGTGATGTCGGTTTATTACTTTTATTCCTGCTTTCGCGTAGGTTGTTAAGTTCTAGGGCTCTATCTACCTAGGCCCGTATTCATCCCTTCGATACCTCCGTGAAAGGGTATGACTGACCTTCGCGTAGCCCTAACTTTCGGTTTAGATACTTTCGCGCTGCTAAGGCAGCGTATTGCACAGATTCCCTAGTTATCTTTAATAATCTTACTTATCTTATTAGATAATCACAGTTAGCGTTGCGTAAATAGATATTCGTATTTGTGTTCAATTATCCAACATAATTACATACATTCGCGCATCATATAAGTATTATAAATGAAATTCATACACAATATGACAAGATGCATTAACAGGAAACAAAGACACAGAATTTTTGGAATACTTCTCTTTATTGATATATTCGGACAATTGCAGACTCTATCCGCCCTATGCACATAGCTGCAAGGGTCCGCACACTCATATGAGGACTTCTACCCTAGTCCTCTGTGCACTCAGTTGCAAAGCCTCTACCTACGCTACGACCCAAACTTAGACTTCTCTCCTTATTGCTCAAGACTTCTTACTACAATTCATGACTCATTAAGACTACTTAGAGCTTACTTACTTAGCTCTTTTTATACAATCCCATGGTCCGTGGACCATGGGTAGATCTTTACAACCGACTTTACTTTACAAAATTAAGGGCGGACAACCCTTTATGACTCATGACACCTTCGCGCTCCGCGACCACAAAATGCAGAGAATTTACAATTTTATAACAAAATTCAACCCAAAACATGTGCTTTTAGCCCCAAAACTATCCTTGGGGGATCCCGTTCGCAACAGGCCCCCAACACAAACATCAGACTCACCCTCGAGTCACTCGGTAGGTGCAAAGATCTTAGCGCGAAGACCTCCCAACTCGACCCTTATGACCGCAATCTCGGTCATGCATTGTGCGGCCGCCTGCTTTGCGTCTTCCACCATTTGCTCGGTCACTGCTCCAGAACTGTCAGCCTGAAGCTTTTGTTGAGCTTATTACAGAGTCACAAGCTTTACTTCAATAGAGGTTGTCACCGTGTAAGCCTCATCCATCTAGGGCTTCAGTTGTGCCTTCAACACTGCTTCCTTGTGCAACGTTGCATCCACATGTTCCTTTAGCTGCTTGGCCTCCTGCAGCTTCGCCAATCTCTGTGTGAGCGCGACAGTTCGCATTGTGCCTTTGACCTCATCATAGCGCTGTTGTAGCTCGCGCGCTTCTATCTCCAGCTGTGTACATTAGGGTCCTCCTACAAGCTTGTCAGGACCTTGAATGGCTGCTCAAAAAGTTGCGTGTAGTCTGCTATTGCACTGTCAACCGCCGCTACTACTTCTGTGACAGTAGTGGCCCGTTGCTCCTTTACTTCTGGTGGAGTTGAAGGCCTACTTCTGGCGGATTTGAAGGCTCGGCCTTCAACTGTAACTCTGTGATCTGGAGGTTCAACTCCAACTGAACCCTCGCCATTTCTGTACGAGGGTCACACACCCTTGTGGCCAGCTTGCGGATGCGCACCTCAACTGGTTCTTCCTCAGGAAGGGCCAACTCTAGGACCATTCGGCATGCCTCCTCGACGACCTGCATTATACGCTTATTCTAGTTGGTCGCCTCGATCACAACGGAAATGGAGAAATCTCGTTGTAGTTCCATCTACTCATTGTTAATCCATTGTTCATTAATCACCTAGAGGGCACGGTGCTCATGGGCCCTTAGCTCTACAATCACTCCATCCTGCAAGAGGTGGAGCACTTCACCAGGGAGCATTTCCATATTCAACCCTACTCCCTTGAGGGCATTGACAGTGGGCCTGTTAGCTTCATTCTTCGTGGTCATTGCTCCATCAGGCAACACTATTGCGCTGGAGGCCTTCGCGCATAGCATCTCGGCAGCTTCTGAAGTGTCGATAGCAAGGCTAGTAGACACTGTGCCAGCCTATGTCGCGTGGGTCTGTAACTCCTGCTGATGTGTCTGGATAGCCCCCAATACTAGTTGTTGCTTCTGCTCAAATTGTTGTAGGGCCTTCACAGTGACATCCCGCACAGTGTCACCGATGTCATGCAAATCACCCTCGGTGAGGGTGATTGGGTCCGACAATGTTTTAGTAGCCTTTGATTTCTTCTTGGACCCTCCTTTCTCCTGTTCCCTTGGATGCTTGATTTGGGCGGACGTCACCTGAGGGTCCGCACCTTGTTGTTCTGTCTGCTCGTCCGTCTCCTCCTCTGTCTCAAGTGAAGGTGACCTCACACCTTTTTCGGAGCCTCCCTCTGTTCCACCTATTTGCTTCTCTGTCTGCTGAGTGGCATCGTGCTCTACCTGGGCCTTGTCAGCGACCTCCTTCTTTCTTTTTCGACCCGCTACGTCATTTTTAGCTTGGCATCCTCCTTCTTTCTCTACGTGGCGGAATTACTTCCTCCTACCTCCAAGTCTGTTGTGGTGTGCCACTCTACCAAACATCGATCAAGTTCTTCATCAATGGCATCATCCATTGCCAGGTAAGGCAAGTCATACCACTTCTGCGCAGGGTCCTTCCGCACCCTGATGGCCACATGGTGAAAATCTGTTTTAAACTTTGCGTAGCCCTGCAGGTTGGAAAACACCATAGGCAACAACCACAATTTGTGATTGATGACCATGCGGATGTTCATCTCCATCAAGATCTAGAAGATCTTGTTGTTCTTGATTCGCTACGCGTCCTTGGTCACCCATAACGAAGCGTACTTCGCTGCTTCTAGTAGGTCTGGCACGACCGAAGGGAATTGGCAGTTCTCTGGCAGCTCCCATGCTACCAGCACAATCGACAGCAAGAGCCACGCCTAGTGAAACATCTTGTTGAGCTCCTGTGCCTCGCAGCAGTTTGCTAGGAACTGTCCATGAAGATAGTCCGCCCAGTTGAACTAGACTCCTTCGGCACACTGGGCTGTTAGCGTGACAACATGCACCGACACCTCATCGGTGCAACACTTCCTCAAGACCTTCCCTGCTAAAATATGTGTAGCCACCTTTACAACAGGGTCACAGATGTTGGATATGACATATCCACGCGACTTCTTTACCAACTTAAAACTTCTCTTTCATGGTCTTCGCGATGGCCTACTCACCACCTTTTCTGCCAAAAATATCATGGCTAGATTTTCTCCTGTGTAGGGCAATCATGTGATCTTGTGGATCAATCTGTCAGTGATGGGTATTGGCTCCTCCAACCACAGACACCCATCATGCACCAAGCGTAGCAGCTTCTTAATGACCAATACTATAACCGGGGTGCGGTTGTAGTGCGGCACCCAAAGCAGGTTGAGCAACCCTGCCTTCTCTACTTCTTTGAGCCACCTTCGTGGCTCCAACGCGGTCATTCTAGTGGTTGTATCGATGATTTGATGCATCAGCTGCTCGGTCACCACGTGTGGAAACTTCTCATGATCAACCAAGTCCCAGTCCTTGAGTTTTAACAGCGGAACCCGCGCCAAGCACGGTCCTTAGAAAACAATCTCATCCAGTAGCAGAGGGGTTTGCAAGGGGGTCTTGCTCTCATCTATATCTTTCGGCACCTTGGCCTTGCCCTTCCACGGAGGGACATACTCAGGCAACCAAGTGATAGGGTCAACACCCTAGGCCTCAACTTCCTCCACATCTACTCCTACATCCTCATCATCCACCGGGATGTCTTCAATTTCGTCCTCCTCTGACTCTAAATTGATGAATTTTCCCTTCTCTTGTGCGGTAGGCTTCGGTGGGTTTCTTCTTGGCGATGCTTACAACGGTATTGCAAGCTGCTTGCCCTTTTATCCTTCCCGATCTCCTTGGTTGGGGTTGGCTTTGGTCTCTGCTTCCTCGGTGATTTGGGGACTTTCACTAATACTTCAGCAAACTCTGGAGCAGCTACTTCTGCCTCCATCTCAATTTCTAGCACCGAATCCTCTGCTTCGGTATCTATAGCTTTTGTGGGCGCCGACATGATGTTCTGTAATAACTCTTATGTCTCATTCAACAATGTCTCAAATATTGAACTGGCTATCAGAAGTTCGTAGTGCTCGTGACTCATGTGCGCCTGAGGGCTCAACAACTCAATTCTCAAAATGCCAAGTGTTTTTCATTGGACAGCCACTTGTAATTTATAGGGCATTTTAAATTCAAATCCAACCGCTCCCCCCAAATTCGGTTCATTAATGTTGGATTGGCGACAGATTTTCAAGGATCTGCCCCATAAATTTTGTCCTAAATGTCAACCGCGTGCTCCATTTGGCCACATTTCTACCGTCAAATCATGAACAATGACTTTAACGGTCACTTTTCGGCCGACCTGCGCGATTTCTCCCTGGGTAGCGTAGCTCCCTTCACATTGCCGCGAACCCTGTGACACTTCTTTGCTTCGCATAATCCTCCAATCGCGCAGCTCCCAAACATGGGCAGTGTAGTTTATAGTCCCACGCCTCCTTTCAGTTTCCTGGAGCGCTAAGACTGTGCTACCTTCATATAGTCACATGACCGGACAACTGGTGTATGGCTTCAAGCGACTGACATTCACCTTTCCAAGGAAGGGATCTCCATTCAATTTGACCAGCTGCACCGCTCCTCTGTCGGTAATCTCCTTAATGACATAGGGCCCTAACCAATGCATTCTGAATTTCCCTAGAAATTTATCAAACTTGTTGTCATATAACAAAACCAGTTCATTTACCTTAAAGGTGCCAAGCTTAATGTGTTGATCATGCCATGCTTTTTCACGCTGCTTTTGGACCAGTTGGTGAAATCCAGCTAGAAATCTCTCTTCCTCAAGCTCAGCCAGCTACGTGAGCCTCTCTTCCAAGGCTCTGTGATCAGTCATACCCGTGAGTGCCACTATGCACAAACTAGGCACAATGTATTCCATGGGAATCACTGCTTCAACACCATATACAAGCTTAAAGGATGTTTGTCCAGTCAACTTCTTGCATGTCGTCTGATAGGCCCATAGGACTGCAGGTATGCGTACGTCCCAATCACTTCGCTGAGCGTTGCAAACCTTGGTCAATGCGTTCTCTAGCACTTTATTGAATGCTTCCATTGTCTCGTTAGCCTGTGGGTGATAAGGTATGCTCTTCTGGTGATATACCTGAAATTCCTCCGTCAGCGCATTGATTGTTTCATTCAGAAAGTGTGTACCGTGATCACTCGTCAAAATCTTTGGACACCCAAATCGCATCAGTACATATTCAAAGAGGAAATTTGCAGCAGTTTCACCTGTGCAATCCTTCACCAGCTGTGCCTCCACCCATCGAGTCAAATACTCCATCGTTGTGATAATGTACCTTGCTCCCGTCTTTCCTTGGGGCTGGATGGGTCCCACAAAATCTATCGCCCATTTCTCAAAGGGTTGTAATGCCATCTGTGGATTCAAAGGCAACTCATCCCTCCATGATGGCCTGCTAGTCCTTTGACACACATCACACGCTTTGCAGTATGCTTTCGAATCCTGATGGAGGGTTGGCCACCACAACCCTGCGCGTAGAATCTTCTACGCAGTCGCTCTCCCTACATAATGCCCTCCCTCGACATCCCCATGAGCGTCCGCGAGGATACTACTCCATTCAAACTTCAGTACATATCGTCACAATATCTCATCAGACCCCATTTTATACAGATGCCCGACAATGACAAAAAAGTCTGTCGCACGCACCACTAACTCCTTTTTTGTTGGATGGTGTATCCTTCCGAGGCAGTTCCTGTCGTTAAGAAGTGTATGATATCTTCAAAATGACCATCCAATGTGCACGGTAAATAGCTACACGTCAGGCTATCATTCTTCCAAATTAGTTGGCTCTTACCATGTTTCGATGCGCGACAGATGGTCAGGTCCCGCGTTTAGTCATCGAGGCTTCACAATAACTTCAAAATCATACTCCTGGAACAATAGCAACCATCTGCAGATTTTGCCCCCCAACACAGGCTTATTGACCAGGTATTTCAGCGTGAAGTGATCTGTATACATTTTAAAATGGCCTCCCAGCAAGTAGTGTCTAAACTTCTGGAGTGTGTATACCATGGCTAACCCCTCACGCTTGGTGGTGAAATAGTTCTTCTTTGCCTTGGATAACCTTCTGCCTGCGAAGGCTATAGGATGGTCCAAGTCTTCTCCTCCGCCAGCTTGTGTCAGTACTGCTCCCAGTGCTATACATGACGCGTCGACATGTACATAAAACTCCTTCCAACCCGGGGAGACTAGAATCGGCGCGGTGACCATCTTTTCCTTCAATACATCCAAGCTTTTCTTATAGTCCTCGTTCCAGCAAAATGTGACATCCTTTTTCAACAACTTCTCCATAGGCGCGGTGATCTGGGCATAGCCTTTGATAAACTTCCTGTAATATCCAGTATGCCCTAGGGTAGCGCGCTACTGTTTCACACTCCTCGATGCTTCTAAGTTAAGTATCATCGCGATCTTCACGGGATCTACCATCAGTCCTTGTCTACAAACCACATGACCCAACAGGGTCCCAGAAGGAACACAAAACAAGCACTTCTTCAGATTGAGTGCACTCTGGTATCTTCGACAAGTATCCAGCATCAAGCATAAGCTTGCTACATGGCGTTTCACCAGCCCAAACACAGTCTAGTCATCAAAGTACACTTCCAGGAACTTGTGAATAAATTCCTTGAACACTGCAACAACTACGCGCAAGAAAATCGCACGCACATTCTTCAATCCAAAAGGTATTATAGTGTACTGAAAACACCCCCACTTAGTCACGAAGGTTTCCTTGCTCCTATCCTCTGGCGCGATTTTGATCTGATGGTACCCAAAGAACCCATCAATGAAGAAATATGCTTCCTAGCCACCCAGTTTTTTCCAAATTCTACTCAATTAAAATCTTATCCAACACATGGTAATTTTGTCATTTCTCCCCTTTGTGTTGCATGGCAATCCCCTGGTTATCATAGTGCATTACCACATGCTAGATAATAATAGATTGCCTAAACTTTCCCAATGACTTTAACTATGTGAAAATAACAAAAATGTGATAATATTCGAGATTTCAGGGCAAGGGCTAACTTGGACCATTAGTTAGACAATTGAAATTTATTTAGGCCTCTACATATACGTATTTTAAGAGTGATTAGTTACATTATTGAATATGTGTAAGCCATCGGTAGTTCTTAACCACCACATGCAAAATTTCTTTATAGATTATGCGTTTCGTCATTAATTTCAACTCCTCACAATTTTGATTGGCTAATACCCTCAATTTTGAAATACATTGAATATATTCTTGGTGGTAGGTTGACTTGTCCAATGGATGAATATCGTGTCTCATTAGCTAATAGAAATCCACTTGTATTGACATATTTTGAAGTGAGGAGTTTCATTCTTTAGCAACATATCCCTACTAAAAACCATCAACTATCATGTATGATGCTGAGTGTATAAGGAATTATTGATTATAAAGATGATTTACACCTTTATAGCCTATTTGAACCATTGAGAAAATGTTATTTATGTAATGTAAACATGGTGGAAGGCCCTTATATAATTGAAATAATAAAAAGCTGTCAACATTAACCATCCCCAAATAGGTTGTCATTCCATTCTTGTTATGTACTTCCTTGTTATTTCTCATTCACAATTTTTTTAATCATAAGTCATATTTCACATTTTAACATGATTCTTAAATTAAGAAGAAATGTTACCTTATACATGGAAGTGTAAGTGTGTGTTTTATGAAAATACATGGTTACCTTGCTCTATCACTTCATTAAAACAAAGAGAATGTTCATGAAGCATCCATTAAAATATTCATCATAATTCTTACCTAAACCAAGTATAAGAAGTGAATGTGTTTGGTTTATAAATGCACCCCATGTTAACAATGCGAATAGAAAGGTCACACTTTTCTCATTTCAAATGAGAATTTATGGAAATTCTATGAACGAAAAAAAAAATAACAACTAAAGGTTATTGAATGTGCCATGGCATAACAATTTCTTAACTTCAACAAAAATTTGGCTAAACATCTTGTGACACGAGATATGGGTCATTATCATAAATTTGGGTAAGCATCTCGTGACACAACATATGGGTCATTATCAAATTTAGGCTTGCAAAAATATTAGGTTTTACCTTGCCATGTGTATTTCGTATAAAGTAATACGTATGAAGGTTCTTAAGAGCTCACTTTGTTTTTCATGTGTTTTGGATTTTTTTAATTAAAACAAATTAATAAATTGTTATTATTAAATGTTTTAAATTATATTTAAAATTTATAATATAATTTATAATAAAAAATAATTATTATAGGTGTGTAATTTTTATTAATAATTTTAAAATTTGATTTTTTTAAATAATAATTAATTTTAAGTGGGACGATGAAGTGGGTTTTGAAGTATCATGTGGCGGTTAGGGTTTCGTCTTAGTTGATCGTCTCGTCTCCTTGTGTGAACTTCCCCGTAGGCTTCCGCTACATGATTTCCACAACTCTCTAATCAATGGAAAAATTTCCTGACCCAACGAAGAAATCAATATCTCTTAGAGTAATGGCAACTGGTTCTACAAATTCTTCCTCTCAGGCAAATCAAATGAAGGTTTCGTTCAGTGCCATGTTGAAATCCAGATTCATTATTCTGATAGTTCAAGAAGCTCCTACCTTTAATGTTCCTTTGGAGGACTTTTTTTTTCCAGATCAAGGTTTCATCTACTGATTTAATGGGTTTTGGCCGCGATTGATTGATCTTCAGAAGTGGATTTATGGTTCGTGGAAATCTTTATTGATTGATGATCTGAATATTTATAATCTAGCCCGAGGTTTTTTTGTTGTTGTCTTTGATAATATTGAGGATAAGAAGATTATTTGTGATTTTAGGCCATGGTTATGGGGTAGTGTTGGTATATTCATGCAGCCATGGTCTCCTACCTTTGATTGAGTTTCAATGTCAATCTCCATGGTTCTAGTTTGGGTAAGGTTCCCAAACCTCCCTTGCATCTTTGGAATCTCCCATCGTTAACTTCTTTGGAAATTCAATAGGGAAAATTTATTGCCGCAACTCGGAAACAAAATATTTTTTTAAGACCACCTATGCTCGGATATGCGTGGAGATGGATGAAAATGAGGGTTTTCCTGCTAAAATAAACCTCACAGCTCCAGACTATGTATGGGTTCATAAGCTTAATTATGAAAATGGCTCATTTCATTGTTAAGTGTGTTATGAAACAGGGCATGTAATAAAAAATTGTCCCAAGTGTTTGCATAATAATAGAGACGGGAAAAATAGTCAAAGGCCCAAATGGTGGGAAGGAGTTCAAAGCGAACATTATACGATATATAAGAGAAAAGAGATCCAGAATAAAGAAGAAGCAAAAGGAAACCAGGAAGAAACTCTTATCAAAGAGGATTAACCGAAGCAAACAAAAACTAGACATGAAGAAGTTCATGTCAAAGAGGATCCTTCTAAATTAGTGACAGAGGATCAACAAACCCTTGTGAACACTAGATCCCCTTCCGAATCCTCGAGAAATAAGCTTGGAAAAGCAACTTCTTGGGCTAATGAAGCAAATGAGGAAGAATCTTCTAAAAAAGACAAAGACATCAAAGATCACTCACAAAAGAGTGACCCCCCAAGATTTAGCTGGAAATATGGGTTGGATCAAAGAAGGAAAAAAGGCCAAAAATATCTCGCCAAGGAAAACGAGAAGTTAGTCAAAATCAAATCACCAAGCAATGAGAAATAGAATGTAAATGTATCTGGATTTTGGGAGTATTTTGGAAAAACTTTAGCTAGAAAGGGAATTTTTTTGTATTATGGTGTTCGCGATTAAGAGTTTTGATTGAACCAACATGCTCATTCTCAAACACATAATGGACATGGGCAATGTTGAAGAAATGTAATAGTTCTGGGTTTGATCCCATGTCTCGTTTTTAATATAAATCTCCATATCCATTTCCTTTAAAAATTATTATTATTATTATTATTATTAATTGTATCGAGAGACTTAGGAGTGGCAAGAGGGGGAGGGGTACTCTATGGTCTCGAGGAGGGAAAAATGTTCAGGTATTCATGGGGTCTTTGTCATATGACAAATAATCAAATAGAGATATATGGTCTCTACCGTGGAGTTTTGTTAGCCAAAGAACACCAAGTAGACACACTTACGATTATGGGAGATTCTCACCTAATCCTGTATCATATGGTCAAATGTCCCCTCCCAAAGGAGAAATCTATGGAAAACATCATGAAAAGAATTAGGAAGATTGTGGAAGATATCTCATCCAAAGCATATTTTCATGTCTTAAGAGACTTCAATAGAGAATAAGACAAGTAATGCTAACAAGGGGTGTAAATTGAAGATAAGTGAATTAAAGACTAATGGCCAAATCAGACCTACTATAATTCCCTAATGGTGGACGAAGTCTATTTAAAAAAAATCCCTGGTAGCATTATGTGTTGTAAATTTTTTGTTTTGTCAAAGCAGTGTTGTAAGGTATTTACCTACAAAATCCCTCTTTTTATTGCTCAGATATATTCTCCTCAAGAGAATCATGTATTCCTATTGGAAAAGAGAAAACAATTAGAAATTTTTTATGAGTTAGCTCTATAATACCTAATGTATTTGTTGTGAACCAGATGTAAAATGATACAATACAAATACCCTTTTTCATATATAAATATTAAAGAAAAAAGAGAGAGAAAGAAAAGAAAATGTGTTAAAGAGATTTATAAATATAAAAAATGTCAATTAGTTGTATTAAAATTTTTATAATTTTTATGGTGTAAAGAATGTCAATTATTTATTTGATATCATTTTGTAATTCTAAAATATAGAATATTATTAAAAATATTTTAATATTATAAATAAATATTTTAAAAGAATATTACTTTTTAATTTTTTACCTAAAAAAACTTAAATAATATCTAATTATTATTATTTTTAAATTAAATTAAATAATTAATATAATTCTAAAAAAGTAAAGACTAAATCACATGTAATTCTTATTAATTATGTCTCTTAAACATAAAATTAAAAAATAATTAATATAATTATAAAAAAGTAAAGACTAAATTACATGTAATTCTTGTTAATTATGTCTCTTTAACATAAAACATCAATATTGTTGATTGCCTCGATGAAAAATGTTATATTGCAAAATCCAAAATTAGATTAATATTCAATGAAATGTAAATTTTGTTTTTAAGAAAGTAATGGAAATTTTATAATAATAATAATAATAATAATAATAATAATAATTGGAATTTTAAATATTATGATTTGTTTCAAACATAAACTCTCTCTATCTCTGTAGCTCATTATGCTCTTTGATGTGGTTGTATTCCTTATACAAATTTTTAATAAAAAATAATAAATATAGTTTATACAAATTTTTAATAAAAAAATTCAATTGTGGTTTTAAAAAAATGTTATATTGTAGTCAATTATTAATCAGATACTCATAACGGAAATCATATGCTAGGATGAAATTAAACATGGTAAATAGGGGTGCAATTAACGATGTTATGTTTTGAGGAAAGTGTTTTGGATCGAAAAGTGAGCTGCATTTGGAGGTGGTAAATAGGGGTGCAATTAACGATGTTATGTTTTGAGGAAAGTGTTTTGGATCAAAAAGTGAGCTGCTGCATTTGGAGGTAAGTTAAAGAGAGTAAGAATATAGGAAAATAGAATAGGATATAAATAGTGCGGCTTGAAGATTCAGAATATTGGGCTTCAAAAAGTGTGTCAATGGTGTAGAAGGAAATATTATTAATGAAAAAAATTGGAAAATATGAGATAATTAATATATGTAATCAAAATTTATAGTAATGTTTATATTTTTTAAGATTAAAAAAAATATTTAGAAATATTATTTTATAATTTTAAAATACACTTTAGGTTAATGAAAAAAATATTGTTATATTATGGTAGAGAATTTAACTTTTATGAAATATCTATAAAATATTTTTAATAATAATTATGAAATAATATTGAAATTTATCTTTATTTATAATATTATTATTAATTATATATATATATATATAATTTGAATTCAAGCCCCAAGGTTTAGCTCAACTGGTTGAGTCCCTGTTGTTAAGTACTTTGTCGATCGGGAGGTCACAGGGTAAATTCCCCTTGACACCCTTGGGGTTGGTCCGTGCTAGTCTAGCCGACGGGCTTGCCCTTGGGGTTAGGCCCTGCTAGTCTGGTCGATGGGCTCTAAAGGGTTAATTTGCCCATATTTTCCTATGGGAAATAATAATTTGAATTCAAATTATAATATATTTAATTTATTTTAATTTTCAAATATGAAATATGTTTTAAAATAAATATTTTGATATTTATTTTAAATTATTGCATCAATCGTTTAATTTTTTTGTAACACTTTACTCTGTATCGAATTAAAAGTTTTATAAATATTTTAAAATGTCAAAATTATTTATAATTTCACCAATTTTTTGAAATTTTCATATTGATATTCTTACTTAACTCATTCAACTTGATAATGCAAATTGTGCTCAAAACATATTATTTCAACCAATTGTTCAATTTAATACACTATGCATGTGCTCCAATAACTTGGTTTTCCCATTGAGTTGAATGGACATTGATAACCAATCACAACGATCATGAGTCTCTTTGATGCAGTTGCCAATCATTATTTAATGCCCTCTCCATGATTTGTTTAATGTCTATGCTAGAAATAACACATTATATCTTCTCATGGTTCGTAATTGTTTGTCTTGTCTTCAACTTTGTCTTAAGCTTTTCAGTAGAAAGGTATATTCGTACCGGAAAACTCAGCCCAATCAATATGGAAAAATTAATGTTACAAATAGTGATTTAATGCCACTATGTACAACCAAATATTTTATGGTACAACAAACCACACATTTTGTGGTACAATGTAATCATTTAAAATAAGAGGTGAACCAATCAAAATTGAAATAAATATATTAAAACGTTATCAAAAAATAATAAAATTCAATTTCTAATGTTTAACTATGGACAAAGGTACAATTTTTTTTTGTCAAAGCAAATTAATAGTTGGTCAAATAGAAAACTGAACACAATATATACTACCTATGATAGATATAATAACTCGACCATACAAAGTTGTAGCTGGAATTAGAAAGATTTGTTTTGAAAAACCGAGGGCTCCTATCTCAGCTAAAGGGAGTTGTTTAATTTGATAAGGTATCATTTATCTATAATAATATAATATAGATATTAGGGATGTGAGTTAGAAAAATTTATAGATATTGGAAGATAAAAAAAGGTTTTTCATAAAAATAAAAGATGTGTATTAAAAATATATATTGAAAAGGGTTTTAATAAAATATTTTTATTTTTATTTAGATATTATAGGAGGAGGCCAACCATGTTAAATACATAATTTTTGAATATTTAGTTAATTATAAATATTTTGTAAATATTTAGAATAGAAAAAATGTGAAGAATTTGAATACCACTAGAAATGAACTTCTTGAAGATGAAACAAAACATGATCTTTAGTTAATCAAATGGAATGAAGTTTTGGAATTATTCCTTTATCCAATGTTCAACAATAATATTGGACCTAGTCTTAACTTTATATTTGTTCCATTCTTTATTGCATCGTCTCTTTGTATTTCTATCATATTCTCTATAGATATGTCCCTGTGATTCATATATATATATATATATATATAGATGACCCTAAGATCTACAATTACCTAATCTAAGTTTCCCTTACCTGAAAAACCGTAACAAACACACTTTATCTCTCATGTGTATTCACCTAAATTTAATAAATAAATAGTTGGCACCGTCACAAATAAATTTAATAAATTTAAATTTAAATTTACCTGCCTATTCCAACTCTGTATTCATATAAGTTTAATAAATACACGTCAAGCTTTCTTATGGATCTGGAAAAAGGATATATTCGATATTTTGAAAAGTCAGATCTGGATACTTGTGATCCAACATTTTCCAAAATGAAATTAAAAATCTTATCCCTGATTTATGCTTTGTCTTTCAGTAGAAAGGCATATTCGTACCGGAAAATTTAGTCCAATAAATATCGAAAAAATAGTAATTTAATGTCATTATGTACAACAAAAGATTTTATGGTACAACACATCACAAATTTTGTGGTACAATGTAATCATTGTAAAATAAGAGGTGAACCAATCAAAATTGGAATAAATATATTAAGACATTATCAAAAATAATAAGATTCAATTTCTAATGTTTAACTATGGACAAAGGTGCAAATTTGTTTGGTCAAAGCAAATTAATAGTTGGTCAAATAGAAAATTGAAAACAATATATACAGCCTGCGGCAGATATGATAATTAGATGCAAAGGAAGGTTCAAGAGATGGAAAGAGATGGAGGGAGATGAATAAATAATGAGGCAAACAAAATGATATGAGATGAAGAGTCTATAGAAAATTAAGGAAGGATAAATTCAATATTTTAGTGATTTTTTTTTGTTGAGCAAAGTTTCGTTGTGATCTAAATTTTTTTGGAGTAGTCTTTAAGTGCGATTTTTTTGGAGCTTCTAACAAATTTCCAGTCAGAATCCAACGAAAAAGAATTGTGGCCAAATCTTGATTTGTGTTGTTTAAATTGTTTTTTTAACTATATATATGGATTCAACACCCTTAAAAACATGTGGGGCACTTCAATTGTGAAGAGTTCACCTGTCAAACTTGTGATTTCAATGAATCCTTGTGGGATTTTGGACAACTTAGATCGGAAAACATTCCAAAAAGTCGCACTTAAAGACTACTTGATTTATTTTTATCAAAAATTCCGCTATATTGGTCATCTTAAATGGGTAAACGTTTTTAAGTACAAAGTTCTCATCAATTAGGGGGATTATATGATCCGGATTTAAACAGGAACGCAAAAAAATACAGAGATAACCATATACACAAAGATGCAGCGGAAATAATACTTTATTTCATTAATGTAAAATACTGAAATATGCTTACAAACAGAAATGGAAATAAACCAGCCAGGGCGATCGTAACTTATCTCTGAGAAGAGATGTGGCAGCTACATGCCACTGAATTGTGTTACAATGAGGCTCGAAGGCCTATTTATTGTTGAGAAACAATCGAAAACCATTAACATCCCAAAACCTAACCCTAGAAGATGAAACGCCAGATTGTGGGCCCCGTTTGGGTAAATTGGTACATCAATTTCCCGGGGTCGTAACTTTGGCACCCGATCTCCGTTTGACGCGTACAATAGCTTGTTAGAAAGATCTATCCAATAACTATAACTTTGGGAAGAGCAACATCGGTCCATGGACCCATTTGCTCCCAGATTTCCAAAAAAAACAAAACAAAACAAAACAAAAAAACAAAAAAAAAAAACAAAAACAAAAAAACAAAGAAAAAAACAAAACAAAACAAAACAAAAAACAATGTCGTTTAGGGCCTCAAAACAGTAAACTGTGCTACAATTAAGGAAACTAAAAAAGCTGAAAGAGACAGTTGTAGGGGTCCAAGTGGAATAGGTGGGTGGCCACCAACATCCACCTGGATCATTCCTCCCCCCTTAGGAAGCAATGGTCCCCATTGCATTGAGTTCCTCCATCTGCTGAGCTTGGTCCCTCGTGAGCTGTTCTGCAATCTTTGATGTGTCCAGTAATGGTGGGAAGCATGGTCGAGGACGTTCCACATTGAACACTCAGTGCAAGCGAAGGAATGGAGGAATGCTATGCTCCAAAGCATTGTTTCCCACAGCCTTGGTAATGTTGTAAGGACCATGTTGGAGTGGTCGGAGCTTCTGATGGGCTCTTGTAAGGCGTTCTTTCTACAGATGCAACCAGACTTTGTTGCCCACCTGAAGCTTGTGTGGTACCCTTGTGGGTGAGGAGAAGTTGTTCCTGTGTTCTTTCATGACCGTATCCCTTTGTTGCTGCTGCTGCGTGGAGGAACCCTTCGTGGGGGTCATGGATGTGGTGATGATCTTCCCCTTACTTTGGGAGTGAACCAGACAAAAAATGAATTTCCTAGTCTAGGAGATGAGCTTGCTTCCTTTCTTGGCAGTGATCAAAGAGGTGGCGGTAGGTGGGGCTACCTCCGGTATCCTGTATAATGAATTACACAAAGAAATAATGACAGCACGAGGCCTTGACTCATACACAGCATGTCGCCTCCACAAGTATGGTTGGCCTAATAGTACATCACAAACATCCAGAGGTGTAACATCACACAATACCTCGTTTGTGAAGGGCTTGATGTTGTAGGGAAGGTGACATTGTTCGCGAACTTTGAGATCTCGTCCTTCATGAAGCCACCTGATACTGTATGGTTGCGGGTGTGGTGTAGTCGGTAGGCCCAACCGCTTCATGACCTCTACTAAAATGAGGTTCTTTTGGCTGCCACTGTCGACAATGAATTGCAGCAGCGAACCCTTCACCCACATCTGTGAGTGGAAAAGACGTTCCCCCTCCTCTGGATCTTCGGGCTCATTCTTCTGGATCTTGGCAGTGGCAACAGTGACGTTGGGCTCTGCATCAATGATCTTCTTCCTTTGCCATTCCCCTTGTCGGGTTCTAACTCAGGGTTGGAACATGCATCTGATTCTGAAGCCTTCAACTCAGCCACCAGCGACTGCTTGGTCCGACACTCACTTGTGTTATGAGTGGGACTCTTGTGGAACTCACACCACTTTCCTATGTCCTTCTTCGACTTTGTGGTGTTGTTCTTTTCTTGCGGCTTCGACGAGTTGTCTTGGGTCACCCCACCTTGGCTTTGTCCTTTGGTCTTCGGATTTGCAGATCCAAAGTCTCGCTTCTTCTGTTTGAACTTTTGCTCGATTTTAACAGTGTATCGGTACGTCGTGCCGAGCGAGGAGATGTTCAGGAACTCCATCTCTTCCTGGATGTATCTGTGTAGGCAGCTGCGGTATTTGAGTACCAAATGCAACTCAGAGTCCTTGATACCCAACTATGTGCGAAGGGTATGAAAAATGTTTGTGAACTCCGGCACATCTTGGTCCCTTCCCTGCCGTAGTGTGGTCCATTTGATGTATTTGTCCTCATAGCTTTTGACAGGGTAGTACTGCTCCTTGACGGCATCCCGGAATGAATCCCAAGTGGGTGCGACTAAAAATAGTGAGCCCGTACTTTCATTCTTCTGATCGCAGTAGGTTTCCCACCAGTCCTTGACGTGGAGGGCTGCTTTGAGAAGAGCGAAAACAATCTTTTCCTGACTCGAAAATTCATGAACAAAAAAATACCCTTCTAGCAGATTTAACCATTTATCTACGGCATCTGCATCTATCTGACCCTCGAAGATGGGGATTTCAAAATTAACTTGTACCTTAAAGGGTGTGGCATTTCCAGAGTAGTTGTTGGAAGCCGATGCATCGTTTCTGGGTAGTCGTTGAAGGATCTGCACAAAACTATCCATCATCACGTTCTTTTGCCGCTCGAGGGCTTCTTCGAGCAAGACTTTGATAAGATCTCCTGCCCCCTCATCTTTCTTTTCATCCACCATGGGAGGCCATCGGGATTTGCGAGGCTGGTCTTGCAAAGGTTCGACCAATTCAAGCCCTAACTCCTTACATCCCGACCTCGTTGGGGACATGCAAAGAAGAAAAGAGAAAAAGCAGACCGCTTTGATACCATTGTTCCGGATTTAAACAGTAATGCAACAAAATACAGACCATATACACAAAGATGTAGCGGAAATAATACTTCATTTCATTAATTTAAAATACTGAAATATGCTTACAAACAGAAATGGAAATAAACTAGCTAGGGCGATGGTAGCTTATCTCTGAGAAGAGCTGTGGCGGCTACATGCCTCTGAACTGTGTTACAATGAGGCTCAAAGGCCTATTTATTGTTTAGAAACAATGGAAAACCCTTAACATCCCAAAACCTAACCCTAGAAGATGAAACGCCAGATTGTGGGCCCTGTTTGGGTAAATTGGTACATCAATTTCTCGGGGTCATAACTTTGGCACCCGATCTCCGTTTGACGCGTACAATAGCTCATTAGAAAGATCTATTTGAGAAATTAACTTTGGGAAGAGCAACATTGGTCCATGGGCCTATTTTCTCCCAAATTTCCAAAAAAACGTCGTTTAGGGCCTCAAAACGGCTCTGGAAGTTCAGGGCCCGAAAAAACTGCTAAAAATGGTAAACTGTGCTACAATTAAGGAAACTGAAAAATCTGAAAGAGATAGTTGTGGGGGTCCAAGTGGGATAGGTGGGTGGCCACCAACATCCACCTAGATCATTATAACTTCAAAAAATTCTTACCAAATTTGAAGAAGAAAAATTGTTGAAAATGGCTAAGTTTAGTCACTTATTAACTTAGTCCAAAAATAAATAAATAAAGTAAGGGAGATGGAGGAATCCAAAAGAGATAAAATCAAAAGAGATTTGAGTGCTCTTAATAAAGTTGTAATACATGTAATATGTGCCTCCTTAGAATTAAGAACTGGATGATGGCCGACAATTTCCACCAATTTTTATTTCTGTTTTGAATTAAAAAATTATGAAAATTGTGTGTCATTGTCCGATTCTTAATTCTAACAACACCAACCATACAAATCTACAAACAACTATGTCCCTCTTTGTTAATTAATCATTAAGAGAAATAATTATGAATGTTGTTGAGTAGTTGTTAGTTTACAAGTTCACTCTTTATGTGACAACTAACTTTATAGGTTGTTACATAGAGAAGTTGGGAACACCACACTTGAACTATGTTGAAAGAATTTGTTCATTGCAAACACTTCAATAATCCTAGTATCCCAACAATGATAAGAAGGTTATGAAATCACAAACACACTACTTATGTAGTTATTATGAAAACTACAAAGAGCTCATGGAATTTTTGATGCATCACTTATCCAAATATGCACACCAATTTGGGGCGGCAAGTGCGAGAGTGGTTATTTATAGCCCCAAAAGGACTATAGTATATATGTATGTATGGAGTCTTAATATCTCTACTAACAATGTGGCTTAAGCTTATGCATTATTGGACTAGTTACATTTAGCTAAAATTCCCAATATTTCAAGTGCCATAGTGGTAGGGGATTCCACAATAATTGTTAAATATTTGCTCTTAGGCTCATCCTTGCTTGATTTCCGCTTGGTATCGATATTTGAGAGAATTGGGCACATTAAAGAATCATTTGTAAAGGTGAATTATTTTCATATATTTTGTGCAAACATATAGTGGTGGATCACCAAGTGAATCTAATCACTAGAAAAAAGTTGGGGTTATAATTATCAATGATGAGGAATATACACATATGGTCCTTTGATTAAGGAATGAAAAACTCATCTATCTTCCCATTAAATTGACACATTGAGAATTGAGCGCCACACTCCTCCCATGGAGTAAGGATTTATGTAATGAGACTCCACCACTCTTGTTGAACATTTATATTGGGTATGTGTTATATTCTTTGCATGATTGACCCAATGTAACTCCCTTGTATAGTACACTGATATATGATCAAGAGGGGTTAGGAGTGGAGGCACCGAGAAATTTTTTTTGTTGGGTGTTTTTTGGTCTATTTTTTGTGTATTTCAACCATTGGTTTATTAGACCATTGTAATGTAATTCTAGTTAAGGAATCTAATATGGGTCAACAAATTAGGGTTTTATATGCCATAAGATCATATATAATGTATTGTGAATGATGGAGTTAGATGATGATTGTAGTTAGAGGTGCGACTCTAAACAATTTGTTAGCTTTCATAGTTAAGGGTTTTTAGGATAAATATTTGAGTATTGTGGGTGAGTGTCATTGTTTACATTTTTTTAATACAACTTTTGCATATGCATTGCTTACTGTAAAGGTTTAAAACTTACAATTTGTATCCCATTCCATGCAATTTAATGAATGTTTTGTCTTAGCACAATATAATCAAGGTGGGAATATGATTGGGGGTTTAAGCTTGTTTAGAAGAATGTGGGTTATTAACACCTCAGAGTAGTTTTTTTCCATCCTTAGTTGACTATGATATCCTTGTTGAATGAATTTTGGTGGCACTCACCTAGCTTCCTTGACTTGAAGCACAATGGGTTGTCCCATGAGTTGATACACAGAGGCATAGTCATAATGGAGGTAACCTCTTTATTGAATTTGAATTCTAGAAAGTTTTATGGTTCTTCAACTTTGGGAGCTACAATATGATTTGTCTTAAGATGACTTGGTTATCATCAAGTAACCCAAAGTACTTTTTTTCCCCATTTAGATTGAATCCATGCCTCAAGTCAAAATATTCTAAGTTCAAGGGACTTTTTCCTCTAAGTCAAACCTAGGCCATCAAAAACGAGTCCATGGATCACCATGATCTCAGGGAGACTAGAGAAGCGTTATAGAGATATGGGGAGTCCATAAAGGAATAGGGTTGCACTTAATATTCACTCTTTTGTGAGTTTTTAGTCTATAAAAATAGCTCCAATACCAAGGTGGATATCATTATAGGTACCCTTTCACAATAGAAAAACTATTACTACTTTGGAGATTAGAGTCTAAGAATTATGCTGCCCATTGTTTCATGTATCAACTAAGAAGCATGATGAATCTCACTCTATGGTCCATTTGGTAAATTTATCTCTTATCCAACCATAAAAGGAAATTGAAGTACATAGTCACTTGGCCTATTTGGAAGGGTAAGCAATTATGTTGTTGGCAATGGAAGACATGGATGAAGTAACAAGAGGCAAAAAGGTAATTGTAGATTCTTTTTTAATTGTAGATTCAAATTGCATATTGTGATATGATAAAAACAATTGAATTGAATCTACTCTACTCATCAACGGAAACAAAAATTGATCGATGAAATCATGAAGCAGAAAAGGAATAATTTCAATCACACATAACACAATACTTTTTTGGGGAAAGCCTCAACTAAAAATCCCCGTTATATGTATATTGCATTAACTAGAAGATCTAAGAAGAAAATACAATGCTTGTTCAAACCGAACAATCTTTGCACAAGTACAATCTCACTCACTGCTTCACAAACCAGCTCAAGCCAATACATAGCCAAATTTGTTGTTTGCCAAGCCCCTACTTCCTTGCATTGTTCCCTTGGGAATTAGCCCATATTTAATTGGGAAATTCCTCACTAGTAATTGTGTGTTGGGTGTCTATTATATCCTTTCCACGACTAGCTCCACGTGCGATGTAGGGGTTAGAGGGGGGTGGTATCGCCCCTCTACGGGGTCCGAGGCAACGCCCAGGAAATTTGTTTGGACCCTATATTAGGTGGGTGGACCTACCTATGGTTTTCTGCATGGATTTTGCACATGGTTTTGGGCATGATAGTTTTATGCTTATGGTATTTTGTAGATCCGGTCAAGGGAACTACAGTTATGTTCTAATCCAGGGTTAATGGATTGGGGTTTATGAATGCTTCGACATGTATATGTGTGTGTGTGTGTGTGTGTGTGTGTGTGTGTGTGTTGTAAAATTGAAAGGAATATAATGAAAAATTAATATGGTAGTCTCGATTTTGGGATCCAAGGGAAAATTTCTGTGTATATAGGTTTTATGTTTTATGCTCTCGCCATTATTTATTTCCTATTTTTAAGAATTCCTTTGCAGGTAATTTTTGTATAGGGTTAAAACCTACATTTGGTATCAGAGTTGTTTTGGGTTTAAGGGGACGACTTTGCTGCTGCGGGGTTTTTGTGAGGTCTGTGGTAGACCCTGTTCTGCGAGATCGATTCTTGTGGTGAAAGAAGATGGCAAGAAGTGGAAAGATAGAGATCAAGAAATTTAATGGTTAAATTTTTGAGTTGTGGAAACTAAGATTGTTGGCTTGGTGGGGCTTGACCCAGGTTTAGCGTTAGTTAACCAAACAAATCCTTACACTACTGGCCCTTTCAGCATCATCCCGTGGAGCGCAGAACAAATTCTCACCCGAAGCAGTATGGGGGGATGATGGAACCAAGTTTCCGCACCCTGAGATGGTCGTGATGTCGATTTATTACTTTTATTCCTGCTTTCGCGCAAGTTGTTAAGTTCTAGGGCTCTATCTACCTAGCCCCTTATTCCTCCCTTCAATACCTCTGTGAAAGGGTATGACTGACCTTCGCGTAGCCCTAACCTTCGGTTTAGATACTTTCGCGCTGCTAAGGCAACGTATTGCACAGATTCCCTAGTTATCTTTAATAATATTACTTATCTTTAATCACAGTTAGCGCTGCGTAAATAGATATTCGTATTTGCGTTCAATTATCCAACATATTTACATACATTCGCGCATCATATAAGTATTATAAATGAAATTTATACACAATATGACAAGATGCATTAACAGGAAACAAAGACACGGAATTTATGGAATACTTCTCTTTATTGATATATTCAGACAATTACAAACTCTATCCGCCCTATGCACACAGCTGCAGGGGTCCGCGCACTCATATGAGGACTTCTACCCTAGGCCTCTGTGCACTCAGTTGCAGAGCCTCTACCTACGCTACGACCCAAACATAGACCTCTCTCCTTATTGCTCAAGACTTCTTACTACAATTCATGACTCATTAAGACTACTTGGAGCTTACATACTTAGCTCTTTTTATACAATCCCATGGTCTGCGGACCATGGGTAGATCTTTACAACCGACTTTACTTTACAAAATTAAGGGCGGACAACCCTTTATGACTCATGACACCTTCGCACTCCGCGACCACAAAATGTGGAGAATTTACAATTTTATTACAAAATTTGACCCAAAACATGGCTTTTAGCCCTAAAACTGTCCTTGGGGGATCCCATTCCCAACAGGCCCCCAACACAAACATCAGACTCACCCTCGAGTCACTCGGCAAGTGCAAAGATCTTAGCGCGAAGACCTCCCAACTCGACCCTTATGACCAATCTCGGTCGTGCACTGTGCGGCCGCCTGCTTTGCGTCTTCCACCATTTGCTCCGTCACTGCTCCATAACTATCAGCCTGAAGCTTTTGCTGAGTTTCTTGCATAGTCACAAGCTTTCCTTCAATATAGGTTGTCACCGTGTAAGCCTCATCCATATAGGGCTTCAGTCGTGCCTTCAACACTGCTTCCTTGTGCAACACTGCATCCACATGTTCCTTTAGCTGCTTGGCCTACTGCAGCTCCGCCAATCTCTGTGTGAGCGCGACAGTTCGCGCTGTGCCTTTTACCTCATCATAGCGTTGTTGTAGCTCGCGCGCTTCTATCTCCAGATGTGCACATTAGGGTCCTCATGCAAGCTTGTCAGGACCTCGAACGGCTGCTCAAAAAGTTGCGTGTAGTCTGCTATTGCACTGTCAACCGCTGTTACTACTTTTGTTACAGTAGTGGCCCACTGCTCCTTTACATCTGGCGGAGTTGAAGGCTCGGCCTTCAACTGTAACTCTGTGATCTGCAGGTTCAACTCCAACTGAACCCTCGCCATTTCTGTACAAGGGTCACACACCCCTGTGGCCATCTTGCAGATGCGCACCTCAACTGGTTCTTCCTCAAGAATGGCCAACTCTAGGACCATTCGGCATGCCTCCTCGACGACCTGCATTATACGCTTATTTTATTTGTCACCTCGATCACAACGGCAATGGCGAAATCTCGTTGTAGTGCCATCTACTCATTGTTAATCCATTGTTCATTAATCACCTAGAGGGCACGGTGCTCACAGGCCCTTAGCTCTTCAATCACTCCATCCTGCAAGAGGTGGAGAACTTCACCAGGGAGAATTTCCATATTCAACCCTACTCCCTTGAGGGCATTGACAGTGGGCCTGTTATCTTCATTCTTCGTGGTCATTGCTCCATCAGGCAGCACTATCGCGTTGGAGGCCTTCGCGCACAGCATCTTGGCAACTTCTGAAGTGTCGATAGCAAGGCTAGTAGACATTGTTCCAGCCTATGTCGTGTGGGTCTATAACTCCTGCAGATGTGTTTGGATAGCCCCCAATACTAGTTGTTTCTTCTGCTCAAACTGTTGTAGGTCCTTCGCGGTGACATCCCACACCGTGTCACCGATGTCATGCAAATCACCCTCGGTGAGGGTGATTGGGTCCAACAATGTTTTAGTAGCCTTTGATTTCTTCTTGGACCCTCCTTTCTCTTGCTCCCTTGGATGCTTGATGCGGGCGGACGTCACCTGAGGGTCCGCACCTTGTTGTTTTGTCTGCTCATCCGTCTCCTCCTCTGTCTCAAGTGAAGGTGACCTCACACCTTTGTCAGAGCCTCCCTCTGTTCCACTCGTTTGCTTCTCTATCTGCTGAGCGGCATCGCGCTCTGCCTGGGCCTTGTCAGTGACCTCCTTCTTTCTTTTTTCGGCCCGCTGCGTCATTTTTAGCTTGGCATCCTCCTTCTTTCTCTACGTGGCAGAATTACTTCCTCCTACCTCCAAGTCTATTGTGGTGTGCCACTCTTCCAGACATCGATCAAGTTCTGCATCAATGGCATCATCCATTGCCAGGTAAGGCAAGTCATACCACTTCTGCGTAGGTTACTTCCGCACCCTGATGGCCACATGGTGAAAATCTGCTTTGAACTCTGCGTAGCCCTGTAGGTTGGAAAACACCGTAGGCAACAACCACAGTTTGCGATTGATGGCCATGCGGATGTTCATCTCCATCAAGATCTAGAAGATCTTGTTGTTCTTGGTTCGCTACGTGTCCTTGGTCACCCATAACGAAGCGTACTTCACTCCTTCTGGTAGGTCTGGCATGACCAAAAGGAATTGGTTGTTCTCTGGCAGCTCCCATGCTACCATCACAATCGACAGCAAGATACACGCCTAGTGAAACATCTTGTTGAGCTCCTGTGCCTCGCAACAGTTTGCTAGGAACTGTCCATGAAGATAGTCTGCCCAGTTGAACTGGACTCCTTTGGCACACTGGGCTGTTAGCGTGACGACATGCGCCGACACCTCAGTGGTGTGACACTTCCTCATGACCTTCCCTGCTAAAATCTGTGTAGCCACCTTTACAGCAAGGTCACAGATATTGGATATGACATATCCACGCGATTTCTTTACCAACTTAAAAATTCTCTTTCATGGCCTTCGCGATGGCCTACTCACCACCTTTTCCGCCAAAAATATCATGGCTAGATTTTCTCCTATGTAGGGAAATCACAAGATCCTGTGGATCAATTTGTCAATGATGGGTATTGGCTCCTCAACCACAGACACCCATCATGCACCAAGCATAGCAGCTGCTTAATGACCAATACTATAACCGGGGTGCGGTTGTAGTGCGGCACCCAAAGCAGGTTGAGCAACCCTGCCTTCTCTACTCCTTTGAGCCACCTTCGTGGCTCCAACGTGGTCATTCTAGTGGTTGTATCGATGATTTGACGCATCAGCTGCTCGTTCGCCAGGTGTGGGATCTTCTCATGATCAACCAAGTCCCAGTCCTTGAGTTTTAACAATGGAACCCGCGCCAAGCACGGTCCTTAGAAAACAATCTCATCCACTAGCAGAGGGGTTTGCAAGGAGGTCTTGCTCTCATCGATATCTTTCGACACCTTGGCCTTGCCATTCCGCGGAGGGACATACTCAAGCAACCAAGTGATAGGGTCAACACCCTAGGCCTCAACTTCCTCCACATCTACTCCTACATCCTCATCATCCACCGGGATGTCTTCGATTTCGTCCTCCTCTGACTCTAAATTGATGACTTTTCTCTTCTCTTGTGTGGTAGGCTTCAGTGGGTTTCTTCTTGGCGATGCGCACAACGGTATTGCAGGCTGCTTTCCCTTTTATCCTTCCCGATCTCCTTGGTTGGGGTTGGCTTTGGTCTCGATGTCCCCGGTGATTTGGGGACTTTCGCTAATACTTCGGCAACCTCTAGAGTAGCTACTTCTACCTCCATCTTAATTTCTAGCACCGAATCCTCTACTTCGGTATCTATAGCTTTTGTGGGCACCGACATGATGTTTTGTAATAATTCTTATGTCTCATTCGACAATGTCTCAAATACTGAACTGGCTATCAGAAGTTCATAGTGCTTGTGACTCATGTGCATCTGAGGGCTCAACAACTCAATTCTCAAAATGCCAAGTGTTTTTCATTGGACAGCCACTTGTAATTTATAGCGTATTTTGAATTCAAATCCAACCGTTCCCCCCAAATTCGGTTCATTAATGTTGGATTGGCGACAGATTTTCGAGGATCTGCCCCATAAATTTTGTCCTAAATGTCGACCGCGCGCTCCATTTGGCCACATTTCTACCGTCAAATCATGAACAATGTCTTTAACGGTCATTTTCTGGCCGACCTGCGCGATTTCTCCCTGGGTAGCGTAGCTCCCTTCACGTTGCCGTGAACCCTGTGACACTTCTTTGCTTCGCACAATCCTCCAATCGCGCAGCTCCCCAACATGGGCAGTGTAGTTTATAGTCTCGTGCCTCCTTTCAGTTGCCTGGAGCACTAAGACTGTTCTACCTTCATATAGTCACATGGTCGGACCACTGGTGTATGGCTTCAAGCGACTGACATTCACCTTTCCTGGGAAGGGATCTCCATTCAATTTGACCAGCTGCACTGCTCCTCCGTCAATAATCTCCTTAATGACATAGGGCCTAACCAGTGCATTCTGAATTTCCCTGGAAATTTATCAAACTTGTTGTCATATAACAAAACCAGGTCATTTACCTTAAAGGTGCAATTAACGATGTTATGTTTTGAGGAAAGTGTTTTGGATCAAAAAGTGAGCTGCATTTGGAGGTAAGTTAAAGAGAGTAGGAACATAGGAAAATTGAAGAGGATATACATAGTGCGGCTTGAAGATTTAGAATATTGGGCCTGAAAAGGTGTGTCAATTGTGTAGAAGGAAATATTATTAATGAAAAAAAGGGAAAATATGAGATAATTAATTATATGTAATCAAAATTTATAGTAATGGTTTATACTTTTTTAACCTTTATGAAATATCTATAAAATATTTTTAATAATAATTATGAAATAATGTTGAAATTTATCTTTATTTATAATATTAAATTTTTTTGTATGTATGTATGTATGTATATATATATATATATATATATATATATATATATATATATATATATATATATATATTTGAATTCAAGCCTAAGGGTTAGCTCATTTGTTTGAGTCCCCGTTGTTAAGTACCTTGCTGATCGGGAGGTCACAAGGTAAATTCTCCTCGACGCCCTTGGGGTTAGGCCCTGCTAGTCTGGCCGATGGGCTTGCCCTTGGGGTTAGGCCCTGCTAGTCTGGTCGATGGGCTTTAAAGGGTTAATTTGCCCATATTTTCCTATCGGAAATAATAATTTGAATTCAAATTATAATACATTTAATTTTTATATATAATTTATTTTAATTTTCAAATATGAAATATGTTTTAAAATAAATATTTTGATATTTATTTTAAATTATTGCATCAATCATTTAATTTTTTTGTAACTCTTTACTCTGTATCGAACTAAAAATTTTATAAATATTTTGAAATGTCCAAATTATTTATAATTTCACCAATTTTTTGAAATTTTTATATTGATATTCTTACTTAACTCATTCAACTTTATAATGCAAATTGTGCTCAAAACATATCATTTCAACCAATTGTTCAATTTAATACGCTAAGCATGTGCTCCAATAACTTGGTTTTCACATTGAGTTGAATGGACATTGATAACCAATCACAACGATCATGATTCTCTTTGATGCAGTTGCCAGTCATTATTTAATGCCCTCTCCATGATTTGTTTAATGTCTATGCTAGAAATAACACATTCTATCTTCTCATGGTTCGTAATTGTTTGTCTTGTCTTCAACTTTGTCTTAACTTTTCAGTAGAAAGGCATTTTCGTACAGGAAAATGCGGCCCAGTCAATATGGAAAAATTAATGTTACAAATAGTGATTTAATGCCACTATGTACAACCAAATATTTTATGGTACAACAAACCACACATTTTGTGGTACAATGTAATCATTTAAAATAAGAGGTGAACCAATCAAAATTGAAATAAATATATTAAAATGTTATCAAAAAATAATAAAATTCAATTTCTTATGTTTAACTATGGACAAAGGTACAATTTTTTTTTTTGTCAAAGCAAATTAATAGTTGGTCAAATAGAAAATTGAACACAATATATACTACCTATGATAGATATAATAACTCGACCATACAAAGTTGTAGCTGGAATTAGAAAGATTTGTTTTGAAAAACCGAGGGCTCCTATCTCAACTAAAGGGAGTTGTTTAATTTGATAAGGTATCATTTATCTATAACAATATAATATAGATATTAGGGATGTGAGTTAGAAAAATTTATAGATATTGGAAGATAAAAAAAGGTTTTTCATAAAAATAAAAGATATGTATTAAAATATATATATTGAAAAAGGTTTTAATAAAATATTTTTATTTTTATTTAGATATTATAGGAGGAGGCCAACCATGTTAAATACAAAATTTTTGAAGATTTAGCGAATTATAAATATTTTGTAAATATTTAGAATAGAAAAAATGTGAAGAATTTGAATACCACTAGAAATGAACTTCTTGAAGATGAAACAAAACATGATCTTTAGTTAATCAAATGGAATGAAGTTTTGGAATTATTCCTTTATCCAATGTCAACAATAATATTGGACCTGGTCTTAACTTTATATTTGTTCCATTCTTTATTGCACCGTCTCTTTGTATTTCTATCTTATTCTCTATAGATATGTCTCTGTCATTCACATATATATATATATATATATATATATATATAGATGACCCTAAGATCTACAATTACCTAATCTAAGTTTCCCTTACCTGAAAAACCGTAACAAACACACTCTATCCCTCATGTGTATTCACCTAAATTTAATAAATAAATAGTTGGCACCGTCATAAATAAATTTAATAAATTTAAATTTAAATTTACCTGCCTATTCCAACTCTGTATTCATATAAATTTAATAAATACAAGTCAAGCTTTCTTATGGATCTGGAAAAAGGATATATTCGATATTTTGAAAAGTCAGATCTGGATACTTGTGATCCAACATTTTCCCAAATGAAATTAAAAATCTTATCCCTGATTTCTGCTTTGTCTTCAGCTCTATATAGAAAGGCATATTCGTACCGGAAAATTTAGTCCAATAAACATAAAAAAAAATAGTAATTTAATGTCATTATGTACAACCAAAGATTTTATGGTACAACACATCACAAATTTTGTGGTACAATGTAGTCATTGTAAAATAAGAGGTGAACCAATCAAAATTGAAATAAATATATTAAAACATTATCAAAAAATAATAAAATTCAATTTCTAATGTTTAACTATGGACAAAGGTGCAAATTTTTTTGGTCAAAGCAAATTAATAGTTGGTCAAATAGAAAACTGAACACAATATATACAGCCTGCGGCAGATATGATAATTAGATGCAAAGGTTCAAGAGATGGAAAGAGATGGAGGGAGATGAATAAATAATGAGGCAAACAAAACGATATGAGATGAAGAGTCTATAGAAAATAAAGGAAGGATAAATTCAATATTTTAGTGATTTTTTTTTGTTGAGCAAAGTTTCGTTGTGATCTAAATTTTTTTGGAGTAGTCTTTAAGTGCGATTTTTTGGAGCTTCCAACAAATTTCCAGTCAGAATCCGACGAAAAAGAATTGTGGCCAAATCTTGATTTGTGTTGTTTAAATTGTTTTTTTTACTATATATGGATTCAACACCCTCAAAAACATGTGGGGCACTTCAATTGTGAAGAGTTCACCTGTCAAACTTGTGAGTTCAATGAATCCTTGTGGGATTCTGGACAACTTAGATCGGAAAACTTTCCAAAAAGTCGCACTTAAAGACTACTTGATTTATTTTTATCAAAAATTCCGCTATATTGGTCAGCTTAAATGGGTAAACGTTTTTAAGTACAAAGTTCTCATCAATTAGGGGGATTATATGATCCGGATTTAAACAGGAACGCAACAAAATACAGAGATAACCATATACAAAAAGATGCAGTGGAAATAATACTTCATTTCATTAACGTAAAATACTGAAATATGCTTACAAACAGAAACGGAAATAAACCAGCTAGGGCGATGGTAGCTTATCTCTGAGAAGAGATGTGGCAGCTACATGCCTCTGAACTGTGTTACAATGAGGCTCGAAGGCCTATTTATTGTTGAGAAATAATGGAAAACCATTAACATCCCAAAACCTAACCCTAGAAGATGAAACGCCAGATTGTGGGCCCCGTTTGGGTAAATTGGTACATCAATTTCCCGGGGTCGTAACTTTGGCACCCGATCTCCGTTTGACGCGTACAATAGCTTGTTAGAAAGATCTATCTGATAACTATAACTTTGGGAAGAGCAACATCAGTCCATGGACCTATTTGCTCACAGATTTCCAAAAAAAAAAACGTCGTTTAGGGACTCAAAACGGCTCCGGAAGTTCAGGACCCAAAAAACTGCTAAAAATAGTACACTGTGCTACAACTAAGGAAACTGAAAAAGCTGAAAGAGACAGTTGTGGGGGTCTAAGTGGGATAGGTGGGTGGCCACCAACATCCACCTGGATCATTCCTCCCCCCTTAGGAAGCAATGGTCCCCATTGCATTGAGTTCCTCCATCTGCTAAGCTTGGTCCCTCGTGAGCTGTTCTGCAATCTCTGATGTGTCCAGTAATGGTGGGAAGCATGGTCGAGGATGTTCCACATTGAACACTCAGTGCAAACGAAGGAATGGAGGAATGCTATGCTCCATAGCATTGTTTCCCACATCCTTGGTAATGTTGTAAGGACCATGTTGGAGTGGTCAGAGCTTCTGGTGGGCTCTTGTAAGGCGTTCTTTCTACAGATGCAACCAGACTTTGTTGCCCACCTGAAGCTTGTGTGGTACCCTTATGGGTGAGGAGAAGTTGTTCCTGTGTTATTTCATGACCGTATCCTTTTGTTGTTGTTGCTGTGTGGAGGAACCCTTCGCGGGGGTCATGGATGTGGTGATGATCTTCCCCTTACTTTCGGAGCGAACCAGACAAAAAATGAATTTCCTAGTCTAGGAGATGAGCTTGTTTCCTTTCTTGGCAGTGATCAAATAGGTGGCGGTAGGTGGGGCTACCTCCGGTATCCTGTATAATGAATTACACAAAGAAATAATGACAGCACGAGGCCTTGACTCATACACAGCATATCGCCTCCACAAGTATGGCTGGCCTAATAGTACATAACAAACATCCAGAGGTGTAACATCACACAATACCTCGTTTGTGAAGGGCTTGATGTTGTAGGGAAGGTGACACTGTTGGTGAACTTTGAGATCTCGTCCTTCATGAAGCCACCTGATACTGTATGGTTGTGGGTGTGGTGTAGTCAGTAGGCCCAACCGCTTCATGACCTCTACTAAAATGAGGTTATTTTGGCTGCCACTGTCGACAATGAATCGCAGCAGCGAACCCTTCACACACATCTGTGAGTGGAAAAGACGTTCCCCCTCCTCTGGATCTTCAGGCTCATTCTTCTGGATCTTGGCAGTGGCAACAGTGACGTTGGGCTCTGCAAAAATGATCTTCTTCCCTTTGCCATTTCCCTTGTCGGGTTCTAACTCAGGGTTGGAACATGCATCTGATTCTGAAGCCTTCAACTCGGCCACCAGCGATTGCTTGGTCCGACACTCACTTGTGTTATGAGTGGGACTCTTGTGGAACTCACACCACTTTCCTGTGTCCTTCTTCGTCTTTGTGGTGTTGTTCTTTTCTTGCGGCTTCGGCGAGTTGTCTTGGGTCACCCCACCTTGGATTTGTCCTTTGGTCTTCGGATTTGCAGATCCAAAGTCTCGCTTCTTCTGTTTGAACTTTTGCTCGATTTTAACAGTGTATAAGTACGTCGTGCCGAGCGAGGAGATGTTCAGGAACTCCATCTCTTCCTTGATGTATCTGTGTAGGCAGCTGCAGTATTTGAGTACCAAATGCAACTCAGAGTCCTTGATACCCAACTATGTGGGAAGGGTATGAAAAATGTTTGTGAACTCCGGCACATCTTGGTCCTTTCCCTGCCGTAGTGTGGTCCATTTGATGTATTTTTCCTCATAGCTTTTGACAGGGTAGTACTTCTCCTTGGCGGCATCCCAGAATGAATCCCAAGTGGGTGCGACTGAAAACAGTGAGCCCATACTTTCATTCTTCTGATCGCAGTAGGTTTCCCACCAGTCCTTGATGTGGAGGGCTGCTTTGAAAAGAGCGAAAATAATCTTTTCCCGACTCAAAAATTCATGAACAAAAAAATACCCTTCTAGCAGATTTAACTATTTATCTACGGCATCTGCATCTATCTGACCCTCGAAGATGGGGATTTCAAAATTAACTTGTACCTTAAAGGGTGTGGCATTTCCAGAGTAGTTGTTGGAAGCCGATGCATCGTTTCTAAGTAGTCGTTGAAGGATCTGTGCAAAACTATCCATCATCGCGTTCCTTTGCCGCTCGAGGGCTCCAAGAGCGATAAAATCAAAAGAGAAAACAGAAGAGAGTTGAGTGCTCTTAAGAAAGTTGTAATACATGTAATATGTGCCTCCTTAGAATTAAGAACAGGATGATGACCCACAATTTCCACCAATTTTTATTTCTGTTTTGAATTAAAAAATGGCGAAATTTGTGTGTCATCGTCCGATTCTTAATTCTAACAACACCAACCATACAAATCTACAAACAACTATGTGCCTCTTTGTTAATTAATCATTAAGAGAAATAGTTATGAATGTTGTTGAGTAGTTGTTAGTTTACAAGTTCACTCTTTATGTGACAACTAATTTTATAGGTTGTTACATAGAGAAGTTGGGAACACCACACTTGAACTATGTTGAAAGAATTTGTTCATTGCAAACACTTCAATAATCCTAGTATCACAACAATGATAAGAAGGTTATGAAATCACAAACACACTACTTATGTAAGTATTATGACAACTACAAAGAGGTCATGGAATTGTTGATGCATCACTTATCCAAATATGCACACCAATTTGGGGCGGCAAGTGCGGGAGTGGTTATTTATAGCCCCAAAGGGACTATAGTATATATGTATGTATGGAGTATTAGTATCTCTACTAACAATGTGGCTTAAGCTTATGCATTATTGGACTAGTTACATTTAGCTAAACATCCCAATATTTCAAGTGCCATAGTGGTAGGGGATTCCACAATAATTGTTAAATATTTGCTCTTAGGCTCATCCTTGCTTGATTTCGCTTGGTATCGATATTTGAGAGAATTGGGAACATTAAAGAATCATTTGTAAAGGTGAATTATTTTCATATATTTTGTGCAAGCATATAGTGGTGGATCACCAAGTGAATCTACTCACTAGGAAAGAGTTGGGGTTATAATTATCACTGATGAGGAATATACACATATGATCCTTTGATTAAGGAATGAAAAATTCATCTATCTTCCCATTAAATTGACACTTTGAGAATTGAGCGCCACACTCCTCCCATGGAGTAAGGATTTATGTAATGAGACTCCACCACTCCTGTTGAACATTTATATTGGGTATGTGTTATATTCTTTGCATGATTGACCCAATGTAACTCCCTTGTATAGTACACTGATATATGATCAAGGGGGGTTAGGAGTGGAGGCACCAAGAATTTTTTTTTGTTAGGTGTTTTTTGGTCTATTTTTTGTGTATTTCAACCATTGGTTTATGAGACCATTATAATGTAATTCTATTTAAGGAATTTAATATGGGTCAACAAATTAGGGTTTTATATGCCATAAGATCATATATAATGTATTGTGAATGATGGAGTTAGATGATGATTGTAGTTAGAGGTGCGACTCTAAACAATTTGTTAGCTTTCATAGTTAAGGGTTTTCAGGATAAATATTTGAGTATTTTGTGTGATTGTCATTGTTTACATTTTTTTTAATACAACTTTTGCATATGCATTGCTTACTGTAAAGGTTTAAAACTTACAATTTGTATCCCATTCCATGCAATTTAATGAAAGTTTTGTCTTAGCACAATATAATCAAGGTGGGAATATGATTGGGGGTTTAAGCTTGTTTAGAAGAATGTGGGTTATTAACACCTCAGAGTAGTTTTTTTCCATCCTTAGTTGACTACGGTATCCTTGTTGAATGAATTTTGGTGGCACTCACCTAGCTTCCTTGGATTGAGGCATAATGGGTTGTCCCATGAGTTGATACACATAGGCATAGTCATAATGGAGGTAACCTCTTTATTGAATTTGAATTCTAGAAAGTTTTATGGTTCTTCAACTTTGGGAGCTACAATATGATTTGACTTAAGATGACTTGGTTATCATCAAGTAACCCAAAGTACTTTTTTCCCCATTTAGATTGAATCCATGCCTCAAGTCAAAATATTCTAAGTTCAAGGGACTTTTTCCTCTAAGTCAAACCTAGGCCATCAAAAACGAGTCCATGGATTACCATGATCTCAGGGAGACTAGAGAAGCATTGTATAGATATGGGGACTCCATAAAGGAATAGGGTTGCACTTAATCTTCACTCTTTTGTGAGTTTTTAGTCTATAAAAATAGCTCCACTACCAAGGTGGATATCGTTATAGGTACCCTTTCACAATAGAAAAACTATTACTACTTTGGAGGTAATAGTCTAAGAATTATGCCACCCATTGTTTCATGTATCAACTAAGAAGCATGATGAATCTCACTCTATGGTCCATTTGGTAAATTTAGCTCTCATCCAACCATAAAAGGAAATTGAAGTACATATTCACTTGGCCTATTTGGAAGCATGATGAATCTCACTCTATGGTCCATTTGGTAAATTTAGCTCTCATCCAACCATAAAAGGAAATTGAAGTACATAGTCACTTGGCCTATTTGGAAGGGTAAGCAATTATGTTGTTGGCAATGGAAGACATGGATGAAGTAACAGGAGGCAAAAAGGTAATTGTAGATTCAAATTGCATATTGTGATATGATAAAAACAATTGAATTGAATCTACTCTACTCATCAACGGAAACAAAAATTGATCGATGAAATCATGAAGCAAAAAAGGAAGAATTTCAATCACACATAACACAATAATTTTTTGGGGAAAGCCTCACTAAAAATCCCCGTTATATGTATATTGCATTAACTAGAATATCTAAGAATAAAATGCAATGCTTGTTCAACCCGAACAATCTTTGCATAAGTACAATCTCACTCACTGCTTCACAAACCAGCTCAAGCCAATACATAGCCAAATTTGTTGTCTGCCAAGCCCCTACTTCCTTGCATTTTTCCCTTGGTAATTAGCCCATATTTAATTGGGAAATTCCTCACTAGTAATTGTGTGTTGGGCGTGTGTTATATTCTTTCCACGACTAGCTCCACGTGCGATGCAGGGGTTAGAGGGGGCTGGTATCGCCCCTCTACGGGGTCCAAGGCAATGCCTAGGAAATTTTTTTGGACCCTATATTAGGTGGGTGGACCTACCTATGGTTTTGTGCATGGATTTTGCACATGGTTTTGGGCATGATAGTTTTCTGCTTATGGTATTTTGTAGATCCAGTCAAGGGAACTACGGTTATGTTCTAATCCAGGGTTAATGGATTGGAGTTTATGAATGCTTCGACATGTGTATATATATATATATATATGTTCTGTGTGTGTGTGTGTGTGTGTGTGTGTGTGTGTTGTAAAATTGAAAGGAATATAATGAAAAATTAATATGGTAGTCTCGATTTTGGGATCCAGGGGAAAATTTATGTGTATATATGTTTTATGTTTTATGCTCTCGCCATTGTTTATTTCCTATTTTTAAGAATTCGTTTACTGGTAATTTTTGTATAGGGTTAAAACCTACCTTTGGTATCAGAGCTTTTTTGGGTTTAAGGGGACGCCTTTGCTACTGCGGGGTTTTTCTAAGGCCTGTGGTAGACCCTATTCTGCGGGATCGATTCGTGTGGTGAAAGAAGATGGCAATAAGTGGAAAGATAAAGAACGCGAAATTTAATGGTCAAATTTTTGAGTTGTGGAAACTAAGATTGTTGGCTTGGTGGGGCCTGACCCAGGTTCAGCGTTAACCAAACAAATCCCTACACTTCTGGCCCTTTCGGCATCAGCCCATGGAGCGCAGACCGAAGTCTCACCCGAAGTAGTATGGGGGGATGTTGGAACCAAGTTTCCGCACCCTGAGATGGTCGTGATGTCGGTTTATTACTTTTATTCCTGCTTTCGCACAGGTTGTTAAGTTCTAGGGCTCTATCTACCTAGCCCCTTATTCCTCCCTTCGATACCTCCGCGAAAGGGTGCGACTGACCTTTCTGCAGCCCTAACCTTCGGTTTAGATACTTTCGCGTTGCTAAGGTAGCATATTGCACAGATTCCCTAGTTATCTTAATAATCTTACTTATCTTATTAGATAATCACAGTTAGCACTGTGTAAATAGATATTCGTATTTACGTTCAATTATCCAACATAATTACATACATTTGCGCATCATATAAGTATTATAAATGAAATTCATACACAATATGACAAGATGCATTAATAGGAACAAAGACACAGAATTTGTGGAATACTTCTCTTTATTGATATATTCAGACAATTACAGACTTTATCTGTCCTACGCACACAGCTACAGGGGTCCGCGCACTCATATGAGGACTTCTACCCTAGGCCTCTGTGCACTCAACTGCAGAGCCTCTACCTACGCTACGACCTGAACTTAGACTTCTCTCCTTATTGCTTAAGACTTCTTACTACAATTCATGACTCATTAAGACTACCTGGAGCTTACTTACTTAGCTCTTTTTATACAATCCCATGGTCCATGGACCATGGGTAGATCTTTACAGCCGACTTTACTTTACAAAATTAAGGGCGGACAACTCTTTATGACTCATGACACCTTCGCGCTCCGCGACCACAAAATGCAGAGAATTTACAATTTTATTACAAAATTCAACCCAAAACATGGGCTTTTAGCCCCAAAACTGTCCTTGGGGGATCCCGTTCCCAACAGGCCCCCAACACAAACGTCAGACTCACCCTCGAGTCACTCGGCAGGTGCAAAGATATTAGCGCGAAGACCTCCCAACTTGACCCTTATGACCGCAATCTCGGTCGTGCACTGTGCGGCCGCCTACTTTGCGTCTTCCACCATTTGCTCGATCACAGCTCCAGAACTGTCAGCCTGAAGCTTTTGCTGAGTTTCTTTTAGACTCACAAGCTTTCCTTCAATAGAGGTTGTCACCGTGTAAGCCTCATCCATCTAGGGCTTCAGTCGTGCCTTCAACACTGCTTCCTTGTGCAACGCTGCATCCACATGTTCCTTTAGCTGCTTGGCCTCCTGCAGCTTCGCCAATCTCTGTGTGAGCGCGACAGTTCACGTTGTGCCTTTGACCTCATCATAGCGCTATTGTAGCTCGCACGCTTCTGTCTCCAGCTGTGTACATTAGGGTCCTCCTGCAAGCTTGTCAGGACCTCGAACGGCTGCTCAAAAAGTTGCGTGTAGTCTGCTATTGCACTGTCAACCGCCGTTACTGCTTCTGTGACAGTAGTGTCCCACTACTCCTTTACTTTTGGCGGAGTTGAAGGCTCGGCCTTCAATTGTAACTCTGTGATCTGCAGGTTCAACTCCAACTGAACCCTCGCCATTTCTGTACGAGCGTCACACACCCCTGTGGCCAGCTTACGGATGCGCACCTCAACTGGTTCTTCCTCAGGAATGGCCAACTCTAGGACCATTCGGCATGCCTCCTCAACGACCTACATTATACACTTATTCTAGTTGGTCGCCTCGGTCACAACGGCAATGGCGAAATCTCGTTGTAGTGCCATCTACTCATTGTTAATCCATTGTTCATTAATCACCTAGAGGGCACGGTGCTCACGGGCCCTTAGCTATACAATCGCTCCATCTTGCAAGAGGTGGAGCACTTCACCAGGGAGCATTTCCATATTCAACCCTACTCCCTTGAGGGCATTAAGAGTGGGCCTGTTAGCTTCATTCTTCATGGTCATTGCTCCATCAGGCAGCACTATCGCGCTGGAGGCCTTCGCGCACAGCATCTCGGCAGCTTCTGAAGTGTCGATAGCAAGGCTGGTAGACATTGTGCCAGCCTATGTCGCATGGGTTTGTAACTCCTGCAGATGTGTCTGGATAGCCCCCAATACTAGTTGTTGCTTCTGCTCAAACTGTTGTAGGGCCTTTGCAGTGACATCCCGCACCGTGTCACCGATGTCATGCAAATCACCCTCGGGGAGGGTGATTGGGTCCAACAATGTTTTAGTAACCTTTCATTTCTTTTTGGACCCTCTTTTCTCCTGCTCCCTTGGATGCTTGATGCGGGCGGACATCACCTGAGGGTCCACACCTTGTTGTTCTGTCTGCTCGTCCATCTCCTCCTCTGTCTCAAGTGAAGGTGACCTCGCACCTTTGTCAGAGCCTCCCTCTATTCCACCTGTTTGCTTTCTGTCTGCTGAGCGGCATCGCACTCTGCCTAGGCCTTATCAACAAGGTCCTTCTTTCTTTTTTTGGCCTGCTGCATCATTTTTAGCTTGGCATCCTCCTTCTTTCTCTACGTGGCGGAATTACTTCCTCCTACCTCCAAGTCTATTGTGGTGTGCCACTCTGCCAGACATCAATCAAGTTCCGCATCAATGGCGTCATCCATTGCCAGGTAAGGCAAGTCATACCACTTCTGCGTAGGGTCCTTCCGCGCCCTAATGGCCACATGTGAAAATCTGCTTTGAACTCTGCGTAGCCCTACAGGTTGGAAAACATCATAGGCAACAACTGCGGTTTGCGATTGATGGCCATGCGGATGTTCATCTCCATCAAGATCTAGAAGATCTTGTTGTTCTTGATTCACTACGCGTCCTTGGTCACCCATAACGAAGCGTACTTCGCTGCTTCTGGTAGGTCTGGCACGACCGAAGAGAATTGGTTGTTCTCTGGCAGCTCCCATGCTACCAGCACAATCGACAGCAAGAGCCACGCCTAGTGAAACGTCTTGTTGAGCTCCTGTGCCTCGCAGCAGTTTGCTAGGAACTGTCCACGAAGATAATCCACCCAGTTGAACTGGACTCCTTCAGCACACTAGGATGTTAGCGTGACGACATGCGCCGACACCTCATCAGTGCGACACTTCCTCATGACCTTCCCTGCTAAAATCTGCGTAGCCACCTTTACAGCAGGGTCACAGATGTTGGATATGACATATCCACATGACTTTTTACCAACTTAAAACTTCTCTTTCATGGCCTTTGCGATGGCCTATGCACCACCTTTTCCGCCAAAAATATCATGGCTAGATTTTCTCCTATGTAGGGCAATCACGTGATCCTGTGGATCAATCTGTCAGTGATGGGTATTGGCTCCTCCAGCCACAGACACCCATCATGCACCAAGCATATCAGCTACTTAATGACCAATATTATAACTGGGGTGCGGTTGTAGTGCGGCACCCAAAGCAGGTTGAGCAACCCTGCCTTCTCTACTCCTTTAAGCCACCTCCGTGGCTCCAACGTGGTCATTCTAGTGGTTGTATCGATGATGTGACACATCAGCTACTCGGTCGCCAGGTGTGGGAACTTCTCATGATCAACCAAGTCCCAGTCCTCGAGTTTTAACAGCAAAACCAGCGCCAAGCACGGTCCTTCGAAACAATCTCATCCAGCAACAGAGGGGTTTGCAAGGGGATCTTGCTCTCATCGATATCTTTCGGCACCTTGGCCTTTCCCTTCCGCGGAGGGATATACTCAAGCAACAAGTGATAGGGTCAACACCCTCGGCCTCAACTTCCTACACATCTACTCCTACATCCTCATCATCCACCGGGATGTCTTCTATTTCGTCCTCCTTCGACTCTAAATTGATGACTTTTCCCTTCTCTTGTGCGGTAGGCTTCGGTGGTTTTCTTCTTGGCGATGCGCACAACGGTATTTCAGGCTCCTTGCCCTTTTATCCTTCCCAATCTCCTTGGTTGGGGTCGGCTTTGGTCTCGGTGTCCTCGGTGATTTGGGGACTTTCGCTAATACTTCGGCAACCTTTGGAGCAGCTACTTCTGCCTCCATCTCAATTTCTGGCACCGAATCCTCTGCTTCGGTATCTATAGCTTTTGTGGGCGCCGACATGATGTTCTGTAATAACTCTTATGTCTCATTCGACAATGTCTCAAATACTAAACTGGCTATCAGAAGTTCGTAGTTCTCGTGACTCATGTGCGCCTGAGGGCTCAACAACTCAATTCTCAAAATGCCAAGTGTTTTTCATTGGACAACCACTTGTAATTTATAGGGCATTTTGAATTCAAATCCGACCGACCCCCCAAATTCGGTTCATTAATGTCAGATTGGCGACAGATTTTCAAGGATCTGCCCCATAAATTTTGTCCTAAATGTCGACCGCGAGCTCCATTTGGCCACATTTCTACCGTCAAATCATGAACAATGAATTTAGCGGTCACTTTCCGGCCAACCTGCACGATTTCTCCCTGGCTAGCGTAGCTCCCTTCACCTTGTGCGAACCCTGTGACACTTCTTTGTTTCGCATAATCCTCCAATCACGCAGCTCCCCAACATGGCCAGTGTATTTTATAGTCCCACGCCTCCTTTCAGTTGCCTTGAGCGCTAAGACTGTGCTACCTTCATATAGTCACACGGCCGGACAACTGGTGTATGGCTTCAAGCGACTGACATTCACCTTTCCTAGGAAGGGATCTCCATTTAATTTGACCAGCTGCACCACTCCTCTGTCGGTAATCTCCTTAATGGCATAGGGCCCTAACCAGTGCATTCTGAATTTCCCTAGAAATTTATCAAACTTGTTCTCATATAACAAAACCAATTCATTTACCTTAAAGGTGCGCAGCTTAATGTGTCGATCATGCCATGCCTTTTCACGCTGCTTTTGGACCTGTTGGTGAAATCCAGCTAGAAATCTCTCTTCCTCAAGCTCAGCCAGCGATGTGAGCCTCTCTTCTAAGGCTCTGCGATCAGTCATACCCGTGAGTGCCGCTATGCACAAACTAGGCACAATGTATTCCTTGGGAATCACTGCTTTAACACCATATACAAGCCTAAAGGATGTTTGTCCAATCAACTTCTTGCATGTCGTCTGATAGGCCCATAGGACTACAGGTATGCGTAGGTCCCAATCACTTCGCTGAGCGTTGCAAACCTTGGTCAATGCATTCTCTAGCACTTTATTGAATGCTTCCATTGTCTCGTTAGCCTGCGGGTGATAAGGTATGCTCTTCTGGTGATATACCTGAAATTCCTCCGTTAGTGCGTTGATTGTTTCATTCAGAAAGTGTGTACCGTGATCACTCAACAAAATTTTTGGACACCCAAATCACATCAGTACATATTCAAAGAGGAACTTTGTAGCAGTCGCACCTGTGCAATCCTTCACTGGCTGTGCCTCCGCCCATCGAGTCAAATACTACGTTGTTGTGATAATGTACCTTGCTCCTGTCTTTCCTTGGGGCTGGATGGGTCCCACAAAATCTATCGCCCATTTCTCAAAGGGTTGTAATGTCATTTGTGGATTCAAAGGCAACTCATCCCTCCATGATGGCCTGCTAGTCCTTTGACAGACATCACACGCTTTTCAGTATGCTTTCGAATCCTGATGGATGGTTGGCCACCACAACCCTGGGCGTAGAATCTTCTGCGCAGTCACTCTCCCTACATAATGCCCTCCCGCGACATCCCCATGAGCGTCCGCGAGGATACTGCTCCATTCAAACTCCAGTACATATCGTCACAATATCTCATCGAACCCCATTTTATACAGATGCCCGATAATGACAGAAAAGTTTGTCGCACGGACCACTAACTCCTTTTTTGTTGGATGGTGTATCCTTCCGGGGCAGTTCTGTCGTTAAGAAGTGTATGATATCTTCAAAATGACCATCTGCGACGTGCGCAGCAAATAGCTACATGTCAGGCAATCATTCTTCCAAATTAGTTGGCTCTTACCATGTTTCGATGCGCGACAGATGGTCGGGTCTCGCGTTTAATCATAGAGGCTTCACAATAACTTCAAAATCATACTCCTGGAACAATAGCAACCATCTACAGATTCTCCCCCCCCCAACGCAGGCTTATTGACCAGGTATTTCAGCTGGAGTGATCTGTATACATTTTAAAATGGCCTCCCAGCAAGTAGTGTCTAAACTTCTGGAGTGTGTATACCATGGCTAACCCCTCACGCTTGGTGGTGAAATAGTTCTTCTTTCCCTTGGATAACCTTCTGCCCGCGAAGGCTATAGGATGGTCCAAGTTTTCTCCTCCACCAGCCTGTGTCAGTACTGTTCCCAATGCTATACATGATGCGTCAACATGTACATAAAACTCCTTCTTCCAATCCGGGAAGACTAGAATCGGCGCAGTGACCATCTTTTCCTTCAATACATCCAAGCTTTTCTTACAGTCCTCGTTCCAGCAAAATGTGACATCCTTTTTCAACAACTTCTCCATAAGTGCGGTGATCTGGGCATAGCCTTTGATAAACTTTCTGTAATATCCAGTATGCCCTAGGGTAGCGCGCAACTGTTTCACACTCCTCGTTGCTTCTAAGTTAAGTATCATCGCGATCTTCGCGAGATCTACCATCAGTCCTTGTTTACAAACCACATGACCCAACAGGGTCCCAGAAGGAACACAAAACAAGCACTTCTTCAGATTGAGCGCACTCTGGTATCTTCGACAAGTATCCAGCATCAGGTGTAAGCTTGCTACATGGCGTTTCACCAGCCCAAACACAGTCCAGTCATCAAAGTATACTTCCAGGAACTTGTGAATAAATTCCTTGAACACCGCAACAACTACGAGCGAGAAAATCGCATGCACATTCTTCAATCCAAAAGGTATTATAGTGTACTAAAAACACCCCCACTTAGTCGCGAAGGTTTCCTTGCTCCTATCCTCTGGCATGATTTTGATCTGACAGTACCCAAAGAACCCATCAATGAAGGAATATGCTTCCTGGCCACCCAGTTTTTTCCAAATTCTACTCAATTAAAATCTTATCCAACTATGGTAATTTTGTCATTTCTCCCCTTTGTGTTGCATGGCAATCCCCTGGTGTCACACGGAATAAGTAGATCTTGCGGGCAAGATAGACCTTCCTAGAATCTAAAGAAGACCTAATGACAAGCAAACCAACCAGACACTATCTTTCTCTAAATATGCTTTCATAAACAATAGCAAACAAGTGTTTTTAGGGCCTACCTTAGGTCCAACGCTAGCTTGTGGATGCCCTCGCTCCTTCGATCCAAATGAGCTCCTTTTCTCGAATCTGCAAACACAAACAATGCAAACAAATTAAATAGCACCCGAAAAGCCAATTGCATAAAACATAGTTAACATGAAAGTCAAGGAGTCCATGAAACAAATAACATAAGATACTTGTTGAGAAAAATGAGTTTGATTGTATTAATTCAAAATAAGAAGAACCTTACAACCTTTGCCTTGACGTTGTACAAGCTCCTCCCAGGGTCCAACAAGAAGTCTCCTCTACTTTGACAAGTTTCACTCACTCCCCAATGAAGCCAAAAGGATGTGTGATCTCTCCTCTTAAGCTCAACTAGGAAGTCTTGATTTCACTAGCATTTACCCTAAAAAATGTTCAGCTTCTAACCTCCCTAGCAACCAGCCCAATGCTTGTATTTATAGTGCAATGGAGGGAGGTTACTAGGTCCTCCTTCAAAGGGATAGCTCCTCTCATCAAGGGATTAGCTCCTTCTCTTTTGGGATGCATGAACCACCTCAGAGCGAACAATCCACGTCAAAATTCCTTCTAGAAACCTCTAGAATTAACCCAAAGTGAGTTTTTTAAGATAAAACTTGTGCCTTTTGACTTTCACAGGGGTCCGCACCTACACCGTTAGGGACAGAGCGGGCAGGTCTGCATCTTTTGTACACAGAAGGTGTGGGACTGCAGGTGACCATGAGAGAAAGTGTGGAACCAGAGTTACATTGATTTTTAATGTCTTTCTCTCATTTCCAAAGCTTGATTTGAAGAGCTGAGGTCTGAGACTTGCTTAGGAGGACAGTACAAGTGATGATAGACCCATACTGACTGCAAATAATCATGGTGACGATATTTTTGTGTAACAGATTGCCCCCTAAAGTGCGAAGTCTGTAGTAGATGAGGATTTCTTATCATTTAGGAAGAGTGAAGTACTTTATCATTTCGAGGATTATCTTGTGGAGAACCCGGTTGGAACCTGTAAAAACATTCAATGCAAGATATATATATGAGATCATATCATCGCTGAGGTAGGCATTCCCATACTCAGATAAAAACTGACTAGAAACTAACTATTGTTCTGATACAGGAATGATCTTGTAAAACATCACAAGTATAGACTCATGTGGACACAGTATGGACGCAGCCATCTGTTTATGAATATTCCATTATATAATGAATACAAAATTCCTCGCAGCCTGGATTATGGAAACTGGATCCAGGGTCTTCATTTCTAGTTCCCGAAACAGTACAATTCTATCCATGCGAATAAATGTGTTGATGTCGAACATGGTAGAAACCACTTGATTACTAGTCAATGATGTAAACTGTTAACAAGTGTGAGAGAAACCACCAGTAATGTCAATGGCTCTCAAAGTACCCAGTACAGTCCATGAGATGCGAATAAATGTGTTGATGTCAAGCATGTCACGAAATCCTTTGATCGAAAGTCAATGATGTAAACTGTCGTCAAAGACGAGAAACCTGCCATTGATGCATGCAAATCTCAAGGTACTGACGATTCCTAGATCATCTTTCTAGATAATGAGCTGATGTCGATAGAAAGCGATCCGTCGTAGGCAAGCCCACAACACGAAATCATAGATCAAGTTGAAGAAATTTAGTTGCAAGGACTGACTCAGGGATGGTCAAGATGGATGACGGATATTTTGCAAATGAATGGCTTATTGGCAGTGACCTCTTGAACACATAACGACACGACAGAGGGCTTGGTGACAATTGACCCGAAGTTAATACCCAGAAACTCGCTGAAGACTTTCAATGTGGTTTGATCAACTGTTAGGCAAAGGATTTCCCAACCCAGGTGAATAAAAGTGTCGTGTTCAAGAGTGGTTACAAAGTATGACAAACAGGCTCATTTTTCTCTCTTTTCCCCCACCATTTCTGGTAAGTACCTCTTTATTTTTGACAAGCTTGAGGAGGATAACATTTGCTTGGTTATAAGCTCATCTTTCGGATGAGTCCAACTTAGTTTAAATTCGAACCCTAAGAAGGAGTGGTTCGTTCCTGTTTGTAATTGAACAGGTCCTTTACTGTGAAATTTTAATGAGTCCAGTATAGGAGAAACTCGACGTTTTTCAATTTTAGAGAGTCTGAAAAAACTTAAGAAGACTCCAGGGTTGACCTTTTTCGTAAATTTGTGTCTCCCAAGCCTGAAAAAGTATAAAATAATACTTGAGAGAACTGCTTGATCTTTTACGACCAAGGAGTACTTTTCGTTATTAGTGCCTTTGACCCGAAAAAGTAAAAAAGCGATCAATGACACGTCATTTTATAACCAATATCGAATTTGAAATGACAAAAATCCGGCAATCTTTTCATGTTTTTACGGTCGGAAAAGAGCTGTAAGTGGACCGTCTTCTAATTCCATTTTAGGAGTCAGAAAAGAGCTTAAAGATGACTCTACATGTTTTTCTGTTGAAAATGATAGATTTCGCCTGAATAATCCTTTATTCTGCACAAAAACACAAACATTACTCATACATGTTTGAAATGGATAAAAACGTCGCAAAATACCTTTTCAAAGTGAAACATAAACAAATTTGCGATTTATTTACTCAAAAAACTTATAAAAAGGGCCTTTGTCAATTCATTTTTACCGTTTGAGTTTGGATGAGAAAATAGTGCTTTTGCTCAGAAAACTTCCTGTGAAGATTTCGGAAAATTCAACCGTCGGAATCGAGCGCCATCTTCTCCAGGTAATCCACATCATCCTACTCTTCATTTTTAACCAATTAATTTTTTGTTTTAGTCCTTTATTTTCATTTTTGGGAGGGTTTTTAGGCGCAAAACCCGCGCGCGGGGGCTCGCAGGTTTACCATTGCGGGCTTGCGGACCCCGACTTTTTCTCCATTGGGAAAAAGCTCGGGGTCCACACCTTCCGTGTAGACAAAGTGCGGTCCCACGCACTGTGTCTAACGCGGAGGGTGCGTACCCCGCCGCAAGGGTTTTGAACCCAAAAATTCTCAAAAATTCAAAAATTGACCAATCAAAATATTTTCTAGCAATTTAATTAATCTTTATACTTGATGCAGAGAGTACATCATGCTAGATTGGTGTACACGAGAGCATGAGGACGTGGATGCTGCCGCATGGAATCATCAGCCTTCACTTGATGCTTTGAAGGCGTGCGGATTGTACAAATTCTGGGCTATTCCTGGCATGAGGGCTCAGGTGGATTTCTTACAGTGGCTGGTTGACAGATGGAGCATACAGGACCAGTGCTTCTTCATTGGCGGCGACCAGCTTGAAATCGAGCCGGCGGACATATATTTCTTGACTGGTTTTCCTAAGAGAGGCAAAGGCTTGACTCTGCACGGGACTAGGCCAGGTGGCCAGTCTGTCGATAGCCTCCGGCTAGAGTACTGCAACAGCCAGGCTAGAGACAAAGGGATAGACATAAAGACGATATCCCGTCCTGAGCTCATGGTGATTGCATTCACTCTCACCAGACTTTGCGGAGCTGCCGCATTACATATTGCCACTGGATCCCATATGCGTATGGCAGTTGATTGCTTTCGAGGCACCATCTTCAACTGGTGCGATGCCGTGTTGGCCAATGTGAAAGGCCAACTGACCAGGGCCAAGAACGGATGACTAAAGACCTTTGGTTATGGGGCTTTGGTCGTGAGTTTTGGCCTGGAGAGGGTTCCTATGTTGATCCCACAGCACCTTACTGTTGGAGCTGGCCTTCCTCGAGAGCCCAAGCTAATGCGATGGGTCGCAGTCATGGCCCGTCACCCGGACGAGAGGACAGAGGTTGCTCGATTCAAACCTGAGTATTTCCAATGGCTGGAAAACCAGGTCTTTTCCATTCAGGACTTCCCTTACGCTGGGATAGATTTTCGTGGTGACCCAGACATGGTTCTTCCACCAGGAGAGCAGTGGGACGAGTCAGGTAAAATCCTTTTCAACATTTTTTTCTATTTAAATTTTTTTGTTATTTTTCCATCGTCTCAAAACTGATAGTAAAAACTTTGAAATGCAGATGTGGGTCCACAGCGACCAGCCGCTCTCTGGCCTTTCGAGAGGAGGCAACCAGTTGCACCCGCGCCAGCCCCGCAGGACGAATCAGCAGAGGTTTTGTCCGAGTTGGAGGGTCGTCTCGAGCGCTTGACAGGAGATATTCCTGAGACCACTATAGATGACATTCCTCGTCGACTTCAGTGCTATGTGATTGGAGTCCCGAGACCTTTTAGGAGGTTCCTTTGCAAGGTGGCCCGTGCAGTGGTTTCTTATAGAGATCATCACCAGTGATAGGATGATCGCCTATTGTGGGCACATGTGACATTTTTGTTTTTTGTACTTATCATTTTTGTCGATCATAAGGTGTTTTTCAACCTATGATCGAAGACGATGTATTTTTTGACACACTCTTATATATATATATATATATATATATATATATATATATATATATATATATATATATATATATATCACTCTTACCGGCTTATCTTGTAAATCATGTTATGGAATGGTTTTAAATTTACATGTATGATTATTGCAAATGTCTATTTAACATTCGAGAAGCGATTGCATCTGCTAATGTATTTAAAGATCTCGGAATATGCTGATATTCAATGTAATCAAATTCACGTTCCAAGAGACACACTCTCAAAAATAATCTTAATAACACTGGATTTCTAATGGCATACACTCTATCAAGCTGTAATACAACGAGTTCAAAATCTAACCTCACTATCAAACTCCGAATCCCAAATGAAATAGATTCAGACAATAACTCAATCACTGTATTGTACTCGGCAATGTTGTTCGTTGTTTGACCGAGGCTTACCCCATGCATAGATACTAACTCGTCAAAGGGCGCATAGATAACCCAAGCTGCGGAAGAGATGTTCCGTGTATTATGACAAGCACCATCAGCGAAACCAATGCATGTTTGGAGAGGCATCGACATCTGCAATATCAAGAGTAAAACCAAGATGAGCAGGAATAATGACGAAAAAACACTCTCTAAGCTAAGCACACTATTTAAACTAAAACACACCAGCTAGAAAGAAAAACTATCCTAACTAAAAATCTCCATACCCATTCTTTTAAGCATAATACCTCTTCAAGTAAAGGCCATTTCTGGGTTTACCCAAAGAGTCCCCATCAAAGTCTACCAATTCATAAGCCCCTTTGGCTAGATTTTGCTTGACAACATAGGGACCATGCCGCATAGGAACGAATTTTCCAGCGCCTAATTTATCATTAGCTTGATCATAAACTAAGACCAGATCTCCTTCCGAAAAATTTCGAGGGGTCACATTTCGATCATACTGAGCTTTCATTCGTTTTGCATGAGTCTCGATCGCCAATGCAGCATCACGTCGATTCTCATCTAATTGAGCTAAGTATAACAAACGCTTTTCCTCTTCGGAAGTGGCTGGAAGTAACTCGATGGCCATTTGCAGTGACGGGATTTCGTATTCAATGGGTAACACGGCTTCCAAACCATAGACTAGTTGGAAAGGAGTGAACCCTGTTGATGTTTTTACTGAAGTTTGGTATGCCCAAAGCGCTGAAAATAGCATGTTGTGCCAATTCGACCGATGAATCCCAATGATTCGTCGAATCATGATAACTAAAACTTTGTTGATGGACTCAACCAGACCATTCGCTTGTGGATAATAAGGGGTTGAACTATCGTGACGTAAACCAAGCTGGCCTGTAAGTTCGGTCATCATAACATTTCGAAAATGACGCCCATGATCAGTGATTATCGCTTGCGGGACACCAAACCTAGAAATTATATGATTGAAGACGAAAATTGCAGTTGTCTTGCCGTCTGCCTCGAATGTAGGCATCGCCTCGACCCACTTAGTAAAATAATCTACCGCAAGGATGATATACGCATGCCCCCCGGCCGAGTGAGGGTTACATGTAATAAAATCGATACCCCATTTAGCAAAAGGACCAACGACAATTATAGGGTGGAGAGGAGTAGGTGGAGTGCGCATCTTACGATCAAAAATCTGGCAGTTGTGGCATTTTCGGACCGTCGTGATACAGTCTTTAAATAAAGACAACTAGAAGTAGCCAGCGCGCAATATCTTTTGGGCTGTGGCATACCCAGACATATGACCGCCACATGCTCCAGAGTGACAGACATTTAGAACCCTTTCAGCTTCCTCATGAGTTAAGCAACGTCGAAAAACAAAGTCCGCCCCACGGCGATAAAGAGTATCTCCAATAATCCTGAATTGTTAGGACTGGAATCGAATTTTCCGACGTTCTGACCTTGAAATTTCTGGCCGAAAGGATTGGGTCTGGAGATAAAAGATGATATCCCCATACCACGGATCTACAGTGCTTATTAGAAACAAGGATTCGTCTGCAATGGGCTCCTCCGCCACAGTTTCTGTGTCAGCACACAGGAAGTCACACATTAACTCCGCAAAAACTAAAGATTTCTTAGACTTAGATTTCTCAAATTCCAAGTCGAACTCTTGCAGGATAACGATCCATTTAGAGTACTTTCCCCCTAGCAATTTCTTGGTCAAAATGTAGATCATAGGGTTGCAATCCTAAATTACCGTAGTTCTACGTAGTAAAATGTAGTGACGAAAACGTTGGACAGCTTGAACCGCTGCCAATGCCAATTTCTCCACATGTGAGTATTTTAGCTCAGTTGGATTTAACGTTTGACTAAGGTAATATATCACATGTTCAATTCCGAATTCATCTTCCTGAACTAAGACCATTCTAATGGTGGAATGAGAGGCGGCGAAATACAAGAAGTAATCCTGGTTGTAATTGGGAGGATGCAACAACGGTGCATGGGTCAACGCGTGTTTGAGTGCATCAAAAGATTTCTGAGCTATCTCATCCCAATAGAATTGAGTGTTTTGCTTCAACAACCGGGTAAAACCCTTTGTAACCTCGGCGTAGTTAGGAATGAATCGTCGTAAAAAGTTTGCTTTCCCCTGCAAACTTTGGAGTTGGCGAAGACTCGAAGGAGGAGGCAATTTGATGATAGCTTCGACCTTCGAGGGATCAACGCGAATGCCGGCTTTCGAAACTACAAATCCCAGCAATCGACCCGTTTCTATACAGAAAACACATTTGTGTGGGTTCAACCGAATCCGATAATGCCTACACCTCATAAAGATTGCTCGTAAATGGACGAGGTGATCAACTCGATGTAAGGAATGAGCAGGCAAATCATCGAGATACGGTTGCACAATGTGCTTGATGTCATGAAACGCATAAGACATCGCCCTTTGAAAAGTTGTTGCGGCATTCTTAAGCCCAAAAGGTAATTTGCAATAAGCAAATGTCCCCCATGGACAAATGAAAGCCGTTTTTTGTTGATCGGCAGGTAGAATGTTGATTTGATTGTATCCGGAAAAGCCGTCCATAAAGGAAAATATTTCGCTGCCGGCACAATCATTAATGATTTGATCGATATAGGGGGTTGAGTAATTGTCCTTTGGACAGGCTCGATTAATGTCCCTATAGTCGATGCATATTCTTATTGTTCCCTGCTTTTTGTTAACCGGAACAATATTCGATACCCAATCTGTTAACGGGGTCGGATAAATGAAACCTGCTTTCAACAATTTTTCAACTTCTGCTTTAATTGCAACAGCTTTTCGTGGGTGAATCTGACGCAAGCGTTGCCAGACGGGTTTAGCGTCCGGGTAAGTCTTGATCTCATGAACAACAATCGCGGGATCAATTCCTGGAATTTCCTCATAGGACCAGGCAAACACGTCGCGGAATTCTTGAAATAGGGCCTTATATATTTGAATTTCGTCATCTGTACACGAGGCACCTATATGAATGTTCTCAACAATTCCGGGCTTAACCGAAATGTCAATAGGAATAGTTTGAGAGATGTTCCCCAAATTTAACTCTGAATCGGGATGTTTCATTGGATTCTGAGGTTCCTTGACATATTCAATTGTAAAAATTGATGAGAAATCAGTTTCAAAACGATCATCCTCAGGTAAAAATGAAGATCTGTGATGGAGATCTTCCCATGGTAAATCATCTACACAGGATTTCACGAATTTGCTCATCAGAGTGAACAAGTTCAGAAAACGTGATTAAATCCGAGGTTGATGTGAAAAGTGATTCCTCACGGACCACATTCATTAAGTCATTTTTTGTTGAACACGGGTCAGCAAAAGACTGCACGGCTTCATAGGAAATTTCATATGGACTCAAAGGCATGGAATTGCCAAATGAGTCTATCTCAGATTCAGAAGGGACGATCCAAGGATCATCATAAACAATGGTGTCTGATGTAATCATATGAATGGTTGCGAATGAAGATGATGTGTTGATTGGAGGAAAAGGAAAAGTTCCCAGTAAACCGGCATCTTTAACTAGTCCTACTCCAACATCCTTATATGGGATAGTCGTTTTACCAACATGCTGTATACTCTTCGAAGAGGCTGGGTCGGATGAAAAGTAAGTCAGCTGGTCTATTGTTACGATCTTTCCATTATGTGGAAACTTTATTACTCGAAAGACCGATGAAACGACCGCTGTCATAGCGTAAGACCAACTTCGACCCAAGAGAAGGTTGTAATCTAGAAGGGCATCAACCACCTCCACATCTAGACTAACGGTTTTTCCTTCAACCACTATAGGCAAATCCTGTAGAATGCCAAAAGGATGAAACCCACGGCCATCAAAGGCCTTTAGAATCGTCGGGGATTGATTTAGTGAATGAGAACCAAGCGATCTCCAACACTGTATCGACATAATACACGTTGAGGCTCCCTCACCAATCACAGTCCGATGAATAGGCCTGTTTTTGACTATCACTGGAATCTGGAAAGCCATTTGATGAGGCAAACACGGTGTACTATTTTCTAGATCGAAAATTATTAGGTTCGGGTCCTGAACATCAACAGCTCCTATAGCCGACAAAAGTAATTTATGTTGTACTGGGCATGATTGCAGCACTTCCAAAGCCGACATTTCCGAGGGTGAAACAGCTAAATCCTCAACAATGTTATAATTCTGAGCCGCTCTCGCATGTGGATTGAAAGCTGACTTCCGAAGTATACCCTTGGCGGGCGGTTTGATTACCAAGTCCGGATTAGGTTTCTCGATTTGTAGTGGATCGGAACCGGGAGCTGAGGTTGATGGATTAGAATGAGAAGATTCTGCTTCTTTACCATCAACGGGACTCTTACTACCATAATCTTGTGATCGAGTCGCAATCCTAACATGGGACATCATCAGTATGGGTTCTTCATTGGCACTCGAGGATGAACCTATCATCTTACTGTCTTGAGCCGGAAAAGGATCCTTCAAAACAGCAGGAGTTTGGGAACCCTTGACAATTTTCGCAACCTTTGCATGATGAGGGCAGTCTCTTGTAAAATGTTCATCGTCACAAATGAGACAAGGATAACGAGGTTTGCACTTTTCGTCATTGGATTCCGCCTTTTCAGGTTTCTCCTTTGAAATTTTGTCCGTTTTATTCTTCTTCTTTCCTTTCTTCTTCCCACCGGATTTTGATTTGGCTGTAGATGATTCTATAACGTGAATATCGGCGGAAATCTCTGCAGAAGAATCTCCTGTTGGGGAATCAGGCAAGGTTATGATAGGGGAAGAATTCTTGGAATACTTCTTCTTACTTTTAATGTTAATCGTGCCAATCATACCATCGGCGGCATGAGATCCCGAAGGAGCTGCAGCGATTTGATTTTGCTTGGGAAGATCGGGGATTTTTTCGTGTAACGTACCCGACTGAGTATACACCAAGTCAAGGTACTGTGCTTGAGCAATGACTTGCTCCTCATTAACCACTCCGGTTTTAGCAACATCTTCATTGATCTTTGGCAACAAAGATTTTACAAACCACTAAGCCAAGATCTGATCCGGAATAAATACCTTCACTAAACGACATCGATGTCTCCACTCATGAATATGATCTGAAATGTACGTGGATGTCGATTGTTTTAGCGAAGTTAACAATTCCATGCCATTGTCATATCGGACTCGCAACTGAAAATGAGTTAAAAACGAGGTAGCTAACTGACTAAAATTATAAAAAGTGCCTCGCGGTAACTCAATGTACCACTTGGCCGCGAGACCAATTAGAGTGCGCTGGAAAAGTCTAAGACGGATTGAATCATCTGTGATGGAGTTAGACGCACACCAGAGGTGGTAAGTCATCACATGGTTCGACGGGTCCTCTCCTGATTTACCTTCGAACTTGGGAATGTCATTGGGCAACTTATTCGGCATTGGCGGCCAAAACGGAAGATAATTAATGGGATCATTCGTTAGGCGCGACAAGACAGGCAAGTCCAAAGTTGCGATAAACGGTAACTACCGATTAGGATCCCTGAAACTCTGGGTCATGAGACCAGCCCCAAGAGGAGGATATCCAAGATAATTAGGAATAGGAATCGCGTTCGGGATATTGTATCCTCCCGGAAAACCAGGATTAACCGGACCGTACTGGGGTTGTTGAGGTTGTTGATAAGTGTACCCAGGGTACGGTTGATACTGATAAACTGGCTGCTGGACAGCAGGACCGAATTGGTACTGTCCCTGGTACAGTTGATAGGTGAATTGTGGTTGACTTGTGACAACCGTACTTAAACCAGGTTTTCCTACAGGCATCTGAACCGAAGTTTGAATCGTAGATCCAGACGGTGGTAAAGATGTCTGAGGAGTAGATACAAGAATAGTAGAAACCGGAGCTGTCGATACTCCAGAAGTAGGTGGGGTAGATTGAACAGATGTAGCGGCAGTTGTAGCAGTCGTTTGAGGTGGAGTACAAGGTGTACTGGGCCCAGGCTGAGAAACTACCGAAGGTACAGAAGTTTGAATGTTAGACTGGACTGGTTGCTGGGGTGTACCAGAAACTAGGGGTTGTCCAGTTTGAGATGACAACTGTACACTTGGCTGCAACACCTGTTGGGTTTGCGATGGATCCCACACTATATTCATTCCGGGGTACTGACCCATAACAGGTTGAGAATATTGAGGACCATAACCGGGTTGAGGGTAGGATTGATAATTGAAAAGTACATTTCCCATTCCTTGAACATACGTTTGACCTTGGGGTGGTTGGAAACCTTGGTTCGAGTATTGACCTTGGGGTTGATACCCTTGAGGCACATACTGATACTGGGGTTGACCTTGAGGTATAAATTGATACTGGGGTTGACCTTGGGGTACATATTGAGTCTGGGGTTGACCTTGAGGAACGTACTGTCCCGTAGGTATGTACTGTCCTTGAGGTTGCCCCCCAGATGCAAATTGTGTACCTTGAGGTTGCCCCCCAAGCGTTAATTAAGGCTGCCCCCCAGGCGATAACTGGCCACCTTGAGGTTGAGGATTGGGAATAGAACCTGACATCATAAGAATGTCTTCTACGCTCAACGGCTTTGTACCATTGTTTGCAGTTAATAACCCTTGCTCAATGGGTTGAGGAGATGCTCCCAAAAAAGTACCAAAAAGAGACTGATACCCAGAGGGAACAGAGGGACCGCCGTACAAAAATGATTCGGGCGATTGAGTAAACATGGACGACTGTCCTGCCATATTGACGGGAGTATAAAAACCTTTAGGTGTTGAGTGATAAGGAGCACGAGGTGGTGAAAAACTTAACCCTGAGTTTTCTAAATAATTAGTCAAAGAAAGATACCAAGAACTACTCCTAGGTGGACTGTAAAAAATTGATTCACGCTCCCTTAGTTCAATGACAGGTTGATTTTCAGGGATAGGGATGCCTACTTCTTCTTCTTCCGGAGCAAGTTCTTCAATAGAAATAAGTCCAGAAGGAAGATCTTGAGTGATTACTCTTTCTACCCTAGGTGAACCAGGACCACTAAAAGTTGGAGAAACAAACCCCGATGTCGGAGTAGCAGCAAATTCACTTTCAGGCTCGGATATTTCGGGTTCTTCACCTATATCACTAGTAGATGAAAAGCTACCAGCGATTTCGGAGACAGATACTGACTGTGGATTATATTCTGCTACTGGCGTTTGAAAATCAGGATGTACTATCAAAGAAGATTCTCCTTCTTCCCGTGACCCTACTTAACTGTCTCTAGGAGTTACGAGGACTTTTAAGCCTTCAGGTTGGCCCCGAAGTCTACGGGACTTCCTCAATAACTCAGCCACGTTTATAATCTCAGAAGACTAGCCCCGAAGTCTACGGGACTGTCTTGGTAATTCAGCCACAGTTAAAGACTTTTAACTACTTCACACGCTAACAAAGTAAAATCTCAATAAAAAGCACCTAAGGTCTCTAAAGAACCAAACAAATTTGAATCACACGCCTAAAGAATCTAGGAGATCAAACACACACAAACAGTAACTTTCCGGACCGAAAACACTAGTTGGTGATGAAATCCAACGTCGCAGAGTTCAGTACAGAAATGGCGGTTGGAACAGTTACCCCGACAACCTGCTTAATGAATAGACTAGCACAAGTTCCTCCACTTAACCATCTCGAGTGAAGTGAACCCCCCAGAAAATCCAAGTGAGTCTAGCCGACGTCTGCTCCAGGTACAGTGGGATCTTCCCACCACTATCACCTCAGGAAGAGTCCTAAAGAATATGGCCACTAAGGTTACCAACTGAGACAAATACACCTGGGGGAACAGTCTACGATCCGATACGCACGCAAGGGCAGAGTAGCAAGCTCAATCCCCTTGAAGGCTCCTTGACATAATCCAAGGTTTACCAACAAGTGACCCCAGGATCCTCGACAATGGTTAATCCGAGGTTTACCGTTTTTAATACGTGAATATCTGGCGTCGTTCCCAATGAGGAAGGATTGATTCCCACACTGGTTCGGACACGATCTCGTGCTTCTCCTTTAAAAGGAGCTTTCCCAGAGCATAAATGCAACAATTGGATTTCTTCCCTACCACAAGATACAGCTACTTGTTTGTTTTTACTGTCTTGGAGAGTTAATTACTCTCCTACTCCAAGACACTAGCCTAAGATAAGTTGGTGTATCAGAGCCCTAGAAATAAAAATGTTACTAGGTGAATTTTACTTTAAGCGTTAATTTTAGTGGTTTTTGTTTAAGTCCAAAGGTGCGGAGATGAAACTCGTGGTATGAAGACTTGACTCAAAATCACTAAAAATGCACCTAAGATGATCTAAACAATCTTTTTCTCTTCGTTGAACTTCTAAACTAAGAAAGAGTTTGAGAATGCAAATACTTTGTAAACACAAATATTTCTCAATTAAACAAATTAAAAGAAGAGCTTTTCCTTTCCAAAGCACTCAAAATGAGACAACTAATTATTTCACAAAAATTTCCCTTTTTCGTTTCAAAGCATTCAAACACTACAAAAAACAAACTTTTTTCAAAAGAGATTTTTTTTATATTTTGTAAATAAAACACTCAAAACTAATGAAAATAACTAACCTTGAGAGCTACAAACTATAAAAACCTATTTGAAGTCAAAGCCTACTAAAAGTCCTTTTTAAGGATGTTTTACTCAGCTAGATGCAAGCTAAGGACTAATTTATGCAGAATCACAAATCAGTCAAGAACAACCAATTTAGTTTTCTTTTTGAAAATGAAAATCCAAACTCTCAAACACAAGCTTTTCGAAGTTTTGTAAAGAGAAAACTCAAAGCGGATTCCTCAAACAAGGGGAGATTTCATTAATGGTCAGACTCATAAGAAAGCTGGTAGACACTAAGGTGATTTGAAGTCCCTACAGCCTCTAAGTTCAGAGCCACTACACAGCCAAAACGAAAAACAAACCCAACAAGCAAAACTCCTAGGAATTTCACCTAAAACCCTAACACTAACGAAATCAATCCAAGGAAAGCTTCTGACAAGTTATATGCAGGTCTGGGCAGTGGATAACAATTTATAAAGACAAACTAAGCTGACTAACAGAGGAAATTTTAGGGTTTTCAAAATTTTAACAGGGTCCGCAGGCCCACAGTTGGCACAGGTGCGGTCCCACTCTGTGCTAAAAGCCAAGTTGCGGGTAAGTACGCACTGTGTCAAACGGCTAGGGTGTGGTCCTCTCCAAAAGCTATGAAAAACGAAAAATAACCCTGGATCTACAAACTCTACCCAATTTTACACACAACAAGCCAAAAACAGAAACAAAAATAGAGTTTCTCAGGTCAAAGTGAAAACAAGGAAAAAAATCAAGTCCCCAGCGGAGTCGCCATTTTGTCACACGGAATAAGTCGATCTTGCGGACAAGATAGACCTTCCTAGAATCTAAAGAAGACCTAATGACAAGAAAACCAACCAGACACTATCTTTCTCTAAATATGCTTTGATAAACAATAGCAAACAAGTGTTTTTAGGGCCTACCTTAGGTCCAACACTAGCTTGTGGATGCCCTCGCTCCTTCGATCCAAATGAGCTCCTTTTCGCGAATCTGCAAACACAAACAAGGCAAACAAATTAAATAGCACCTGAAAAGCCAATTGCATAAAACATATTTAACATGAAAGTCAAGGAGTCCATGAAACAAATAACATAAGATACTTGTTGAGAAAAATGAGTTTGATTGTATTAATTCAAAAGAAGAAGAACCTTACAACCTTTGCCTTGACGCTGTAAAAGCTCCTCCCAGGGTCCAACAAGAAGTCTCCTCTACTTTGACAAGTTTCAATCACTCCCCAATGAATCCAAAAAGATGTATGATCTCTCCTCTTAAGCTCAACTAGGAAGTCTTGATTTCACCAGCATTTACCCTCAAAAATGTTCAGCTTCTAACCTCCCTAGCAACCAGCCCAATGCCTGTATTTATAGTGCAATGGAGGGAGGTTACTAGGTCCTCCTTCAAAGGGATAAAGTCCTCCTTCAAAGGGATAGCTCCTCTCATCAAGGGATTAGCTCCTTCTCTTTTGGGATGCATGAACCACCTCAGAGCGAACAATCCACGTCAAAATTCCTTCTAGAAACCTCTAAAATTAACCCAAAGTGAGTTTTTTAAGATAAAACTTGCGCCTTTTGACTTTCACAGGGGTCCGAACCTACACCGTTAGGGACAGAGCGGGCAAGTCCGCAGCTTTTGTACACAGAAGGTGCGGGACCGCAGGTGACCATGAGAGAAAGTGCGGAACCAAAGTTACATTGATTTTTAATGTCTTTCTCTCATTTCCAAAGCTTGATTTGAAGAGCTGAGGTCTGAGACTTGCTTAGGAGGACAGTACAAGTGATGACAGGCCCATACTGACTGCAAATAATCATGGTGACGATATTTTTGTGTAACACTTGGTTATCGTAGTGCATTACCACATGCTAGATAATAATAGATTGCCTAAACTTTCCCAATGACTTTAACTATGTGAAAATAACAAAAATGTGATAATATTCAAGATTTTAGGGCAAGGGCTAACTTGGCCCATTAGTTAGACAATTAAAATTTATTTAGACCTCTACATGTATGTATTTTAAGAGTGATTAGTTACATTATTGAATATGTGTAAGCCATCGGTAGTTCTTAACCACCACATGCAAAATTTCTTTATAGATTATGTGTTTCGTCATTAATTTCAACTCCTCACAATATTAATTGGCTAATACCCTAAATTTTGAAATACATTGAATATATTCTTGGTGGTAGGTTGACTTGTCCAATGGATGAATACCGTGTCTCATTAGCTAATAGAAATCCACTTGTATTGACATATTTTGAGGTGAGGAGTTTCATTCTTTAGCAACATATCCCTACTAAAAACCATCAACTATCATGTGTGATGCTGAGTGTATAAGGAATTATTGATTATAAAGATGATTTACACCTTTATAGCCTATTTGAACCATTGAGAAAATGTTATTTATGTAATGTAAACATGGTGGAAGGCCCTTATATAATTGAGATAATGAAAAGCTCTCAACATTGACCATCGCCAAATAAATTGTCATTCCATTCTTGTTATGTACTTCGTTGTTATTTCTCATTCACAATTTTTTTAATCATGAGTCATATTTCACATTTTAACATGATTCTTAAATTAAGAAGAAATGTTACCTTATACATGGAAGTGTAAGTGTATGTTTTATGAAAATACATGGTTACCTTGCTCTATCACTTCATTAAAAAAAAAAAAAGAATGTTCATGAAGCATCCATTAAAATATTCATCATAATTATTACCTAAACCAAGTATAAGAAGTGAATGTGTTTGGTTTATAAATGCACCCATGTTAACAATGTGAATAGAAAGGTCACACTTTTCTCATTTCAAATGAGAATTTATGGAAATTCTATGAAAAGAAAAAAAACTAAAGGTTATTGAATGTGCCATGGCATAACAATTTTTTACCTTTATCATAATTTTGGTCAAAGCAAATTAATAGTTGGTCAAATAGAAAACTGAACACAATATATACAGCCTGCGGCAGATATAATTATTAGATGCAAAGGTTCAAGAGATGGAAAGAGATGGAGGGAGATGAGTAAATAATGAGGCAAACAAAATGATATGAGATGAAGAGTCTATAAAAAATAAAGGAAGGATAAATTCAATATTTTAGTGATTTTTTTTTGTTGAGCAAAGTTTCGTTGTGATCTAAATTTTTTTGGAGTAGTCTTTAAGTGTGATTTTTTGGAGCTTCTAACAAATTTCCGGTCAGAATCCGACAAAAAAAATTGTGGCCAAATCTTAATTTGTGTTATTTAAATTGTTTTTTTTACTATATATATGGATTCAACACCCTCAAAAACATGTGGGGCACTTCAATTATGAAGAGTTCACCTGTCAAACTTGTGATTTCAATGAATCCTTGTGGGATTCTGGACAAATTAGATCAGAAAACTTTCCAAAAAGTCACACTTAAAGACTAATTGATTTATTTTTATCAAAAAATCCACTATATTTGGTCATCTTAAATGGGTAAACGTTTTTAAGTACAAAGTTCTCATTAATTAGGGGGATTATATGATCCGGATTTAAACAGGAACGCAACAAAATATAGAGATAACCATATACACAAAGATGCAGCGGAAATAATACTTCATTTCATTAATGTAAAACACTGAAATATGCTTACAAACAGAAATGGAAATAAACTAGCTAGGGCGATGGTAGCTTATCTCTAAGAAGAGATGTGGCGGCTACATGCCTCTGAATTGTGTTACAATGAGGCTCGAAGGCCTAAGTATTGTTGAGAAATAATGGAAAACCCTTAACATCCCAAAACCTAACCCTAGAAGATGAAACGCCAGATTGTGGGCCCCGTTTGGGTAAATTAGTACATCAATTTCCCGGGGTCGTAACTTTGGCACTCGATCTCTGTTTGACGCGTACAATAGCTTGTTAGAAAGATCTATCTGAGAACTATAACTTTGGGAAGAGCAACATCGTTCCATTCATGGACCGATGTTGCTCACATAATTCCAAAAAAACGTCGTTTAGGGCCTCAAAACAGCTCCGAAAGTTCAGGACCCGAAAAACTGCTAAAAATAGTAAATTGTGCTACAATTAAGGAAACTGAAAAAGCTAAAAGAGACAATTGTGGGGGTCCAAGTGGGATAGGTGGGTGGCCACCAACATCCACCTGGATCATTCCTCCCCTCTTAGGAAGAAATGGTCCCCATTGCGTTGAGTTCTTCCATCTGTTGAGCTTGGTCCCTAGTGAGTTGTTCTACAATCTCTAATGTGTCCAGTAATGGTGGGAAGCATGGTCGAGGACGTTCCACATTGAACACTCAGTGCAAGCGAAGGAATGGAGGAATGTTGTGCTCCAAAGCATTATTTCCCACATCCTTGGTAATGTTGTAAGGACCATGTTGGAGTGGTCGGAGCTTCTGGTGGGCTCTTGTAAGGCGTTCTTTCTACAGATGCAGCCAGACTTTGTTACCCACCTGAAGCTTGTGTGGTACCCCTGTGGGTGAGGAGAAGTTGTTCCTATGTTCTGTCATGACCGTATCCCTTTGCTGCTGTTGCTGCATGGAGGAACCCTTCACGGGGGTCATGGATGTGGTGACAATCTCACTCTATGGTCCATTTGGTAAATTTAGCTCTCATCCAACCATAAAAGGAAATTGAAGTACATAGTCACTTGGCCTATTTGGAAGCATGATGAATCTCACTCTATGGTCCATTTGGTAAATTTAGCTCTCATCCAACCATAAAAGGAAATTGAAGTACATAGTCACTTGGCCTATTTGGAAGGGTAAGCAATTATGTTGTTGGTAATGGAAGACATGGATGAAGTAACAGGAGGCAAAAAGGTAATTGTAGATTTTTTTTTATTGTAGATTCAAATTGCATATTGTGATATAAAAAAACAATTGACTTGAATCTACTCTACTCATCAACAGAAACAAAAATTGATCAATGAAATCATGAAGCAGAAAAGGAAGAATTTCAATCACACATAACACAATATTTTTTTGGGGAAAGCCTCAGCTAAAAATCCACGTTATCTGTATATTGCATTAACTAGAAGACCTAAGAAGAAAATACAATGCTTGTTCAACCCGAACAATCTTTGCACAAGTACAATTTCACTCACTGCTTCACAAACTAGCTCAAGCCAATACATAGCCAAATTTTCCATTTGCCAAGCCCCTACTTCCTTGCATTGTTCCCTTTGGAATTAGCCCATATTTAATTGGGAAATTCCTCACTAGTAATTGTGTGTTAGGTGTGTGTTATATTCTTTCCACGACTAGCTCCACGTCCAATGCAGGGGTTAGAGGTGGGTGGTATCGCCCCTCTACGTGGTCCGAGGCAACACCCAGGAAATTTGTTTGGACCCTATATTAGGTGGGTGGACCTACCTATGGTTTTGTGCATGGATTTTGCACATGGTTTTGGGCATGATAGTTTTCTGCCAATGGTATTTTGTAGATACGGTCAAGGGAACTACGGTTATGTTCTAATCCAGGGTTAATGGATTGGGGTTTATGAATGCTTTGGCATGTATATATATGTGTGTTGTTAAATTGAAAGGAATATAATGAAAAATTAATATGGTGGTCCCAATTTTGGGATCCAGGGGAAAATTTCTGTGTATATATGTTTTATGTTTTATGCTATCACCATTGTTTATTTCCTATTTTTAAGAATTCGTTTGCAGGTAATTTCTGTATAGGGTTAAAACCTACATTTGGTATCAGAGTTGTTTTGGGTTTAAGGGGACACCTTTGCTGCTACGGGGTTTTTCTCAGGCTTGTGGTAGACGTTGTTCTGTGGGAGATCTGCGGGATCGATTCTTGTGGTGAAAAAAGATGGCAATAAGTGGAAAGATAGAGATCGAGAAATTTAATGGTCAAAGTTTTGAGTTGTGGAAACTAAGATTGTTGGCTTGGTGGGGCCTGACCCAGGTTCAACGTTAGTTAGCTAAACAAATCCCTACACTATTGGCCCTTTCGGCATCAACCCGTGTAGCGCGAACCGAAGTCTCACCCGAAGCAGTATGGGGGGATGTTGGAACCAAGTTTCCGCACCCTGAGATGGTCGTGATGTCGGTTTATTCCTTTTATTCTTTCTTTCGTGCAGGTTGTTAAGTTCTAGGGCTCTATCTGCCTAGCCCCTTATTCCTCCCTTCGATACCTTCGCGAAAGGGTACGACTGACCTTCGCGTAGCCCTAACCTTCGGTTAAGATACTTTCGCGCTGCTAAGGCAACGTATTGCACAGATTCCCTAGTTATCTTAAGAATATTACTTATCTTATTAGATAATCACAGTTAGCGCCGCGTAAATAGATATCCGTCTTTGCAGTCAATTATCCAACATAATTACTTACATTCACACATCATATAAGTATTATAAGTGAAATTCATACACAATATGACAAGATGCATTAACGGGAAACAAAGACACAGAATTTGTAGAATAATTCTCTTTATTGATATATTCAGACAATTACAGACTCTATCCGACCTATACACACAGCTGCAGGGGTCCGCGCACTCATATGCGGACTTCTACCCTAGGCCTCTGTGCATTAAGCTGCAGAGCCTCTACCTACGCTATGACCTAAACTTAGACTTCTCTCCTTATCGCTCAAGACTTCTTACTACAATTCATGACTCATTAAGACTACTTAGAGCTTACTTACTTAGATCTTTTTATACAATCCCATGGTCTGCGGACCATGGGTAGATCTTTACAGCCGACTTTACTTTACAAAATTAAGGGCAGACAACCCTTTATGACTCATGACACCTTCGCGCTCCGCGACCACAAAATGCGGAAAATTTACAATTTTATTAAAAAATTCGACCCAAAACATGGGCTTTTAGCCCCAAAACTGTCCTTAGGGGATCCCGTTCCCAACAAGCCCCCAACATAAACATCGAACTCGCCCTCGAGTCACTCAGCAGGCGCAAAGATCTTAGCACGAAGACCTCCCAACTCTGCCCTTATGACCGCAACCTCGGTCATGCACTGTGCGGCCACCTGCTTCGCGTCTTCCACCATTTGCTCAGTCACTGCTCCAGAACTGTCGGCCTGAAGCTTTTGCTGAGTTTATTATAGATTCAAAAGCTTTCTTTCAATAGAGGTTGTCACCGTGTAAACCTCATCCATCCATGGCTTCAGTCGTGCCTTCAACACTTCTTCCTTGTGCAGCGCCGCATCCACATGTTCCTTTAGCTGCTTGGCCTCCTGCAGCTTCGCCAATCTCTATGTGAGCGTGACGGTTCGCGTTGTGCATACCGGTCACCAATCTCATCATAGCGTTGTTGTAGCTCATGTGCTTCTGTCTCCAGCCGTGTACATTAGGGTACTCCTGCAAGCTTGTCAGGACCTAGAACGACTCCTCATGCAATCTACTATTGCATTGTCAACCACCGCTACTGCTTCTGTGACAGCAGTCGCACGTTGCTCCTTTACTTTTGGCGAAGTTGAAGGCTCAGCCTTCAACTATAACTCTGTGATCTGCAGGTTCAACTCCAACTGAACCCTCGCCATTTCTGTACGAGGGTCGCACACCCCTGTGGCCAACTTGCAGATGCGCACCTCAACTGGTTCTTCCTCAGGAATGGCCAGCTTTAGGACCATTCGACATGCCTCCTCGACGACCTGCATTATACACTTCTTCTAGTTGATAGTCTCGATCACAGTGGTGATCGCGAAATCTCATTGTAGTGCCATATGCTCATTGTTAATCCATTGTTCATTAATCACCTAGAGGGCACAGTGCTCACGGGCCCTCAGCTCTGCAATCACTCCATCCTGCAAGAGGTGGAGCGCTTCACCAGGGAGCATTGCCAGATTCAACCTTACTCCCTTGAGGGCACTGACAGTGGGCCTGTTAGATTCATTCTTCGTGGTCATTACTCCATCAGGCAGCACTATCGCGCTGGAGGCCTTCATGCGCAGCATCTCGACAGCTTCTAAAGTGTCGATAACAAGACTGGTAGACATCGTGCCAACCTATGTCGCGTGGGTTTGTAACTCCTGCAGACATGTCTGGATAGCCCCCAATACTAGTTGTTGCTTATGCTCAAACTATTGTAAGGCCTTCGCGGTGACATCCTGCACCATGTCACCGATGTCATGCAAATCACCCTCAGTGAGGGTGATTGGGTCTAGCGATGTTTTAGTAGCCTTTGATTTCTTCTTGGACCCTCCTTTCTCCTACTCCCTTGGACGCTTGATGCGGGCGGACGTCACCTGAGGGTCCGCACCTTGTTGTTTTGTCTGCTCATCTATCTCCTCCTCTGTCTCAGGTGAAGGCCACCTCGCACCTTTGTCGGAGCATTGCTCTGTTCCACCTGTTTGCTTCTCTGTCTATTGAGCGGCATCGCGCTCTGCCTGGGCCTTGTCAGCAGCCTCCTTCTTTCTCTTTTAGGCTAGCTGCGTAATTTTTAGCTTGGCATCCTCCTTCTTTCTCTACGCGGCGGAATTACTTCCTCCCACCTCCAAGTCTGTTGTGGTGTGCCACTCTGCCAGACATCAATCAAATTCTGCATTAATGGCATCATCCGTTGCCAGGTAAGGCAAGTCATACCACTTTTGCGTAGGGTCCTTCCATGCCCTGATGGCCACATGGTGAAAATCTGCTTTGAACTCTACATAGCCCTGCAAGTTGGAAAACACCGTAGGCGACAACCGCGGTTTGCAATTGATGGCCATGCGGATGTTCATCTCCATCAAGATCACGAAGATCATGTTGTCCTTGATTCGCTACGCATCCTTAGTCACCCATAACGAAGCATACTTCACTGCTTCTAGTAGGTCTGGCACGACCGAAAGGAATTGGATATTCTATGGTAGCTCCCATGCTACCAGCACAATCAACAGCATGAGCCACGCGTAGTGAAATGTCTTGCTGAGCTCCTGTGCCTCCCGACAGTTTGCTAGGAACTCTCCGCGAAGATAGTCTGACCAGTTGAACTGGACTCCTTCGGCACACTGGGCTGTCAGCGCGATAATAAGCGCTGACACCTCATTGACGTGACACTTCCTCATGACCTTCCCTGCTAAAATCTACGTAGCCACCTTTACAGCAGGGACACAAATGTTGGATATGACATATCCACGCGACTTCTTTACCAACTTAAAACTTCTCTTTCATGGCCTTCGCGATGACCTGCTCACCACCTTTTCTGCCAAAAATATCATGGCTAGATTTTCTCCTGTGTAGGGCAATCACGTGATCATGTGGATCAATCTGTCAGTGATGGGTATTGGCTCCTCCAGCCACAGACACCCATCAGGCACCAAGCATAGAAGCTACTTGATGACCAATACTGTAACCGGGGTGCGATTGTAGTGCGGCACCTAAAGAAGGTTGAGCAACCCTGCCTTCTCTACTCCTCTGAGCCACCTTCGTGGCTCCAACGCGATCATTCCAGTGGTTGTATCGATGGCGCAACGCATCAGCTGCTCGGTCGCCAGGTGTGGGAACTTCTCATGATCAACCAAGTCCCAGTCTTCAAGTTTTAACAATGGAACCTGTGCCATGCACAGTCCTTCGAAAACAATCTCATCCAACAATAGAGGGGTTTGCAAGGGGGCCTTGCTCTCATCGATATCTTTCGGCACCTTGGCCTTGCCCTTCCGCGGAGGGACATACTTAGGCAACCAAGTGATAGGGTCAACACCCTGGGCCTCAACTTCCTCCACATCTACCCCACATCCTCATCATCCACCGGGATGTCTTTGATTTCATCCTCCTCTGGCTCTAAATTGATGGCTTTGCCCTTCTCCTGTGCGGTAGGCTTCGGTGGGTTTCTTCTTGGCGATGCGCACAACGGTATTGCAAATTGCTTGCCCTTTTATCCTTCCCGGTCTCCTTGGTTGGGGTTGCTTTGGTCTCGGCATCCTTGGTGATTTGGGGACTTCTGCTAATACTTTGACAACGTTTGGAGCAGCTACTTCTGCCTCCATCTCAATTTCTGGCACGGAATCCTCTGCTTCGGTATCTATAGCTTTTGTGGGCACCAACATGATGTTATGCAATAACTCCTATGTCTCATTCAGTAATGTCTCAAATACTGAACTGGCTATCAAAAGTTCGTAGTGCTCATGATTCATGTGCGCCTGAGGGCTCAACAACTCAATTCTAAAAAATCCAAGTGTTTTTCGTTGGACAGCCACTTGTAATTTATAGGGCATTTTGAATTCAAATCTGACCGTTCCCCCAAACTCGGTTCATTAATGTCGGATTGGCGATAGATTTTCAAGGATCTGCCCCATAAATTTTGTCTTAAATACCGATCGCCCGCTCCATTTGGCCGCATTTCTACCGTCAAATCATGAACAATGACTTTAACGGTCACTTTGCAGCTGACCTGTGCGATTTCTCCCTACGTAGTGTAGCTCCCTTTGTGCTGCCGTGAACCCTGTGACACTTCATTGCTTCGCACAATCCTCCAATCGCGCAGCTCCCCAACATGGGCAGTCTAGTTTATAGTACTGTGCCTCCTTTCAGTTGCCTGGAGCACTAAGATTGTGCTACCTTCATATAGTCACATGGCCGGACCACTGGTGTATGGCTTCAAGTGACTGACATTCACCTTTCCTGGGAAGGGATCTCCATTCAATTTGACCAGCTGCACTGCTCCTCCGTCAATAGTCTCCTTAATGACATAAGGCCTAACCAGTGCATTCTGAATTTCCCTGGAAATTTATCAAACTTGTTGTCATATAACAAAACCAGGTCATTTACCTTAAAGGTGCGCAACTTAATGTTTCGATCATGCCATGCTTTTTCGCACTGCTTTTGGACCTGTTGGTGAAATCCAGCTAGAAATCTCTCTTCCTCAAGCTCATCCAGCTACGTGAGCCTCTCTTCCAGGCCTCTGCGATCAGTCATACCTGTGAGTGCCACTATGCACAAACTAGGCACAATGTATTCCATGGGAATCACTGCTTCAACACCATATACAAGCCTAAAGGGTGTTTGTCTAGTCAACTTCTTACATGTTGTCCGATAGGCCCATATGAATTCGGGTATTCGTAGGTCCCAATCACTTCGCTGAGCGTTGCAAACCTTGGCCAATGCATTCTCTAGCACTTTATTGAATGCTTCCACTATCCCGTTAGCCTGTCGGTGATAGGGTGTGATCTTCTGGTGATATACCTAAAATTCCTCTGTTAGCGCGTTGATTGTTTCATTTAGAAAGTGTGTACCACGATCACTCATCAAAATCTTGGACACCCAAATCGCGTCAGTACATATTCAAAGAGGATCTTTGCAGCAGTCGCACATGTGCAATCCTTGACCAGTTGTGCCTCCGCCCATCGAGTCAAATACTCCATCGTTGTGATAATGTACCTTGCTCCTATCTTTCCTTGGGGCTGGATGGGTCCCACAAAATCTATCGCCCATTTCTCAAAGGGTTGTAATGTCATCTATGGATTCAAAGGCAACTCATCCCTCCACGATATCCTGCTAGTCCTTTGACACACATCACACGCTTTGTAGTACGCTTTGGAAACCTAATGGAGGGTTGGCCACCACAAACTTGCGCATAGAATCTTCTGCGCAGTCGCTCTCCCTACATCATGCCCTCCCGCGACATCCCCATGAGCGTCCGCGAGGATACTGCTCCTTTCAAACTCAGGTACATATCGTCGCAATATCTCATCAGACCCCATTTTATATAGATGCCCGACAATGACAGAAAACTCCGTTGCGCGCACCACTAACTCCTTTTTTGTTGGATGGTGCATTCTTCTAGGGTAGTTCCCATCGTTAAGAAGTGTATGATATCTTCAAAATGACCATTCGCGACGTGCACTGCAAATAGTTGCACGTCAGGCAATCATTCTTCCAAATTAGTTGGCTCTTCCCCTATTTCAGTGCGCGACAGATGGTCAAGTCCCGCGTTTATTCATCGAGGCTTCACAATAACTTCAAAATCATACTCCTGGAACAATAGCAACCATCTGCAGATTCTCCCCCCAACACAGGCTTATTGACCAGGTATTTCAGCGTGGAGTGATCTGTATACATTTTAAAATGGCCTCCGAGCAAGTAGTGTCTAAACTTCTGGAGCGTGTATACCATGGCTAACCCCTCACGCTCGGTGGTGGAATAGTTCTTCTTTGCCTTGGATAACCTTCTGTTTGCGAATGCTATAAGATGGTCCAAGTCTTCTCCTCCACCATCCTGTGTCAGTACTGCTCCCAAAGCTATACATGACGCGTCAACATGTACATGAAACTCCTTCTTCCAATCCGGGAAGACTAGAATCGGCGCAGTGACCATTTATTCCTTCAATACGTCCAAGCTTTTCTTACAGTCCATGTTCCAGCAAAATGTGACATCCTTTTTCAACAACTTCTCCATAGGCACGGTGATCTAGGCATAGCCTTTGATAAACTTCATGTAATATCCAGTATGCCCTAGGGTAGCATGCAACTGTTTCACACTCCTCGATGCTTCTAAGTTAAGTATCAATGCGATCTTCGAGGGATTTACCATCAGTTCCTGTCTATAAACCACATGACCCAGTAGGGTCTAAGGAGGAACACAAAACAGGCACTTCTTCAAATTGAGCGCGCTCTGGTATCTTCGACAAGTATCTAGCATCAGGCGTAAGCTTGCTACATGGCGTTTCACCAGCCCAAACACAGTCCAGTCATCAAAGTATACTTCCAGGAACTTGTGAATAAATTCCTTGAACACCGCAACAATGTAATATCCCATATCAGGAATATACCCCGAACATAAGCAAACTCCAACCAGAGATGGACTGGGAGGGCATTTACCAAATATGTCGCCTCTAAAAAGAGGTCGAGATCCGGAGGCTACCTGGCCCTTTCCAGACTCTGTCTAAGAGTATAATAGAAACACACAAGTGGTATAATAGCCGAGAATGCTCACAAAGATACAAGTAACAATGATATTATATATATATCAAATAAACAATAAACAAATACACAAGAAATGCAGAGAGAATTCTAAGCCATTTTATTATACTGAGTAATAAAATGAGTACAGGAGGTGATCAGGAAGATGGCACCTCTACTTGCACAAGGCAGGCGAAGAAATACACTCAGAATAGCAAAGGAATGGCCCCTCTCTGATCTGCATCCAAGCTACTGGGAAAACGGTTGCGCTACTGCTGCTGCTAGAAATCAAACGAGGATTTGGGACTTCTCCCCTCCTTATAAAATTTGAAACTCTAGAATCGGAATCTACTCAAGAAACCCAGAAAGCTTTCTTGGAATGGCCGACCCCCAAAAATCACCCCCCTGGGGTTTTGCGCAGTTCCTCACTGCTGTGCGCTGCCACTGAATAGAAACCTCTGAAACTCAACCCAGAACTCTGCCAACTTCCTCCAATATGCAAGAGCTGATATCTTGCTCAATCCCTTGACTCAAATCCTCCACAAACCCTCAATCCAGACTGCTCCCAAAAAGAACTGCGTCCCTCTCCTAGTGTTGCGTAGTCCTCCAGAACACTGATAAAACCAGTGCTGAAATGCTGAAGATACTGCTGCTGAAATGCCAACGAAAATACCTTTCCCAAGCAAGCACTCGAAGTCCCCCGCGGCTAAGGGTGAGATCTCCAAACGGAGACACTCAATGCACTAAACAGTGATGCAGACTAGCTAAACAGCCAGCGTGCTCTAAGCCAAAATGACTATCACAAATGCACATAAGCGAATGATCAAAATGAGGGGGCTCATCTCTCTTTTATAGCTTCTGCCTCACTCAATCCCAATGCTCACCTTCTCCTGCGTGATTCCCCTTTTTCCACGTGTTCCTCCCCTCCTACGCAGTCCCTCCATGTGTCTGCATGGGCTCCATTTCTGCGTCCCCCTTTTGGCCCCCTTAGCTCTCCCTTTAAGTCACAACATTGTGCAACTAGGAAGTAACTTTTATTCTAAAAGTGAGTTATGCCCCCTTTCTCACTTTTTTATTTACAAAATAACTATAGAAGGCAAAATTTGGCAAAATCGAATATTCCAATTAGCTGGGGCTAATTAGGAATGTTACAGTCTCCCCCGAAAAAATGTTGCTTGTCCTCAAGCAGCTAAAGTGATGGATGTTGTAAGATCTTCTCATTCTCCCAAGTGGCATCCTCATCCAGCAAATTCTTCCACCTCACCAAGAATTCCCGGATTGTCCTGCTCCGCAGCTACCTCTCCCTGGTATCAATGATAGCCTACAGCTGCAATACCAAATGTCCCTCATCATCCATAGGTGGTAGCTCATCTGTCACTGTTACCTTCTGCCCCAATGCCTTTTTCAAGCATGATATATGAAAAATGTTATGAATCTTGCTGCCTTGGGGCAGCTCCAACTCATATGCAACCTGTCTAATCCTGCGTATCACCCTATATGGCCCATAAAAGCGGGGCTTGAGCTTTTCAGCCCCCTTCTACTTTAGTGACGACTATCGGTATGGCTGTAATCGTAGGTAGACCATGTCCCCCACCTCGAACTGCCTCTCTACCCAACCCCTGTCGGCATACAGCTTCTGGTGGTTTTGCGCTATAACCATGTTATCCTTGAGAGCTCAGAGGATATCCTGACTCTCTTGGATCCAAATCTTGGCTCTAGGAGCCCTGCTGTCACCAAACATCACATCAACAAAAGATAAAGGATGATACCCATATAAGGCATAAAATGGTGACATACCAATGCATATGTGATGTGAAGTATTGTAGCAATACTCCCCCAGATGTAGCCACTTCAACCATGCTCCCTGCTGCCCACTGACATAGTTACACAAGTAGCCCTCCAGCCACTTGTTAACTATCTCTGTCTGTCCATCCGTTTGTGGGTGATCACTGGTACTTGGAGTCAACTCTGTCCCCACCAACCGGAAAAGCTCCTGCCAAAACCCGCCCATGAAACGATTGTCCCTGTCACTGACGATGGTCTTAGGAAGACCATGCAGCCTAAAGATCTCCCTGAAGAACAGCTCAGCCACCTGTGCTGCTGTGTAGTGTGCGGATATGGCAAAGAAATGTGTGTAATTTGTCAGTCGGTCAACGACGACAAAGATACAATCCTTGCCCTATACCGTGGGCAATCCTATGATGAAGTCCATCGAAATGTTCTCCCATTTCCCCTCCGGAATGGGTAACGGCTGCAATAAACCCGCGGGATGGCTCATCTCTCCCTTGTTCTGCTGGCAAACATCGCACTCCCTGATATGCCAGAGTACGTCCTCATTGAGGCCCTTCCAGGAGAACCTCTCTCTAATGGCCCTGTAGGTTTTGGTAAAACCCTAATGGACTACCAATGGTGAATCATGTGAAGCCTGGAGTATCTTCTTCTTGAGCTGAGACCCCTCAGTCAAGAAGATCTAATCCCTATAATAGATGATCTCATTGATCACCCTGAACCTATCATCTGCCACCTGCCCGTCCAGAATCTCACATGCAAACATGTCCTTGGAGTACTCTACTAAGAGTCGAGCCCTCCAGTCTATATCCAAGCTCATAAGAGACAACGTGGCTGGTCTACATGAAAGGGCATCTACTACCACGTTGTTCTTACCCTTGACATACTCAATGTCAAAGTCATATGCTTGGATCTTACTGATCCACTTCTGCTACCTTCCTCCAACTGCTTCTGCTCCAAAAAGAACTTGAGGTTGTTGTGATCAGTCCTCACCTTGAACCTGTTCCCCACCAAATACTGCCAATAATTAGCCAATTCATGGATGATGGCCAGCATCTCCTTGTCGTATATAGAATACAACCTCTCGTGCGAAAGGAGCTTCCAATTCTCAAAGGCTATAGGGTGACCTCCCTACATCAATGCTGCGCCGATCCCCTCTCCTGACGCATCACACTCCAAAACAAATGGCTGCGTAAAATTTGGTAATGCAAGCACTGGGCAGCTGCTCATAACCTCCTTGAGCCTATCAAAGGCTCGCTATGCTGTATCCGACCAACTGAATGACCCCTTCCTCGTCTAATCTGTCAGGAGTGCAGCAAGTTACGAGAAACCTTTGACGAACTTCCGGTAGTAAGTACAAATTCCAATGAATCCTCAAAGTTTCGTCACGTTTCTCAACTCCGGCCAATCTCTGATGGCCCTAATCTTCTCCTCGTGGACCCTCACTCCGTCCAATCCAATGATGTGTCCCAAGTATAACATCTCTGTCAACTCGAACTCACATTTAGAGAGCTTGGCATAGAACTGTTGCTCCTCCAAGATGCGTAATACTGTCTCAATATGCTGGAGATGCTCCTCCCACGTCCTGCTGTAAATGAGTATATCATCAAAGAACACCAACACAAACTTCCTCAAGTGACTACGGAAGATGTGATTCTTGCAAGACTAGAATGTAGCTAGGGCGTTGGTTAGCCCGAAGGGCATAACCAAAAACTCAAAGTGCCCACAGTGACATCTGAAGGCGATCTTGGGAATGTCCTGCTCCCTCACGCAAGTCTGATGGTACCCTGATCTCAAATCAATCTTTGAGAAGAACCGTGCTCCTCTCAACTCATCGATCTTGTGTATGGGGTACCTGTTCTTCAGTGTCCTCTTGTTCAAGGCCCTGTAGTCAATGCACATCCTCAATGTACCGTCCTTCTTCTTCACCAACACCACAGAAAAATCAAAAGGACTCGTGCTCGGTTGAATGTGCACAAGACCCAGCAACTCCTGAATGGTTCACTCTATCTCGTCCCAATAGGCCTTGGGATGCCTACTGGGGGTAGTAATCACTGCCTGTATGCCCTGCTCAAGCTCAATAGTGTGCTCAAACCCCCGGTCTGGTGGTTGACCCAACGGAATCTCCCCAAATATTATGGCATATTGGTCAAGGATGGACAGTATCTCCAAGTGCACTGTTTGCCCTGTAGTCCCTACCTCCGATGCACGCAGCTCTATTGCCCACTCTATGTCTCCCTTCTGGAAGACTGCCTCCATCCGATGAGCCGAAACAGTCTGAGGCGGATATGTATGTTGTCCCTGTATCTTCTCATGCCTCCCTGTCTTCTCATCATCCCACTCCATCTCTAGGGTCTTCCAATCCATTGTGAGCTTCCCTAGAGTGATGAGCCATTGAACACCCAGTATCATGTTGGTGTCCGGATTATCGACCACGAAAAAGTGGTCAGTCAATGTGTAGGTGCCCATCGTCACTGAAAGCTCTGGAACATATCGAGCACACGTCATGGTCTGATCTCCTGGGACCAAGACTAAAAACTCATCGAAGCTCTCTGTCTGTATGCCTCTCCACTCAACCATCTGTGCATCAATGAAGTTGTGGGTCGCCCCACTGTCAACCAAAACTGACACTCGTTGGCCACGTACTGTCCCTCGTACGTGTAGCGTCAGATACTTGGGAACTCCTCGTAATGTGACAAGAACCCCTCCGATGGGTGCAAAAGATGCACCACCTGCTACTGGTGGTGGAGGTGGCAAAGGTCCCTATCCATTATGGATATCTCCTGCCTCCACACCATCCTCGTCATCCTCTTCTCCACTTCTCTCGGAGAAAACCTCAATGAAATGTTCCTTGCCAGCAGCACATCTATGTCCTAGTGCCCATGGCTCTTGACATGTGAAGCACAACCGCTTCTTCTTCAGCTCCCACTTGAAATCATCATCAATCTGCACTCATCCTGGATTCCCCTTTGGAGGTGGAATCCTCACATCCTTCCCCTTAGACTGGAAAGTTTGTCTCTAGGGGTAAGGTGTCCGGGTCCTGGGTAAGACATCCTGTAGGTCCCGGGTCCTGCTGATAGCATCCTAAAGGGTGGTCGGTCTAGCAGATCTGACTAAACCCCGAAGTGGCTCTGCTAACCCCTCAACATACATATAGATCCTTCGTGCTGTGGATAGATCTGGCACCATCACTGAGACCCTCAAGAAATCTATAATGTAGGTCTTTGGGCTCCCTGTATGTTTGAGCCTTGTCAGCTCAACAAAATGCTACTCTGGATCCCTCCAATCAAATCGCTCCATCAATCTCCTGGTGAACTCGACATATGTCATCACCATGGAGTGTCCTAGTGTAACCATCCCATGAAACCACCAATCCTGGGCCTCACCATCCAAATGCAATGTCGCCACCTTAATGGCCTTTGTCTTCGACATCTGGTTAAGCTGGAAATAAATGTCCAGCTTCTCCACCCAAGACTTTGTTGAACTGTTTGATGAGCCATCAAACATAGGCAAGTGGAATCTACTCATTGTACAGTGGGTGTCACCATCATGATAATCTTGGTACCCTTTGTGATGGTCGCAGGGTCTACTATCCCGCTGGAGCTGAACAAAATCACGGAATGAGAGGGCTTCCCTGAACTCCTGCCCATAGGCCTGGTACTCTGCAAAATAATCACTCATGTGTCCAGGCTCTACCTCCTGCTGGGCTATGGCCCCCGTGTCTGCTCCTAAGAAAGTGGTAATGGTAGAGCACGTAGGGGCATGTGAGGCCACCTGCTGCATAGTATCATGCTGCTCTGGCAAATGGTGGGATGCACCCAGTCCCTCACCAACCTCGAAAAATCGTGGGTTCTCACGCTGTCTAGCCTCTACTACCGTGAATCTCTGCCCCATCACCTCAATCTGCCTCGACAGATCCTACACTGATTTGAGGAGCATATCCGCAAATCTCTTCCCATCATCATCTGCCATTGGAGCCTCCTGCTCTGCATCCACCACCGGCTCCCTCTGTTCTGCGTCCACCACAGGCTCCTCCTGTTCTGCGTCCACCACCAGAACACAGTCTCCCTCTCCGTAGGTATTCTCCAACCTACGCCCAACGTCTCTGTATCTCCGACCTCTATAACAGATATAGGGTTTCTCTCACAGTGTCATAGATTGCTAGCTCCACAGGTTAAGCTAGATCTATGCTATGATACCACTGTAATATCCCATATCAGGAATATACGCCAAACACAAGAAAACTCCAACCAGAGATGGACTGGGAGGGAATTTACCAGATATGTCACCTCTAAAAAGAGGACGAGATTTGGAGGCTACATGGCCCTTTCCAGACTCTATCTAAGAGTATAATAGAAACACACAAGTGCGTTGGACATAGATTGTCATTGATGTCAATATGGCAATATTCGATGAGCAGATAGAGACGAGAGGAGCAGACAGAACTGAAGAAGAGGAGCACACAGAGCCATCGGAGTAGATGGAGATGAGAGGAGCAAATATACCACGGATAAAGCTCAGTCATTGAATCGCGTGATTCGACGGCGGTGATCGTATCAGAGGGAGCCATCGGGAGGAAATAAGATGGAGAAACAAGGGTTGTCGGATCGTGGCCGTGCAGATCTGACGGCCATCGGGCAGCAGCGGAAACGGGTGGTCAAGAGTTGTTAGATCTCCACATGGCAAATCCAACAGCTATCGCGCAGGAAAGTGGCATGGAGGTTAATGCGCGGGAGACGTACAAACAGGCGGTAAGTGGGATTATCGCATCGCCTATCGGAGATGGGTGGTATCCGTATATGGCCGCGCGATCCAATGAAACGGTGACACGTGGCCGATGTGATGGGCGCGAAACTGCTTTCACCGCGGGTTATCGCGGGCGCGGCTTGAGGGATGAGGGCTAGCGAACGTCGTCGGATGATATGGTGGACGCGATCGGACGTCGAGATCTAATCATGCACGTTTATCGACTGACGTGACAAGTGAGGGCCCCGGCGGGTAATATGATTTGGCAAAAGCGCACGATTATATGTGTTAACACCTTAGCGCCTAGGGCTAAATAAAAAAGGATTTACGTGGGTTTTTGGAATAAAATAGAAACGACAGAGGAATCAGGGTGTTTTCTAGACTTTTATATCAGTTTTCTTAGATTTCGTTCCTTTGGTTTTCGGATCGCAATGGCAACGACGGCTTCCACCATAATGAGATTGTCTGTTACGATGGGATCGTTTCGTGAAAATCATCATCCTTCTGTGGCAGTTGATGCACAGATCCGATCGAAGATAACCAGCACTGCCAAACCTGCTTCTTACCCATCAAAAGCTTAATCTTATAGCAAAGCTAATAGTCACAGTGATCAAGGAAGGAAGCTGAAAGATCAAGCGAGTCAGAGGAAACGACAGCGACTGAGGAGGAAGCCTAAGAGATGGTGTAAGCGGAAACGAATGGACAAAGGCATGGGAATGTACAAAACAGTAGAAATAGAGAACTGTTGGTGTGGTTATGGTGGTGAAGAACCCGAAGGTGAGATAGTAGAAGCAGCAGAGGCAAAAGAGGCATAAAAAGTAGCGGAGGTTATAGAGGCAGCAAAAGCAGCAGAGGCAGGAGAGCAGGAGTCAGATAACCTCAGCTGAATAGAGTGCAGCAGCATACCTGTTTATACCAAAGTTGGGTTGGAGCCCAAGAGGTTGGAGCCTTAGAACTGAATAGTACTGAAGTCATTGGGGCAGAATCACTGCAAAACAGAGTTGGTGCTCTGGAGGTCGGAACCTCACTGAAGTCCAAGTTGGAGCTTGGCAACTATTCACAATTAGATTTATACTTATATTGTATTTATTTCTTTGCACTGTCTTGAGTTTTAATAAAAGCATTAAATTCAATTGTTGATTTTTGTGTTCTTTGTATACATATACACATCTATATAGGTTGTTGGCAATCACTAGAACAATTAAAAAAATAAAAATAGTAAGAAATATTGATTCACCCCCCCCCCCTTAGTATTTCCAACAATTGGTATCAGAGCAGGCTTCTTCATACTAGCCTAACAACTTGAAGAAGGATCCGCAACCATGATGAGAAACCACGAAGCATCAGGAAGACCTCCTTTGTTCGATGGCACTAACTTTAGTTTATGGAAGAAAAGAATGACTTACTACTTAATGTCCCTTGGACCTGAAGTCCGGCATTTTGTTCAAAATGAATACAAAACTACTTCCACTCTTCCAACAGACCAAGACGAGAGGAAAGCCTACATCGCAAATGCAAAGGCCATGAACTCCATCACTAGTGGAATCACTGATTCTAAGTTTACAAAAATCATGCACTGTACCTCGGCCAAAGAAATGTGGGAGAAGCTAGTTGGCTTGTACGATGGAGACTCAAAAGTCAAAAAGGCAAAGCTTCAAACTCACAGAAGACAATTTGAAAGTTTGAGGATGGAAGATGAAGAAGATATTGTAGCATACCTCCTCCGAGTAGCTGAAGTGGTAAATTCCCTGAAAGGATTGGACGAAAAAGTTGAAGAAAGTATCATTGTTCAAAAGGTATTAAGGTCTCTTCCAAACAGGTTTGACTCCAAAATAAGCGCTATAGAAGAAGCAAAGGATCTAGATACCCTCAAAATGGATGAACTCCATGGAATTCTCACTGCCTATGAAATGAGGAAAGGTGGCCCAAGCTCCAAAGATGCAGCATTCAAGGCCTCAAGGTTAAAGAAGGGGAAAGAAAGGAATGACTGTAGTGATGAGTCAGATGTGGAATCCGAAATGGCTCAATTTGTGTGAAAGCTGAAGAAAGGATCTAAGCTTAAAGTCAAGTATCCTCTTATCTGTTTTAAATGTGGTAAAATAGGTCATTATGCAGCAAAATGTCCTCATAAACATGACAATGATGATGAAGGAAATTCTAAAAGAATGGCACATAAAAAGAAAGGGTTCAATGAGAAAAACTTCTTCTCCAAGCAAGATGAGTCTGATGAGGATGAGTTTATGGTCATCAAAAGGAAATCAGATGAGGAAAGCGATCATGATGAAAGCCAAGAAGCATTATTCATGGCTCTCACAGATGATGATGACTCAGGGCTGGAAGGAAATGTAGATGAACTGTTAATAAGTGCCATTGAAGAAAATGAGAAACTACGGAACAAAATCATTTCTCTCAAAGTGGAAAACGAGGAAATAAGAAGGAGAGAAGATCTCTTGGAAGCAAAGCTTAAAGAAAAGGAAGAGACTTGTGAAGAACGTGAGACCGAAATAGTGTCTCTGAGAAAGGAGTTGGAGCAAATTAAAAAGGGCTGTAAAAGCTCTCAAATACTTGAGACTATTCTGAAAAATCAAAAACCTTAACATGACAAGTCTAGAATAGGTTTCAAAGGAGAATCCTCAAGCATTAAGAATAATACGAAAAGCTATGCCGATGCACTTTCCTGCAATCCAAAAGATGAAAAGTGCACCCCACATCCCAAGAATGAAGAGAGAATTACTCCAAAGAAGAATGTGGAGTCGAATCATGGCCACTACAACAAATACAAACCTATACTCCACCAAGGGCCCATCGCAAATCCAAAGAACGAGGGAGGAGTAATTCCCAGGAAGGAAATCGACTCAAACCGTGGTTTCTTCAACAAGTACAAAACCATCTTTCTTGGACACTACTTTCACTGTAGAAACTTCGGTCATCAAGCCAGACATTGTATGGCTCACAGAAGTGAAAAGACAAAGCTAAAGGATAGAATAATCCACTCATATGCCCCCAAAAGGCAGGGACAAATCAAAACCTTTAATTCATTTGATCCCTTGACCAAATTTGATCTGATTTGCTCTTTCTACTACAATAATGGACACTATGAACAAGATTGCCCACTCAAAGGAAGAAAGACAAGTAGCAAGAACTCCAGCATGGACAAATGCGGCCTGGCTCTATATGCTCAAAATAATGGAAACCAGTGGTTTATAGATAGTGGGTGCTCCAGACACATGACAGGAGACAGAAGGAAGTTTGTCTCACTGAGCAAAAAGGAAGGGAATGTGTCCTTTGGAAGCGGATCTGGCAGAATTGTAGGAAAAGGAACAGTTACTCTGATCAATGGAAAAGGAAAAGCTCAAGATGCTCTGTTGGTTGATGGACTCAAACACAACCTCTTGAGTGTCAGCCAAATCTGTGATCAAGGACATAAGGTTGTTTTCAGCACCAAAGACTGTGAAATAAGGAACTCTGCCTCAGGGAAACTTGTGGCAAAATGGGTGAGGACACCAGACAACATTTACATTCTGAACAAGATTCAAGAAAATAAATGCTACCTGAGTCAGACAGATGAGAGTTGGCTGTGGCACAAGCGACTTGGACATACAAGCTTCGAAAATCTGATCAATATCAACAAGATCAAAGTTGTACAAGACATCCCAAGGTTGTTCAAACCAAATCAAGCAGTATGTGGTCCATGTCAACATGGAAAGCAGACCAGAATCAGCCACAAGACAAAGGAACACTCTATATCGAAGCCCTTAGAGATCATCCATGCTTATGTATGTGAGCCAACTAGAAATCAAGCACTCCAAGGAGAAAGGTACTTTGTGTTATTTGTTGATGATTGTACTAGAATGATGTGGATATATTTCATAAATTATAAATCTGAAACTTTTGAGTGTTTCAAGAATCTAAAAGCCCTTGTAGAAAATGAAAAAGATTCAAAAATTAAGTGCCTCAGAACAGGCAAAGGAGGAGAATTCACATCAAACGAGTTTAATGAGTTCTGTAATATTCATGGAATTAAAAGGGAATTATCGGCTGCCAGAACACCTCAGCAAAATGGGGTAGTTGAAAGAAGAAACCGAACAATCCAAGAAATGGCAAGAACTATGCTATTAGCAGCAGACTTACAGCCTAGATTTTGGAGAGAAGCAGTAGGGACAATTGTCTACACACTGAATCGAACTCAATTAAGACCAAATTGTGATAAAACTCCTTATGAGCTATGGAAAGGAAGACCTACTTCATTGAAGTACTTCAAGATATTTGGAAGCAAGTGCTTCATAAAAATAAATGATGGTTCACCAGGAAAGTTTGATTCTCGGGTTGATGAAGGGATATTTCTTGGATACTCTACACGGAGCAAGGCTTACAAGTGCTACAATTATCGACTGAAGAAAATAGTGGAAAGCATTGATGTAAAGGTTGATGAAGATCTTCCAGTAAAGGAAATTGAAGAACATGAAGATGACTCTCTCATTGAAGAAGAAGAACCTAAAGAAGAAGAAATAGATGAGGAAGAAGAAGAAGAAGAAGAGGAAAGAGAACCACCTAATACCCCTTCTAAGATGAAGTATGTCCAAAGACACCATCCAGAAGAGCAGATCATTGGTGATAAAGATGAAGGTGTGTAGACCCGAAGAAGGATAACAATTACACCCAAGAGAAAAGTCATTTCCCTCCTATCTATGATAGAACCAGAAACATTTGCAGAAGCAAGTAAGGATCCTCATTGGGTAAAAGCCATGGAAGAAGAAATGACCCAAATTGAGAAGAACAATACATGGGCGCTGGTATCTTGTCTAAAGGAAAAAAACATAATAGGAACCAAATGGGTGTTCAAGAATAAAATGAATGAGGAAGGACAGGTTATCATAAACAAGGCAAGACTTTTCTGCAAAGGCTATTCACAAATTGAAGGAATTGACTTTGAAGAGACATTTGCACCAGTGGCCCGTATGGAAGCTATCAGGATGTTCTTGGCATTTGCTTGCTCAAAAGGCTTCAAAATCTATCAAATGGACATGAAATCAGCATTTCTAAATGGGGAACTCAAGGAGGAAGTCTACATGGAGTAGCCAGAAGGTTTTGATCTAACAACAGGAAATGACTTAGTTTGTAAATTGAAAAAGGCTTTATATGGGCTGAAACAAGCTCCTAGAGCTTGGTATGCAAGACTAGATCACTATCTACAACAACAAGGCTTCAAAAAGGGAGTGGCTGGAAGCAATCTATACATAAAGACAGATCAAGGTAAGTTACTAGTTGCTCTTGTTTATGTCGATGATCTAATTTTTGCTAGTAATAATGATGAAATGAGCCATGAATTTTCTCAAAAAATGTCAAAAGAGTTTGAGATGTCAATGATAGGAGAGTTGTCCCACTTCCTTGGACTTCAAATATCTCAAACTAGAGCAGGATTGTGTATATCTCAAACCAAATATCTAAAAGACATGCTCAAAAAATATGGAATGGAGGATTGTGCACCCATGAGCACACCTATGACCACAAACTGCAAATTGAGCAAAGATGATGACTCCCCTCCAGTAGATGCAACTCATTACAGGTCAATGATTGGAGCCCTTCTATACTTAACAACTACACGACCAGACATAATGCAAGCAGTAGGAATGGTGGGAAGATTTCAATCTGCTCCCAAACACTCCCATTTATTAGTTGTAAAAAGAATTCTCAAATATCTGAAGGGAACTTCTGATTTCGGTGTTTGGTACCCAAAGGACTCAACACTGACTGTAATTGCATACACTGATGTTGATTGGGCTGGAAGTATAGATGATCGGAAAAGCACTAGTGGAAATGCATTCTTCCTAGGAGACTGTTTGGTATCCTGGCTCAACAAAAAACAGTCATCCATATCATTATCCACAGCCGAAGCTGAGTATATTACTGCAGCATACTTTTGTTCTCAGGTACTATGGATGAAGAAAGCTCTAAAAGATCTCGACATATGTACAGATCAACCAATTTCCGTCTATTGTGACAACACAAGTGCTATCAGTCTCAGCAAAAATCATGTGATTCACTCAAGAACCAAACACATACCAATCAAGTATCATTTCCTCCGTGAACAAGTAGCTGAACAAAACATCGTCCTGGAATATATCAGTACTAAGGAGCAGATAGTTGATATTCACAAAACCTCTTCCTTGAGAAGCATTCGAACATCTGCATCAAAAGATCGGGGTTATTTCTTTATCATCACTCAAGTTCATTCATAAAGATGTAGCAGGACAAGGGGAGCAGTTTGACAGGGGGAGTCCATATGCATCCCTTTGCCATTGATGTCAAAGGGGGAGAAAGCAGAAGAATATTGCCATCAATAACAAAGGGGGAGATTATTGGACACAGATTATCATTGATGTCAATATGGCAATATTCGAGGAGCAGATAGAGATGAGAGGAGCAAACAGAGCTGAAGAAGAGGAGCACACAGAGCCATCGGAGCAGATGGAGACGAGAGGAGCAAATATACCACAGATAAAGCTCAATCGTTGAATCGCGCGATTTGACGGCAGTGATCGTATCAGAGGGAGCCATCAGGAGGAAATAAGATGGAGAAACAAGGGTCGTCAGATCGTGGCCATTCAGATCTGACGGCCATCGGGCAGCAGCGAAAACGGGTGGTCGAGAGTTGTTAGATCTCCACGTGGCAAATCCAATGGCTATTGCGCAGGAAAGTGGCATGGAGGTTAATGCGCGGGAGACGTACAAACATGCGGTAAGCGAGATTATCGCACCGCCTATCGAAGATGGGCGGTATTCGTATATGGCCGCGCGATCCAATGAAATGGCGACACGTGGCCGGTGTGATGGGTGCGAAACCGCTTTCCCCGCGGGTTATCGTGGGTGCGGCTTGAGGGATGTGGGCTAGCGAACGCCATCGAATGATATGGTGGACGCGATCGGACGGCGGGATCTAATCATGCACGTTTATCGACTGACGTGACAGGTGAGGGCCCCAGCGGGTAATATGATTTGGCAAAAGCGCACGGTTATATGTGTTAACACCTTAGCACCTAGGGCTAAACGAAAAAGGATTTACGTGGGTTTTTGGAATAAAACAGAAACGGTAGAGGCATCAGGGTGTTTTCTAGACTTTTATATCAGTTTTCTTAGATTTCGTTCCTTTGGTTTTCGGATCGCAATGGAAATGGCGGCTTCCACCATGATGAGATCGTCTATTACGACGAGATCGTTTTGTGAAAATCATCATCCTTCTGTGGCGGTTGATGCACAGATCCGATCGAAGATAACCAACACTGCCAAACCTGCTTCTTACCCATCAAAAGCTTAATATAACAGAGCTAACAGTCACAACGATCAAGGAGGGAAGCTGAAAGATCAAGCAAGTCAGAGGAAACGATAGCGACTGAGGAGGAAGCCTAAGAGACGGTGTAAGTGGAAACAAATGGACAAAGGCATGGGAATATATAAAACAGTAGAAACAGAGAATTGTTGGTGCGGTTATGGTGGTGAAGAACCCGAGGATGAGATAGTAGAAGCAGTAGAGGCAAAAGAGGCAGAAAAAGCAGCGGAGGCTATAGAGGCAACAGAAGTAGCAGAGGCACGAGAGCAAGAGTGAGACAACCTTAGCTGAATAGAGTGCAGCAACATACCTGTTTATACCAAGGTTGGGTTGGAGCCCAAGAGGTTGGAGCCTCAGAACTAAACAGGACTGAAGTCATTGGGGTAGAACGATTGCAAAACAGAGTTGGTGCTCTGGAGGTTGGAGCCTCATTAAAGTCCAAGTTGGAGCTTGGCAACTATTCACAATTAGATTTATACTTATATTGTATTTATTTCTTTGCACTATCTTGAGTTTTAATAAAAGCATTAAATTCAGCTGTTGATTTCTGTGTTCTGTGTATACATATACACATCTATATAGGTTGTTGGCAATCACTAGAACAATTAAAAAAAAATAGTAAGAAATATTGATTCACCCCCACCCCCCTCAGTATTTCCAACAAAGTGGTATAATAGCCGAGAATGCTCACAGAGATACAAGTAACAATGATACTATATATATCAAATAAACCATAAACAGATACACAAGAAATGCAGAGAGAATGCTAAGCCATTTTATTATACTGAGTAATAAAATGAGTACAGGAGGTGATAAGGAAGATAGCACCTCTACTTGCACAAGGCAAGTGAAGAAATACACTCAGAATAACAAAGGAATGGCCCCTCTCTGATCTGCGTCCAAGCTGCTGGGAAAACTGTTGCACTGCTGCTGCTACTAGAAATCAAACAAGGATTTGGTACTGCTCCCCTCCTCAAAAAAAGTTGAAACTCTGGAATCAGACTTTACTCAAGAAACCCATAAAGCTTTCCTAGAATTGCCAACCCCCGAAAATCACCCCCTTGGGGTTCTGTGCAGTTCCTCAGTGCTCTGCGCTACCACTGAATAGAACCCTCCGAAACTCAGCCCAGAACTCTACCAAACTCCTCCAATATGCAAGAGCTAATCTCTTGCTCAATCCCTCGGCTCAAATCCTCCACAAACCCTCAATCCAGACTGCTCCCAAAAAGAACTACGTCCCTCTCCCATTGCTGCGCAGTCCTCTAGAACACTGATAAAACCACTGCTGAAATGCTGAAGATACTGCTGCTAAAATGCCAATGAAAATACCTTGCCCGAGCAGGCACTCGAAGTCCCCCAAGGCTAAGAGTGAGATGTCCGAACGAAGACACTCAATGCACTAAACAGTGCTGCAGACTAGCTAAACAGCGAGCGTGCTCTAAGCCAAAACGACTATCACAAATGCACATAACCGAATGATCAAAATGAGGGGGCTCCTCTCTCTTTTATACTTTCTGCCTCTCTCAATCCTAATGCTCACCTTCTCCTGCATGATTCCCCTTTTGCCACGTGTTCCTCCCCTCCTGCGCAGTCCCTCCTGTTGAAAAGTGTGCAACAAGAAATGCTTGTTGAGATTGCAACAAGATGATGGAGCTTAGTGAAAAGAGTCGCCTTCACTAAGTGGGCCCGCAGGAAAATTATGGCGCAAGTTCTATTTTTGATCCCAGCAGGGATGATCACAGTGTGGGTGACCACAGTATGAGTGATCACAGTGTGGGTGACCACATTATGAGTGATCACAGTGTGGGTGACCACAGTGTGAGTGATCACAGTGTGAGTGATCAAAGTCTATTTTTAGACTGGCTGTCAAAAATAGAAAAGTCAAATATTATTGTCTCATAATAATATTTGGAATATAAACTTGATCTTATTCTCTTGGAGCACTTCAGGATGAGCTACGTATGTGGTACATGTAGATCCCAGAGGGAAATACGTGGTTACCTATGGGATCACTAATATTTGCATGCAGGACTTCAGTTAGAACTCAAGTGCGTTGAGTTTAGTGGACTGGAGGTGCAGTTGATGGAGTTGTGTTCAGCTTAACTTTGTTAAACTAGTTGTATTTAGTCTAACTGATCAATAGACTAGAGATGAGTTGGGTGAATTAGTTATTAATTAATTCACAAGTTATTAACTGATAATGCAACTATAGAATACATCAGTTAACTCAGTTGCATGTCAGTGCATGTTCAGTTCAGCAGGGACAGGTGTTAGAGGATCAGATTGCTATCAGTTGTGACTATAGTTGTACATGATGATTTGCACAATCAGAGGGATTGAGTATGCTAATGAATTGGCAATATCAAGAATTGTAGCTTGTGCTCACGTCCAACAGAGTGTGAGTGATTCTTTGCAGGTGAAATACGAGTTTGGTAAACCATTCTCATCAGTTCTTGAGCAGGTATTGAGCTGGAGAGGCAGGCAAGCAGTGGAATAGATTTGGAGATCAGATCTGAGCTGTATTGTGTGTAACAGGTGGAGCTGGTACTGGATTGCTTGTGATAAGCATTTTACTTTGTAATGTTACATGGTCTCAATCATTAATATACAGATAGTGTGGGGTTTTTAGCAAGATGCTTTCCCCGGGTTACATACTGTGTTAATGTGTGAATGCTCTTGATGTTTTATTGTTATTGATGTTGCTATATTGATGATCAACATAGAGGAGCTTATGTATTGTGTATGTATTCCGCAATAGTACATGATCAGATAATCTCTGTTGAATATGTGTTAAATTATTCAAAATTTCTACACCTCCATGTGTCTGCATAGGCTCCATTTCTACATCCCCCTTTTGGCCCACTTGGCTCTCCCTTTAAGTCACAACGTTGTGCTACTAGGAAGTGACTTTTATTCTAAAAGTGAGTTATGCCCCCTTTCTCACTTTTTTATTTACAAAATAACTATACAGGGCAAAATTTGGCAAAATCGAATATTCCAATTAGCTGGGGCTAATTAGGAATATTACAAACAACTACATGCGAGAAAATCGTAGGCACATTCTTCAATCCAAAAGGTATTACAGTGTACTGAAAACACCCCCACTTAATCGTGAAGGTTTCCTTGCTCCTATCCTCCGGCGCGATTTTGATCTGATGGTACCCAAAGAACCCATCAGTGAAGGAATATGCTTCCTGACCACCTACATTGTCCAACACTTCATCGGTGAATGGAGTTGGGAAAGGATCATGTACACAAGCGTCATTCAACTTCTTGAGATCTACGCATATCCTTATTTCATCCTTCTGCTTCTTCTCCTGTACCACCATTGGGCTCACCCAATCAGATTCTTCCACGTGCTCAATGATTCCTACCACGAGCATCTTTTCTAGATCTAGGCGGACCTTCTCCTTATACTTCAAATTGAGACAGTAAGGTCTTTACTTAACCAACTTCGCATTGGGCTTCAACGTGATCTTCATAACACCCAGGTCCCTGATTATCCCTTTTAAATCCGTAAACTTGGTAGGGAATAAATCTTGGTATTCGTAGAACAATTCAACGACTTTATCCACCGTCGCGTCATCCCAGTAATCTCCAATCTTCGTGAATTTGGGCTCTGCCTCCTACCAATATTTATTTGTTTCTTTTTCAGCAGCATGGTTATATTAGGATTCGCAATCTGCGGTTCTTCAACCTCGCGGTGACCTTCTGTTTCAAGGATGTTAACCTTTCACGGATCCTCATATTCTTCTTCAGCGATTAAGTTATAGAATTCCAGCGTGTGACTCATTTAAGTAGCCCAATCAGGCTGAATCAAGTCCAAAGGATCCTACGATATCTTAAAGATTACTGCTTTTACTTCTTGTAGCGCCTTGTCAAACTCGTCTTCAAAATTGAATGTCATTATGAATCCCTCACAGAATATCCCATTCACTTGTACCATGGCGGAGCTCTGTTTCTAAGTACCAGTTCATCGGGATGACATCTAGGGTGTGATAAAAGAAGTGCACTCATTCAGGTTAGGACCTTTCTCCATAATCTTGAGCCCATTTGGCCAAGTGCGTGCACGGATCACCCTGCCCATCATATTTGTCTATTATTCGTACCTTCGGCTTCCCAAAGCGTGTTCTCATCGTCTGTCTACACTCGCGCCAATCATCAAAGCTTCCCTTGTGCGTACCCCACCACCTTGCAGGTGTAGTGCACAGTGCCCAATCCAAAGCTTGGAAGCGCTACTTCTTTGGTACCTCCCTCTCAAATGCATCCAAAAATATATCGACATCATTCAGGCCATCACAAGTGCGCAGATTTCTTACCTCTGACGACACAGTGCAGCGACCAGGTCATCATGTTATAGCTTAGTGTGGTTACTTCATGTAACCAATTCTGTCAGCGCTCTAGTTCTTCACCAGAGTTCGAGGTACAAGAACTCTCGCGATCCCATGTAATTTGTCCATCCACTATTGGATTCACCCAATCTTGGTCTCGCATAGTTATCTTATAGATACAATCTAGATCATCATCACTCTCATAATCGCAGACTGGTTCAGTATAGCGCGATCCTTCAGCAAGATCTAGGGGTACTATTACGCGAAGTGATTTCTTCTCAAATATCATCTTTCACTTCTTTAGGTTGATTACCCCGTTCATATCAGTAGCCCAATCAATTCCAAGGAGCGCAGGGTAGGGGTTGCTATCATCCACAATTTCTATTACTTCAAAGTCAGCCAGTGCGCTCGCACCTTCAATATCTACAGTCACCCCTTGCAGCTGTCCCATGGGGATGATCTTCTGTTGATTTTCCATCCTTAACTAAATCGGAGACCACTGTAGCGCGGGTCTTCCCATCCATTCCCAAGTTTGTTTCGGTAGGACGTTTGCGTCTAACCCCAGATCCAAAATAACCTGATCCATCTCATACTCTCCTATTTGCGCGGTTAGTCTCATCTCCCGTCCTGTCCTTGTTTTATGCTTACCAATCTTTCGTACCATGCACGGTTCACCCGGAGTGTTTCCAACACATCTATTTATAAGCTCCTGTAATCCCTTCACAACCTTGCTATCTTGCAGCAACTTCATGTAGGTTTCTAGGAAGGTTGTAAGCATAGAAGGGTCCATCTCCTGATCAAGCTTATCCTTGCTTCCTGAGGTGGAGGCCTCCACGAATCTCTTCTTTGCATCCATGAATGTTTCTCATGCGCGCTTCAAATCAAAGTCAGCCTCCTTCGTCACAGCTTTGTGAACCCATGCACTGTCTTCGAGCTGTTTCCCCTTATAATCTCTGGTTGCAGTTCCACTTCGGAGCACTATATTTACATTTGGATCCTCTTTACAAGGATCAAACCTCATCATCTAAAGGTTCTAAATCGGTTGAGGTGGTAGCGCCCCTTTGTTGTGTATCCTTGCTATCAGCGTAGGACAGTCCTCCATCTCATGATCAAACAGAGTGCAATATTTGCACGACGGACGCTTTGGGTTAGTGCAATCGCGGGCATAGTGTCCTAGTCCTCACAATTGTACCAAATCAGCGTTCCCCGACTTCTGCAAGGTCCTCCTCTACCTCGTCCTCATCCGTACCCTTGAAAGCCTGTCCGTGCCATCCCTGCGCTCTAGTCAAGGGTCCGCGTTTTTGCTTGAACCCTGTAGGCGGGCGCTTTGTCAATCATCAATTCATAGCCTATGCATTTGTGCCCATCATGCCCTATTGACCTACAAAATATGCAGAACAGTTGTTGTGGCGTTTGTACAAACTACCGCAGCAAATGACAGTTATCAGTGGCATGTTTTCCTGCTAACTAACATATAGCGCACCACAATGCAGGCCCCGCGCTTGGTCCTGCTTGAGCTTTTGGCCTCAAAGGCATTGGTCCTCCTCCTGCCATGTAGTTTGCAAAGACCAGGCAATGGTCTTTTTCATGCCCCTGACCCTTGCATTTTAGGCACCATACCTCTTCGCATACCTCTGGTCGAACTGTTCTGTCCTACTTCAAGCTTTGCATCTCCAGGCAAAGATTTTTCAACTACGCATGGATCTGCTGAACCCCCAGATTTGGATCTTGCATCGGTGTTTCATGTAGTCTCATTACAATCTCCAAGGCTTCTGCCTGAGTCGTTATATTTTGTTGTGACAATGCAACCCTTAGGTGTGGCAGGAGTGAATCCACAAACCACTCGCTATGTTTTCCATATGTTAATTTCATATTAGCTTAACAGATCTAACACTTCAACCTCTGATCTAATTCCCAAGGTGTCTCGCCTCGATTCATCGTGATTTCTTTAAACCCCATAATTGACCGTGCCTCAGATTTAGGCCTATTGATTTCTTTGTTCAGTGCAGTCTGGATGTCTGCCACTCCAGCGTTTGGGTTATCATTAGAGTACTTAATGTACCAGGTTAGCACGCGATCTTGCAATGCACTAACCAGTGTTGCCTTCTTCAAGTGATCATCTGTAACACCTTGAGCTTCCCATACAGCTTTCACCACCAATCATAACTGTTTTGGGTCCTCATTTCCCAAGCCTTTAAACAAAGGCAGCTTCATTGAATTCGCCATGCTAAACCGTGGTGGAGGTGGAGGTGATACATGTGAAGTCGTAGGTGACGGTGGTGAAATTGGAGGTGGTGTGGGTGGAGGTGGCAGTCGCGAGAAGCCTTGTCTTATTAACTGAATGTCACTTCGTAGAGAAGCCTGTGCTACTCCTTCTTCGTCACCTCGTGGAGGTAAAATTAATGGACTATATTTAGGACCCTTTCTTCCTTCGTTCCTGTAAGTTTTTCCGCTTCACGTAGCTCCGAACATCAAGGTAGCTACATAACCTGCTTTTCGCACAATAACATTTGAATCCAGGTATTCAAAGATTTCAAGTACTTACCTCGCGGACCTTTGAAAAAGCATCGCTCCGCCTCGCTATAGCTGACTGAGGTATCAACCGTGAATTCAGTCACAAATCCTCCTATGATATGATCGAGCCAGTGATGACAACATGGGTGATCTTATCCTCAGAGGCTTCTAATCTTTGTATTAACTCTGGGGTCCAAACAATAGGACCTTCAAGTCTCCACCTTCCTTGGCTATCTGTTAACTTCGCGACCCAATCGTATAGCTCAATCGGAAAGGAACAGAAAAACATCTCGTGTATTTCTGTATATAGGTACCTGTCTAGCCACTGTTCCTTGGTCAGTCGCGGGCTTCTATTCTCCTGCTTCGCGAATTAGTGGATCTTCTTATCCAACCGGTCTTCGATCTCTTTCTTAGTTGGATTCTAGTGATACGACATCACACATCTCTTATGCAGATTCTGGTCCCAACAATGGAACCATTTGTTGGCTTGGTGGGGCTTGACCCAGGTTCAACATTAGTTAGCCAAACAAATCCCTACACTACTGGCACTTTCGGCATCAACCCGCAGAGCGCGGATCGAAGTCTCACCCGAAGCAGTATGGGGGGATGATGGAACCAAGTTTGCGCACCCTGAGATGGTCGTGATGTCGGTTTATTCCTTTTATTCTTGCTTTTGTGCAAGTTGTTAAGTTCTAGGGCTCTGTCTGCCTAGCCGCTTATTCCTCCCTTTGATACCTCCGTGAAAGGGTACGACTGACCTTAGCACAGCCCTAACCTTCGGTTTAGATACTTTCACGCTGCTAAGGCAGCGTATTGCACAGATTCCCTAGTTATCTTAAGAATCTTACTTATATTATTAGATAATCACAGTTAGCGCCGCGTAAATAGATATCCGTATTTGCGTTCAATTATCCAACATAATTACATACATTCGCACATCATATAAGCATTATAAATGAAATTTATACACAATATGACAAGATGCATTAACAAGAAACAAAGGCATAGAATTTGTAGAATACTTCTCTTTATTGATATCCTCAGACGATTACAGACTCTATCCGCCCTGCGCACACAGCTGCAAAGGTTTGTGCACTCAACTGTGGACTTCTACCCTGGGCCTCTGCGCACTCAGCTGCAGAGCCTCTACCTACACTACGACCTGAACTTAGACTTCTCTCCTTATCACTCAAGACTTCTTACTACAATTCATGACTCATTAAGACTACTTAGAGCTTACTTACCTAGCTCATTTTATACAATCCCATGGTCTGCAAACCATGGGTATATCTTTACAGCTGACTTTACTTTACAAAATTAAGGGCAGACAACCCTTTACGACTCATGACACCTTCGCGCTCTGCGACCACAAAATGCGGAGACTTTACAATTTTATTGAAAATTCCACCAAAAACATGGGCTTTTAGCCCCAAAACTGTCTTTGGGGGATCCCGTTCCCAACAAACATGGAGGATCTACTGGTGGATAAAGATCAATGGATTGTAGTAGATCTGGGTACTAAACCAACGACAATGTTAGATTAAGATTGGATGAAGTTGGATCGGAAAGGAAAGAGCACAATACGATTGTCTATCTCAGATTCAATATTGTTGAATACACCAGGGGAAGCTGCAGTGAAGGCTTTATGGGACAAGTTAGGGACTTTGTACCAATCTGAGTCTCTAGTGAACAAATTGTTCCTACGGAAAAAATCTGTATAACCTGAGGATGAAGGATGGAGACTCGGTGACAGAGCATCTGAACGCCTTTAATACTGTTGTAAGCTAGTTTTTATGTGTTGATATTAAAATTTTATATGAAGATAAGTGCATCAGTTTGCTGTGTGCTCTACCAGATTCGTGGGGTAGTCTAGTTGTTGCAATAAGTAGCAATACCACTACCTTGAAGTTTGATGAAATAGTATCATCCTTGTTGTCGGAGGAGATGATACGAAACATATGGAGGGCCAAAATGAAGATGCCTTATATGTACGAGGATGATCCCATAACAGAAACAAAAATAAGTCCTCGAGTGGGAGACCTAAATCTCCAGGAAAACCTGTAAAGGTGTGCTGGAAATGCAGAAAGGAAGGGCACTTCAAAAAGGACTGTAAATCTAAAGCTCCTGAGAAAGGAAAAGGATCTGATGATGCTCCTTCTGCAGAGGCGAAAACCACCTCAGATGAAGGTGGGGATGTTTACTTGGCTTCTTCTTCAAGTACACATGTAGATCATGAGGCATGGTTGATTGACTCAGGTGCACCCTTTCACTTCACTCCCCATAGGGAGTGGTTTTGAGAGTACGAAAAATATGATGGTGGTAATGTCTTCTTAGGGGATGATAAGAAGGCTAGAATTGTTGGACAAGGAAAATTCAAGCTGAAGTTGCAAGGTGGAAGGATTATAACACTTCCAGATGTTCTGAATATTCCTGCATTGGCCAGAAATCTGATTTTTTTAAGCAAGATAGATGAAGCAGGTGTAAAAATAGTGTTCGAGAAAGATACCTGCAAGATGGTTCGGGGAGCACTGATATTGATGCGAGGAGTTTGGATTGGAACTTTGTACAAGCTTCTCGGTAGCACTGTTATTGATGGGTGCAACAGTTCTGTGGTTCCTAAAAGTGGAGCAGAAAATCTAGTGGTCTCTAGAAAAAAGACCATGCTATGACATCAAAGGCTTAGAAATATTGGAGAGAAGGGCCTTAAAATACTTCATGGTAATGGTATGGTAGAAGGTATGTCTAATTTCTCTCTGGATTTCAATTTCTGTGAACATTGTGTATATGGGAAGCAAAATCAGGTGAGTTTCCCCTTTGGTGCTAAGATGGTGAAAGGGATATTAGAGCTTGTGCACAATGATGTGTTTAGACCTATGTCGGTTCCATCACTAGGTAAATTTGTGTACTATGTATCATTTATAGATGACTTCTCAATAAATACATTGATATATTTCCTCAGGAAGAAATCTGAAGTCTTTGACAGGTTTAAAGAATTTAAGGCTCTGGTGGAAAACCAGACAAAGAAGAAGATAAAGGTGTTGAGGACAGATAATGGTGGCGAGTTATGCAAGAGGGAATTTGAAGAGTTCTATAACAAGTGTGGTATAACACAGTAGAAGAGTACTCCATACACACCTCAACAAAACGAAGTTGCAGAAAGAATGAACAGGACGTTGATGGAAAAGGCGAAAAGCATGGTCAGTGGTGCCGGGTTAGGACATGAATTCTGGGCAGAGGCAGTGGAGATTGCATGCTACCTGGTCAACAGATCACCTTCATCAACATTGGAGGATAAGACTCCACATGAGGTATGGACTAGTAAGAAACCCTGTCTTTCACATATGAGGTTATTTGGTTGTGATGCATATTTACATATTCCAAAGGAGAAAAGAACCAAGTTGGATGGTAAATATGAAAGGTGCATCTTTATTGGGTATAAGGATGGTTTAAAAGGTTATAAGCTTTTGGAACCCAGACAAGGAAGGTTATGTACAGTCGAGATGTGGTGTCTATAGAGATGAAAGATGTTATTAAACATGAAGTCCTACCAAAGGAACCTGTGAAGATAGAGTTTGAGCTAAAGGAGGAAGAATCAGACTCTATAGCAGAAGAGGAATCATAAGATGAAGAGCCACAAACTCCAGCTGTGAGAAGATCATTTCAAGAATGAAGGCAGCCAAAAAGGTATAGTCCATCTGCTTTCACCAGGGAAGGATCATTGGATAACAGTGAAGCGGGTTTTCAGGTATTTGTGTGGCACTAGTGATTATGTTTTGTGCTACTAAGGAAGACCAGGATTAGACAAAGTTTTGGACATCCGTGGCTTTGTTGATGCAAACAAGGTTGTAGATCTGGATCAAAGAAGACTACAAGTGGGTATGCTTTAACATATTTAGAGGTGCAGTCTGTTGGATGAGCAAGAGATAATTTGTAGTTTCAATTTCAACTACAAATGCAGAATACATGGCAGCAACTCATGCAAGCAAGGAAGCAGTTTGGTTGCAGAGATTGCGTTCAAGTATGGGGTCAGTACAACAAGCTATAGGGATAAACTGTGACAACCAAAGTGCAATTTTCTTGGCAAAGAACCATGCTTATCATTCAAAGACAAAGCACATTGATGTTTAGTATCACTTTGTGAGGGATATGGTTGAGGACAAAAAGGTGTTGCTGGTAAAGGTGGACACTTTGAGGAATGATGCAGATGCATTAACGAAGTCTGTGATCACTGAGAAGTTTTCTTGGTGTAGAGAGACAATGGGTGTTGCAGGGTTGAACCAATGCTTAAGCTCTCCTGTGACCCCATGTGTGGAAAGAAAACAACATGTGGGAGAATGTTAGGTGTGTGTTATATTCTTTCCACGTGCGACGAGGTGGGGGGGGGGGTTAGAGGGGGGCAGAAACCCCCCTTTATGGGGTATGGGAAAATGCCTTGAGATTTTTTTTTGGACCATATATTAAGTGGGCAGACCTACCTATGGTTTTGTGCATGGGTTTTACACATGGTTTTGAGCATGATGGTTTTCTGCCTGTGGTATTTTGTAGATCCATTCAAGGGAACTATGGTTATGTTCTAATCTAGGGTTAATGGATTGGGGTTTATGAATGATTCGGCATGTATATATATGTATTGTAACATTGAAAGGAATGTAATGGAAAATCAATCTAGTAGTCTCGGTTTTGGGGTCCAGGGGAAAATCTCTATGTATATATGTTTTATGTTTTATGCTCTCGCCATTGTTTATTTTTAGTTTTTAAGAATTCGTTTGTAGGTAATTTTTGTACAAGGTTAAAAACTACACTGCGCAATCCATCCATAGGACTTCCTCTGATTGCATGCACCACCGGTTTAATTTAGATTATTTTACAACTAATAGTACTCTGTCACTGAACTCTAATCTCAACTGGGTCTTCCTCTGAACTGACATGCATGAGTTATTTTTTAGTGAATTATCAGTTATCTAATTGATCACTACATGCGAATTAAATCAAATTTAATTCATTTGACCACTCGCTAGTTCCTCCAACAATTAGAACTAGTTTAATTGAATTTAACTCAATTAAATTGAATTAAATATATACAACTCAACAAGAACTCAACCCGGTCCCCTAAAATTTAGGGATCACTCTACATGACTCTAGATAGACTTCCAACTCGAATTTACTGAGCCAACTAAGTCAACTTAACTTAGTTAACTACTACAAGTTGCTCTGAGAATAGAATTACAATTTAATTCCCAATTTAGTTCAAGGACAAATTAAATTAGGATTTTCTTGTTTTTATTTTTAATAATCGCAGAAGTGTCCTCAGATACATAATTTTATTAATAAAAAAAATAATTACATAATTTGATTTTGCAAGAGTTTACACCCAAACATCCAAACACTTGCAATGAGCTATTTATAAGCTCCATGTCCTAAGTACCTCTAATTATGGATCACTTATTAAATAACAAGTGTCCATTTACAATAAATGTTATTCAAACCAACTAGCTAACAAATCTCCTAAAAGAGAGCCTAAGATACAACACATTTGGAGAGTCATATCTAGTTACAACAATATATTAATTCTAAATAATTAAACATTCTAGAATAATAATTATTAATTTAATATCTTAAAATAATAATTATTTTATTCTAATGTTATAACCTATGATAAGATTGTACTTTTGGATCATCTAACATTCCCCCCTATGATCCAAAGATACATTACAACAAATACCAAGTTCATCCCTGAACTTAGTAAATTTTATTCTGCCAAGCGGTTTCGTGAAAATGTCGGAGATCTGATCTTCGGAAGGACAAAAAACTGGCTTGAGGACATCTTTGGCAATGGGATATCTGATATGATGATACTTGGTGTCCACATGCTTTGTCTTTGAATGAAAAACTGGGTTCTTGGCAAGTTTGATGGTTGACTGGTTGTCAATGAATAATGATGTAGCTTCTGCTTGAGAAATGCCCAAGTCCTGCAAAATTCGGCGCAACCAAACAATTTCACACGTTGCTTCCCATGTTGAAATGTACTATGCTTCTGTGGAAGAAGTGGCCACTGTACCTTGTTTCTTACAACTCCAAGATACTGCTGTTGACCCCATGTTCATTAAATAACCTGATGTTGATGCTCGATCATCAATACTCCCAGCAAAGTCAGCATTGGAATATCCACCAAGTACAAAATTTTTAGTCTTTGTGTAAAGAAGACCAAAATCTTTTGTTCCTTGGATATATCGAAGAACTCTTTTGGCTGCATTCCAGTGGCTGTCTCGTGGTTCTAGCATAAAACGTGAAAGAATACTAACTGCATAAGATAGATCAGGACGAGTATTTGTCAAATAAATCAAGCTGCCAATCAACTGTCTGTAAGTTGTACTGTCCACCTTTCCCCCCCTTCAAATTTTGAAAGTTTCAAGTTTTGCTCCATGGGGGTGAGAATGGGCTTGCAATCCTGCATGCCAAATTGTTGAAGAACCTCTGCTGCATACTTACTCTGAGAAATGAAAATATGATGTGGACATTGGAAGACTTTAACTCCAAGATAGTAGTGAAGTAATCCCAAATCTGTCATCTTAAAACCTACATGTAACTCCTTTTTCAACTATGCAATATGATCATCATGGTTGTCGGTAATGATCAAATCATCTACATACATAACAAAAATTACTAGATATTTTCCCTGTTGACGCACATACAAATTATCATCAAATTCACTTCGTTGAAAACCAACTTTCTTAAGGTATTCATCCATCTTTGCATACCAAGCTTGGGGAGCTTGTTTTAATCCATATAAAGCCTTGATCAATTTGCAGACTATATGTTCTTGTCCTTCAATTTCAAAACCTGGCAATTGGGTCATATACACTTCTTCTTGTAAATCCCCGTTGAGAAAAGCACTTTTCACATCCATTTGAATAACTTTACATCATTTCTAAGCGGCCAATGCAAGTGTTAATCGGATGGTGTTCCATTTAGCTATTGGAGCAAAAGTTTCCTCGTAATCAATGCCTTCCTGTTGTGCAAAACCTTTTGTGACAAGTCATGCTTTATACTTTTCAAGTTCTCCCTTTTGATTATACTTAATTATGTAAACCCATTTGCATCCTATGGGTTTAACATTTTGTGGACAATCAACAAGTTTCCAAGTGTTGTTATCAATGACTGCTTGATATTCTTCAACCATAGCTTGTTGCCATTCTTTATGTTTTACTGCTTCTTTGTATGTGAAAGGTTTAGTAAAATCATTTGCTAACAAGGAAAAATTGCCTTCACTTCTATGTGCCCTTCTGGTGCCTATTTTATTCTGCTCATTAGGCTTTACATCTTTCAAAAGTTGAACTGCCCATTTCGGTAGTTGGTGTTCACTTGTTTGCGCTTCTGTAAAATCTCCATCATTATAAAGAGGATTAATATAAACTGATGTTCTTCGTTCAGGTGAAGAGTCTGGAGAATCACTGTCAGAAGAACTATTGCTACTTAGAGATGCGGATGAACTGTTAGAAGACCCAGATGATGTTGTTGATGTAGATGGACTGGATGACTCATCTTTAGAGGAAGGAAAATCAAGTTCATACCAATTTGGTGAAGTTGGTTGACTTTGCATTTTTCCATTTCTTTTACTTCCCTTAGTTTCTAACTTGTGAAGAAGATTTTCGATTTCTTCAGCACTCTTACTCTCAGTTTCATAAAAAATGACATCCCTGCTCACAATGAATTTTCCATTGGTCAAAAGACAATACCCTTTCTTCTCATCAGAATAGCCAATCATTATGCATTTTAAACTTCTTGAGTCAAGCTTAGTTCGTTTTTCTTTCAGAACTAAGGCATAACATACTGATCCAAAAACTCTAAGATGTTTAACTCGAGGTTTGAAACCAAAACAAGCTTCATAAGGTGTGATTCCGTCTAAAGAAGCAGTTGGTGATCTGTTTCTTAAGTAGACAGCTGTATGTATTGCTTATGCCCAATATGTTGGACTTAACGTCTTGAAAGTTAACATGGATCTCGCCATTCCTAACAAGGTGTGATTCATTCTTTCGACTACTCCATTTTGCTATGGAGTGTAAACATTAGTAAGATGTCGTCTTATGCCATTTTCACTGCAATAAGTTTTGAATTCATTTGAAGTGAATTCTCCCCCATTATCCGTCCTGAGAGTACCTATTTTTCTTTGACTTCATTTTCAACAAGTTGGCAAAAAAATTTAAACTTATCAAATGCTTTTGACTTGTTCTTCAAGAAGTAAACCCAAGTCATTTTGCTGAAATCATCAATGAATAGTAAGAAATATTTGCAACCACCAAATGAAGTTTGTAGTGGTCCACAAACATCACTGTGAATTAGTTGTAGCCGCTTGTTTGCATGCCATGAACTTGTTGGAAAACTTGCTTGACTTTGTTTGCCATAAATGCAAGCTTCACATTTTGCATTTTCCCTTTTGAAAGTGAGAAGTCTTTTAACCATTCCTTGTTTCTGCAATTGAGAAAGACTCTCAAAATTTAAATGTCCATATCTTACATGCCATAGGCTTATAGGTGAAATACCTGTAGTCACTGCACTTGCAAAATCAGAATGCCTTGGAATAATTGTCCTTTTCATCCTTAACAGTTTTCCATCTTCATAACCTGTCATGACAGTTTCAAACTTTGTTTGACTGAATTAATCTTGACTAAACCATCTTCCATAATCACCTGATGTCCTGCTTGTCGAATCGTGACTAAAGAGAGAAAATTTTTCTTAAAAGTTGGTACATACCATACATTGGAAATCATTTTTTCTCCAATGGCAGGGAGAAAAACTTTAACTGCTCCTTTTCCATAAGGAGTATGTTTTGTATCATTAGCAAGAAAAATGGAATTAAGTTGGCAATCTTGAAAATTCCAAAAAAAATCACGTTGACAAGTCATGTGCTGAGTTGCCCCGGAATCCAAGATCCAGGCATCTTCATAATCACTTCTAAGATCAGATGAAAGTTGTGATATTGGTGAGGAAGTAAAAACATATTCTGAGTTATCATCATCTTGATCATTTGCAAATTGCGCTGAATGCTGCTGAAACTTGGGAATTTTATTAAGAGATGTTCAACAATCTTCAGCATAATGGCCAACTTTGTTACATCTTCGACACACAATTTGACTTAAGTCTCTTCCTCTTCCTGAAGATTGTCCTCTGCCTTTGCTTTGACTTCTATTTTGAGATTGTCCTCTGCCTTGATTATTATTTCCTTGAAAATTTCCTCTTCCTTGGTTGTTTCCTCTACCTTGAAAATTACTCCTTCCTGAACTGTTGCCTCTGTTAAAGTTGTTTCCTCTGCTTTGGCTTCGACCTCGACTTTGTGCTACTTGATTTTGATTTCCTCTGCCTCTGCCTCGAGAACTATCTGCTGATGATTTACTAGTGCTGGCCTCTGTGAGAAAAACATCTTCACCAACTTTCTTCTTCTTCCCAAAGGTTTTATCATGTTGAGTCAACATTTCACAAAGCTCATCAAACTTTAGTTTCTCTAATTTCCCAGTTAATTGTAGAGTCTCCAAAAAATGCGTGTAGGAAGAAGGAAGTCCAACAATTACAATTGTTATCATAAAACTATCATCTATTGCTGGAAAACTAGCATTAATGATTTCCTGCCTAATATTCTTAAGTCTTGAGATATATTCAAGTACATCACCTCCTTCAGTCAATTTTTGTTGTAACAATTTTAATTGTAGATCAACTTTCTTTGATTCAGGTTGAGTATCAAAGAGGTCTTTAAAAGTTTTCAAAGCAGACCATGCATCTATAGCATTTTCTATATGGACATACATTTCATCATTCATAGAAGATTTAATAAGAGCTAAGGCTTTGGCATTCTTAACTTCCCATTTTGCTAGTGCAACTGCATCTGTGGGTTTATTTGGCTTAATATCTCCATCACATATACCCTGCCATAATTCATTGTAAATGAGAGTGCTTTCGATGAGACGGTGCCATGTTTTATAAGATTTTGTGCCTTCAAGTTTGTTGGAATCAGAAAACAAATTAATCAACTTAGACATTGTAGCGTTGAAGCTTCACACCAAGAATCAGAATAGAAATGACAAGATGGACAACACAACACACCACGCATTAAAAAAAAAAGAAGGATCTATCGGGGTTTGGCCTTGACCCTCGTATAGTCATTGAAGCAAGAGAAAAATGACTGAGCTTTGCAACTTGGCTCTAGTCAATTTCTCAAAAATTACAAGGTAACTTTCAAAATTTGACTTTTACAATGATGCTCTTGCAAAAATTGGTAAAAAAAAAGTTACCCCCCTCTCAAAGTAAAATGACTTTGAGTTACAATGTCACACTTATCTCTCCAGAAACAAATTACAAAGAAAAAAACTCCTTATTACTCCAAAAATTACAAATTTTAATCGCACCTTATTTCTCCACTAAAATACAAAATTTCAAAATATAATTACACCTTATCACTCCATTAAAAAAACTCCACCTTATCACTCCATTAACTTTAATTTCTTTTAAATCCCATTTAAAAGAATTTCATCAAATCCCTATTTAACAAAGTGAATTTCAATCTACTTTTTGAAAGGCACACTTTAAACCATTCATAGAGTGCACATCGTGTCAATGGACTGAGAAATATAATTCAACGAAATTCTTGCACCATTTACAAAATCGCTTGCGTATGGCTGTCCGTGTGAAAACTGAATCTGGCCATATCTCGGTCCCGCTAGGTGAGGAGATCGAATCCGCTCCACCGCTTGCTAAAACACCTTGTGTTGCTTGAGTTGGTTACGAGATTTGCGAATAATGGCTTCAACTGGCTTCGCTGGCTGGCAGGCTGGCAACGTTGGCTGGCAAGCTGGAAATTGCACTAAACAAGCCTACGGATTCTGAAGCTGAACAAGTTTGCGAATCCTAAAGTTGTACAAGCCTGCAAACATAATTTAATTCAAGATGATAGATTAGATTTGATGGTAGATAAGACTGAAATGATACAAGGGAACACTTTCAAATTTAAGGAAGCAGGCCCAGATCCTCCCCAATTTCTCCACGCTGATCAGTCAAACAACGCCACGCTTATAGATCCACGCTTTCATTTGTCTAATTTGCATTGTAACTATCCACGTATGTTCATAATTTGATGGAAAACCTCCAATTTAGCTATAATTTCATGAATTTGTTTCCTTTTTCAAACACGACAACCACATTTTAACTATGTTTCTTCATTGCACCAACAGATAATACTTGGATTCTCTTTACTCAGGAAATTTCTCAGTGGATGCCTATCGGTCTCAATGTTCTACACATCAATACCCACCAACCATTTTATGATCGTGCCAGAGCTCTCATCTACAGCTAGAATTCTATTCCCACTAGTAGCTATGTACACCACATTGACAACGAGCTCTATGCCGCTTCAACGCAGTTTCAACACAAATAATTCAATGGAATTTGGCTATTGGGAAATGATCTTCAACGCAGTTTTCAACACAAACAATTCAATGGAATTTGGCGATTGGGAAATGATCTTCAATGCAGTTCTCAACACAAACAATTCAATGGAATTTGGCGATTGGGAAATGGTCTTCAACGCAGTTCTCAACACAAACAATTCAATGGAATTTGGTGATTGGGAAATGATCTTAATGTGTCTAGAATACTAATGCTTACAAAACATTGATTTGACACATCACAATTGAATGGAAGCTCCACAATAATAAAATTCAAGACACAACAATTTTGATAATAATTCACAAAATTGATTTTTAGATTTAAAAATCTAAAATCAATAAAATAATAACATTTATTCTCTTTTGAACAAAAACTTGACAAATTTCATACCAATCATTCGCTGAACAATTCAATGGAGTCTTCAAAAACTTGTAGCGTTGGAATCTCCTCCTCAAATCAACCGCAACATTACTGGAGCTCTGATACCACAATAATGGCATAAGTGTCCTCAGACACGTAATTTTATTAATAAAAAAAATAATTACATAATTTGATTTTGCAAGAGTTTACACCCGAACATCCAAACACTCTTGCAATGAGCTATTTATAAGCTCCATGGCCTAACTACCTCTAATTATGCATCACTTATTAAATAACAAGTGTCCATTTACAATAAATGCTATTCAAACCAACTAGCTAACAAATCTCCTAAAATAGAGCCTAAGATACGACACATTTGGAGAGTCATATCTAGTTACAACAATATACTAATTCTAAATAATTAAACATTCTAAAATAATAATTATTAATTTAATATCTTAAATTAATAATTATTTTATTCTAATTTTATAATCTATAATAAGATTGTATTTTTGGATCATCTAACTTTAACACTCCCTCTCAATAAGAGAGGGATTATCTGCTACCCTGATCTTGCATCTATGAAACTCGAATTTGCATCTTGACAATGCCTTTGTGAAAATATTTGCATCCTGCTCCTCTATAGGAATGTACTCCAACAACATGATTCTCCTCTAAACACAATCTCGTAGATGGTGATACCAAATGTCAATATGCTTGGAATGATCATGAAAAAATGGATTCTAAGAGAGTTTGATACAACTATGTTTGTCACAGTAAATCACTATTAAATCCATCTGCTGACCAAACAACCCAACAAGGATCTTCCTCATCCAGATAGCCTCATAAGCTGCTTGACTAGTAACCATGTACTATGCTTCTGTTGAACTGAGTGCAACTGATCTCTACTTCATGTTGTACCAAGAAATTGTTGTTGACTTAATACTAAAGATTCCCCTTGATGTGCTCTTCCTGTTGAATGGACTCCCTGCTCAATCTGCATCTATAAAGCCTTGAAGCTTCACTCCCTCTATCCATCTGTACCAAAGACCAAACTAAATGGTGCCTATGAGGTATCTCAACACATGTTTAGCTACCTTCCAATACAGTTTGGTTGGCTTAACCATGGCTTGACTAAGCTGGTTAACTATAAAACACATGTCTGGTTGTGTGTTCACCAAATTCATAAGTGAACCTATAAGTTGTCTATAAATAGTAGCCTCCACTACTTCACCAGAAGTAGCATCCTCCTTCCTCCAGTTACCCGCTAGAGGAGTCTCCATGGGTTTGTTGCTCCCCATGTGGAACTTCTTCAGTATCTCGTTGGCATACTTGCCTTGAGAGACAAAGAGTTCCTCATCTCCTTGCCATACTTCCATACCAAGAAAGTAATACATGAGCCCTAGGTCCTTTATCTCAAACTCTCTTGCAAGATTTGATCATCTTCTCATCACCTTCTAGAATTGAATCATCGACATACAATAATCAACAATTTACCTTCAACCACAATATGGTAAAGGTTCGCATCTGTTCACTTTTGGTGAAGCCCAACCTGGTGAAATAGTTGTCAATCCTGGTGTACCAACCACGGGGTGCTTGTTTCAGTCCATACAATGCTCACTTGAGTCTACACACATACGACTCTCTGTTGAAGCTCTCAAATCCTTCTGACTGCTCAATATACACCTCTTCCTGAATCATGTCATTAAGGAATGTTGTCTTTACATTCATCTGAGGTATCTTCCATCCCATCTGTGTTGACAGTGCTAGAATAGATTTGATTGATGAGTACCTTGCTATAGGAGAAAAAGTCTCATCGTAATTAATTCCCTCCACCCGAGAGAACCATTTGGCCACAAATCTAGGCTTGTGTTTCTCTGCACTCCCATTTTCTGCTTGCTTTACCTTGTAAAGCCATCTGGAACTCACCACTGACATGTCTGCTGGTCTTGGGACCACCTCCAAAACATTGTTTCTAATAATGGAGTCATACTCCTCAACCATGGCATCAACCTACACTAGTTGTTGCACTGCTTCCTCGAATGAGGGTGGCTTAATCTCTACACTGTCACTCATCAGAGCCATGTAGCCAGTGTACTACTCTGGTGACCTCCTCTGTTTGCGCTGTGATGTGGGTGCTCCCACATTCTCTCTAGCATCATGCAATAACCTGTCAGCCTCTCTGGTGCGCTTTCTCCCATCTCTGGAAGTCTCTACATGAGTGGGTGATTCCACTCTCTGCTCCTTTTCATGTGACTACTCCACATCATCTTGAGGTTCCTCCTTTGGAGGTAAAAGCTCCTCAACTGCATGTAGTTGAAGCTCCCTCTCAAGGGAAGATCTCATGGCATTCTCTTCATCGAACTTTACATCTCTATGAACTAATGTCATCTTGTTGGATGGCAGGTACACCCAATAGTTGTGAGGTGTATTAGTGTACCCCACAAATATTTCCAACTCAGCTGTTAGCTCTAGCTTTTTCCATGTATCCTTGGTAACATGACAATAGATTGATGAACCAAAGATCTTGAAGTGTGCCACATCTGGTTTCTTCCTTGAAAAAGCTTCTTATGGTGTACTCATCCCGAGAATACGATGAGGGCTTCTATTTTACAAATAAACAACTGTGTTGCATGCTTCGGCCCACAAGTGCAATGATATGCCTTGATCATGTAACATTTCCCGTGCTTCTCCCACAATACTTATGTTCTTCCTTTCAACCACCCCATTATGTTGTGGGTTATGAGGTGCTATAAGCTCTCGTCGAATGCCTTCTGTTACCCAAAAGTTCTTGAATTCATTCGACACATATTCTCCACCGTTATCACTTCTAAGAGCTTTAACTTTCATGCCAGTATCTTTCTCAACAAGTGCTTTAAATTTGCAAAATTTAGCGAACGTCTGATCTTTCTTCTACATGAAGAAAAACTAGCACTTATGAGAAAAATCATCAACAAATAATACATAATACTTGTGCTTGGCCGTGAATGCTGTCGAGAATGGTCCACACACATCTGAGTGAACTCGATCAAGGATCGCTTGTGCTTGATTGTGTTTGTCATGAAAGAAATATTTGGTGTACTTCCCCAATGTCCACCCTTTGCACGTGTCTCTCTGCTCTAGTGCACCCTTGGGAAGTCCTATAGAAATTTGTTGCATGATCTCCAAAGCTCCGTGGTGCAAGTGACCAAATCTTCTATGCCACAAATCACCGATATCTCGGCTCTAAACCTTCTCTACTTTAGTGCTCAAAACAACACAATCTTCTACCTCCAATTTGTAGAGATTCTTCACTCAAACCCCGATCCGCTTCACCTGTCTTGTGGTTATGTGACGAAGGAAATCCTTTCCCTTACTAAATATCACATCATAGCCTTGATCCTCCAACATGGCAACAAAAACCAAGTTCTTCTTCAAACCCGAAACATACATGACATCTCTCAATGTGAGGGGAGAACCAGACTCCCTCTGAAAGGTAACAATACTGATGTTGATCGTGCTATACCTCCCATCATCTCCCATCTCGATGTGCATCTGGAGGTCCTTCTCCTCCAAGTTACTGAAGAGCTCTTTGTTGCTGGTCATATGGAATGAGGCTCCACTATCCAAGTACCACACAATACCCATCATCGATGACACTGTACAAGCGATGAGGGTAAAATCCAATTCGATTTGCGAATTAAGAGCTTCACCTGCCGCTCCTCCTAAGGGCTTCTTACCGACCTTCTTGTGTGGACACTTTGTACCATAGTGTCCCAACTCGTGATAGTGAAAACATTTAATTTTCAGCATGTCATTCTTCTTACCCCTTGACTGGAATTTGATTTGGAATGGGATGACTTCCCCTTCTCTTTCCAGCTAAGGCACAATTCTCCTCATCATCATTCTTTGATGATGATCCATCTCTGGTGTTCCATCGAAACTCTTCCTGTACCAAGTCGAACCACAATCGTTCCCACTCTGGTAGCTTCTCCCTCCCATTAACTGACTCCTAGTAGTTGTGCCAGCTCTTGGGAAGTCCTAGAAGTGCTAGGCTCACCAGATCGTCTTATGCAACAATAACCTTGACACTTCCAAGCTCATCTCGACATTGGGTGAACTTGGTCAAGTACTTCAGAATTGAGTCGTCCTTCTCCATCTTGATCTTTCTGAGCTTATCCTTCAGTGCCAGCTTCATGTGGTGACTACTATTTTGAAATTGGTATGTCAATGCCTTCCACATTGCAAATGGAGTTTCCTTACCGTGGAGGTTCAAGACAATATGATCTCGAACTCCTTCTAGGATAATCCTTCTCGCCTTTGCCACACACTTTCTCCATTTTGCCAGATGTTTAGCATCAAATGTTGGAGGCTTCGAGATATCATGATCTATGAATTCTTGCAGCCCATTGTTTTCCAACACTGCCTCCATCCTGTCCTTCCAAGCTATATAATTTGAGCTCCCCTCAAGGGCATACCCAAGTTTCAAATTGTAGAATGACACCTTGCTGACTCTGAAGTGTGAAATTGCAAATTCGATTTCATCTGCACAACAAACTCGTATTCTCCTCTTCTATAGTGGTTTAAGCTCTGATATCATGTAGATTTTTTTTATTATAGATTCAAACTACATATTCTGATATGCTAAAACAATTGACTTGAATCTACTCTACTCATCAGCAGAAACAAAAATTGATTGATGAAATCATGAAGCAGAAAAGGAATAATTTCAATCACACATAACACAATAATTTTATGGGGAAAGCCTCAACTAAAAACCCCTACTATCTGTATATTGCATTAACCAGAAGATCTGAGAAGAAAATAAAATGCTTGTTCAACCCAAACAATCTTTGCACAAGTACAATCTCACTCACTGCTTCACAAACCAGCTCAAGCCAATACTTAGCCAAATATGCTGCCTGCCAAGCCCCTACTTCCTTGTGTTGTTCCCTTGGGAATTAACCCATATTTAATTGGGAAATTCCTCACTAGTAACTGTGCAATCCATCCATAGGCCTTCCTCTGATTGCATGCATCATCGATTTAATTTAGATGATTTTACAACTGATAGTACATTGTCCCTGAACTCTAATCTCAATTGGGTCTTCCTCTGAACTGACATGTATGAGTTATTTTTGAGTGAATTAAATCCAATTTAATTCACTTGACCACTCACTAGTTCCTCCAACAATTAGAACTAGTTTAATTGAATTTAACTCAGTTAAACTGAATTAAATAATTACAACTCAATAAGAACTCAACCTCGGCCCCTAAAATTTAGGGATCACTCTACATGACTCTAGATAGACTTCAAACTCGAATTTGTTGAGCAAACTAAGTCAACTTAACTTAGTTAACTGCTATAACTTGCTCTGAGAATAAAATTATAATTTAATCCCCAATTTATTTCAAGGACAGATTAAACTATGATTTTCTTGTTGCTATTTCTAACACTGACAACTAGTTGACTCACCTTCCAACTCATAATCATATATGTTTTTTTTTTATGTTTATAAAATTTTAGGTATCTTTTGACAAATATATACTACTAAATATGATAGAATAATGTTGTATTAGAAGTTATCAAAACAACCTTAAATAAAGTTAGAATGTTTTTTTCATTTGCAAACTTCAAACAAAAAAACCAACTTTTTATGTATCTTTGTTGTGAACTTTCTTTTTTCTTTTAAAATTAAATTTAAACAATGGAAAAACCTATTATAACTCAGTTGTCAAACCAGTAGTGAGGATAACCATCACATGTAGCTATCCCTAAATGTAGGTTGACTCATCACTGTTATTCAAGGAAAACCACGCCACATGGAATTACCCTCTAGTGGTTTGTAAGGGGGCATGCTTTCACTCCTACCAGATGCCTCTAGGTCTTGGGCCGTTAACCTGTTTCCTTACATCCAAGAAAGATGAGCTCTTAGCCAAATAAAACTAATTTTAAGGCATACTCTAGACCCAAGTTGTGAAATTATGATACAACATTCATATTAATACATAGTCCCTATTTTTTCATAAAAATGAAAAAGCACACCAATTCACTAAAAAATAATATACAAGGCTCTTAAATTGCAAGTAGGATGTCAATTCACAAATGCCAAACAAGTCTTTTTGAGGTTTGTTAAGTGCTAGAGTGACATTTTGTGATTTAAATTCTCTTCATAAGTACCAACAAGCTACAAGACAAGAAATGTTACAATAAAGTAGAAGCATGCCACAAATTATAAAAGCACTCCTTTTATTATACAACTACAATTATGTATATGTAATCAATCAAAGTTATTTAAATAAAGTAGAAGCATGCTAGAGATTATAAAAGCACTCCTTTGATTATACAACCATAATTATAAAATCACTCCTTTGATTATACAGATACAATTATGTATATGTCATCCATTAAAGTTATTTAAAGCTTGTCTCTAACACAACTTTCTTCATTTTTTTTTCAAAAATAAGAAATTGTACCTTGCTATTCCAAAAAGAAATCAAACTCTACATATAATTACATCATATAATTTAGTCCAAAGCTTTACACAAGCCTCTCTATAGAACATAGGAAAAATTCAACCTCAACCCGTGAATGTTACAATAATAATTCCATCTATATAACAAACTACCCCAAAAAAATCCAACATTACAAAAAGTATAGATAACATGGTAGTACCAACAAAGTACTAAGACTGACAATAATAGTGTTCATATAGGATAAATAAGATGTCTCTAAGAGGGAGAAACAAAATCAGTCAAAGATTCTGATTAAGATAACTAAAAGTGATAAAAAATTGTTTGCAATTAGATTATGTCAGCTGGCGAAAAGGAAAATTACTTCTTTCAAACAGATTTGAAGATTGCTATTCTTCAAAGAAAATAATTCCAGAACCTGAGGTGAGAGCTCTTTTGGATAAAGAGTCTACCCTTAAATTCCAGATCATGTAAATATGTTGGAAGGAAAGGGAGTGAAACCTTTCCTTTATAAATAATAACCTATTCGGCCAGTAACACAAATTGTTTACATGTAAAGAACACGTGGCAATCAACCACTGTATAATGCACATTAAGTCCCCATAAACTTGTAAATGGCATATCTTTTTGTACAAAGTGAAAGCAAGGAGGGTCCAACATGCAATAAGCTCAGGTTTAGTATTTGTGCCCTGTTATTGGTTAATCCATATATGATAGGATTTACTACCAGGGAGTTTGATGACCGCACCCCTACCACAAACACTTGCTTGAGAGGTTTCATCAAAAAATCCTATTGGGCTGTTCAACTCATGTAAGGGAAATCTATATAGGTAGGTAGTAGGAGATGGTCTTAATCTAAAATGCTCCTTAAAAAAACGGATAATTCTAGGAACTATCACCTCCAAGTTTGTATAAAGGTTTTCAAAATTACATTTGTTCCTCATTCTCCATAAACCCTAAGCTATAAAAATGGGAAGAGTCTTATGACTACCCATATAAGAGTTCTAGTATTGTAGACAATTTTCAAAGGAATTGAAGTGTGCCGAAACATGTAGGTCAAGAATTTGAAGAGAGTTTTGCAAAACTACGTTTCAAATTGAGCAATGAACAAAGAGATAGTCTGTTATGAAACCAGCTCAAGAAAAGATAGAAAAGAAAGATCAACGCCTTAGAATTCAGCCTCTTCGAGGGGGCAACCTCCTTTACATTACATAAATGAACAATTCTTGGATGATACAAATGACAAAACCTCCTTTCTATATATAGGAGTCTAAGGAGTCACAATATAATCCAGCCGACCTAACAATAATAATATAAAGCCACAAAAATAACAATAGAGGGATTCTATGGGGCACAGAAATAACAATATGGGGGTAATAGGGGCACAACAATATAAATAAGGGGTATAACTACAATAGTAATGGGGTAATCACTAGTATTATAGGGACCCAACATGCCCCTCTCCTTCAAAAAAGTGTTTTCCTCAACGCTTGAGCAGTTCTGGATACTTCTGCATAAAATTCTCATCCTCCCATGTGGAATCTTCAGCGGATAAGTTCTTCCACTTGATAAGATACTCTGAAATTGATCGATTTCGTAGCTGTCGAGTTCTTGTTTCTGTGACTGCTTCCGGTTCCAATATAATTTTTCCTTCCTCGTCAAGTTCTGGCAATATTGTTTGAACTGGGAGCTTGTCGCCTATAACCTTCTTTAAACATGAAACATGGAAAACTGGGTGCAATCGAGAAGCTGCAGGAAGCTCCAATTTGTATGCCATAGTACCAATCTTTTCCAACACCTTGTACGGACCATAATACTTTGGTGATAATTTATTATCCTTCTTAGCTTGCTTTAGGGACATTTGCTTATATGGTTGTAGCCGTAGGAATACCCAATCACCTACATCAAAACTTCTTTCACTGTGATGTTGATCTGCCTGTTGTTTCATTCTATTTTGTGCCAACACGAGGTTATCCTTTAAGAGTTGGAGGACTTGTTGTTGATGTTCGATGTGATGTTCCACTGCCTGAACCTTAGAATTTTCTCTTAAATATGATGTGATTGATGGTGGTTGATACCCATAAAGTGCCATAAATGGGGTCATTTTTGTTGCTGTATGGAAGGAAGTGTTATACCACCATTCAGCCAGAGGCAACCATTTGACCCATTGTGTCTGTTTATCAGATACAAAGCAACGAAGATATCCTTCCAAACATTTGTTTACTATCTCAGTTTGCCCATCAGATTGAGGATGATAAGATGAGCTATGAGCTAACTGAGTACCAAGACAAGAAAATAATTCTGTCCAAAAATTTCCAGTGAAAATGGGATCTCTGTCACTTACAATAATCTTTGGGTTTCCATGTAGCTTTTGAACTGTTTCCATAAATGCAGTAGAAACTGTACTGGCTTTAAATGGATGTGATAATGCACAAAAGTGTGCATACTTGGTAAGTCTGTCAACTACCACCATGATGACACTCTTTCCCTCAGACTTGGGTAAACCTGTGATAAAATCCATTGAAACCTCCTCCCAACGTTGGCTTGGAATGGATAAAGGTTGTAATAGACCCGGTGTCTTAATTGTTTCAACTTTATTTTGTTGGCAAACCAAACATTCCGCCACAAACTTTTGAATATCTGATTTAAGGCCATCCCAAAAAAATTCCTTCTTAACCCTGTGGTAAGTTTTTAAAAATCCTGAGTGCCCTCCTAAGGGAGAAGTGTGCAATTCCATAAGAATCTTTTGTTTTAGCTGGGAATTCTTACAGAGGTATAAGCGATCTTTGTACCATAACGAATCATTTTGCCAGCTAAATGTATCAGAAGTACTGGAATCTTGTTGTAGCTTTCGAATAAGTGCCCACACTTCTTCGTCATTCTTCCATTCCTCCTTTGCTTCGTTTATCCAATCTGGTTGGATAATAGAAATGGCACACAACAATGCTTCCACATCCTCATCCTTTCTTGAGAGTGCATCTGCCACCACATTTTGCTTCCCTTTTTTGTAGATGATTTCAAAGTCATAACCCAACATCTTTGTGACCCACTTTTGTTGCTCTTCAGAGGATAATCTTTGTTCTAAAAAGTATTTAAGGCTATCATGATCCGTTTTTACCTTGAAGTGTCTTCCCATTAGGTAGGGTCGCCATTTCTTAAGTGCATGGAGTATTGCCAACATTTCCTTCTCATAAATAGCTTTGCTTAAAAACTTTCCCTTGATTGGACGACTTTCAAAAGCAATGGGTCTTTCATCTTGCATTAGAACAGCACCAATTCCATTTCCTGAAGCATCACATTCCACAATAAAGGTTTTTGTGAAGTCTGGTGTAGCTAAGACCGGTGCTTGGCACATTGCCTCTTTAAGATGTTTAAAGGCCTTTGTTGCTTCCGGAGTCCATGAAAATGAATCTTTCTTCAATAATGTTGTTAGAGGTGCTGCTATTCTCCCATAATTCTTAACAAACTTGCGATAATACCCTGTCAACCCAAGAAATCCTCGCAGATGCTTTATGGATGTGGGGATTTTCCATTCCTTAATGGCTTTAATTTTGCTAGGGTCTACCTTAACTCCTTCATGAGATACAATATGACCCAAATATTCCACCTCCTGGACTCCAAAGAAACATTTGGATCTTTTTGCATATAATTGTTTCTCCTCCAATAGTTGTAGCACCTTGTCAACATGTTCAACATGATCCTTCCAAGACTTGCTGTAGATTAGTATATCATCAAAAAATACTAACACAAATTTTCTAAGGAATGGTTTGAAAATTGAATTCATCAAACCTTGAAATGTTGAAGGTGCATTGGTAAGGCCAAAAGGCATGACCAAAAATTCATAATGACCCTCATGAGTTCTAAATGCCGTTTTCAGAATGTCTTCAATCTTCATTCTGATTTGATGATATCCCGAACGAAGATCCAACTTGGTGAAGTAAATTGATCCATGCAATTCATCCAGTAATTCATCAATGACAGGAATGGGGAACTTATCTTTAATAGTGAGCTTGTTGAGCTCCCTATAATCTGGACACATGCGCCATGATCCATCCTTCTTGTGCACCAATACTACTGGAGCTGAGAAAGAACTTTGACTCGGTTGAATTATACCAGCCTCTAGCATTTCTGCAACCATACGTTCAATTTCACTTTTTTGGACATATGGATATCTGTACGGCCTGATGTTTGGAGGAACACTTCCTGGAATCAGATGAATAGCATGATCATGATCACGCATAGGTGGGAGACCTTTGGGAGTCTCAAATACCTTGGAATGATTGTCCAGGACTTTTTGGAGATCTGGAGAAATAGATGATTCCAATGTGGAAACATCTAGCGAACATAATTGTGCAATTACACCTCTTTGCTCCTTTTTTAGAAGCTTTGTCATCCCATTAGAGCTGATTATCTTTCCTGGTTTCCCTGCAATACCCCTTAATTCAACTTCCTTTCCTTCCACAGAAAATTTCATGAAAAGTTCTTGAAAATTAAAAGCTATTGTACCCAAGGATTGTAGCCATTGGACTCCTAGTACAACATCAGCACCTCCCATTGGAATGGAAAGCATTGGGCTAGTCAATACATATTCTCCCATGGATAGCTTGATATTATGGCACTTTCCAGAACAATTTATTGTTCCTCCATTTGCAATCATCACTTGACACTCTGGTGCTGGATATAGGAAGCAATTCAATTCTTTTGCTACCCTACAATGAATAAAATTGTGGGTGCTTCCTGAATCAATCAACACTATTACCTTTTTCTTCTTGATTTGTCCTTCTATCTTGATGGTTTGAGGAGTGGTAATTCCCGCCAATGCATTACAAGATATGGTTGGATTTATTTGTTCTTCATCTAGGCTTTGTTCCTGGAATATATCCTCTTCTTTTGACCTTTCTTGCTCCTTTTCTTCTTCCTCTTCACAATCTATGTAGAATAATTTCTTCTCAGCACACTTATGACCTTTTGTGTATTTGCTATCACAATTGTAACAAAGCCCTTTTGCTCTTTTTTCTTCCAATTGTTGTGGTGTCAACCTTGTAGGTTGTGGAAGACTATGGGCAACAACACTTCCGTCTTTATAGTTGTGAATGGTATGCTTCCCAGTTGCCATAATTTTGCTTTCCATTTTTCTTGCTAACCTGAATGCCTTCTCTAATGAATCAGGTTCCCAAAGGCTCACATCATGTTGGATATTATCCTTTAAAGACCCTATGAACACATCAATCCTATGCTCCTCTGGAATATCTTTTACCCTTATGTTCAATTTTTGGAACTCCTCAATGTGCTCCATTATTGAACCCTTTTGTTTGAGACTTATCAATTGGCTAAAAAAAGTGTTGCTTTTTGTATCCTCATAATGTGCTATCAATTCTTCCGTAAAAATTGCCCAAGTGATAAATTGTTTACGAGAACAAAGCCATTGATACCATACAAACTGATTTGGTTCCAAATATAAAGTTGCCATACGTACCTTTTGTGTGTTTTGCACATTATTGAGATCGAAGAATTGCTCCATCTGTAATATCCATGTGGCGGGATCCTTGCCATCAAACTTCCTCATATCGATTTTTGGAATGTGGTGATTCTTCGATCCAACATTAGCGTCTATGGAATCATGATTAACATTTCTTTTGTTCTCATCATGAGTTTTCTTTACTACCTTTTCACCATTAGTAAGTATTTCTTGTAGAAAATTAGTCAAATCTGTCTTCAAATCTGCCATGCCTGTCTTCAAATTTGTGTTCAAATCTATCTTCAAATTGTCCATCTTAGCTTCCATGCCATTCATCTTAGCTTCCACGCCATTTATCTTAGCTTCCACGCCATTTATCTTAGCATCTGTTAACTTTTGTGAGCGTGACATTTGTTGCACTTGTTCTTGTAATTTTGATATATCATGTAGCATTTCTTCCTCTTCTTCATGAGTCATGCTAGAGCTTTCAGGTTCCTTACTAGGTGTTTGCATTTTCTTTCCTCGGGGCATCAGTTACCGATAATAATGCTCTACTATGCCCTTTGAATTCCTTCAAAATAAATTTTCAAACCAAGCTTAAGCAAAAATTTAAAAAAAATCTACACACCTTTTTTCACTTTGTAGGAGCTCGATATTGCCTCTGATGTATCTCTGTACTTTCCAATCATCTAGTTCTGAACTTGTGATCTGTAGTAGCTCTCTGTGTCCTCTTTCCAATGCCACAAGTCTGACCCAAATTGGATTCTCCAAGGAAGAGTTATGCGAAATCTCCCACAGTGACTTGATTATAGACTAGTTCAGTAGAGCTAACTTGTACGACGTGCCGCGAGTCACTGTTTCGACTTTTGGATATGAAAAACACCCACAAGAAACTACAGCCCGTCCTCTTTCTGTACCTTCTTACGAAACTTCAATCCGATCCCCAGAGAGAAAGTTATGACGATTTTCCCCAGGTCACCTATTTTGAATGTAATTCAGGAGTCTGCAAAAAGACCAACTTCCTCAGATCATATCTCCGCAAATATCGCGCGAAAAGCTCTGAAATTCAGACCCAAGGTTCAGCGCGATTTCTTCTCAAATGGGTTTTTTTTGCGACTTCTGAAACGTCACAGAAAAAAAGTTATAGCGAAAAATGCCACGATGACCTGTTTGGAGCAGCGAAACCCTAGAATCCAAAGCTCTGATACCAAATGTTATGAAACCAGCTCAAGAAAAGATAGAAAAGAAAGATCAATGCCTTAGAATTCAGCCTCTTCGAAGGGGCAACCTCCTTTACATTACATAAATGAACAATTTTTGGATGATACAAATGACAAAACCTCCTTTCTATATATAGGAGTCTAAGGAGTCACAATATAATCCAGCCGACCTAACAATAATAATATAAAGCCACAAAAATAACAATAGAGAGATTCTATGGGTCACAGAAATAACAATATGGGGGTAATAGGGGCACAACAATATAAATAAGGGGTATAACTACAAAAGTAATGGGGTAATCACTAGTATTATAGGGACCCAACATAGTCAAATTGTTTATGCATTAGATTTGCAAAGACGACATATATTAGGACCAAAGAAGCCTCTTTTCAACAGATTATCCCAAATGAGGGTTCTATTCTCCAACAAGAGGCATCCAAAACATATTAGTTTTTGTGGCAAATTCCAATTCCATAATTTTTTATGCCACTAAATGGTAAATTCCAAAGGAGAGAAAACTAACGAGCCATTAGCGTCTCTACCTGTAACTTGCCCATTAGTAGTATTCAAGCTCCAAAAAACGAAATCCTCTCTCTCACTTAGGAAAATACCATTTAAATAAGGGCATCTGATAAAATTTTCCCACTCTAACACAAGATTTATTATAAGGTTGAGGTTGCAAACATTCAATGAATACCCTATAGAATGATTATTATGTTGACAAACATCTCCTTTAAAAAAACAATATCATTTACAAAAATTAATTTCAAATAAAACAGATTTCCCTCCAAATTTTTGAATATAGAAATAAATTATTAAAATAAATAAATTATTCTCTTACCTTCTTATCCTTTAATAAATTTAAAATTTCTTTAAAAATAATAATCGCCATTAATAACGTATTACTTCCACCCACTGATGCACATAATTTTTAACATTGTAGCCAATACGCAAATCTATCATATCACTTTTACACACGTAAGCACTGCCACGTTAGCCAAATGTGTTGCATGTTTGTAACACTAATATTATGCCGATTGGCATAGTGTTATAAAATGAGTTTGGCTTTTTGTTTCTATTTTCTGTTTTTCTTCTTCTTATTATTTTTCCACATGTAGTAAGACCAATACAGATATCAGATAATAATAAGAAATCGAAATTCTCTAAAGCAAGGAGTCGCACGATCGAAACCCCAGGCGAGGAAGCTTACTAGTCTTCGGCAACCATCGAAGAGGTACGTTGAATGTTCATGATCTGAAATTGTGGATCAAATTGAAGTTTAGACGTGGTGAAAATAGCTGTATATGCGTCAATTCAGGCTCAGATGCTTAGCCTGTGAGGGTTTCAGTGAGACTATAGTAAAACTACGAGCATTGTGATGGATTGGGTTTTAAATATTTATCCAGATGAAAGCATGGTGTCGTATTTTTCGTGGAAAGATATCTCGGGGTTTAAATGCTAGTTCTGCAGATAGTGAAACAGCGAGTTGCGTGAAAACTAGGGTTTAAATCCATGGTCTGTCTGAATTTCAGTAGAATGCTTGACAATGATTTTTGCCCCCCTTCTGTTGGAATGTTTAGGGTGAAGTCTTTGGGTTTGTGAGTATCTCAATAAGCCAGCAGAAATATTCTAGAACGATGTTGTTTTGTGAATACATGGCCTTAAATGCTTGGGTTTCTAAGAGGTTTTCAGTGAAAATTTGTAGTGTGTTTGGGAGCAAGAAGCATTTGGAGGGGAGGGATGTTTAGGTAAAGTAGACATTGAGAGTGAGAAGCAGAAAATTTTCAAGCAGGAAGTTATAGAATAAGAAGGTAAAGTATTTGAAGTAAAACCCTGAGCAGAGAAGGGGAAGGGTGAATTCTCAGTGTTTGGGTTTTGATGCGAGATTCATTAGCTGATAATAGAAAGTTCTTCTATTTAGGGCTTGGACGATTGAAAAAACATAAAAAATCAGGAAGAAGAAGAATTCACAGTGTATAGGAAGTCAACCATGCATGCCAGACATCGAACTCCTGGAGAGGCAGCGAGGGGGAACTCCTTTGGAATTGGGCATCCATCCAACCGTGGCTCCCCCGATTCTGGTTTGCGGCATTTTTCTCACTCTTCTGATTACAAGGGTTCTGGGCGTGGGACTGGGAGAGGGGCACCCAGGCCACTACATCATGCTCGGAAATCAAATATCATGATGGAGGCCGGGCGGCTTGCAGCTGAGTATCTGGTCTCACAGGGGCTTTTGCCTGCTAATAGCTTAGTTCAGAAGGGGCAGAATAATGTTCCAGCTGCGCACTTGTGTAAGGATGGTCCCGAGATCAGGGTCAGTGAAAGAGAAGTTCTGGCAAACGAGAACGGGGGTGCTTCATGTGCCCGATATAACGGTTTGACGATGGAGGCATCTGGGTCTTCTTTGACTGGAAGAGATGAAGAAGTTAAGCGCAGGGGCTCGGGGTCTTCTGAAATGTTATCAGGTGGAAGAAAACTGCCGGACTATTCCTTGGATAGCAAAACCCAGTTTAAGAATAGTCGGAAGCTCGGGAGCTTCAAGGGCGTTGGGCAGGACTGGAATAGTGGAGATAGTAGGTCTGGCCCTATTTTGGAAAAGGGTTGTGATATTTCTACTAGCAAGGAAAGTGTCGATGGATTTGCTGGCTATCAGGCAGAGAAAAGGGTTGCAGTAGATGTTGGCGGAGTACCAAAACCCGTAGATTCGAGATCTTGTAAAAGTGGGTTAGCGGGTGATTCCGACTCTGACCTGGAAAATTATGAATTTCCAAATACTACAGATAGCAGGACGAATGATTTGTTTGGCACAGAAGATCCATTAGAAAGGAAACCAGACAAGATTGGGCCACATAGTTCTGCAACCATTGATAGGGATGATAGAAGTTTAGATGATGGAGAACTAAGAGATTCGTTGTTTTGGAATGAGAAAGAAATGCAACACCCCCTGCAGCAGCAATATGGGAAGACTGATGCTTTGTCCAAGGATTCACGAGGGTCTTCCCCTCCAGATGCAAGCAAAGGTCGTGTTTCAAATGAGGAAGATTTAATAAGCAAACTTAGTGACCAGAGCATCTCTCCACGCACTGTTGACATGCTACAGTTGTGCAGATCAGAACAAGTTCCAACCAAGGCTCGTTCCATAAAAAAGCAGAAAGTTTCCGAGGTTGAACATGGTTTCGAACAACGGTCGCTTCCCATGCCTGAAGGGAGGCATCTTGGGGAGTTCCTATCTGGAAGGGGTTCAAGTTCTTCACGGGACGATGATGTTGATGAATCTGGTAAGTCATATTGGAGTTTGAGGGGATCTGGTTCTGACTCTTTTAGGATTCGAACTGACAGGTCCATAGAAGAGGCAGGAGAACTGGATCCATCTTTAGCTGTTGAGAGGGATAGGTTTTCTAAATCTTATTCCTTTTCAGAGAGGTCGTCTTTTATTCATCAGCAGGAATCTGGTAGATGGCCGCCTGGGTTTGGTGGTCTCCATGGCAGGGATTCAGTTTCTCAGAATGAGAGGATTTACCCTTATGGGCGATCTAGGTCTATGTATCATCAAAGAGAAATGGAAAGTTCAGTGTACCGTGCTAATAGATGGGAAGGAACAAAAAGACAGCGAGAATGGCCTTCTGCTCGTGTTTCCCAAGCAGATGAATACTTTCGTTTGCATAATCTCAAAGCAAAGTTATCAAGTGCTCCAGTGAAGGGAGCACCTTCAGTGGATGAAGAGGTCTCTAAGAATGTTGAGAGAGAGGAGGTTTCAGAAGAGAAGGTCTCAGTGAAAAAGGATCTCAATGAGATTGTCACATCAAAAGCCCTGTTTTCTGATTCTGGCTCTAAGGAGGAAGGGCCTTTGTCTGCTGGTAGTAAAATTATAGATGAAAAGGTTGATCTTAATATTCAGACAGCAGAAGATAATGAAGATCCTAATGCCTTTGCAAGCGAAAAACAAAAGGCATGTGTTCAAATTGCTAACCTATTAACAAGGATCCACAAGGGCAGTTCAGATGAGGTTTCAAAGCCTGTTCTCGAAGAGGAATGCCCCATTGAAGGCTCTCAAAAGAATGAAGGAAAAGTTCTAGATGCAGAGACCGAGTCAAATGCAGCAGAGAAAGATGAGGGATCAATACATGCCTTTTTCCTGGACCTATTAAGAGGCTATCCTAATTTAAGAAAGCTTTATCAGTCTCAGGACAACTCCAAAGGATTTGATTGTCTTGTTTGCCTTAGCTCATCACCCATGTAAGTCTTCTGTGTCATGAGTAGAGTTTTCTGTTTAATGTGTTTTTTGGAGCATCTGAAAGTTTCATCGGTCACAGTTATTTTGAGCATTAAAATGTATTATTTCTTGTAGATGCTGTTCTAGAATCTACATCAGTGCAATCACTCTATCTATTGTTGTTACTGGCATTTTTCTGGACTACTTGACTTTTATCTGAAGGCATATCTTTTGAACTTTATAATGGCAAGTGCATCTTTTTTCTAACCGGAAGTGCTTCAAGTTCTTGCAGAAATGAAATGAAATTCTCAAGCTTGGTGAACCTCTTAAAACATACAAAGGATGGCAATGAGACGCTTCTAATCCACAAAGGATATGGTCATGCAATTTGTGATTTACTTGAGTTGGACAATTCAAATAGTTTGTCGAAAGATGTTGAATCTAATGAACTGCAGACTGAGCAACCTCTTCCAAATGAAGAGGTAAGAGAGAAGGAAGTATTAACATGGGGAAATCCCATCATAGTGATATGCATTTATTGTTGCACGTGGAGTTTCATAGGAATTTAAAGAAACTACTAAATGGGCATTGATGTTTGTACGTGGTGTTATATAAAAAGTAAGAGAAGCTAGGATATTGTCATTCATATTTGTATGTGGTGATTTTATTTGGGAATCATATTTGCTGATAATTTATTTGAAATGAACATGGTGGCTTGCATTATCAACCCAACTACAGAGGCAATTTGTTACTCCAGTGCAAACCCATTATTGGTTTATTATTATTCCACACCAATTGAGTTTATGGAAAGAAATCACAGATATATTTTTTCTTTCTTCCTTCTTTCTTGGTGCCTCGTCAGTGAGGATTGGGATTTCTAAATTCTGTAATTTTCAGGGGACTGGCAACACCACTGAACCTGAAAGTCCATCTTTGGAAGGAGCGAAAAGCGATGGACCTGAGGAGTAGTGAAGGTTATTTTCTTTCCTTTTTATTTTTCCTATTCAATATTCGTCTTTTAGATTTCTTATTATATATTGAATGAATCTTACGTCATCTTTTGGTGGTCTTTTCATTGTCTTCACTTACCTAATCTGCAAAAAATAATGCTGTCATACTGCCTTAACTTTATTATGGAGGGTTACAAGTTATCCATATTTACAAGAAGCAGTCCATTTTGTCACCTTGTTGTTTATTTCGTTGTCTTAGCAATTCTGTGATATGTAGATGCCTTATTCTCCCTCTGTATATTTTGGCCTAAAGAAAAGATTTTGCCTTGCTCAATTCTGAAGTTGCTACAAAAGGCCATCTTATCAAGGTAAAATCCTCAGCAAAGTTTGTTAGTTTTCTGTAGGCTTAAGATATCCAAATGTAGTGCTTTATATTTGCCAATGCTTTGTTTTTGGTACTGTATTTGTTAGATGTGTTTGAGAATTAGCAATTTGCTTCTATTAAATTTGATTTTAGCGCTTTAGGATTTCATTATCCTCAGTTAACACTGAACAGAAGTATTTGTCAGTCACATCGTTATAATAATCTACAGAAGGTTCATGGTTTTTAAGATCTTCCTGAGGGAAGGATTCATGATATATGCTCTTTTCATAAATTACACCATTGACAAGCACAAGTGTCTTTTTTTTCATATGCACATTGTGAATACAACTTGGAATGGCTTTGTTTGGCATTTTTTGCTGTTTCCTCATGTTTTTATAATTTAGAGCTTGCTTCATTCTCAGACTTTACTTGTGTGTTGTTATACTGAACTTCAGTGTGTGTTGTGTGTTGTTATACTGAACTAGAGCTTCCTTCATTCTTTCTTTTATAGATTGAGATATTTTACCTTGCAATAACAAGCACTAGTAAGTGGAGGTTTTTCTATATGTTTTACAGAGACTTCATGTTTTTCATTCTTTCAGTTCCTCATGTAATGTCCATTCTTTCTCTATAGGAAATAGATTTAGATATACTACATAGTAATAACAAGCCCTAGGAAGTGCAGGTTTCTCTATGTTTTTACAGAGACTTAATTTTGCATCCATTACATGTTTTCCTAGTACAGGAAACAAATGGGATGCATTACATTTTTGTAGTGTATGAACAAATGGGTAATTTTAAAAGAAAAGAGTACAGCCACACAAATGTGCTATAGAGACACTCAGTGAAAACAAGGCAATATTCAGTTTTTGCCATAAATCTGCTCAGTTATACTAAACTCGTGGTTTGTTTGATGCAGACAACACTCAAACCTTTAAAGAGAAGAGTACAGCTGCACAATGTGCTGTAGAGATACTCAGTGAAAACAAGGCAATATTCAGTTTTTGCCATAAATCTGCATATATATATTATATATACTCAAACTCATGGATTGTTTGATTCAGACAACAAATACAATCCTTTCAAATCTAATGCAGCAGAATAATATCGATAATAGAGTATTGAGAAGCTATGGTCTTTAGATAATGATAGATCCCTTCCTGTACAGATAGCTTCAAACAATAAGCCATCCAATCTACCACAGCTATATCATGACAAGTTGATCCATTAGATTATCCTATGCTTTAAACTTATCCTGTTAATTATCCACTAGTTCTCCAAAGAATGCATTATTAGTTCAATAGGTCACAATACAACGTAACATATAATAACTGGAAGGTTGAATAGAATGTGAGCTTTTTATAAGTTTATAGCTTTGCCGTGTAGAGAAGGGCAATCTCTAAGTAGTACTTCAAACATGACAAACTTGAACCAGGGAGTCGCCATATTTTTTAAATGACGTCCATATACTTTTACGAGAGTCGAACATATTTTTCAGTTTGCACTTTATTTTAATTTAAATGGAGCACAACCTTTTGTTGTGCTGGCACAACTTCCCACCTGCCAGTTATATATTGAATCGGATAAAGATTTCTGCTGAAGTTGACTACCATGTTACCGAAATACTTTAAGCTCCTTTACAAAATTTGTAAATAATACACAGCATGACCAAAAATGTTTGGAAATGCAAAGATGATCAGAAGCAAATAGCAACCAGGAAAGTTGGCCTAGATATTTTTATCTAATTGACCATAAAACTGTAAAGAGATTTCTTTCAAAGACTGCACAAATTATAACCTATTCCAAACATTTCTCCAGGTAACTGGTAAACTAATGCTCAAAAAGAGCAAAATAATTGCTGTAAAAATTCCAAGGAAACTGTTCACAGCCTTCTGCAATGAAAGACAATGCTTCAGTTACCTTCAAATTGGACCTGATCACCTTTCACCACAGATTTATCCTATTATTGTTATTTTAAACAACCTTTAATTGATCAAATAAAACTACACAACTGTTAAGAAATAACATCATCCATGCCATTAATTGGAGTACATGCCAATTAAGGACAGCCACATCAAAGATTTCACGACAAGACAGAAACTGTAAAACATGTGATTTGTTTTGACTACACTGAATCCTTCACACATTCTTCACACTAACCAAACGACCAACTATTTGAAACACCACAATATTTCTGTAAACACAGCCAGCATTTTACAAGTATTTTTCAGTTGTAAAAAAAGAATACATACTGCTTTGATAGCCAGAAATTTCTTTCCAAGTTTTATATGGTCAGGTGAAGAATTACAAACAGAGACCAATATCATTAAACATTTACCCGGTAACTCTAATAATGAATGGATTAGAATTTTTGCAATTGTCTGGTTTGATTTAATGACAAGGTGCAAAAAATAATACAAAGACTGGTAAACACAAATTCTCATTGGTTGAAACTTGAAATATGACAGTTTCAATCATTATTGTTTCATTACTAGATGCTCAAGAGCTGATTTGGACTAGAACCAAAATTGATCCTTAATTGTGCAAAATCCTGGGGTTGACCTACCAAAGACTTGAGAAAAAGAAAGAACACAATTCTCCCCCACTTTACTTAGGGGGATTTGAACCAGGCATATACTTACATAGAACTAGCTAAATGCTCAACAACTGATTGAGCTAACCGTTTGGATCCAATGATGTTCATTGAGAGGAGTATTATCCTCCCTACCCAGGATGAATCCCACAAGTGACATTTTGAACTCTTAATGAATATATTGTTGTATCGGTGTTGAACACCGAATTATAAAGTTTACACTAGATGCCATCCTCAAAATAAAGGGAAGTGATTGGTGGATACCCTCAAGATATGTATGTCATGGAAATATATATGTATGAATGAAAATTTCCACTACATATAATGTGAAAGCTAGTAAAATGCCATGCCTTTTTCATCACATTCTCAATTTTCAATTTTTCTTCATAAGAGGAATCCATGTGGATGATAGTTGTCTGTTTTCCTTGGCTTTAGTGCCCGTCTTCCAATATGAGACCTGTTAAATCGATTGAAAGAGTGGGTGGAGTTTAACCGGGCTTGCATAGAGTTCTGACACGATTGGTTAACTGATGTGTTGTTGACTAGTGTGCTGGTCTAGTTATTGATAAACTTGGAGTGGTTAACTCTTTACGAAGCAAACAAATATTTCCAATGAGTATATCCTGTTTGTGCCAGGTATATTGTGATGGTAAGTTATGTACATATGTTTGCGTGTTGTTCAGGCTTAGTCTATTGAACATGTAGTATATTGCACTTTATCTATTTTGTGCTTTATCCTTATCCCTTTTGGGGTGACTTTGTCCTCATCCTTATAAGTTATACCTTGTCATTCACCCAGCTTATTATATTTTATCGGAAACTTGGTCAATTTTAATTACTAACTCCACAATTTTGTACTCTATATATGGTTAAAACTTAATACAAATAAGTGCATGTGTACAGTTTCGACAACGTGTGCAGTGCTTGTTTTTGCGCCGAGAGGCGCTCTACAGCCCAGTATGGGGGTAGATCTCACATAAAAACGTAAACGTAAACGTAAACAACCTAGTATGTACTATGAGGGTAGATCTCAAATAAAAATGTAAACATAAATATAAATGTAAACGTAATGTTTAACATTTAACATTTTTAATCTAATGTCAGCCCTGTTTAAAAATAAATCTAATTATTAGTATGTATAAACACAATATAAATTTAAAATATAAAGAGGTTTACTAACACTCAAAAAAAGTATGCAATAAATAAAAATATAAGTAAACTAGAGGTATGGTAAATAAATAAAAATATAAATAAATTAGAGGTACGGTAAATAAATAAAACCCCCTTTTATATTTATTCCATAAACCTCTTTATATTTACGAAAACTCAAAAATATGTTTTATTTAGGTGAAGCCTATGGGCCAAATACCATATTTATAAAAGAGGTATGGTAAATATATAAATATAAAAGAGGTATAAAGAGGTATGATAAATAAATAAAAATATATCAAATAGGATTAGAAATCAACATCTAATTATATACCATGCCTATGGGCAAAATACCATGGTAAATAAAAGAGATATGATAAATAAATAAAAATATAAATAAACCAGAGGCATGGTAAATAAATAAAACCTCTTTTTATATTTACTCCATAAACCTCTTTATACTTACTAACACTCAAAAAATAAGTTTTATTTAGGTCACGCTTATGGGCCAAATACCATGGGCCAAATGATTATTAATACCATACAAAAAATCATTATTAACCATAATATTAATATTAAAAGATGATTATTATTATTATTATTATTAAATCTAATCTCCATATTAATATATTATAATATTAATATTATTAAATTTAATAACTTTGGATTAATACAATATTAAATTTATTATATTATAATATATATATATTAATATATCATGATATATATTAACTCTATATATATGGGAGGGAAGAACAAAGACATATAGTGATAGAGGTGGAGAGATAGGGGGAGTGACAAGGGAGAGATGGAGATAAACTTAAGGATAGGGGAGAGGAGAAATGAAGAGAGACAAAGAGGGAGATGAGTGAGAGATGTAGAGAAGGGTAAGAGAGGGAGAGGGAGTAGAGAGTTGGAGGGGGAGAGAGAGAAGTAGAGAGAGAGAGAGAGAGAGAGAGAGAGAGAGATGGGGGAAGAGAGAGGAAGGTAGGAGAGAAAGGGAGAGAGAGGAATTGCAAGAGAGGAGGAGAGGATGAGGGAAGAAGAAAGACAGAGAGTGAGAGGTGGAGAGATGGAGAGAGAGAGAGAGTATGTTTAGGGGTGAGATAAAGAGACAAAGAAAGAGAGATAGAGAGAAGGGGAGGAGAGAGGGAGGGATATAATAACATAGTTGGGGGGGGGAGAGAGAGAGAGAGAGAGAGAGAGAGACTTGAGAGAGAGGAGGAGAGTGATGGGGAAAGAGAGAGGGAGGTAGGAGAGAAATGGAAGAGAGAGGGAGGTAGGAGAGAAATGGAAGAGAGAGGGAGGTTTGAAGAGAGAGCGGACTTGAGAGAGAGGAGATAAGGAGGGAAGAAGAAATACATAGAGAGTGAAAAGTGGAGAGAGAGAGGGAATGACAAGGGAGAGATGGAGGGAGAGTGTGTGTTTGGGGGTGAGATAAAGACAAAGAAGGAGATGGAGAGAATGGGGGAGAGAACGAGAGAGGAGAGAAGGAAGAATATAGTAATAGAGAGAGAGAGAGAGAGAGAGAGAGATGGAGTTGGAGGGGGAGAGAGGGAGGTAAGAATAAAGAAATAGAGAGAGAAAGGTAGAGAGAGAGGGAGTGATAATAAAAATGGAGGGAGAGAGGACAACAAGAGGGAAGAGAGATAGAAGTGTGGGAGAGGGAGAGAAGGGGAAGAGAGTGAGAGGGAGGAAGAGGAAGAGGGAGGGATAGATAGATAGATTGGAGAAAGGGAGTGTATGTTTTGGGGGTGATATAGAGAGACAAAAGGATATAGAGATATAGATGGAAAGTGAAGAGAGGGAAGAAGAGAGATGGAGAGAGAGAGGGAGGGACAAAGAGATTGATAGATATGGAGTGAGAGAGTATGTGCATTTGGGGTGTTGAGATAGAGAGACAAAGGAGAGATGGAGGGATATATATATATATATATATATATATATGGAGGGTAGAGGGAAGAATATTTATTGCATTAGATGCATTGATTTCAGTTTAGATGGTTATTTATAATCCTATTTCATTGCGTGCGCTAGATGCATTAATTTCAGTGTAGATGTTGGTTTATAAACCTATTTTCTTACTTGCACTAGATGCATTGATTTGAGTGTAAATGTTTATTTCTAATCGTATTTGATTGCTTGCATTAGATGCATCGATTTCAATGTAAATGTTTTTTCTAATCTTATTTGATTTCTTGCATTATATGCATTGATTTTAGTGTAGATGTTGATTTCTGATTTGATGTAATTGGATGTATGATGGTACATTAATTTTAAAGTGATTGGATTAATATTGTGCATTGATTTCAATGTAAGCATAAAAAATTATTGACAATGTACATTGATTTTTGTGTTATAGTAATTCAACCTATTAATATTGGAGAGAAAGAGAGACAAGGTATGATGTTTACTACAATATCTCGAGCTAAAGATTTAAATGGTTTATGATTTAACCTGTCCTTTTCATATAATTGATATGAAAAAATGACAAAAGTAACAAGGGTGACAATAAAAATAGTAGAAGAAAATAGTTTGAGATTAATCACAATGAAGACTATTTGTAATTTACTATATTCTTATTATTCACATTTTCTATCATTCAACACTATTACATTGTCACTTTACATTCAAAATTTTGATTTCATCATTTTTCATCATTAAAGTTATTCACAATATTTATTATTTCAACAAACTAAGGTAACTAAGCAAATTTAAAATTAAAATGACCACATTAATTTGAGACATATTTAGCATGTTTAAAATGATTATATTAATATTAGATGATTTTACATATTATGGATAAAATCAATCATCTGTTCATTAGATTTTCTTTGGTAGCACACGACTGAAACTGACCTAGATCCATCTTAACTCCGAATCTATCAAGCGTCGAGAGGGATGAAATCTCTCGAGGTGCAAACCTTTCCTCAAGTTTTGCACTCAAAAAAGAGGCTTGCACCTCAAGAGATTTGATCCCTCTCGCCGCTTGATAGATCCGGAGTTAAGATGGATCTTAATTATTAAGTCATCAACTTATATAACCTAATGATAGTTTCGTCACCTTTTTCTTTGATATACAAGTTAGGACCTTTTTCTTTGCTCTCTCATTGATCGTTCGTCCATCAATGCATCAACACATTGAGACTCCTATTGAGTTGTTCACAACTCCGTTTGTGAACAACTCACAACTACTTATTGCTGCTCCTCAACTGTTCAGGGACTTCAACCCACTATAGGCTTCTTTAGCTGCACCAATGAAGACTAACACAGGGCACAAAGGGCTGCCACCTATCATTGTTGCAAGTCTCTTTTCCAACAGTTAACATGAGCTACAATAAACTGCTCCTCTAGTTGATCAGACCTATGAACTCCAACAACTGCCACTCCTAGCAGGTAAGTGTCCTTCCCTGCATTGCACTTAGGGCTCCACACTTGGACACTTTCATGCTGCCCTTTAACAGACCTAAAATGCCCAAATACTACACCAATACACGTTTCCTCTCCTAGGACACCATCCACTTGCAAATTATATCAACTCAAGAGGACATACACACTTGCAACCTTCTGTTGCTCCTCTTGATGTGATAGCCAAACAATTGCTGATATAATTTGCTCCTCGGATGTCTTCAACTATCCAACTCTATGACCTCCCATCCACTAGCATCCTCATCACCAAGGAGACATCTACAACAACCTGTTGCTGTCACCCTGCCTTGTACTTTGTGCACTTGCAAGTTTGGTTAGGGCACACTAACCAGCCCTAAACCCTTGTTCAAAACTTTACGATTTCCCTTCCAAACAGGCTACCCTTCCCTACTAGCCTTGTTGTGCAAACATGAAGACCTCAAGTCACTGCACAAACGCTCCAACAAACCCATGGCTGCTCCAGCAAGGGTCTATCCTTTAAACCACAGGGAAAACACCCCTGTTTAGGCTGCAGACTGCTACAAAGAGATGCGGTCTGGCTAGGAGAGCCTCCCTAGGCCCCATGTATCACCAAACGACGTACTCACACCTCCCAATAGCTCTACTATCCTTGCGGCCCAAATAGAGCACTAAAACATGCACAAACAATCCCAAATTTACCTCTAAATCAGCGGCTTGATCTGGCCCAAGTTTACCTCTGAATTAGCGGCTTGATATGGCAAGGAAGATGCACTCAATCATAGGAGAAAAGTTGTCCACACAATCCTTCTAGCCCTCACCTCGACTGCCTTAGGTCTGTGACTCTTTCTCTCAATGAACCTGCACCCAACTCAGAGACAATACCCTTCAAGATGCTCGTCCTCCTTCTGCCCAAGCTGCCTCAGGCCGATTTCAGAGCTAACCTTGACCTTGAATGCACTTAGGATATATCAAATAACTCCATACTCACCTCTTATTTATATCCAACAAGAGGGCTCCATCGAATGATAGAAAGAGGGTTGCCAACCTGTTAAGAAGCCTCTCAATAACTAGGCCGACTTGACCAACCCACACTCTACATTCAAAAAATCATTTCTCTTCAACTACAACTATTTTTGATGCGTTGGATTCGTCTTGATGTGCTCTATCATGCTCATCCATCACATGTCGAAATCTTGTAATGGATCCACACCCACATGCTTGGGTGCAAAACCCATAAGTTTGGGTTTCACGCCCACAAGTGCTTTTGTGGCTCTCCAAACCTTGAACCCTAGGGCTTGGAGTACCTCCCAAGCTACCAAAAATCAACACTCCCTCTTAGCAAGTGAGGTACTTCCAAGACTAGGAATTAACCATCATCAACATCGACGACACTAGCCCATCTGGTGTTCATCATTGCAACATACTCTGTAGAATGAACCCGACAATCTTGGTAGTGTCTCTGCCACATCACATCTGAGCCTGGAGATCCCAAACCTCCATAGGGCTGCTCCCTCTAAGGCTAGACTCCCTCTGGGCCTACATGACTCCACTAGCTCAGTCTTGCAAGCACTTATCCTCCTAGATCAAATACCACTCGTGCAAATCCTTCCAATCTCGAATATCCAACATCATGATCCGATGAAGACTCTAGCCCGTCGACCTGTAGTCCATCACATGAAGCAATCTTGATCATGCTAATCTCCTCCATGCCAAAGAAGTCCTCGAGTTGTCCCAACCATCTTGAAAAGTCATAGGAAGTCCATGATCAACAACCCGCCCTACAACAAATTGTTCTTCACCAGGCTCTCCACCAATCCACCAGAACTCCCAGCTAATCTCGTTGTTAAGCCAGTCAAGACCACATCTCCAGGTCTTCAGCTGAACACTTTGCTCCATGATCTAGACACCCACAACACCCTCTGAGTTGCTTCGCTGTGCATGCTCTGATTCATTGGCCCTTCAAAGTAGCTTAGACATGCTCTAATACCATGTTGTTTTTCCACGATCTTGGTGTTTAGGTCAGAATCTTAAATCTCTGACGCTACCAAACCAAGAATCACAACGAAGCTGCTTTGCACAACAGAATGTAAACAACAGTAAATCTACTAGCGCACAAAATATACACAACTTTTTCCACAATTTTGTACAATAACCCAACTTCGTTATATTAATCCAACTGAATAATACAATTGTCTAGGGCTCCCATACCAGGGATAATGGCCCTCAAATATCCACTAGTACAAGAATACAAAACTGGGGCTTGGTGTCAATCCATCGACAACCAATCTAGCCTCAACAAGATACTCTGACCATCTGGCTGTAGCGCGCTCTCTCATCTCTTCTAGGTCGTACCCTATACCTGTCTGGTCCTTCGGCTCTTGATCTGTAGCACCTGCCTCTAGCAATGCTCCAAGTCCATCTGGCCACTGAATCTTGGCTGAACAATTTGCTCTCTCGTGGATCGTTCGTCCATCAACGCATCGTTGATCGTTCGTCCATCAACGCATCGTTGATCGTTCATCCATCAACGCATCAACACATCGAGATTCATGTTGAGTTGTTCACAACTCACAACTGCCCACTGCTGCTCCTTAGCTATTCAGGGACTTCAACCCACTATAGTCATTTTGCGCTGCTCCAATGAAGACTAACGTAGGGCACGAAGGGATGCCACCCATCACTGCTGCAAGTCTCTTCTCCGACAATGAACATGGGCTGCAACAAACTGCTCCTTTGGCTGATCAGACCTATGAGCTCCAAAAACTGCCACTCCTAGCAGTCAAGTCACCTTCCCTGCACTGCACTTAGGGCTCCATAGTGGGCGTGTTCACGCTGCCCTCCAACAGACCTAAAATTCCCAATACTACAACAATTCACGTGTCCTCTCCTAGGACACCATCCACCTGCAAATTATATCAACTCAAGAGGACATACATACGTGCAACCTTCTGCTGCTCCTCTTGACGTGACACCCAAACAACTGTTGATATAATTATCTCCTCGGATGTGCTCAACTGTCCAATTCTGACCTCCCATCCACTAGCATCCTCATCGCTATGGAGACATCTACAACAACCTACTGCTGTCACACTGCCTTGTACTTTGTGCACCTGCAAGTCTGGTTAGGGCACACTATCTAGCCCTAAACCCTTGCTCAAAACTCTTCGTTTTCTTTTCCAAACAAGCTTTCCTTCCTTTGCTGCCTTGCTAGCCTTGTTGTGCACCCTTGAAGACCTCAAGTCACTGCACAAACACTCCAACAAACCCACATTTGCTCCAGCAAGGGTCTATCCTTCAAACCACAGGGAAGACACCCCTGTTTGGGCTGTTGCCTGCTGCAGAAAGATGCGGCCTGGCTAGGAGAGCCTCCCTAGGCCCCACACATCACCAAAAAACCTACTCGCACCTTCCAGCAACTCTACTATTTCTGCGGCCTAAACAGAGTACTAAAAGCACAAATAGTCACAAACTTACCTCTGAACCAACGGCCTGATCTGGCAAGGAAGACGAGCTCAGTCATAGGAGAAAAGCTTCTCACACAGTGCTTCTAGCCCTCACCTTGGCTGCCTTAGGTTTGCGGCTCATTCTCTCAATGAACCTACACCCAACTCAGAAACAATACCCTTCAAGATGCTCGTCCTCCTCCTGCCCTAGCTGCCTCAGATTTCACTGCCAATGTCAGAGCCAACCTTGACGTTGAATGCACTTAGGATATATCAAATAGCTCCATTCTCACCTCTTATTTATATCCAACAAGATGGCTCCATCGAATGATAGAAAGAGGGCTGCCAACCTGTCAAGAAGTCTCTCAACAACTAGGCCGACTTCACCAAACCCACACTCTACATTCAAATATTCATTTCTTTTCAACTACAAGTTGGAATCAGATGATTTTCGATGCATCCGATTCATCTCGAGATGCACTATCATCGTCATCCATCACATGTCGGAATATTGTCATGGATCCACACCCACATGCTTGGGTGCAAAGCCCACAGATGTGGGTTTCACACCCACAAGTGCTTTTGTGGCCCTCCAACCTCCAAACCCCGAACCCTAGGGCTTGGAATACCTCCAAGCTACCAAAAATCAGCAACTAATTCTAATTTAAGTCCTTGTTTAGTAGATTCTTCTTGAACCTCAGGAAGTGAGGTATTGGTAACGCGTTTTCGGGCACCAGGTGCAATTGGAACTGCAGGCAAACTTGTAATGGATTCTCCTAGTGAAGCAGAGGAAACGGTTAGAGAGACACTTCCTTGAGTTTATACTTCTAAAGACGTTCCAACTTTCACATCCTCAGCAATGTCAGCATCCATTTTAAGTACATCAGCTTCCACTGTGGAATCTTGTTGATTAGTAGGTTCAATTCGAGGTTGCATTGTCTTCCTGCTAGTTTTTCGAGATTTCCCTTTTTCCTTTAACATGGTTTTGAACTGTTGAATCCTTTGCTCTTTCGTATCGGTACCTTTTAACAAGAATGGAATAACATGTTTCCACCTACTCCTTGGGTAAAATGTTGAGATGTGGGATTTGTAGTTAATGCCTGCCAATGTATCTGTCGAGCAACATTTATGGTAGTTACAGTGACAGGCAACACTAGGGACAACTACTGAACTAATTGCAGATGTACTACCAGTAGTTTGGTTCACTTTCCTAGAAGGTATAGAAACTGCATTCAGAGTACTCCCTGAAGTAGAAGGAATGCAAGGCAATGAAGGTGGAACATCCATAGTGCTAGAACGAATTGTAGAAATATCTGTGGCTACTAAGTCTGATATCTCTTCAAGATGATCCACTGCAGAAAAATAACTCACAGCCTTTTTATCTAAAGCTGTACTCTCACAAGAGGTTGAACCGCTTTTCTTAGCATTGTCCCCTCCAGGTTGCATTATAAATGAACTAGAAAATTCTGAGGAATCTGAAGAATCATGATCAATGGTACTGACTACTGAGATTCCCATTCTCCATTACACAATCAAGACAGGTTGGTTTGTCAGCAGTTTCTGTTTTAATCCTTGGTCCATTAATAACATCAATGTGCTTTCCTAAAGATTAATGTGTTTTCGCTGCTTGTTTCAATGGCCTCCCTAGTTCCTGCAAGACAGCATGTTAATGGGCCACCCTAACACCAGATCCATGCACTGCTGATTCAACAGAGACCATATTTCTACCAGCAAGACCTGAATACTGTACAAGGCTTCTTTCATGACTATCTTGGTTCACACCAGAGGAGTGAAATGTATGAGAATTTGATCCAGATACAGATGACCCAGTGCTCTACCCATACTACCACCTACAAAAGCTGATGTATACAGTTCTTGGGGTCTTCTCTCATTATGACATTGAGTGCAGATGACTCATTTTTGCAAAACACCAGTCCCATATGCTGATGCTCTAACAACGATGTTATCAATTTCACCAAAATTCATTTTATAGCTTTGTTGACTTCTCCGCTCAAAATTAAAGTTGCTTCAGGTCACAGATGATTTTGCTAAATCCCCAGTCCCAAAAGTTGGGGTACTTATGGCGTCTTCCCTCATCATTTATTTGAGCTGCAGTGGAAGGTGATGATGTGAGAGCACTAGCTTCATGTCCGGTAAAACCTCTATTACCAGCGCTAAAAGTTGATGTATGGTGATCATGACCAATAATCCCAGGCTTATTTTGAACCCCATCAATATTGCAAGGTGAAAATTTCAGTTGTCTATACCACTAGCCACTTTGGTTCTCTCATTCGGTGATGCCTGCTTAGCTCCCTTTGAAGGATCGTTTTCCCTCTCTGAAATCCCATAGCCACGTTCAAAAGATTGATGTCTTTTATTCTTTGCCTCTAAAGAATTTCCAGAGCCTAATATCAGAGAGGTGGCATGCTACATTTCTTTTCCTTTCATCTTCTCGCTTATCTCTGTGCCAGTTAATTCATCTGTAGAATGACCTGAATTATCAACTGCAAGACCCTCTGTGTGGTCTAGTACATTTTCCTTTTGTACCTCCCTTGCTTTTTGCAAGCACTCGTCCAATTCTTGTTAGGAGAGCATAGCCATGTAAACTGACGTGGGTGTGCCTTCACCCATTCTTCAGCTTGTTCTATCCTTTTTGCCAAGTTTTTGTTGTGCTCTTCACACTTCTGCCAAAACTTTGTGTACTCCTTCCCCAAGTGGAAAACTGATTCCAATTTCCAACAGCTCCATTTTTCAAATAAACACTTTAGGCTAGCAGGAGTGGTAGCTATGATACCACTGTAATATCCCTTGGGGTAAAAATGCCCTAGGGTCTGATACTAATATACTAATATCACAATACTGTTTTCAATTTTTTGCAAATAGAAGCAATATTGATTTTAGTAAACATTGAAACCAATGAATTAATTCCACCAATAGTCCATGCATATGCTATTGGTTCACAAGATACATACTAGGTTATAAATTCCATTCCTACTAAGATTCAGTTCTACAACAATTATTAATAATTCTACTTGCCCTAGTGCTATTAGTCTGACCTTCAGTCAGCCAGGCTTTTTTGCAATGGACGCTTAGGGAAAGTTGCCCTGAACAACCGGCTATCTTTATACTTGTGCCTCCTACTGCTGCAAAGCTACTTTGTTCAGACGCCTTGAAATTATCTTGAAGCTGTTGCTGGTGCCAGTATGGGTCTTCGCTGCCTCCAAAACTACTTATATGCCACAGAGAATTTTATAACAGACCTCGCTGTTCAGGATTGGTCAGTGCATGTGGTCTAATGTTTCTGTTTGGTGTCCAGGGATATGTCGCTGCCTTAGCATGAACTTGGGAGGTGGATTGCTACTTACTGGAGGTGATCCACAGCCCTAATTTGGGCCTCTGGAACCCAGCACTTCCACAGAGTAGTCCTTACAGAGCTTCGTGCCTCAGGAGAAGCTCTAGTACCAATCTGTGGCTCCAGTATCAATTCGCTGCTCCAAAAATTGTTTAGGAAGGGCACACTGCCTCAGATTTTTCCCTAGAGGGCCTCCGCTAACTCAGATGGGGGATTTATTGCTCCATAGAAACCTCATTGTCCTTGATTTAAGCCTCAGGAAACTCGGAATAGATGACGACTGTCATAGTGTGTCTCCTCAAGCCAAACCAGCCGCATAAAATCTCCTTGATTGCCAAAACTAGATGAAAAATGTCTTAGAAAGTTTCCCAAACAGGTCAGAGAATGAGGGGGGGATTGGCTAGGGTGGAATCTTTCACCATCGAAACCAATCAAAAGGATAGGGTGTCTTAAAACCCTTAGAGCCTTAGCTCACAAAACAAAAATATCCAGTCAACCTTGATGAGAATAATTTTTCTTGTCTCTCTTATTAATAGACTCCCTTTGGGGTCTCTTCTCCTTATTTTAATTTGAGGGGTTACAAGTTTCCCACCACTTATCCCCAATTTTGGCTTCCTTCCCAAGTTTTGCTCCAATTTACCCCATGCTTCCCCAAAAGCTTTGGATAATGGGTTTCCCCCTTTATCATTGACTATTGCCTATGGGGTTTGATAGGCTACTTCGTTCACTCTTGGGAAATTAATTAATAGGGAACATTATGTCATGAATATTGCCATCACCAAGAATAATGATCTTATTATCACAGGGAAAAAGGTTTGCAAAAACTTCTTGCTTAATGTTCATATTCTTGGTGGCTTCTGAATCAATCTACCAAGCACATTGAGAAGTAGAGATTAGCCTATAACTATTGATTTGAAATTAGCCTCCCATTTTGATATCAATTATACCTTTCTTCTTGATGAGCCTTATTACAACCTCTTCATCTGTCTATTTCTATAAAAGATCTATCAGTGACAAATTCATTTTTCTTGAGTCTTGCTCTTCCTAGAGTAGCAAGCCTATAACTTATTCAAATGTGGGAATTTCATTTCAAGAAGAGACAAAATGAAGTTACAACTTTTGATACTCAGAAGGGAGGCTATTAAACAGAACGACTATGAATCTCTTATCTTTAATGTCTATCTCAATTGATGATTTTTTTTTAGTTCCTGCATCTTTTGAACATGATTCATTATATTCCATGAGAAATATGCATGTTCCAACCCCCGTAGGGGTACAGATTGTGCCTCTCTGCACTACAAAAACTTGGTACAATCTCCCAGCCTGCTTGCTATATACAAAAAAGAACTTTGAGTGGCTATCACCGTACACCATACAAAAACAGAACTTACAATTTGGGCTTTGTTATCAGTAATTCGCCTAGCCAAAACATATGCAAAAAAGCTTCCTCATCATTTATAGTCCACATGAATTTACAAAAGAAAAGATCTGTCTTTAATCAGATATGTCCATGAAGAAATTAACGAGAGATAAAGGACCATCCAATAAATGTGGGAAATGGAAGTCCACTCAAAACCACAAATGTAGTCTCGTATCTAGCTCATCAAAAACTGAAGATGAACATTCTGAATTTTTAACTTGTCTTTTTCCCATTCAATAACAACTTTAGCGTCCCCAAGAACCTGTAACTTTGTTAAACTGAGATGTTTAGCACGCCGTAGAAGATTCCATAATGTCGCAAATTCAGCTTTCATATTTGAGCCAATTCCATGAGCATAATGAAGATGGAAAAATGAGAGGAGTTTAAATGAAGGACAACTCCAACTCTCCAGCAACAAGGATGGCCTTGACTGGACACATAAAAAATCCCCAGGGGATTTCATTATCTAGAGAGGGCAAAATTGGATCATGAGTTTTAGCCTTTTTAGGCTGACATTTGTAATCTCTGGTCAATTTCTGAATTGTATCATATACCACTTCCACCAGAATTATCATATCTTGAAAAGTTGAAAGAGACAGATTTTGTACCCGCCAAATAAAATGCAAGAAAAAGCTAGGAAAAGATCCATAGCTAGCGACCAAAACATCAAAGAGCCAGTTTTTGACACAATCCTCAAGACTAGGTGCATTCCACTTTGCTTAGGGCCCAAACTTAAGTACTATAGAGTTCCAAACTTGAACAATGAATGGACAAGAAACAAATCGATGGAATATCTATTCCTCATTCCCGCATAACGCACACCTGATTGGGCCTACCCAAACTCTCTTCAACCCATTGTTCCATGTAAGCAATTTATTGCTCAAGTCTAACCATAGAAGAATCTTAGCCTAAAAAATTAGTGTTTTGCACGAGTGAAGGGTACATTTTTGCTAGGGTCATGATAGAGGAGTTCAACAGTCATTGCCTCATACCATAGAGGGTCATGATAGAGGAGTTGATGAAATGCTGGTTTCATACCCTCATACATGGCATATCCAATGGAACCATTGAAATCCTGCCAATCCTAAATGGGTTCTAAAATCTTACTTTCTTTATATGAAATCTAGTGAGGTTGGAATCACTCTCAAAACATCCCAAAATAATTAATGAATGTCACTTTTATTTTAAGAATTTAACATTACCATTTATTACTAGGGTGAGTGAAATGGAGGGGGAAGAGTCTTTTTAAATAGCATTAGTTAGGGTCCTAGGGTTAGATATTATGTTGGAAAATAACCTTTTTTGGTTAAATTAGATTTTGGTGGTCCCTAGCTGCATTGCACGACACTGAAGAGAATTGGCCAGTTTGGTATGGAACCAGCTGATTCAGTGGAAGAAAGGCCGGTTTGGTACGGAACTGACTGATTCGGTATTGAACTAGCCTAAAATGGTCTAGAGCACCCATTTGCACCGGTTTTGCCTCCAAACTAGTCAGACCAGTTGGTTTCAGTAACACTGGTCTTCATAACGATTTCCCAAAGATCACAATTTGACAAAATTTGATCCATTTTTTGTTTCTAGGTGGGAAAGTTATTATCATTTAATTTTGAGACTTTTGGGCATCATGAAATTATTAATATTGGCCATATTCCCTATAACTACAAATACAATTTGCTTATAAGTCCAATAAAAATCAGAATCCGGGCATCATGAAATTATTAATATTGGCCATATGCCCTATAGCTACAAATAAAATTTGCTTATAACTCCAATAAAATCAGAATCCCTTACAACCCTTTTTTGAAAAAAAAAGCCTTATAACTCCTTTAAAAAATCAAACCGTACAAGTGAGAAACAAAATTTTCAGAGGTACCTTTGTTGTACAAGTTTAGTGAATTTCCGTACAATTGACCTTATTTGCTGACTGACAGCTATAGACTGATTTTTTTGTAGTCATACAAAATTACGAGTGACTGTACTTAAGTGAGTGACTGTATGATGTAAGTCATCTGCCATGCGATTTGGTGATATTGAGCCCCAGTACTATGTTTGTCATCTACATGTTCGTATGATTTCTGAGCAGCTGTAGGAAATTAATTGTTGAGACATCTATGTACAAATTTAAGCTACTGGACAGATTTAATTGTTCTGCAGTGCAGATTCAAGCTGCCTTACAAATTTATTTAATTATTGGTCTGTGCAATTTTTCTTCCTTTGCTGCTGTACAAGTTTGATAAACTGGTCTCTTGATCAAGCCTGTTGGTTTCTACAAGTTTTTCGGGGAGCCAACATTGTCTTGACACGATACTTTGAACTTGTCCTGGGTGACAATCATTATGGCTCTGATACCATGTTAAACTAGCTATAGAGCATATACAATAGACAAGTGAGAGAGTCTAAATGAGTGACGTATTATGTCAACGCGTCTGATTACATAAAGTGGTGTGATGTTTGTATCTAGCAAGATCTGTTATTCTTGTTAGGAACCACTCACCTAATTTCTTAATTTCATAATTACATCTAACATACTGTCATTTATTGCATACTACATAGTTACTTATTTCCACTTTATGATATTACATTATTACTCTAATATTTACTAATAGTGAAATAAACATTACAATGTTTGACAGTGGGCTGGTCCAAAAGATGGAATCACAAATGAACGCGATAATTCCAGAAAAATCTTCAAATGTAGTGATTTTTAGTGAATTGAAGCCATATGAGCCATCTCACTGCAGGGAATCTGCTTTACTCACACAATTAGAAGCTGCCATTTTCAGATTTTAACCTCCTCTTCCCAAGGATGCCCTTTTTGATGTCTGTATGAAGACACGTAGATGCTGTCATATTATCACGTGGTGGGTTGCAAAGACACATTGCCCACTCAAGCCAAGTGGCTGTCACAGTTAACATTTTAGCAATAGTTGGCCCATCTCCTATAGAAAGTTAGAAACCAAGGATGACCTCCTTCAAGTAGGGGGGATTGATGAGACTTTGTCTAGGGAAATGTGTGGACATGCATTATATTTATACTTTAATATACTTTTGTACCTTATCCCTTTTGGGTGATTTTACCGTTATCCTTGTCACTCGCCCCTTCACCCCTTCATTATATTTTGTTGTGTTTTTGTATTTTATCCTTGTTCCCTTTTTAGAGAACTTTATTTCTTATCCTTATCACAAACCTAACTTAGTCGTCTTAATCACTCTCCAGAAATTTGTACTTTATATGATCAATCCAGATGAGTGTATAGCATGTGTACAGTTGCGACAATCTTCTCTCATATCTGTTCTCATATGTTTACTTCTGTGAATATTTTTTCTTCCATTGCTGCTATAGTGCTCATATTCTGTAGACAAGTTATAAATGCCCACTTAAAACATAAGCATCCTGTGTCATTGATCTTGATTTTGCATATGTTTCTTCCCGAGCAAGCCAATTTTGGTCACAGATATTTCTAGTAACATTATCAAAGCCCGCTGTCTATATAATTTTAGTTTTTGGATGTTCCTCATCTTTTCTTTTATGAAGCAGTTTTTTTAAATCCATAAATATGGCTTCAACATATATGATAGAATTCAATTTTAGCACCTCAATATTTATATATACTGTACCTGCTACATTGATGTAGATTTTTCACATTATTAATGTCTAGGATTTCCAAGGTATTGAGTAGCTTTCAAATGTTTCATCGCCATAGCTGTTGTTTCAGCTTGCAATGATTTTCATGAGTACTGCTTGTTGCATTAGTTTAATTAGTAAGTTCTTATATGGATTTCCTGAAATCCCCCAGTTGTTTGAGTCCATCAATACAGCCATAAGATGGCGACATTTTTTAGCTAGTGCAATGTTAGGAAGGGTCGCACATTTGGAGCTAAGATTTTCAAAGAACTTCAAATTCTGATTTGTCCTTCTTCTCTGATGGTCTTTACTGGGGTTTTTGAACTCCCCCCACATTTTCTCCTTTCTTGTGTTAAATAGACTTGTTCCTTCTTCGTCATTTTTTTACCCTTTAATTTGCAAGGAGTGATCTCATGTTTCAGAAATGTGAAAATATGTTATTTACATTTTCTGGACAATTGGTGAAAGCACATTCTTGTTTTTCAGAGTCAGCACATGACACACACTTCTCCAATTCTTTGAATATCTTCATCATGTCCTCGTATGATCTTTCAATACACAACACTTTGGCGCCATCATCTTTGACACCAAGGTTTCTATTCTATCTGCAGTGTTCAAATTCAAGGTCTGATTAAATGCATCATATGAATATGCAAGACCACCTTTAACTTTCTTCTACGTGGAGGCAACAAAACGTGTATAAAGCATTTCGTCTTTAACCTATTAGTGCGTGTATGTTTTTATTTCCTTGTAATAGCCTTCAAATTGTTGGTGGTGTATCCGAATAGTTTCTCCCCACTTTGGTATCGAATTATAATTTTCTTCAACCCCTTCACTTTCATTCCTTAACAATTAGAACTCCTTTCTAGTTCCTGATTGTGGTCATTCCATTTGTGAACTGCCCTTCCATGTATTGGTAGCTGGCAATGTCCTATACTGTAACAGAGTGATTCTTTAGTTGTTCTTATTAGTCTACCCTTTCCTATCCATACTGTTTCACAAACATTACAATGATAATTAGTACCCTTGTAGTTTTCATTAAGGTCTGGCAGCTTTTGAAGATCTGCCAAGACAATCACCATTTTGCTCATTTGATACAATCTATCGTCAAGCACTTTTAAGCTCGTTAGTCTCTCTCTATTAAACAATCTAATATTCTGGCTTTCTATGGTAGAACTTTTCAAAACATTTGCCTACCAAAAATCTTCTCTCTGCTTCAGTGACAAATTGACTGCAACAACCTTCTCCCTTCTCCAAGACTCAACCATGTATTGTTTTCTTACACTTTCTTCATGGATATGCCACTGTAGTAAGATAGCTTGTAATGTCATATTGATAATGGCCACAAGCGAAAGATGTTACATGGGCCACAAGGCATGGGAACAAAATTTCCGAGAATGTTACTGTTGGAGTGAGAGAGGACACTATCACATCAACTCAGTGATTTACACCTTAATGCTAACTTCCTTGAATTGGCAAAGCTTTTGATGTTGGTTACGCCTTATAACCCATCTTTGTGTTAGAAGTCCATAAGTTGATGCTTGCTATGAATTGTTAGCATTTTTTTGCATCTCAGATTTCAACTCTACTAGAGTTTCTGGGTTAATCAACTACAGCAGCATATACTTTTTTCTCTATCAACCAAACAATAAGGTATCTCATTGAAACAAACACTAAATCATAAATGAACTTGATAGATGATTCCCAGCCCTTATGGGCTCCTGAAGTAGAAAAAGCCGATCCACATTTAATATTATTACATCAGATTTATAACAGCTAGAAAATCTAAGTAAATCTGCCTCCTGTTACATGAATTCAGCTTGATAATCCAGCACTATTAAGTTATTAACTAATCATCACGAGAAATATGCTGTAAATTATATCTGCAAGTACAGTAATTTAGGATATGAGCACTTCATATTAACATAAGAATGAAGTATAAATATATACTGATAGGCTGTGATAACCATTAAACTATTACAAGGTAACGACGACACTACTCCATAATCCTATCCAAGCATTACAAGGTAGCCTGTGATGGAGCAGCCAACTTCACTTTGGAGGAATTCCTAGCTTTACGAGTTGTAGGTTAGGATTTGACAATTGGTGTGATGCTAGCTTGATGTGGCAGAAAGTCTTGACTCTCAAACTACACAGGCCTGTTAATAGCAGTGAAAGCCCATCCCCATCGAGGTTAGAGCCGGTGCTGGTGCCTGTCTCGTGATGCGCCACTGTCCATCCCAACGCAAGAACCACCATTTAAACATAGACTCAGGAGGTGCTGGTTCCTATCTCTCGAGTCGCCACTGTCTATCCCAACGCAAGAACCGCCACTTAAACACAAACTCGGGAGATTTTCCTACAGCTGAAATTTAAAACGATAAAAGAGAAATATTGCTCTCTGGTCTGAACAACTTCGAAGTTCGTATTATGGTATGCACAGGAAGACATTTTTATAGTTTTTCCTTTGGTTGTTTTGCAGAGTGTAAATTTGTAATAGAATCAATTCGCTATTTAGTGGAACTTGTGGTCTGGTTGTTGAAACTTGAAACTTGAAACACGTTCTAATGGTGGTCATTTTTAATTCTAATTTCTAGGTAGTCTAGTCACCATTGGTTGTAAAATTGTATTTGAATTGCTATTTGCTATAAATCACAACAATCTGCAACAAGGGAATCACATATTTCAGGTGTGACCAAAGGGTTTCAATTTGAAATTTATAATTAATAGTTGTACATTTAATTTCAAAGTTTTTAAGTTATAGGAAGCCTGCCTGCATGAAGATTCATGTAAAGATTTTGTTTAGGTCTCTTTGCTTCTGTACATCAAATTTTATTTTATTTAGCACTAAAACACAATTTAAAAAATTCATAGACCCAAACTTTTGATCCAAGGCATGGAAACATGTGAAGAATTAAGGGACAGAATTTATATGCCTTTTATGTGGAAAACAATTTAGTGGTACCTTAACGAGAGTAGTGGACCATTTGCTTAGTATTTCTAATGGAAATGGAGGTGGTGTGGAGGGATGCCCAGTGATATCTGATGAGCAGAAAGATGTAGTGAAACAAGATTATGAAAAATCAAAAGAAGAAAGGGGAAGAAAGGAAATCAAGAGGCAACAAATTCAGAGGGAAATTGCCATGTGCTTTTCAGCTAACATGACTAACATTCCTCATGTCACCTCAAACTTGTTTGGCTCAAGTTCCACCCCAACAAAAACAAGTGAGGCATCAACCTTGAATGCATTTTGGAAACCTGTAGAGAAGCAACAAGTTGATGATGCTGTTGCTGAGTTTTTTTATGCATGTGGAATTCCATTTAATGTGGCTAGGAGCCCATATTTTAAAAATGCATTAAAAAAGGCTGTTGCTTTTGGAAAGGGTTATGTTCCTCCTTGGTCTGAGGCTTTAAGGACCACACTGCTAAAGAAAACAAAGGAAAGAGTGACAGAGAGGTTGGATTGTATTAAACAGTCTTGGAAGTATACAGGTTGCACTATTTTGAGTGATGGTTGGTCAGATTTATGCCATTGATCATTGATCAATGTACTTGTTTCTTGCCCTCGAGGGGTGTTTTTTTTGAAGGCTGTTAATGCAATGGATCAAGTGAAGACAGCTGAATATATTTTTCAAATTTTGGATGAAGCAATTCAAGAGGTTGGTGAGGAAAATGTTGTCCAAGTTGTCACTGATAATGCCTCAAATTGTGTTGGTGCAGGAAAGATTATTATGGAGAAGTATAAGACCATTTATTGGACCCCTTGTGCAGCTCATTGCTTGAATTTGTTGTTGCATGATTTAGCCAAATTTCCATGGATCAATGAAACAATTTGAAGAGCCAAAACAGTTGTAAACTTTGTCATTAACCATCATCTCACATTGAGCATATACAGGAAAAATGCAACTAGAGAGTTATTGAGGCTTGCTGATACAAGGTTTGATACATTTTACATTACTCTTAAAAGAGTTGTTGAAGGAAAGACAAGCATAAGAGCTATTTTCTACAATGCTGAGTGGGAGAGATCTCACCTTTCAAAAGAAGAAAAGGCAAAGAAAGTAGAAGAAATAATGTTAGGCAACAACTTTTGGCAAAATGCTGAATAAGTTTTAAAATTGTGTGGTCCAATTATTGATGTCCTCCGCATGGTTGATAGTGACAAACCTTGTATGGGTTTTGTTTATGAGGGGATGGATCGTTGCAAGGAAGCCATTGCAAGTGCTTTCAATAATATGGAAGCTGATTACGAAGACATTTGGGAGGTAATTGATTGAAGATGGAAGATGACGTATAGTCCTTTGCATGCAACAAGAAGCTATTTGGGCCCTAGACTATTCGGGTTATCAAGGCATCAAGATGAAGAAGTCATGAGTGGAATTATGAGGCTATTGAAAGGCTAAATCCAGATCTATCAGTTGCAACTTTGATCAGATCACAACTTCGAGCATACAGGTTAGAAGAAGGGATATTTGGAACCAAGGCAGCAAAATACTATAGGACTAACAATGCTCCAGCAGTTAGGTGGGATTTTTATGGATCAGGGGCTGAAAATTGAAAAGGTTTGCAATTCGTTTCTTGAGCCAGGGATCATGTGCAACAGCATGTGAAATGAATTGGAGTGCCTTCAAGCATATTCATTCCAAGAAAAGAAACAAACTATTATCTGGGAGATTGGAAGATCTTGTTTATGCTCGTAGTAATCTGCAATTGGCTTTAAACAATGTGGCAAAAGATTCAACCAATTCTTCTACTCCATGTTTCAAGCCTGTTATAGATGCATCAGGTGATGCAGATGATTATGCCACTGAGAGTGATAGAGATAGAGTTAGACCTGCATACAATTATGAATCTAATGATCATGCTTCTAGTGGTTTATCTGTCCCTAGTGCTCTTGATGATATAGAGCTTTTTGATGTAACAAGTAGGGCACAGGAACGTCAAGAATAAAACTTGTGTTCCACTTCTAGTAAAACTTCCTATTAGATGCTGAATTCTGTAAAACTATTTAAACTTATGGAACATGTTTATGTCTTGATGTTATGTTTCATGAACAATTTTTAACTTTTAAAGAAAATGATGTCATTTTGATTTTGAAATATTTGTGTATAATCATGTTAGTAGGCAATTTCAATTTTTTTATTTCTATCATGACTTTGGTAACATGTATGATTTTTGTTTTGTTTTGTTTTATTTATTATTATTATTTTTTTTACGAGTTCATTTATTATATATATTTTAAATAAATTTCTTAGTGTGTCAAATTTTATTCCAAAGAATTTCACTGTTGAATTTTTGTCGAACTTCATGTTCGTCAAATTCGAACCAGGTGACATATGTTGAAATTTTGGCACAACTAAAGGAGAAATTTACCTTAGAAAAGGATCTCTCGTTGCCCCATTAAGGAAACAATATTTAATTTAATTTAATTAAGTTGAAAGGAAATTTTTTTTTTGTAAGCTTGGTAGGACTCTGATTTTCATGTCCATTACACACCCCGGGGGAAGGGTAGCCCAAGATTTGAACCCAAGACTTCTGGTTCGGTGAGATTTCATTTCCACAGACAATGCCACTTGAGCTACCCCATGCGGACTAAGTTGAAAGGAAATTTGATTTTCCTATAAAGAGGGAAAAATTATTGTGAGAACGAAATTCAAATTTGAAATTTTATTTTTGTTCCCTCCTATTTGAGGTCAGTTCCAAGCTCCCATGTTGGCTAACCTCAAATGGTCACGTCACTACATACTTGGAAACTACTATATATCTCCCATGAATAGTTGGAGGAAGAGCATGTCTAAGGGTCTCAGAAAGCACTTATTCTCACAATCATTGTCTCGTATTTGGCACAAAACCCTTGCTCTCTCGCTTGGATGACTAAATAGTTCTCGTTTTGGATTGGCATGTGATCTCTTTGTCCTACAAAAACTACTCTCGCATCTGCTTCAACACTCTCGCATTGGCATTCTTCGTTCTGAATCATAACCTCGCACCTTACACGGTCTCACATCCTTGCATTGGTCTTGCTTTTCTATTCTAGACATGATCTCGACATCGATCTTGCATCGCTACACCGAATAGATAATCTTGCATCACTGTAATAGCATGTTTATCATCTTCGAGGTTTGTTGCATTGTGATTCATCGTAGAGGTTCATTACTTTTAACGCTCTAATGTATAGTCTCAGCTCTGCGGTTTTCTTATGGTCTCATTAGTTAAATTCCGCGTATTATATATATTATGATCTTGGCGTTATAACATATAAATGTTGGCACAAAGAAACACTGGGAAAAAAATCTAGTGAGGAGAAATTCCTCACTCCACAAGCAAATCCCGACACTGACTTCAACTCAAATTGAGCTGTCCAAACTGCCTCTGCGCAGTCACTGCATCACCCTAACACAGTTGCTGTTGCTCTCAGCTTGGAACAACTTGTCCTCAAGCCGTTTGACCAACTGTTGTGTGGGAAAACGTCTCTCCTGGTCTCTGGAACCTTTGCCCAACATCTGGCATTGAAATTCTGCTTCTCCCCAACAATTCCAGTTTGCCTCTAGAGGCTATTGCGCTGCTCCGCGTTAGCCTCTCTGTGGATTTCTGGCGTCTATATGCAAATGCACTCAACGAATTTGGAAACCTTCCTTTGACTTCACTGTCTTTGCCCCTCTTTCACTGTTTCGATATCACTAGCTCTCTCTCCGGCAACTGATTGCTGCTACTTAGGAAATCGATCTGCTCATGAAATCGAACTGCTTAAGTGATTTCTCCAAGCCCTATCACTTCTTCTTATAATCCCCTGTTGAGACTTAAACAACCAAGATTAGATGTTAATCGATGTTTAGGATTAACTTGAAGTCGATTTGTGTGAGTTTCTAGAACATTCACACCTTAATTAATTTTGATTAATTAGTCATATTTCCTAAGTTTAGACTTAGGAAATATTTAAAAACTGACTAATAATCTAATTAAGTCATTTCTAGGCGGAATTTCCAGAAATGATTTCTGTGTTTTGGAGATCTTATGTATTCTAGCCTCTCCACAAAATTTCAAGGCTAGAACACATCGGATGCTACAAAAACTAATACTATGACTCTTGACCAAGACCCATCCAAGACCAAGTCAAACTTCTCCTTGAAGCACTTCCTTCTCACAAAGTCAACTCAAGTCAAACTTGCCTTATAACAACCTTCACTTCTCCTTTGACCAAGAATTTTGACTTGCAACTTTCACTACAACTTTGACCTCTCTTACTTGCAATTTTCGGCCTCCTGCAATTACTGCACTTCGCATGTGTGACAAATTTGGGGCAGTTTGATTTCTCCTTTCCTTCGCTTGAGAAGTACTTTCTTTCTTGATAATTTGGCTTCTTAAACCAGTCTTCTTGGCACTAATAACGAGACTTATTGATGGCTTTGTAATTTGGTCTACTTGTAGTAGATGGATGCTTTAATTTACTTAGCACGCGTGAGAGATTTGAGCCCCAAAACAATCCCTTTTAATCCGTCGCTTTTGATTCTTCTTCCTCGCTGGTTATTGCTTGTCTTTCTGTGTTCTTGATCAAACTTTTTAAGCTGAATGAATGTCCTTTGGATGAGGCCGAGTGTTTCTATTTACAGGCTTCCTTGAGTGCCCTAACAGGCCGACTTGTTCCTCTTGGTAGGTCGACTTGTCATCCTTTTGAAGGCCGACTTGTTGTAGCATGGTGACAAGATCTTGGAGGGTCTTTAACTCTAATTTAGACTTTTGCAAATCTTATGACTTAGTAGTTGGCCGACCTTATGACTTAGTAGTTGCTTGTTGAGTTACACCTTTCGCGTAAAGGCTTGCCTAAAAGGATAGATTTTTTGTACTAAGAGTGAGTAAAAGTGAGTAAAAGGTCCACCATTGTAACACTCTTTGTAAGGATCCTAGTGACTCGAGTAAGAGACGAAAGGAAAGAGCTCTATCCACAAAACCTATTCTAGCTTGCCTAATTAAGGGGAAGGTCCACAACCCAAACAAAAAGAAGAATATTTATTTTGATCCACAGGACAAAGGCACGATCTCCAATCCCCTAGGCGTCCTTAAACTCCTAATTACCAGTTAGTTATGGTCGGGATATAAATGTTTTTCGGTCAAGTGCGCACATTGTTTTGGTCAGATTTCAAAAGCCAAACTATGTTCCAAGCAAACATTGTGCCTGCTCTGAACCAGGTATTTCCATTGATTAATCAATAATCAATCTTTAAAGAAATATAATATTTCTCTGTAAATTTTCTTTACAATATACAATATGCCCAAAAGGGTCTTCCATACATGACAATGAGTCTTTATAACCTGTTGACTCAAAGACAAGCCCTAGAAGCGCTCAATGGGTGCTTGACCTATAAATCAAATAACTTTGAGCATGAAACCCATGCCTCAAGAGTGACTAATAATTTTATTTTTCTCTTTTTATCAAATACATAAAATCATGATTACATATGTCATTATGAAGACCAAACCTAGTATATATTTCAACAATATATATATATATATATATATATATATATATATATTGAATAATGTATGAAGAAATTGATATGATGGTTACAAATGAGGGCCCCATATATATACGTAGGTGGGATGCCCTTTTATGAACAATCTTGTCCTTTCATAATTATTAATAATACTTATTACTATATTATACTTATTATTATATTATTTTATAGTTTGCACATATTTATGTTCAAAACATTCTCTTCCCCTTAGAAATGCTTTGTCCTCAAAGAATATTGATGAGAAGACTTGATCTATTTTCTTTGCCTGGTAATGTTTTCACATCCTTCCCAATTCTTGGAGCTGTTATCTTCGATGATACAAGGCGGTATGAATCTGTGAGTGTTGGACAAATTTGTCAAATTGCAAAATGATCCAACCATCCCAATTTGATCTTCTGAGGAACTTTGCACTTATTTGATATCTAAGACAAATTGTTGTAATGAGACTTTTGTGCTGGCAACAATATTTTTTGGAGGACAAGTCATTTGTTTTTGTCATGAAAGATATTGATTCATTCATTGGTTAAGATGTTAATAAGGAGTTTTTGTTACATAATTTTCCTCTTATCATGCTTGTGGCATTTTCTTGATTTATTTCAAGAATATGATTTCTTTCACGCACTAATGTTGCTTGGTTAATCACTGTTCTTTAGTTAGAATTTCTGTTGTTTGTATGCAACATCTAAGTAGGATTTCTTTTGTTTGTACGCCAACATCTGAGAATGTTTTGAAATTACTTGGGTTGGCATCTCTGTGAACCCTGAGATTATTGGGATCTGTATTTGTTCCCTTCTCCATAATTTGAACTATTTTACCTAAAGACTTCAATGCTTATGTTTGGATAAGTTGTTCTATTCCATTTCCAATGATTGTTTATCATTTTTAAGCTTCTTGATATGAGTGAGTAGATTTTGATTATGTTTCTTGAGACGTGAAAGTTATTTCACTTTTGATTTATTGATTTTATCCTTAATGTTTTGATACTCAAGTTTCTCATATTTTAATATTATAATTTCTTCTAACAACTTTTGATTAAGGTCCTTGAAGTGAGAATTCCCTCCTTCTCGTTATGATGGACATTCATTCAGTTTCTTCTCGAAACCTCCCTTGTTCTAATTTTTGTTGTAGCCTTGGACTGCTTGACTTTTGCAAATAATTTTTAATCATGATTTTTTAAGTGAGAAATTTCTTGGTTTTTATTCTCGATAACTTTGTCAAATTCTTTTTACATCCTTGATATCGATTTTTTATTTTCTTGAAGCATCACTATTGAAATATTTTTAAAGTCATTTGATGAAATTATTATCGAATTTCACTTCATTGTAATGTTTTGCAATGTCCTCATTTTCGTCCTACAAGAAAATGTCATTTTTTTCCTCCATGTTTAACATTAAGGTTCCCAATTTTTCATATTAGGGTAACCCAAGAATTCGGTAGATCTCTTTTTTAAACATAGTTACAACAATGAATTGAGATATGCATTTATAATCATCAATTGTCACATGCAAGTTGTTAATTTCATATTTGATTGTTGCAATTTTTTTTCCCACCTATATTTGACTTGGAATTGATAATTGATTTGCTAAATTAATATTAATGTAATTTTCTTTGCTGTTCATGTTGATAACGATGTCAATTTCTTTTCTTTGAACTCTCTCGATTGCAGTGAATAATCCACAACATGATGAAATTGAACAATCTTCCTTCTTTTAGTTTTGAATTATTCCTTTTCTTTTTAATTATTTTTTTGGTAATTATAATAAGCTTCAATATTGGTATTTTTCCTTTTATAAAAATATAATTTTGTTCGACAATTTTTTTCTTTGGTGAAAGATGATCTTTTCATGCCTTCCCCCTTTTATTTAAATTATTTTATGTAATACTTAAAGGCCCCTTATAAGTTTTTGATTAAATATATATAGTGACTATATATACATATTTATTTTACTTTACTTCTTTATTTAAATAGTCGCTTTAAAGTTTATATGTATTTATTAATCCAATGCTTTTCACTGATTTATTTTTAGGATGTTTGTGTTTTTTTCTCAAAATGAAAAAATCATTATTAATATGACGAGTCGTGGAACTTCTACTTGTGCAAAATGAAATTAGTTTTAGACATTCATGTCCCATGAAAGTGTGTGGCCAATGGTGTTTTGATGGTGGTTGTAATTTAAATATATTTTTGGTGAAAACTCGAGATGCAACAGAGTGATTAAGAACAGACGTAATCCACTGGTTTGGTTGATTAGATAAGTTGAGTCTATCCACCTTTTGTTTGGCAGCTGCGATTTATTGTAGTGCTTCACTTGGACCAAACATGCTCTTAGATATGATTTTGTTGTTTAATGGTGGCTAGGCCTTCTCGTTAATGAGTGTAGGGTTCTTTGTTGAAAAATGTGTAACTAGGTTCAATCTTCATAAATATGAATGTACTTTTGATTCTTGTATAGTGTAAAATGAAAGAAAAATTATTGTTATAGGTCAAGCAACCATTGAGTGCTTCTAGGGTTTGTCCTAGGTCAAGAAGTCAAAATAGTCATTGTCATAAGATGAAGACCCCATCGGGCACATTGTAAACTGTAAAGAAAATTATTTTTGTCCTTAAATGTGTCAAAATACCCTTCAAGACCAAGTCAGCTTGGTAGCTGTCAAGTCGACCTAAAATAAGGATCTATGTCCACATTGAGAAGCCTATATAAAGGAGGAAACTCGACCTCCTTGGATCACATCAATCACTCACTCATTGAAGCGAAGGAGTGAGAAGAAGGCAATGAAGAAGGAAGAGGACGAAAGAGACTTATCTTTGAGCTATTTCTCTCTCACATGTGCGAAGGAAGGCTAGGGTTTTTGTAGCTAGTCTAGGGTTTTCTTTTGTAGGTTTGATCTTGAAGAAGGAAGCGAAAGAAGGTCAACAAAAGTCACAATATGCCATCCCCAACCTCCAAAAAGAAGAGAAAGCCAATCGAAGGTTTGAGGAAGCTTTGGGAGGCCAGAAGAATCTCACATGTGTCACTGGAACTGCTGTAGGAGGGACAAAAATTTCAGACCTGCAGTAGAGGTCGAAATTCTAAAGTTGAAGGACGAAGTTGTGCTACTGGAAGAGATTTGACTAGGTTTGACTTGGACAACAGAAGCATGTCATCAGGAAGGGTTGGACTTGGTCTTGGTCTAGGGGTCTTGGAATTCATCAATTGAAGAATCTATAAGAAGAGAAGAGATTTGTGGGTTTTCCTCTCAAATGAAGATATTTTGGCCTTGGCTTGCAACCTATATTCTGTGTTATTGTTCTTCTTGTTTTGGTAGTTGTTTGATGATACACAAACATAATAATAAGTAAAGAAGCTAAATAAGTAAGAAAGGTAAAAAGACATCACCAACAATTATCAATAAAAGAGAAATCACTTTAATCATTTCCCTCTAGATTTGTCAACATGGTATCAAAGCTGAGGTTTCTAAGAGCATTATGAAGATCCCTACTACTTTGAAGAACGTTCTAAAGAAGTGTTCAAAGGTAGCAAGTCATCTCAAGAAAGGTATCAAGATTCAAGGAAGCATGGTATCTCCTATTTACTCCAAAGAAAGAAGTGATCAAGACAAAGGACGAAGCACTCTTCTCAACACTCATTGGCATATTTCAAGATGAGAACATTTGGGTGATCGATAGTGGAGCATCAAGACACATGACCGGTCATCACAAGCAACTAAAGACATTGTCAAAAGGAAAGTCTTCTTACTCCATAAAACTTGTTGATAATAAGCTCTATCTTGTGAGAGGAATTGGATCAACCTCGATAGAGCTGGAAAATGGAGGCAATATTCATCTCAACATCCTATTTGTTCCAGGTTTGCGTAAGAACTTACTCTCCATTTCAAGTCTAGAAGATAAAGGTGATAGAGTGGCTTTCATTGATGGAAAAGTTGTAGTATGGGGTAAAAACTCAAGCATTGAAAATGGTAGAGTGATTATGATTCGTGAAGGAAGACTTTATGGGTTGCTATCTCCTCTTGCTCAAGCTTTAGTTCACATTGAAATCAACGCATGTGAACTTTGGGATAGAAGATTTGGTCATCTCCATTTCAAAATCCTCCTTCCAACTCTAAGTTCAATAGTAAATGGAATCCCCGAACTGAAAGAAGACGCGAAGGAGTATGAAAGGGATGTGCATTGGGTAAGAACACCAAGAGAACATTTGGAAGCAACGCTTCACGGTCAAAATAAATCTTGGATCTTATTCATTCAGATGTTTGTGGTCCTATGACTCCTAAATCACTTGGTGGTCATCTATATTATAGAAAGAAGAATCAAGATATTAAGATTCGATAATGGAGGAGAATATACATCCAAGAAAATCATAGCTTTCTGTAAGGAGTTTGGGATTAATAGGGAGATGATAGTCCCATATAATCCCGAACAAAATGGAGTTGCAGAACGAAAGAATCGATCCATTGAAGAAAGTGTATACCTACCGAAGTTTTTGCGGGGTGAAGCTACAAAGACAATTGTATACATACAAAATTGAAGTCACCATAGGGCTCTAGATAACAAGACTCCCAAATAAGTGTTCATTGGGAAGAAACCAACCATAGATCATCTTCGAATTTTTGGTTGTCTTGTGTATATTCATATACCTAAGGACAAAAGAAAGAAGTTGGATCCATTTGGCAAGAAGGGAACATTTGTGGGCTACAGTAACTCTTTTAAGGCCTCTAGGATCTACATAAAGGAAGGGCACCGAATAAAAGTCAATGAAAATGTGATTTTTGATGAAAGTATTGCATTCAAGAAATCAAAGGATTTCCCTATGGACTCTGATGATGAAGAACATCTGGTGTTCGAAGAAGTTACCAAGGAAGAAGAAGAATCAAACCATGAAGATGGTCCCTGTGAACCTATACAACCTGTGGTAATTCCCGAATCTAGAAAAATACCTAACTGGTTGAAGTCTACACTTCTAGATGCGGAAGGTCATGGAGCAGCTCAAGGTACATTAAGGGAAGGCAAGAAACCCAAATGATATTCTGGGTATGCAACCTACATGACAAAACTAATAAAATCTAAGCCATCCACTTTTGAAGATGTTGTCAATGGCCAAGAATGGAAGGATGCCGTGAATGAAGAATATCAATCAATAATGAAAAATGGAGTTTGGGAGATCGTACCTAGGCTCGAAGACAAATTTGTGATAATTTCCAAATGGCTCTACAAGATCAAACATGCAACAAATGGAAGGATTGACAAGTATAAGTCAAGATTTGTGGCTAGGGGTTTCTCTAAATTTGAAGACATTGACTATGAAGAGACATTTTCTCCAACAACAAGGTATACAACTATACGTTCATTGGTCTCTTTGGTAGCATCAATGGGATGGAACATCCACCAAATGGATGTCAAGACTGCATTCCTGAATGGCACAATTGATGAGGAAGTCTATATAGAACAACTCTTGGGGTTTGAAGTTAAAGATAGAAAGGCATATGTTTGTAGATTAAAGAAGGCATTATATGGCCTCAAGCAAGCTCCAAGGGCATGGTATGCTAGGATGGATTTATACCTACAAAGATTAGGCTTCACAAAGAGTTCTGCGGATCCAAACCTTTACATTAAGGTTGTGGCGAAAGAGCCAGTAATCATTCTTCTGTATGTGGATGATCTTCTCTTGACAGGTGTGGAAGGTCAAATTGAAGAATGTAAGAAGCAACTAGCAACAAAATTTGACATGAAGGATCTAGGGCTAATGCATTACTATTTGGGATTGGAAGTCTGGCAAGGACCCGATGAGATCTATCTAGGTCAAGGAAAGTATGTGATTAAGATGTTGAGGAGGTTTGACATGATGGATTGCAAACCATTGGAAACCCCGATGATCACAAACCTGAAAAGACTAAGGAGTTCCTAATCATCTGTGGATCGTTCCAAGGATAGACAATTGATTGGCTCACTGATGTACTTGGTGAATACTCGACCAAACATATGCTTTGCAGTAAATTTTCTTAGTCAATTCCAAGTGTAGCCAAAGCATGATCATTGGATAGCAACAGAACATAAACTGAGATATCTGCAAGGAACCATACACTACTGCTTGAAATATGATTGGACGAACGATGTCCACTTGATTGGATATACAAATTCCGACTGGGGAGGTAGTGAGCAAGATGGAAGGAGCACTGCAGGAGGATGTTTCAGTTTGGGATCCTCTGTGGATGAGCAGAAAGCAAGAAACAATTGCTTTGAGTAGTGCTGAGGCTGAGTATATTGCATCCTGTGAAGTAAGCAAAGAAGCGGTATGGTTGATGAAGCTGCTATCCAACTTATTTGAAGGACCAATGGCCCCTACAATGATACATTGTGATAACACCAGTTGTATACGATTGCCTGAAGACCCAATGTTTCATGGAAAGACAAAGCATATCAACAACAAGTATCGCTACATTTGAAAGCTAGTACAAGATGTGCTGTAGTTACAATATATCTCCACTAATGAGTAGGTAGCTGACATATTGACAAAATCTCTTCTTAATAAGAAGCTTGTGTATTTGAGAGACAAGCTTGGTTTGCTTGATGTATCCTCCTTGGTTGAGAGGGAGAGATAGGCACATCATTCTTGTCTTCACTTGGTAAGACAAAATGGAGGATTGGGTAAGCAGTTGGCATTCGATATTCTTTGAGGATGAAGTAGGGCATCCAAGATAAGAGTAGTCGTGGACCAATATTCTTAGAGGACTAGCTATCCAAGATAAGAATAGTCTAAGGAAGGTCATACTCTGTGAACACCTAGGTGGGGTATGTACCTTGAGAGACAATGATGATTGTGTCTATAAATCATTGGTCCCGCCAACATTGTGCTTCGATCTTGTGGAGAGAGCGCTGTTAGTCAAGGGCTTGCTATATGACAATGTTGGTTGATATGATGCTATACAGATGGGTTACCAATCCGATTCTTCTTATGAGATCTCTTCAAATTGAGAATGTCCATGTACCATTTATGAATACCTCCCTAATTAAGAGGGAGTGTTGAAAAATGTATAACTAGGTTCAGTCTTCATAAATACGAAATGTACTTTTGATTCTTGTATATTCTAAAATGAAAGAAAAATTATTATTATAATTTTTGAGCCATAGGTCAAGAACCCATTGAGTGCTTCTATGGTTTTTCCTAGGTCAAGAAGTCAAAAGAGTCATTGTCATAAGTTGAAGACCCCATTGAGCACATCGGGATTAGAAAACTTGGTTTTGATACCAAATGTGATAACCAAACTATGGCTCAATTGTTGACCTATGCATTCTAGTACCATTATCAGAATGGGGCAGTGCTGAGGAGGTGTCTCTAGGATGTATATTTCATAAAAAAATGATCACAAATAAAGATTAACGTTAGTTCAAAAATGCATGCATGTGAAAGTGTTCCTTTTCTAAAATACTATGTAATAATTAATAATGTAAAAGGTTGTTTATTTTGTTTCTATCACCAAGGTTGCTGCTATGAGGATTATTGAAGATGCTAATGTGCATTTTTGCCTATAAATTATTTTGCCATGTGGAGTGGCAAATTGGAATTCTAGTAGAGAGCATCTTAAATAACTATTCATCGATCACAATTGAGTTCATCATTTGTTGGCTACATTTAAATTTATAGGGTTAAGGGTAGGTGTGCTCAATTGTTCCCATATTTATTAAATATTTGTAAATTTTGTCATCATCTTATTTGCTAGAATTGTGTATTTATCTTGTTTATTTTGTGTCAAATACATTGAAACCATCTTATTGGGGTATTATTTTCTTGTAATAAAGTGTATCAGATGTTTTTTATAATTTACTAAAAATGATACAAATTAAAGGTTATTCTGACAACTACTAAAGTAACACAGACTTGAAAGCTTGTTCAGTTGCTTATTTTAATCATTTTGCATCTTTTGGATTCCCTTGTATTGTGAGGAAGGATATTTTATTATTAATGTTCCAAGTGTTGAAGAATGTAACTAGTGTCGGTCTTGATATTTGTACTTGTCAAAATAAATTTTATTATTAAAGAAAATGACTTATTAAAGCATGGGTTTCATGCTTGCATCAATGTTTTTTAGGTCAAAGTCTCCATTGAAGGCTTCTAGGTTTTGTCTTGATTCAATAGTCATTGTCATTCTTATTAGACCCTTCTTGGGTTTTTGTATCATGTAAATATAATTATTTTGAAGTCAAAAAGGTTATTTGTCACCTCCACACCAAGTCGACCCTGTCCCCATGAAGTCGGCCTACATAAGGGCAATTGGACCCAACAAAAAGGCTATATATAGAGAGGCAACTCGACCTATTTGTCACACTTAATAAGTTCGACCTACAAGAAAGAGAAGCAGAAAAAGAGAGTGAAGTAGCTGGAGGTGCGAAGTTACCAGGTTGTAGTTGGGGCTGAAATTTTGTTTCTATTGTGGGTCCAAAGTTTTGAAGCCGAGGGCCAAAAACCTGTAGTTGGGGGCCGAAATTTTGGATTGAAGCTGCTATTGGGAAGCTGCCAATTGGAGACTTTGACAAGGATCATCTATTGGAAGGAAGGGATGATTTGGTGATTGGAGGAGATATTTGACTAGGTCTATAAGGTCTTGGATTACCTCATCTTGATGTGAATCTACTAGTGGAAGAGTTGGATTGGGTTTTCCCCTTGGAGGGGTTTTGCCCTCTCTAAGTGCATACATCTTGTTTCTCTTGTTCTTGTGGTCTTCATATACATTTAATTTGGTAATCGCTTAATGAAAGATAAACTAATAAAGAAGTAAAATAAGCTAACATAATTCACAAGTAATTATCAAGAAAGATGAATCAAACCCTAATTCCTATAAGCATTGATTTCTCAATACTAAGAATGGTAGTAGATACGGTCTAGTTAAAATGATATCGATGATTGAACTCTTATTATGGTTGCAACCTATGCTCTTTTAGAAATGGCAGTCATGTTATGCTGATTTTAGCACATCCTCTAGATTTCATAACACACACTTACATTGTCATAGTATGTAACATGGGTATAGCGAAAGCGAGAAAAGACAAAAGCATGTACATGGAAGGAAATAAGTCCTGATCTTGTTGCATAATGTTTGGTTCAAGACATTTGCCTTTGCACTATTCATCAGTTCATATCCGTTAATTCCCAAGCTTAAAAGTAGGCATCAGAGTGAAAATATTGGAAGTTAAGATAGAAATAAAGATTGAATCCGCCTCTCTATTCCAAGCTTATTTTCCAATAGAAGTGATATTTACACACGGATCTTCTGAAAAGAGTCAGAGATGTTGTATATTGAAAAAAAAACCTACAAGTCTAAGCTAGGGAAGGATGGGCTGGATAATGGATGTCTTTGTATTTAAATCCTTCATTAAGAATTTGATTCGAGTAATGTTATGGTCAAGTTCTTCTCTTGAGTCCTGTATATAACATGAAGAGATGTATAATCAGGCAGAATCTTGTCTAGAAAGGTCTGTTCTGTGAAAACATTTAGTCAATAGTTAATGCATTTGATAAAGTTTTCACGTTTTTTGTACTTTTGACAAGGTGTGCTTGCTCTCTAAAAACTAACTCTTATGTCATGTTTGAACAGGTTGTCAAACGAACCCCCATACATGTGTGAGTTTTAAATGTCATCTTTCGGTTCTGATTTTGTAAAGTCGAGCAGAACGCACAGAATGGTGGCAGAATTGTATTTATGTAACACTTTGTTCACAAAAGTCAACTTTTTCTCGGGTTTCTGAACAGCTGGTAACCATTACTCTGTAAAACTTGTGCAATTCCCATTGGTCCCATATGCAGAGTTGGGTATGGCTGTACCTGGTTGACAACATCTCCTTCAGATCTCCTCTTTCATATTTTTTGACTTATTTTTTGGTGTTTCTGAATGTTGATGTATTCAATCTTTGAAAGCTATACAAATTGAATCTTATTGTATAGCTTCTTTTAAAAGGTTTCGAAGTTGCCTCAGTGTTTTCTTGATAGTTTCTTGTAGATATTGCTGACATGTGTTTTTGAAATATTAGTTTAATAGTTACCTTTGTATCAATGTCAAGAGCAAGGTTTCCTACAACACTGGTTATACTTATGAGCAAAGGGAGAGGATAAGTGTGTCATTGAACTTTATCGGCATGCAGGATCTCTATTCATTCCTGGTAAAATTCCAGTTTGATTACCTAGGCAATTGCTTGAATAACAAATGATGCCAGCAGCTGAGTTGGATGGAAGAGTTTGCAAAATACCTGGCTTGTACAAATTGTCACCAGAATTATACATTGATGTTCTCTGGGAGAAAAATCTAGTGTTACGTTTAAAGGGATGATGCCTCAGACCGAATTTGGGATTCATATAATCACAAATCCAAATCGGAATATATATTATGCCTTATTTACCTTACCGCATGAAATGTTACACCGCTTAATGACCAGCACATGAACTTGGAGTTGGAGATATATGGACAAATAAATACAAATCAGGACATGACTATGAACAAATTGAGACAAGAAATATTAAGACTCAAGACAGGTACAGTGGGAGTTGTGAAGGTGAGAATAATACCAATCAAAATCAATCAATGTTGCACTTATGAATTCCAGTGATTGAACTGGTATTGTAATATACCCAATTACAGTTATTTCTATTAATTCCTATTGTGTAAAGTCCTGACAATTAGGTATTCGTGTATCTTACATTCTATATATATGAGAGTCTTCCTAACTGCATATCATCATATGACGTATCCTTACATGTGATATACCTTCCAATAGTCATGGTCTGCCATAGGTAAAGGCACAAGATATGATGATATTCAGTCAAGAAGACTGCCATAGGACGTAAGAGACACAACCCCCTTAGTGGACACAGCTCAGCATTATAAAGTAATTGGGTATGTTACAGATCTGCTTGAGTTTCACGGAAGACAAGGAGTCAAAATATACCATGAAAAGAAGGGTGAATATTTCCACATCCTTAATAAAATAATGTACATTAAGCAAATTATTCCCAAATTACACATACCCAACAATTTATTAATGCATGAAAGATTTAGAATTCACACAGTTCCTTGCGTTCTGGAATTTACACTGAAAGTACCTTTGGAAGTTGATTATCTTAGATGAAAGCACTTTATTGCAGATTCAAAACAAGGCAATGCCATATGCCACTAACTACAACAATATAAAGGAAGAATTTGCTATTTGTGTTAAATGTGACAACCCTATGAAAGTTGCCAATAATGCATATTGAGATTTCAATGTTCTTAAATTATGTGAAAGTAATTCAGTGATATAGGAAGTTTCAGACACACGGGATCATCCTTTTATCTATTATTTTTGTCCTTCCTGGTGCAATTTGCTAATGATGGTACTTGGTTCTTACAAACTTGCGACTGGCTTTGTAATTCCCATCTGTGTTCAACTCTAGAACCAGTTAAGAAATACTGAAAAAGTAAAATAAAGATTGACCGACTTTTGACAAATCTGCTGTTTGTGCTGCCTATAATACATGGCAACTCATCAACATGATGGCATCCTCTGAATGTTGATTAACTCAATTGTGGTACATAATATGTAGACCGATGTTAAAGTTTATGTTACTCAATAAACTAAGACATGCATAGTCATACAATTTGAAATGATTGTAATCCCGTTATTCTTTTCTTATATCATAGCACATTTGTAGGGTTACTTATCACAACAGTAGAACATGTCAAATTGTAATTTGACATGCCCAAAATTTGTTTATTTGACATGTATACTGATTCAGAGTTCTGTTTGATTGTCATTATGAAGTCAGGTTATAATATAATTTCAGGCTACATAAATTTATACTTCAAGAAAACCTCAGCAATTGGGTCTTCCTCTAAGCTTACAACCTAACAGCCAGAGCAAACTTACTTACCTCGAAGTTAAGGACAACATGGCCTGCTCATTTCGCAGACATATGCCATGTTAATTGTATATTGTCTCTTTTGATAAATTTATGATAAGGGTGGAACTGGTGCTGCAGCAGTCTAAGCTTAAGTACTGAAAAGCTATGATTTTTCTAACAGGAGGATTAAAAACCATTTGAATGTTTTACGCTGTACCCTATACTTTCATTGCATCAGCATCCTAAATTTATGCAGATTAGAACAGTATACTGTAGAATTGCGAGGAATATTAAAGGGTTTATTTACGGGATCTGTTGTAGTATCCTTGGGTAATTTTTTGGCCTAGGGTTTCATATTCAAGTTAGGGCTCCCAACAGAAAAGCAATAGAAATTGATGAATTCATACAATAGCAGATATAATACACCAGTTATTCAAAAGCAACAATAAACATGTAGGAATGATAGCAATATGGTATTCCTCAATTACACCATAAAACAGGAATGACTGTCCAAATAACCAAGGGATGCACACAGCCAATACTTCAATACGATACTGTAGCAAGCGTAAATAAACCAATTCCAATAGTTTGACTGAATTCTACTAGCAACTTATACTACCCTACTATTCTATACAAAACCTGACTAATTTGCTGGCTAAGGGAACAATAAATTTGGCTGCTGGCCAGAAAATCTTGTAACAGTCCATACTCCTAGGAGGGCTGAATGCCAGTTTTTAAACAATCCGATTTCCTTCCTGTTGTCTTCGCTGCCTTAGAATTATGTCTCCCTGTGGTAGGCGGCAGCCCTAAGAGGTCCAAGTCTTCTGAATAGAATGGACCCCAAATCACTGTCTCAGAAGCCACTGAAACTGCCCCAGAATTGCCACCGAATCTGCCTCAGAATGCCACTGAATGACCTCAGAAGGCCACTGAATTTACCTCATGAACGTCATTGAATCTTGCCTCATAAATACCAGCAAGTTGTCTCAGGAAATGCTAGCGAATTGGGCATTGCCTCAGATCTGTTTCAGAAATTTCGGCCCTGCAGCCTCCAAAATCTTGCTATGAACCTTTGCTGCTTTTGCGGATTATGAGGCTGAATTCCTTAATTAACTGCCTAGAAGATACCTGCTATTGCTTCACAGGGTTTATGCCCTCAATTGCTTCGCTGTACAGAGAAAACACAAGAGATCTATCTACAAACCAGACTGAATTGCTCCAAAGAATATGCTGTGCCAGGACAAGGTAAAATCTCCAAGCCTTAAACCAAACCAGAACTGTTCCAATGACTTATGCCAGAACAAAAAGAGAAGGTGTCTAGATAGGGTTGGATCAGCTCCATCGAAATTAGACAAAGATTAGGTAGGGTGGGATCATCTCCACCGTAGCTAATCTAGAAGAAGGGGTATTAAACCCTCAGAGCCTTTGGCTCAAGAAAATAGAGATATCCAATCCAAATTCATGATGTCCAAAATGATTCCAACTCCTCTATTTATAGATTCCCTCGTGGGGTTTCTCAAGTGTGAGGGGTTGCAATGCAACCCCCAATTTGGGCTTTTTTGCCATAGCCGACCCAAAATATACCCAATGTTGCCCCAAGCATTGGGAAACTAGGAGTTTCTCGCTTTAGCACGACTATAGCCTACGAGGTTGGATAAGCTATTCTGTCCTTCCGTGGCAATTAATTCATTGGGGACATTACATCTGTGCCTCGCATATACTAGTAAAATTGACAATACCGAGTCCGATTTATCAATTTCAGAGAAATAAGCTTTGCAGAATCATATGTGGCTTCTAGAAAGGGTTGGATTGTTGAAGGTGGCAAGTATGCATGCTAAGAGAGAAAAGGCCCCCAAATATGTGCTAGTAAAAATATCTACAATATTTATGGCATTACATACCGTCTTTCTGCAAAGCCAACCATCTGCATCAACCAAGAATCCTAAGTTCTGCCTTGGGAACTTCAGTCTTCACTGTTGGACAAAGGGATGAAACATAGAAAAGCTTGAATATTATATTAATAGCAGATGAGTCATTTGCTGATGTAAGCCCTCTTGTGAGCAAACAAAATTCGTTCTGGTCAAAGATCACGTGATTGCTTCTCTGCCCAAGAAGAAAACAAAAAACTACTGAACTTCAGTCTCCCCATAAAGCTGGAACAGATTCTTGTTTTTTCTTAGAGTAATATCTTTTCTCAACGGTAAAATGTGGTCTTGAGCCAAGTACTTGTTGCTCACGGCCGCCTAGACAATCATTAACTGAAGATCTGTAAGCCATGACAAGACGAATAAAACGAAGCAAGGCGCAACCAACGTGAATATTGACGCCTTAATTTCATTCAACTGGGTTGCGGATTCTTTATTCCTCAACAAGTGTTCGATAGCTTCACATACGCAAGGCCCCTTTTACTCTCACCTTCATGGTTTAATGCTGTAACCGTCGAAGGTTGATGAAAGGACGTGGATGATGATTTTGCCATCTTTGGTTCTCTGCTTCAAAGTATGTTTAGTTTTCTTTGGCGATAAAGGCCATTCCAATTGGCGGTAGTCTAACTATTAGAGGTCTTGGTAGTATTGTCGGAATTTGGCAATTTTTTTGGATCAAATCTTTATTTGTATTGTTTAAAAGAGTTTTTTACTACATATATGGGATTCAGCGCCCTGAAAGGGCACTTGGATTGTGAGAGTCACAACACAAATTTGTGAATAAGCAAATTAAACTAGGAAATTAGCGAAAAACCTCCCAAACGTCTAATAGATAGATTATGACTTCAAATTGTAGTCTAACTCTTTATCGGTGTCTGTGGCGTCCACGGAATATTTGTATCAGACAGATCCACTGTGGAGAGTCAACTCAAATTTGTGAATAAGCAAATTAAACCAGGAAATAAGCGAAAAAACCTCCAAATTGTAGTCTAACTCTTTATCGGTGACTATTGGTGACTGCAGCGTCCACTGAATATTTGTATCAGGTAGATTCACCTGAAGGGATCATTTTTTGCCAGCTCAACCAGAGCCTTACCTCACCAGAGAGTGTTGAGAGAATTGAACCCATGACTTCTCAATAGCAAAAGTGTTTTAACAATGGAAACTCAACCAATTAAACTGTTTTAACAATGGAGACTCAATCAGTTAAACTAACCATGAGGCTTGTAATGTAACTCATAATAACATTAATATGTGATTATTATTTATGAATAGAATGTAACTGTTGGATACTTTTCACTAAAAAGACATATGGCATATCTATTGAAGCCTCAGCATCAACACATTTTATCATCGATCAGTAACAGGTTTCTTTGGGATGATTTATTTCTCCATTGTTGTGTCTGGCAACAGTATTGTTGTACCTGAAATTTGACCCTTTTCACGAGAAAAAAAAACAACTAATTTTCATTAATAAACAAAAGTAGTTACCTTTTTCAACAGATGTCCTCAATTTCCAGAATATAGCATTAGGGGTCTCCTGACAAAGAAAGAAACTCGATCTTCAAGAGGAAAAGTACCATCACAAAAATTCTCAAAATGTCCAGTGGCACACGGCTTCCAAGACCAACTGGAAGAAGGTGAATTTCTATACAAAAAAGGCCTGCTTCCTTAACCAACGGATGTGAAAACCTATGAATAAACTAACCAGAATACCTCTATATAATTAGAAATGTGCTGAAGACCAAAAAGCATTCTGAGACAGCCAAAACCTGCGAGGGAAAAACCGATTTCACCGCTAGAAAGTGAAGACCCCAGAACAGCGAACAGATCCATCAACAAAAAAGTTGTAACGGGTTTCTCCAGGCAGAACTGATCTACCTGAAAATTGATCTTACAAAACAGGAAGTTACGAAAACTCATGCAGCACTTTGTGCCAAAATTTGAGCTGAACACTGGAACTTGAAAGTCTTTGCCCCATACGTTTTTATTTCCATATGCCAGATGAGAATTCTTCAAATAAACTCTCACAGCTTTGTTAAATTTATGTTTTTTTGAGTTTGTAACGTGTGGATTCTATTCAAGCTATTATGAATAAGGCTTCAGTGAATAGCATAGTCGAAGCCCAAGTTAGGAGTTTCTGAAACCAAATAGAGAAAATTGAGTACAACTCAGTCGGGACAAATTCATGTGCTAAGCAAGAGTTAAACAGTTTTGGAGTGCACTTCGACAAATTAGCGTACCAAGGAAGCAAGATTTAAAAAGGATTCGGAGGTGAAGTGACTGATTGTCATCAAAAGAAACTTCAAGGTCGTTAGTGAGCGTATACTTGTTGACCCACTTTCAACATAGATTAATGGGTGCGATGGAAGGTGGACACTAAGGTAGCTTGGAGATGATCTCAATATTTTTAGTGATATAGTAAGCAATTATTAATGTGATAGTTACATATTTCAACATGTTATTTGGAATAGAATGTTCATTGCTGGTTTAATATCATGCTAGGTAAGATGTCTAAATGGGAGAATATCTACAAACAATTCTTAGTTATATTTTAAGCTGAAATGAAAATTATTGATTCATATGAATATGTAGATTTGAAGCTCTTTACAATGTGGATTTGTGGTTCTAAATTTGAAAAGGCGAACTTGCTCGAAGGGGGCATTTGTGTGTTGTAGGGAGAAGATTATGTTGGTCTCACAATGCTTTCCCCTAGTTGTGGGGTGAAAGGATGCACTATCAATTGCATAGTTTATGTTGGTCGCATGACACCTTCCCCTAGTAGCCGATTGAAAGGATGCACTATCAATTGCATAGTTTATGTTGGTTGCACAACACTTTCCCCTAGTAGCCCAGTGAAAGGATGCACTATCAATTGCACTTAATATGTCGATTCCATGGATTTTATATATATATATATTCATGCCCCTATGTTGCGACTCATGTTTCTATATAGAGCCTTGTAATGGATATATGTTTATAGAAGATATAAAGGTTTATAGGGTTAATGATAAAATTCTTGTTAGGGATAAGAGGAGGTTTTGGTGTGTCAATTATATATTTCTTTTTTGCTTTTTTAACTGAAAAATGAATATATTATATTATATTTAAAAGTTGAAGCTAGTTTAATAACACTACATAGAAATATATTATGAGTTTTAAAGGTCAAAATTAAACAAATCTTTGATACTACATTACAAAATTTCCAACATAATACAAAATAGACATCAGATGTCCTTGTAAGAGGCCTATTTGATAAGAGCGTTATAATTAATGAAAAAAATGAAGACTATTGGCTTCTTCTTGACTAACATTTGAGAGAGGAGTGTTATTGTGTAGCATCCACTGGTTCCTTTAGATGGTGAATAATCTCTCCTTCCTTGAGTCCAATGTCAGGCTGGGGATGAGTAACTCCATTTATTTAGATTTCATTGATGTGCAATCAAATGAATACAATGGGGTGACTCCTGGTTTCATTTTCAAAGGGTCCCTTCATCCTGGTATTGTCTTATTTCTAATTATTTACAAGACAAAAATATTAAATTTTTATTTCCTCCCCTATGTAACTTGAAAGGGTGGTTGTGAGCCCAAGCATCATTTTAAAATTTTCAAACTTTTTTCTTTCGAGTGCTTTGGTGAAGATGTCTGCAATTTGCTCATTTGTGGAACACCGTCTTAAATGAATAGTTTTGGTCTTTACATGATATCAAATAAAATAATACCGTGTTGATGTGTATGGCTTGTTAATGGAATTTCAGATTCTTGGCCAACTTGATTGCAGAAATATTGTCAACTAGAAGAGGAGTAGAATTCACTCGTTTCTCCACACTCCATTTTATTTGTCCTTATAAAAGTTTGAATTAGAATATTAAATCAAACTTGAGTCGACCATATCTGAATATTTAAGTCCAAAGTCCTTTCAAGTACTTTATAACACTTTTTTTTACAGTGGACCAATGTCCTTCACAAGGCTTTTACATAAACTTGGAAAGAATTCCAACAATAAATGAAATATTTGGTTTGGTAATGGTGAGGTGTATAAGACTTCCTACATGTTGTTTGTACTTGGTTGCATCCTTGTATTCAATCCCTTATTTTGATGTGAGGTTCAAATTATGTTCCATCAAAGTAAATAGAGGATTGCATTCAACCATGCTAACCTTGTTTAACAATTCTCCATTGTACCTATTTTAGGAGATGAATATGTACTTTGGATGTTAAGTCACTTCAATGTCCAAGTAGTAGTGAAAATAACCTAAATGTGTAATCTTTAAGCCCATTCTCAACTTTTTATTTATGGATGCAATATAGTTTTCATTGTTGTTTTTATCTACATGTCATCTACATATACTACAATGTATACAACAATTTTGCCAATTTTCTTGATAGACAATGTTGCATCACCCAAATTAATGTGTTTAAAAGTCAATTTCACAAGATGCTTACCTAAATTCTCATATCGGGCTCGTAGTGCTTGTTTTAGGGCATATAAGGATTTGATGAATTTACTTACCATTTGATGAACTTTCCATCCATTTTAAGCTGCCAAGGCAAATAGAGTTTGGATGGGGTCCCATTTTGTTGCAGGGAAAATGTTTTTTTTTTTTTTTTTGTTATAATCAACACCATCCTTTTGCTTAAATCCCTTTGTCACAAGCATTTCTTTGTGCTTGTTAAATGAGCCATCCAGTTTGTGTTTGTTCTTGTAAACCCACTCGTAGCCAATTGGTTTAGTTTCAAATGGAGGATCCACCAATTTCCTCGTTCCATTCTTTATGACAACTACATACTCAGACATTGCTTCTTTCCATTCATTATCAAAAACAACTTCTTTAAAGGAATTTGGTTTAAAATTATTAGATAATTTCAATTAGCAATCATATAAAACATCCATGTCATCTACATCAATTGAATCAAATCTATCTACATCACCTCCATTTTGTCTGGTGGAACTTATGGTTCCTGTCTTTCTAACCTCATCAAGACGAACACTTTCAAGTGTTTTGATGAGCAATTTTGAGGGACCTTTCTAAGATGTTCTAGGTTGCTCCAATGATTGAGAAGGTGCTGCATCAAGATTCAACCTTCCACTTCTTCCAATCACATCATTCTAAGGGTTTTCTTGATCTGATGAAGTGGCCAGAACTTTAGGAGGGGGAGATGGTGCTTCGGAAGGAGATTGAAAATATTGATCCAAGAGAGGGATCCACCCTTCAAGATGCGGGATATCATTATCAAATTCATGATAGAGCTTTACACAAGTGAATTTATCTAAATGATTAAGTTGCCACTCAATAGTGTTGTTAGCCTTGGAATATTCAAGAAAAAATACATCGTTGGAAAGAATAAACTTCTTGTTTAATTCATTGTAAAGATGATATGCGTTGGTGGTATCTACATACCACAAAAATTGCACTTTTTGTTGAAATATTTTACTAGGTTTGGTCTTCATAATGACATATGTAATGTTGATTTTATGTATTCAATGAAAAGAGAAAAATAAATTTATTATTATTATTCTTGAGGCATGGGTTGCATGCTCAAGGAAGCTTTATTTTAGGTCAAGCTCCCATTGAAATCTTCTAGGATTCGTCATTGAGTCTATAAACGTCAAAAGAGTCATTGGCATGTATGAATAACCCTTCTTAAGCATGTTACATATTGTAAGAAAATTATTTGAGTCAAATTAGAGTCGAAAGACCCTCCAAGACCATGTCAAACATACAAGCATCAATTCGGCCTCATGGAGCAACAAGTTAGCCTAAGAACATGTCAAGTCGGCCTAATAGGAGGCTCAAGGAATCCTATATATATTGCACTCAACCTCATTCGGAGACACTTCACCTACACACACAAGGTTGATTATAAGGACAAGAAAAAGTGCAACGAAGAGGAAGACAAAGGAAGGAAGAAGAATTGAGCTATTTTGGATTTGTTTTTGGGCTAATTCTCTCCACACGTGCGAAGGAATTAGGGAACATATTGCTGCAGTGAAGCTGAGTTGCAGAAGTGTAGTTAGGTCATCAAGAAGAGTTGTTCTGGAAGTTGAGTTCTTTAGGAGAGAGAATCTACCCTAGCAAAGAAGAGAAATTGCAACAGAAGTTGCAGTTTCTAGGCAAGTCGAAGTTGCAGTTTCTGGACAAGTCGAAGTTGTAGTTTCTAAAGTTGTGTTGCAAAATAGGTCGAATTTGCTGGAAGGAGAAGCTATTCAAAGAGGAAACGTTGACTTGCTCTTGGAGGAGTTCTTGGTCAAGGGTTTAGGTAGTGGAATTCGTAAATTGAAGATTCTATAAGAAGAATTCTAGTGGGTTTTCCTCTCATGTTGGAGAGATTTTGGTCCTAGCTGATAGCCTATATATTGTGTACTTTGTCTCATTGTTATTTATGGTTTGGTAGTTGTTTGATGAAGAACACATAATAATAATCAAGTAAAGAAGAACCTAATTAAGAAAAGTTAAAAATCCTCACAAGCAATTATCATTGCTAGAGAAATCACCTCATCTATTTGCCCTAGATTTCTCAGCATGTTATCATAGGTACGATAACAAGTCAAGAAAGGGAAACTCAATAAGGGACACTCAAGCACTCAAGAATTGAAGTTTTAGAAGGGCATCAAGGGTATCAAAGAATCAAGAAGATTCTCTCATCTCCAAGGCATTTTGAAGACAAGGGCTACATCATCATCATCAAGAAATGTATAAAATCCTAGTTCGATCAAAAGAAGAAGCCTACACTATAAGCATTCTCGGGATCCTCAAATCATCAACACAAAGGAGACCTCAAAAGACCCTACTTCTACTCAAAGAAATTCACAAATCAAAGCATCTTGAAGCCTACTCATCCAAGGGAAGCTAGAAGAAAGGAGTTGTTGACATCATCAAAGGATTCAAGGTGATCTCACTCTCTTTGGAGTCAAGGATCACTTTTGAAGAAAACCATCTTCATCAAGAAGAAGTTTTCTGCTACCTACATCATCATCAAACTCGAGAAAGAAGCAGGTTGAAGAAGCATCTTCACAAGTTAGTATATTGATGTCTACTTCTAAATCTGTCAAAATTTCTCTTTGCAAGGAAAGCAACAATTTGGTTGGGGCTTCAAATTTTCTTGCATGGAAGAAAAGGACATATCTGAACCTCATAGAAAATGAGGTCATGGAACATGTTAAAGGACCAATCACTGAACCTCCAAAAGAAGATGCTCAAGCACTTGCAAGGTATATGAAAGGGAACGTAAGGGCTCAAAGGATTATCATAGAATCCATCAAGGATCCCCTCATTTCCTATTTATCTAAACTTGAAACATCAAAATAAATATATGACAAACTTGTAGAGTTGTTTTCCGTAAGCACTACAACATAAGTAATCTCGTTAAGACAATAACGGTATAGGATGAAGATATCAAAAGAAGGAATAGCCTCATACTTTATGACGCTGTTTGAAATAAGGGATCAACTACAAGACTTGGGAGAAATAATGTCTGACAAGGAGATGACCACCATAGTATTAAATGCACTACCCGAGGAATGGAGTAACTTACAACAAACATTTATGAGAAGAAGGAAGCTACTCCATTCAAGATCTATGCTCACTATCCAAAATTGAAGAAACGAGGTTGAAGGCAAAATCTGATGTAAGATCAAATGAGTAAACTCAAGTGTATGTTTCTATGGCAAAGATAAAAGGGAAGTTTGGGAAATTTGGTCCTTAGAAAAGAAAGAAGAATATGGCAAAGGTTTAATGCTATGGATGTCAAGAATATGGACACTATAAGAGAGATTGTCCTAAACTCAAGAAGGACAACAACATAAGAGGAAGAGAAGAAGCCCATATCACTGAAGAGGTGAAGGAAGTTGAAAAGAAGAAATCCAAGAAAGAGGAAATAAAAGATCTCTACTATGATTGAGATAATCTTCCTCATCAAGTTCTTTTCAAGTTTTTGTATCAAATTTTTATATAGCTATCATGAATCACTAAAGAGCATGATAGGATGCATCATGGCATCATAGAAGCATACAATTGAAAGCAAGAGCTTGTAACATCATCATAAATAAGTATGAAAGCTAGCTGAAATAGAAGTCTATCACAGTCACCTATAAAAGGATGTAGCTCTTGGGAACCTCATTAGAAGCATAAGTGGTACTTATGAGAAGAAGAAAAAGTCATCTAGTACAAAACTCATCATACATCATTCAAAAGGAACATTTGTTGGATGAGGATGATCAAGATCTTCTGTTGGAATTTTCATTGAAAGGTTCACCTATTGAAAGAAGCAAGTGTTTCGTCGAGAATTCCACCTTGTATGGGATTCATGGGATGAAGGTATGATGTCATAAGAAGCAAAACAAGTAAAGGTGATTGAAGTTCTTTCAATCAAGCAAGCTGCTGAAGGAAGTCTAGATGACTTGAAGGAAAATATGAGGAATGTATGCATATATTTAATTGAGTCATGTCATATGGTTGCAGATATCATGAATAAATGATCTACCTCAAGAGCATGATTAAAAGAAAGGATCTTCTCTTTTGGAAGGATGCATGAAGGAGTGGTTTGGACATTGACTAGATAAAATCAACATAATACGTCCTCGTATGAAATATGAGGTGGTTAACAAAGTTTAAGGAACTATGATTGGAAGTTCCTGGGAAGAAATGTGTGAAAAGAAAGGAAGAGATCATGAAAAATGCAACTATGAAGAAGACAATCAACATCCAAAGACTAAAAGATTTGACTATGATATCTCTATGGGAAAGGTATGAAGATCCTGATAAAGTTTGAAAAAGAAAGAGACCCTTGACATTGTATATATTTTTGGAGAGGTGTCAATATTTATGTAGGATGACGATGCAAACAAGGAGATGTCATGATGAAAGACCATCACAAAAGTAATTTTGATGTTCACTTTATATTTTTGAACAATATTTGGATGGGCTAATGCAGGGCTACCAAGGGAAGAGCTGTAGATGTCATATACAATTGATACTCATGTGGTAGGATGAAAGATCCCTAGCGAAGGAGATAGAATCTACCCTAGCAAAGAAGAGAAGTTGCAGTCAAAGTTGCGGTCGAAGATGCAGTTTCTAGGCAACTCAAAGTTGCAGTTTCTAGGCAAGTCGAAGTTGTAATTTCTGGGCAAGTCGAAGTTGCAATTTCTGGACAAGTCGAAGCTGTAGTCTTTGAAGTTGTAGTTTCAGAATAGGTCGAAATTGTTAGAAGGAGAAGCTATTCAAAGAGGAAACATTGACTTGGTCTTGGAGGGGTTCTTGGTCAAGGCTCTAGGTCTTGGAATTCGTCAATTGAAGATTCTATAAGAAGAAGAATTTTGGTGGGTTTTCCTCTCAAGTTGGAGAGGTTTTGGCTCTGGTTGATAGCCTATATATTGTGTCTTTTGTCCCATTGTTCTTTATGGTTTGGTCGTTGTTTGATGAAGAATAACACATAATAATAATCAAGTAAAGAACCTAATTTAGAAAAATAAAAAGTCCTCACAAGCAATTATCATTGTTAGAGAAATCACCTCATCTATTTGCCCTAGATTTCTCAACACTTTTGACACTTGCATCAAGCTTATTTCTTGCTCCTTGGGAGTAATGCCATAATAGGTGGAACCAAAGTCCTTGAAATGCCTCACCAAAAGAATCTGGTCATAACACATTTCATAAGGTGTCTTATTTTTGAGAGCATGAGATGGACATTTGTTTTTCACATACACTGCACATATAATCACATAAGCCCAAAACAACAACTTCACATTTTTGATAAATGTCAAGGAACAAACCATATTCAAGGTAGTTTTGTCAATTCTTTCATCTACACCATTTTGAGGAGGATTGTATGCAACTATAGTTTAATGTTGAATCCCATGTTGGTGAATATAGTTTTCAAATTCATTAAAAGTATATTCTCTTCCATTATTAGTACAAAGGGAGCTAATATGTGATTGTGCTTCATTTTCAATCCATACATGGAAATTTCTAAAAGTTCCAATTCATTTTCAATCCATACATGGAAATTTCTAAAAGTTCCAAAAAATCGAGATTCACTTTTCAACAAGTACACCCAACACATTTTGGTGTAATCATCAATACAAGTCGTCATATATTTATTGCCATTACCAAAAGGAACAAACATAGGAAACACACATTAGAATATATTAGCCTAAGTTTTTTGAATATTTTGGAAGTTGTTATGATCCTTGCGCCTTAAAAATGATAAGAAACTGATAATTACAGTCCACTTCGAGGAAGAAACCTCCTTATACAATAAATACAATGAACAAGACAATATTTGATGATCTATGTCTAATTCTCCTTAGTGTGCATGCACGTGTCTATATATATATATATATATATATATATATATATATAGGAGATATATGATACAATTATAATAAAATGGGATCATGAGGGGTTCTAGCCTACATAACAGTGTACCAATAGAAATGTAATCACTCAATATCTATGGTTTAATAAGGGTTCTTTGGGTTAACATTCGACTTATATAAGGCTTAACATGATTGTCCCCTTCAAAGACGTGTTGTCCTCAACACTTGACTTGTGGGTGTTTCTGCATGAAAACACTCATCTTCCCTTGTCGCTTCTTTCATTGATAGGTTCTTCCATTTGATGAGGTACTCAGTAATTGCTCGATTTCTTTGTTGCTTAGTCATTGTTTCCAAAATTGTTTTTGGTTCTAGTATTATTTCCCTTTGTTCATTAATCTTTGGTATAAGAGTTTGGATTGGGATCATATCACCAATGACCTTCTTTAAGCAAGAAACATGGAAGTCTAAATGTACATGTGAATATGGAAGCAACTCCAAATTGTAGGCCATATTTCTAATCCTCTGTAACACCTTATAGGGGCCATAATGCCTCAGAGATAATTTTTTGTCCTATTTGTTGCTTGTGGGATATTTGTTTATATGGTTGTAGTCTCACAAATACATAATCGCCCACTTCAAATTCCCTTTCACTGTGATGCTGATCTGCTCGTTTGTTCATCCTATTTTGTGCCATAACCAGGTTATCCTTCAATAGTTTGAGAACCTCTTGTTGGTGTTGGATATGGTCCTCTTCTGCCTGAGTCTTTATAGTCCCTTTCAAGGGTGATGTGATGGATGGAGGATGATATCCATAAAGTGCCATAAACGATGACATTTTTGATGAAGTATGGAAGGATGTGTTGTACCACCATTCTACCAAGGGCAACCATTTGTCCCATTTTGTCTATTTATCAGATGCAAAGTAACATAGATATCCTTCTCAAATTTTATTCACAATCTCAATTTTCCCATCAAATTAAGGATGATAAGATGAGCAGTGAGCCCATTGAGTACCCAAACAAGAAAATAATTCGGTCCAAAAATTTCTAGTGAAAATTGGATCTCTATCACTCAAAATAATCTTTGGTATTCTTTGTAGCTTTTGGATTGTTTCCGTGAATGCTTTTGCCACAATACTTGAATTAAGAGGACGAGAAAGAGAGCAAAAGTGGGCATACTTTGTCATTCGATCTACAACTACCATAATGACACTCTTTCCTTTAGATTTGGGTAAACCCGTAATAAAATCCATTGGAAACACTGGCTTGGTATGGCTAAAGGTTGAAGGACCCTTGGGGTCTTGATAGTCTCTTGTTTATTTTATTGGAATACCACACATTTTGCCACAAATTTTTGCACATCTACTTTAAGACATTTCGAATTTTTTTTTCTTGATCCTATGGTATATCTTCAAGAACCCTAAATGCCATCCTAGAGATGTGTGTAATTCCAATAGGACCTTCTGTTTGAGTTGAGAATTCTTGCATAAGCGATCTTGATACCATAACAAATCACTTTTCCATGTAATTTTTTCTACTGCATCATTGTCATCTTGTAGCTATTAAATTATCTTGTATATCTTCTCATCTTGTTGGCATTTTGTCCTTGCATCTTCCACCTAATCAGATTGTGGAATGGAAATAACACATAATAAAAAATATGTGTCTTCCTCTTTCCTTAAGAGTGCATCTGCCAAAATATTATGTTTTCCATTTTTGTAGATAATTTCAAAGCCAAAACCCAACATATTTGTGACCCATTTTTGTTTCTTTTCTGAAGATAGTCTTTGATCCAAGAAGTACTTCAAACTATCATGATCCATTTTTACTATGAAGTGCCTTCCTACTAGGCATTGACATCATTTCTTAACTGCATGAAGTATGGCCAACATTTCTTTTTCATAGATGGGTCTGAGTAAGTTCTTTCCTCTAAGTTTGCCACTTTCAAAGGCAAGGGGTCTTCTTGCATCAAAATTACACCAATGTCATGGCCGGAGGCATCAATTTCCACAATAAATATTTTTGTGAAGTCATGTGTCGCCAAGGCTGGAGTTATACACATAGCCTCTTTAAGTTCTCTAAATGCTTTGGTTGCTTCTTTAGTCAAAGAAAATTCTTCCTTCTTCAATAATTTTGTTATAGGTGCTGCTATTTGACCATAATTCTTGACAAATTTATGGAAATATTTTGTCAATCCTAAGAATCCTCTCAACTTCTTCGAGGTATTTGGGATTGGCCATTCCCTCATAGCTTTGATTTTGTTCATATCCACCTTGACCCCATCATGTGATACAATATGATCCAAATATTCCACTTCTTGAACCCCAAGGGCACACTTGGAAGGCTTTGCATATAATTGTTGCTCTTCTAGCAGTGTAAAGACCTTCTCAGCATGTTGTACATGCTCTTCCCAAGATTTGTTGTAAATTAGTATGTCATCAAAAAATACTAGCACAAATATTATAAGGAAGAGTTTGAAAATATAATTTATCAATCATTGAAATGTTGAAGGTGCATTTATAAGTCCAAATGGCATAACCAAAAACTCAAAATGACCTTCATTTGTTCAAAAGATTGTTTTGAGAATGTCTTCTTCCCTCATTTTGATTTGATGATATCCAGAACAAAGGTCCAACTTAGTAAATAAAATTGCTCCATGTAATTCATCTAACAATTCATTAATGACAGGAATAGGAAACTTATCTTTGATTGTCATTTTTTTGAGCTGTCTGTAGTTTGGACACATGCACCATGAACCATCCTTTTTGATAACCATCACCACTGGTGAAGAGAAAACACTTTGGCTAGGTTGAATGATGCCCGCCTCTTACATTTCTTGAACCATACTTTCAATCTGACTCTTTTGTGCATGTGGATATCTATAAAGCCTAATGTTAGGTGGTACACTTCTAGGTTGCAAATGAATAGCATGGTCATGTTGTCAAACAGGTGGAAGACCCTTAGGCATTTCTCCAAATACCTTAGCATGATTGTTGATAACTTTTTGAAGATCCACTAGAGCAGGGGATAGGGTGTTTGAACATATAATGATCAAAATTGTGCAACTACACCTCGGTGTCTCATTTTTTAGCATCTTTTCATGCTATTAGAGGTTATCACTTTATCGGGTTTCCTTTGGATACCTCTAAGCTCAATTTCCTTTCCTTCTAAGAAAAATCTTATGAAAAGATATTGGAAATTAAGGGTTGCTATTCCCAATGATTGTAACCAATGGACCCCTAATACAACATCAACACCACCCATTTGGATTGAAATCACGGGAATAACTAATAAATAGTCCTCCATCTTCAACTTAATCTTATTTCCCTTCCCTAAACAATTTATGTTACCTCCATCTGCAATCATTACTTGAAATTATGGTGTTAGGTATATAAAGCAATTAAGAATTTTTGTCAATTTGTAATTGATGAAGTTATGGGTTCTCACTAAATCAATCAATACTTTTACCCTTTTCCTTTTGATATCTCTTTCTATCTTAAGGTTTTGTGGAGTATTGATGTCGACCAATGCATGACAAGAGATTGTTGGAGCAGTTTCTTCAAGCTCTAGATCTTGTGAAGTTTCCACTTCTTGATCTTCTTCATCTTCACACTCTATGTAGAATAATTTCTACTCACTGCATTTATGCCCTTTGCTGTATTTGTTGTCACAAATGAAACATATTCCCTTTTCTATTCTTTCATTCATTTGTTGAAGAGTCAACCTTTTAGGAAAGGGAGCATGATTTTCTCTTTAGTTATTAATGACCAATTTTCTAGTAACCATTGGTGAGCTCCAGTATTGTAGCAATAATGCTACAACTCCTGGGGCTTCCTGTCTCTCATTTTATCAACCCGGTAGTTCGTACAAACTTGGAAGCGACGGTGCTATATGCACAAGTACTAACTCTTGTCGCAGCTGTCACTTGGTCAGCTGGCACAAGTCCGCTAGGGCTCAAGCCAACTTCTATAGGCTCTCAGAAGAAGCTTGCTAATTGATGGACGAAAGCTAATCTCAAAGGAAAGCTACTTTACTTGACAAAAATGAACTGAAAGCAAATCAAAGCATGTAAACCTAGGAAACCCTAATTTAACTAGTCTGACCTCTACAATGCAAGGAATGTAAATGCAACTTCTACCAATGCTGTCACTACCTCTAATAAATGAAAATGCATGGATCTAAACTACTTGCATCATGAAAGTTATGTTTTTGTATTTTTCCCTTAAGTGTGTGGAATGATGGTGATCTTGTGCTAACTAGGGTTTGGTTGTGCAGATGGGATGGAGAAGGAAGGAAAGCGTGGGATAGGTTGGGGAGGCTAGGAGAGGTCCCTAGGGATCCTTAGCACCCATCCACAGAGGTTCCTCGCATTCAGATGCTCAGCAACCGAGAGAGTGGCCTCCTACAGGATGGCTGTGGAGAATCCTACAGGATACTCTGTTTTCTACAGGATGTCTACAAATGGCTACAGGATGACCTACCGTGAGTGTTTGAAGTGATGGAGGAGTAATGGAATGGTAGGGGGAGATGTGTAAGGTAGGAATAAGGCTGGTGATGGCTGTAGAAGTGGAAAATCAGATGAGGGAAGAGTGTATGCAATGGTTTGATGATTGGAAGGATGGAACCAACGAAAGTTGAAGGAGATGGAGCTATGTGGGAAATGAGAGAGTTGGAGGGTAAATGAGTGAGACAGAGGTTAAATAGAACTTGAGGAGGTGATGAAGATGATAGAGATGCCCTGCACAATGCTCATTTAAACGAATCAATGAATTCTTGCAAACAAACCAAGTCCTAGCTAACTTAATCTAATTGTCAATGAAATAAATGAACAACAGCTTTGTTTGGAAAGAGAACCATGTACTTCACGTGAGAAAGAGCATTCCAAAAGATCTAAATGCATAACAAACTCCTACCAATCGATTCTAAGCATAAAAAGCTATGTTACCCATCAAAACCAACTACCATAACAAAGCAAGATCTAAAGAGCAGATTTTTATTTCAAGAACGCAGCAAACACATAAAGATACACAAGGGAGGTACTGGGCGCTTGAGATGGGCCCAACCCCAAGAGTTACAGCCTCCCATGAAAGATTTAGAGCTGGTGCAACGCTGGATCCATCTTTATTAATCAAGAAATGAAAAGTACATCAAAACTGTCCATAAGGAGAGCTTGAGCATGAGCTGAAAGCAAAGCTAGTCTATTGCATAAAAATCGAATTACAAAATGGCTAACTAATGGCTAAAACAAAATGACTAACTAATGGCTAAAACAAAATGACTAACTAGCTAAACGAATTGACTACCAACTAGCTAAAAAAATGACCAACCACTAGCTAACCAAAATGAGGCCCCAAGCCTTCTTATTTATACAATTTGAGGACCCAACAGTCCTCCTAAAAGTTAGGGACTTGGCTGCCCAAGACTTGGAGTTAACAGCAGTCCAACTTGACTTGCTTGGCTGCCCTTGTGCTCATTAATTTGGTGGCCTTTGAACTCCGAGCTGATGGTGGAGAATTCGAGGTAAGGGTCCATAAATGAGGGGGACACCTTCCTACAAATCCTCTAGCTTGTTCTCCCACGAATTTGGCTGCCAAGTGCTCATTAAGACCTTCAATTTTGTCTCCAAGTTGACCAACAAGGCTACACAAAGCACCCATTAGACTTGTTGGCATAATGACTAACCAAATTCACTCTATTAACATAAAAATAATCAAAAACATGCAATAAACAAATGAGAATGGTGGACTAAGCCAAATTAGGAAGTTGAATGAGCCCAAATAATTGTACATTGTTGGGGCTCATCATCACCCCCCTACTGAAAGTGTTGCTCATCCTCTGAGCAACTAATCTCTCTCCTTGTCTTTGATGGCCCGGGTGGCTTCCTTGGCTAATCATCTCGTCCGATTTCTCCTTTGGATTCCCTCTTTTCAAACTTTCTTGTAGAAACTGTTCTGTCTTCCTGTAGAAACAGACTCTGTCTTCCTGTAGAAACAGACTCTGTCTTCCTGTAGAAATCGTTTCAACTGTTTTGGTCTGCTTGGTTGGGGGTTCCTTCTCCTTTCAGGTTTGCTGTGGCAACCTTCATCTCCTCCCCCTTTCTGCTCTTTTTCCTCACCGTCTGCTGCTTTTCTTACTGAGTATTCAGCCTTGTTATGAGTGCACAAGTATATTCCTGTAGAAGGCTGAACCATGATCAAATTATGTCCAAACCTTGAAATTTAAATGGCCCCTCTGAAAAATGGTAGCTGCATGCAGAGCCTCAGTCAATCTTCACTGACAAGTATATTGTCCGCACAAACCAAAGGCATGCATATAATTCTATTATACCAGTCAGAACAAAAAATGAGTATGACATGATGGGCATGTAGCCAAAATATGAAATTCTAGAAACAAGTTTTGTCATCTCCAGCTTGGTGAAGAAATAGAATGTGGCATAGAGAAACAAGTAAAATGTTGAGGAGCCTGCAGTCAAATAAGATCTCCACCACCAGTTGTAATTTTTACGGCACAATTCGAAGTAGCACAAGATAATGGTGATCTCTACATATGTAACAATGAGGATCACAAAGACAATGAACAAGAACCCAAACATATAGTAGAAATGATGCAGCCATGTTGAAGTTAATCTAAAGAACAGTCCAATGAATACAGCTCCAAAAGGCAGCATGCCTCCAATTGGTATTGAAAAAAATGGGCTGCATATACCAAGCTTGCTCTAGAATCTGCCTGGGGGTTTGATTGGTCTTCACTGGATCTTCAATTGTAGGCTCATTGTAGCCAAAGTAACTGCTGGCACAGAAATTCCAAACCATAAAAGGACTGAGGCAAACATAGTCTCGGAAGGAACTACATCAGCTGATTTTTTCCATAGCGGTGCATTGAGAATAAAGAAAATGCAAAAGGCAATGCCTGGAAACAAGAATGTGGTTTCAGCGTGTTCCTCATCTGTTCTGTGCTCTTGAACATCTTAGATAGACGTGACAATGCATACCCTGCAAAGAAACCCATAAACACCCATAATCGTAGCATAGCTGTCATTAAACTTCCACGGCTCACTGTTTGCATCATGATCATTGCAACAATTTCGGAGAGAAACAAAATAATCATCAAATGAGTTGATGATAGAGAAACAATTAACTGATTGTGCACACTTTAGTTGAGGACGTGGAAAGTGCAGATGAACAGCAGTTCATGAGTTTCAGCCAAGCCGTCTTTAATTTCTCCGTGATTTGTGATGAGGTGGCAAAAAACATGTGTGCTAGATTTTTCAAATCGCAGTGATACATGTCTTCTTCTCTCTGTTAATTAATTGACATCCTGTTCACTGGAGTTCAACACATCTCCCACTAATTGTGCTTTTCAAATTTTCACGTGGATGACTGATCGTGATTTTTGCCTTGCTGAGTGCAATTTGAACGTGGCTCTCTTCTTGGCTGAATCCAATCATCTCATTCGTTCATACAATGCTTAGATTAGATTTATGCAATAGAAGAACAAGGTTTTGTCACGTACCTGAAGTCAAACGGCTGCCTGTGAAGCTTCTTGCTGCTGCATGCTTAGTTTTTCTGGTTGCATGTGGCTGGGCTGCTAATATTTGATTGTGTTTTTCATGTGCAGGTGTCCTCTTGCCGGATCCAAGCTCCAGACGATTGTTTCCACGTTCAAGTCTGCACATTCAAGCTGCTGTTGCTGCATCTTCCCCGAACCAGAACTTGTTTTCGACATTTCTCCCAAACGCCAAAGCGGATCGATCTGAAACTTGCTGAGCATGTTTCTATCATCATTATGCATCTCCCATAGCAAATTCGTGATCAATGGATGCACGGATTTCGAGAAAAATGGAAAATGGCTGAAGATTTCAGAGGTCGATTTCTCGGAAACCGTGCATCGGAATCGACTGAAACTGCTTGGGTAGGCTACTATCATCCATGTGCATCTCCCCATGAAACAGGTTTTGAAACGGATGCACGGTTATGGAGAAAATGCAAAAATGGCTGATGGTGATGGAGGCTGATTTCTTGGAAACCGTGCATCGGAATTGCATGAAACTGCTCAGGCATGTTGTCATCAACCTTGTACAATTCCCCATAAAACGGTTTGTCAAATGGATGCATGGTTCTCAAGTTATGGCAAAAACAAATTCTGCTCTATGTGTTTTTGGCTTCAAGGCATTTTGCATGTGTTTGCATGGTATGACAAAATGAATTTTTGCTGTGATGCAGGTATGGAGATGATGGAGGATGAGTTGGAAGACTGCAGGAGGACTCTTGAACCTTTGAGGAAGCTACCATGCTTGCAAAACCACTTTTTGAAATGCATGCCTAGTTTCCCACAATTTCTACAGGAAGATCCTGTAGAAGCACAATGAGAGGCACAAGGAGGTGGACGAATGATGGAGAAAGGCAAGGGATGGACACACCAGTGCTTGTAGGCCTAATCAACAGATTCCCACCATTAGATTCATTTTTGAGATTGAATTTGGCTCGTCCAAAGGTTCTACAGGATGTTTCCTGTAGAAATATAGAGCATCCTGTAGAAAACACAGTTTGGAGGAAAGAAGCATAATGACATGAAAAGAATGATGGAAAAGGGGTGAGGAGTGGAAACATAGATGAGTGTAGGCCTCATGGACATATTCCAAGCCTTCAGGTCCTCTTGGGAGATCAATTTGGCTTTTTTGTAAGCTTCCTGTAGAAGATACGAAACTTCCTGTAGAAGGCACAAAAACTCCTTTGTCTCTGATTTGAGTGCTCCTCCTATCATGAAACGTCCTTCTTTAACCTGCAATGTCATTGCTGCAACATGAAATGGAGATTAGCTTTTTATTTTTTTCTCTTTTTTTTCTCTTTTTTTTTGAAAAACAACTAGGGCGCCTCATGGAGGTTTTCACCCTAATTGCCTGCCTTGGGCGCCTCCAAGGGAGGTTTTCACCCAAAGATCTTTTTCTCTTTTATTTTCTTTTCTTTCCAACCCATTGACCGCCTCATGGAGGTTTTCAATCAATGAGCCAATCTAAGGCGCCTCCGAGGGGGTTTTCACCTTAGATTTTTATTTTTCTCTTATTTTCATTTCTTTATTTTTCCTTTTTTTTTCATTTTTTCTACCCTACCCTACTTGAAAAACAAAATCATTTTCAAGTATAAGAATACTTCCAATGGAGCCATGTGCACATCGAGATTAGAGAAAAAATGATGTGAAGGCTCGAAATGCATGCTTGGACAACTATCCAACTTTCAGAGACAAAATGATCTGACTTTGGGAGTACAAAACATAGCTGAGGAGGAGAGTGCTGCTGCAACTTAGTGACCTTCTGAAACCATATCTCAATATAACTTTGATATCCTTGGTTCTCTTGCTGATCTGGATCATTCTTCATGTCACCTTCTAACATGACTTTCTGATCTTCCTCTTTTTGCTGATATTTCTCTTGAATACATGGAAGATTTAATGGTAACCATGAAGGAACTCTCTCGATCTCTGACTCTGATCTCTTCTCTTCATTAAGTGCAGCCCATGGTTCTTTGATCTCCTCTTTGGAATCTTCTTTTGCTTTTGGTCCTTCAATGTTGTCAATAGATTCTCTCTTTTGCAATACTCTTCCTGAGCTCTGGTGAAGATCATTGTGCTCAAGAGGAGTTGTTTGGATATGTTGTGCCTTAGATTTGCAATGGGGTTGAGCTACTCCATTGCATGGCTTTGGAAATGGTACGGGTAGATGAGTGGAGGTGTGAGTTTGAGATGGAGATGGATGGCATTGTGGTTGGGTAGGCATTTGGGATTGCCTTGGTGGAGGAGGAGGCGATGGTTGTGGATGAGCAGGTGGTGGAGGAAAATGAGCGGGATGAGAGTTATACTGGGGCCTCCACTCCTGATACGGTGCATTCCACTGAGGTTGTGGCTGAGCATAAGAGTGAAATGAATGAGCAACTGGTTGGGCATAATATGGATCTGTGAAGGAACAAGGAGAATATGACCAAGGAGGAGGTGTAGACCAGGAAGGATGAGCAGGGGGACCCCAAGAAGGCATGAAGGTGGCTTGGTAAGGGTCATAATAGGTCTCGGGTGTCCCTTGTAGTTCCTGCTGGTAGGGTATGGGTCCATGTGGCCTCCTTTGGTTCATATAACAGAGTGATTCAGTGGCTCTCTTGGCTCTTTGATATGTAGCTTTGATTCTGGGCAAGGAAGGGCACTGATCTGTAGGATGGTATTCCTCACAGATGAAACACACTTCTAGGGAGTGCATTGGACATTCGTTCCTAGGATGCTTTTTAAGGCACCTAGGACAAAAAATGACCAAAGCCCTCTTGGCTTCCTCTTGCTTCTTCTGGATCCGCAAGGTATCCAGTTGCATGGCAAGAAACTGCCTCATGTCAATCTTGAAATTTTCGATTTGATTTTCAAATTCATCTTTGGACAAGATGTTGCTCCCAACACCTCTACTTGTAGCCATTTGCTTCAGAGGAATGTTTCTTCTTCTTCTCCCCTAGAGGTTCTTCAGATATGTCTTGATGTCCACCTAGGGGTTCTTTCATCACAGCCATCGAAGAAGAACGTTGGCTGTGTGAAGCAGTGGGGGTGTTGTGCAATCATTTTTCTAACTTATCTCTACTCCTACAAAGCATGAAATAGATTGAACTGCAACTAACTATCTTGCGAAATTGAAAGGACTAATCTATTTTGCTCAAATGAAATTGCAAGAATGAAATGCTAGTCTACGCTTGCGGAATTGAAATGCTAATCTACGCTTGCAGAATTGAAATGCGGAATTGAAAGGCTATTCTAGGAAAGCAGGAAATGCTAATCTATGAAAGCAGGAAATGCTAATCTATGAAAGCAAGAAATGCTAATCTACTTTTGCATAAATGAAATTGCATAATGGAAATGAAATAAACTACTTAGCAGAAGGTTGTAGTAGAAAATAGAAGAATAGCAACAATCACCAATACTCTGCCGCTTCCCCGACAACGGCGCCAAAAAGATGGTGAGCTCCAGTATTGTAGCAATAATGCTACAACTCCTGGGGCTTCCTGTCTCTCATTTTATCAACCCGGTAGTTCGTACAAACTTGGAAGCGACGGTGCTATATGCACAAGTACTAGCTCTTGTCGCAGCTGTCACTTGGTCAGCTGGCACAAGTCCGCTAGGGCTCAAGCCAACTTCTATAGGCTCTCAGAAGAAGCTTGCTAATTGATGGACGAAAGCTAATCTCAAAGGAAAGCTACTTTACTTGACAAAAATGAACTGAAAGCAAATCAAAGCATGTAAACCTAGGAAACCCTAATTTAACTAGTCTGACCTCTACAATGCAAGGAATGTAAATGCAACTTCTACCAATGCTGTCACTACCTCTAATAAATGAAAATGCATGGATCTAAACTACTTGCATCATGAAAGTTATGTTTTTGTATTTTTCCCTTAAGTGTGTGGAATGATGGTGATCTTGTGCTAACTAGGGTTTGGTTGTGCAGATGGGATGGAGAAGGAAGGAAAGCGTGGGATAGGTTGGGGAGGCTAGGAGAGGTCCCTAGGGATCCTTAGCACCCATCCACAGAGGTTCCTCGCATTCAGATGCTCAGCAACCGAGAGAGTGGCCTCCTACAGGATGGCTGTGGAGAATCCTACAGGATACTCTGTTTTCTACAGGATGTCTACAAATGGCTACAGGATGACCTACCGTGAGTGTTTGAAGTGATGGAGGAGTAATGGAATGGTAGGGGGAGATGTGTAAGGTAGGAATAAGGTTGGTGATGGCTGTAGAAGTGGAAAATCAGATGAGGGAAGAGTGTATGCAATGGTTTGATGATTGGAAGGATGGAACCAACGAAAGTTGAAGGAGATGGAGCTATGTGGGAAATGAGAGAGTTGGAGGGTAAATGAGTGAGACAGAGGTTAAATAGAACTTGAGGAGGTGATGAAGATGATAGAGATGCCCTGCACAATGCTCATTTAAATGAATCAATGAATTCTTGCAAACAAACCAAGTCCTAGCTAACTTAATCTAATTGTCAATGAAATAAATGAACAACAGCTTTGTTTGGAAAGAGAACCATGTACTTCACGTGAGAAAGAGCATTCCAAAAGATCTAAATGCATAACAAACTCCTACCAATCGATTCTAAGCATAAAAAGCTATGTTACCCATCAAAACCAACTACCATAACAAAGCAAGATCTAAAGAGCAGATTTTTATTTCAAGAACGCAGCAAACACATAAAGATACACAAGGGAGGTACTGGGCGCTTGAGATGGGCCCAACCCCAAGAGCTACAGCCTCCCATGAAAGATTTAGAGCTGGTGCAAAGCTGGATCCATCTTTATTAATCAAGAAATGAAAAGTACATCAAAACTGTCCATAAGGAGAGCTTGAGCATGAGCTGAAAGCAAAGCTAGTCTATTGCATAAAAATCGAATTACAAAATGGCTAACTAATGGCTAAAACAAAATGACTAACTAGCTAAACGAATTGACTACCAACTAGCTAAAAAAATGACCAACCACTAGCTAACCAAAATGAGGCCCCAAGCCTTCTTATTTATACAATTTGAGGACCCAACAGTCCTCCTAAAAGTTAGGGACTTGGCTGCCCAAGACTTGGAGTTAACAGCAGTCCAACTTGACTTGCTTGGCTGCCCTTGTGCTCATTAATTTGGTGGCCTTTGAACTCCGAGCTGATGGTGGAGAATTTGAGGTAAGGGTCCATAAATGAGGGGGACACCTTCCTACAAATCCTCTAGCTTGTTCTCCCACGAATTTGGCTGCCAAGTGCTCATTAAGACCTTCAATTTTGTCTCCAAGTTGACCAACAAGGCTACACAAAGCACCCATTAGACTTGTTGGCATAATGACTAACCAAATTCACTCTATTAACATAAAAATAATCAAAAACATGCAATAAACAAATGAGAATGGTGGACTAAGCCAAATTAGGAGGTTGAATGAGCCCAAATAATTGTACATTTTTGGGGCTCATCAACCATATTTTTACTTTCAACTTTCCTTGCTCGATTGAAATCATGATCTAGATATTTAGGTTCAAACAGACACGCCTCATGTTGGATGCTTTCCTTTAAAGTGACCATAAATATGTCTAATAAGTTATCCTTTGAAATATTTTTTACTCTGAGACTCAACTTTTGGGATTGTTGAATGTGCTCTGTAACACGTGTTTTTTGTCGAAGATTTACCAATTGACTAAAGAATGTGTTGCTCTTAATAACCCCATAATGTGTTATTCCTTTGTAAAAATGGAACAAGATATAACATAATCCTTTTTTCTTTTACAAAGTCATTGATATCATACATGTTGGTTTTGTTATAAAAACATGGATGCAATATTTACCTTTTGTAAGGATGTCACTTGGTGTAGATCAAAGTATTGCTCCATCTGAAATATCCATGTTACATGATCATTACCATCAAATTTCCTCATATCAATCTTCAGAATGTAGTAGTTCCTTGGTGTTGACTTGAAGCCTTGATGATGTGGGTCTTGGATTGAAAATTCATGAGTATGATTTTGCAATTCAACATTTGTGCTCCCCAATTGTGATAACATACTCACCATATGAGATTATCAACAACATGCTCCTCCTTATTTTCATGTTTTCCTTAGATCTCTCCAATCCAAGATAGCAATCATGGATTTTTGTATTTCTTCCTTATTTTCATTCATCTTCATTTTTTTCCTTCTATCTTCTTTTCTATTCCTTCTTTATTTTCGTTCATCTTCATTTCTATTCCTTCCTTATTTTCGTTGATCTTCATTTCTATTGCTTTCTATCTTATTTTCTATTCCTTCCTTATTTTCATTCGTATTATCTTCCATTTCTCTTTTAATATTTTCTTGAGAACCTGAGAAATCCACCTTTTTCAACATACTACCATCCATTTCATTAACTTTCTTTTCTAATTAACATAACATAAATTCTAGGTCTTTAGTTTCTTCATGGGTCATGGGTGCACCTTCAGTAAATTTAATTGGTATACAAACTTTCTTTGGAGGCATGTTGGAAAATAATAATAACCTTCCTCTTTGTTACAAAAAAATTGGGCTCTTCTAATGAAGAGTTAGGTCACTAGTAAGTTGCGTACCTTAATTTGGAGAATATAATTTCGGTTGGAGCTTTATTGATATATCTATGAGATTTGAGGCCTTTTGTATTTGAAACTTTGTTTTGCAATACTGTGATACGTAGTTTCTGCGATTCCATAGGTATGAACTGAATCTGATGTGCCAATTGAAAGTTATAGTAACTTTCCCAAATTTTGCTGATTTTTTGGATTATTCCCATAAACAAAGTTGTACAGTGTGCCACATGTCCAATTCTTGAAATATAATTATAGAACCTATACCTAAGGTACTTCTATTTGTCTTCAGAAATTCTTGAAGATTTCACATTCTAAAAATTTCCAGACAAGAAAATATAGCAAAAATACTAATTGTCTTATTTAAAATTTATTTCATGATTGTTCACAAACCCTAACTTCCATAGGGTATAGCTCTCAAAGTATAATGAATCAAATTCTGAAAATGGAAGAAGATAATCCCCAATATTTCTTCTTAATATGGTCCAAGTTTCACTTTATGAAGCCTTACACAAAAAGAAGTTATAGTACGAATGCCAAATTGACATGTTTGAGATTGAATTTTGGAGCATACAAAAACCATAAGTTCCTTCAAGCATATCTACTGAAATATAGCGAACCAAGATCTCTATATTGGACTAGATGTTCAACACAATTTCACCTCAATGTGGGCGAAATTTCGTGGTCTGAGGCCTCATAGAGAAAAAGATATAGCGAAAACTCTGAACTCACCCATTTGAGATAGAATTGCGGAGCTTTTAGAAACACTAACTTCCTTGGACCATATCTCTGAAGATATAGTGAACCATGATCTAAAATTGAACCAAAGATTGCTTGGGATGTCATAAAAATCTTCTCTACGTTTCATAATATGAAACCACAAAAAAAAAGTTATAGCAAAAATGCCACAATGACTTATTTGAAATACCAAAACCTAGGATCAAGAGCTCTAATTCCAAATTTTACGATCCTTGCACCTTAAAAATGATAAGAAACCAATAATTACAGTCCACTTCGAGGGGGAAACCTACTTATACAATAAATACAATGAACAAGACAATATTTGATGATCTAAGACTAGGTCTTCTTAGTGTGTGTGTGTGTGTGTGTGTATATGTATATGAGACAAAGGATACAATTCTAATAAAATGGGACTATAAGGGGTTCTAGCCTACATGAAAAAAAAATAGAAATATAATCACTCAATATATAGGGCAATAAAGGGATTTTGAGTTAACATGGGGCTTATATAAGGCTCAACAAAAGTGGAATCATGAAATGGTTGTTCTCTATTCTTTCTAAGGATACACACATCACCGTGCTTCAATTTGCTAGGAATAGTAGGAAGATTAGAAGCACCATTCTTTTTCAGTTAATGAAGGCTTTTGTAATTAATTTGTCCAAATATAGCAAGCCAAAGAAGACTAGATGGTAATGTGCCTTCACTGTGATGAGATGAAAATTTTATGTATGAGCATATGCCCTTTTTAGCTTAAGTGGTCTTTCATCCTCCAATTCAGTTATGACAACCATGTTGTGAGATGCCTTATTTCTACTTTACCATTGAAGATAGGAAACCTCCTTATACAATAAATACAATGAACAAGACAATATTTGATGATCTAAGACTAGGTCTTCTTAGTGTGTGTGTGTGTGTCTATATATATATATATATATGAGACAATGGATACAATTCTAATAAAATGGGACTATGAGGGGTTCTGGCCTACATGAAAAAAAACAATAGAAATGTAATCACTCAATATATAGGGCTTAATAAGGGGATTTTGAGTTAACATGGGGCTTAAATAGGGCTTAACAAAATTGGAATCATGAAAGGGTTGTTCGATATTCTTTCTAAGGATACACACATAATCGTGCTTCAATTTGCTAGGAATAGTAGGAAAATTAGAAGCACCATTCTTTTCCAGTTAATGAAGGCTTTTGTGATTAATATGTCAAAATCTAGCAAGCCAAAGAAGACTAGATGGTAATGTGCCTTCACCGTGATGAGAGATGCATGCAAAATTTTGTGTAATTAATCTGTCCAAATCTAGCAAGCCAAAGAAGACTAGATGGTAATGTGCCTTAATTGTGATGAGAGATGTATGAAATTTTTTGTGTATGAGCATATGCCCTTTTTAGCTTAAGTGGTCTTTCATCCTCCAATTCAGTCATGACAACCATGTTGTGAGATGCCTTCCTTATTTCTACTTTACCATTGAAGATAGGAAACCTCCTTATACAATAAATACAATGAACAAGACAAGATTTGATGATCTAAGACTAGGTCTTCTTTGTGTGTGTGTATATATATATATAGATAGATATATATGAGACAATGGATACAATTCTAATAAAATGGGACTATGAGGGGTCCTGGCCTACATGAAAAAAAAACAATAGAAATGTAATCGCTCAATATATAGGGCTTAATAAGGGGATTTTGAGTTAACGTGGGGCTTATATAGGGCTTAACAAAAGTGGAATCATGAAAGGGTTGTTCGATATTCTTTCTAAGGATACACACATCACCATGCTTCAATTTGCTAGGAATAGTAGGAAAATTAGAAGCACCATTCTTTTCTTGTTAATGAAGGCTTTTGTAATTAATATGTCAAAATCTAGCAAGACAAAGAAGACTAGATGGTAATGTGCCTTCATCGTGATGAGAGATGCATGCAAAATTTTGTGTAATTAATCTGTCTAAATCTAGCAAGCCAAAGAAGACTAGATGGTAATGTGCCTTCATTGTGATGAGAGATGTATGAAATTTTTTGTGTATGAGCATATGCCCTTTTTAGCTTAAGTGGACTTTCATCCTCCAATTTAGTCATGACAACCATGTTGTGAGATGCCTTCCTTATTTCTACTTTACCATTGAAGATAGGAAACCTCCTTATACAATAAATACAATGAACAAGACAATATTTGATGATCTAAGACTAGGTCTTCTTAGTGTGTGTGTGTGTGTGAGACAATGGATACAATTCTAATAAAATGGGACTATGAGGGGTTCTGGCCTACATGAAAAAAAACAATAGAAATGTAATCACTCAATATATAGGGCTTAATAAGGGGATTGTGAGTTAACATGGGGCTTATATAGGGCTTAACAAAAGTGGAATCATGAAAGGGTTGTTCGATATTCTTTTTAAGGATACACACATCACCGTGCTTCAATTTGCTAGGAATAGTAGGAAAATTAGAAGCACCATTCTTTTCCAGTTAATGAAGGCTTTTGTAATTAATATGTCAAAATCTAGCAAGCCAAAGAAGACTAGATGGTAATGTGCCTTCACCGTGATGAGATATGCATGCAAAATTTTGTGTATGAGCAGATGCCCTTTTTAGCTTCAGTGGTCTTTCATCCTCCAATTCAGCCATGACAACCATGTTGTGAGATGACTTCTTATTTCTACTTTACCATTGAAGATATGAAAAGAGTGGCCTTGTTGGCGAATGTGCACAATGGATAACATATTTCTTCGCAACTTTAGAAGATAGAAGAAAATCAAGAACTCTAGGTACTTTAAGCCTGATGGTGCCAAAAACCATGGGTGTGAGACTTGGTTTATTTGCAAAGTACATTGTTCCATCTACATTATCATAGAAGCTATTAAATAAGTCTCTTTGGAATGTCATGTAGCATGCTGCACCTATGTCAAACAACCATTCATCTCTCCAAGATGAAAATGAAGTGTGAAACAAATTTTTAGTTACTCCAATATTGCAATGGGAAATAATATGTGATCAAATTCAGGTGCTTTACCTTTTGTTGGATCTGGTGTTTTACCTCTTTCTTCTTTCTAATCTTCTTTTTCATTAGTTTTACAAGCTCCAATTTTGAGTGCGAGTCATATTGAAATTTTAACTTCTTTAAATTTAGGATCCTATTCAAGTTGTCCTATTCTAGAGATATCACTTACTAGGATCCTTGAGACTTGAATGTCACAACTGCAAATGTTCCCAACTCCATGCCTCTAGTGTTCCATTATCCCACAGAGTTAATGGATTTTCATACTGCTGCATTCAATAAACAAGATTCATCATTAAGTCTTGCACGTGAGAGAGGTTGAGTGTTATCCTTGATACTCTAATCTTGGTCCCAAGGAATTGATATGTTTGATGTTGAATCATTAGCATTATAAATTTTGATTTGCATGCCAAATTAACCAAAGACCTTACGGGATGTTGCATAGCGAGTGCATCCCATTTTTTCATACACACCTTGGGTTAATTTAATGGCTTTCTTGGCTCAAATATATGCTTCTAAATTGGTTCTTGCTTTAGGAGATAGAATGACATTTTTCTTATTGTGCTTACCTCCTTTTAATGTCAAACTATGACTACAACATGCTTGCTATCAACTAGTGATGACTTCTCAAGCATAGCTTTGATGATCATCAAGGAGTCACCTAAGACAATTAGAGTTACGACCTTGGTTTCCTTTGTCCAAAAGATACCTCACAATGGCATTTGCTTCTACTAGAGTGTTTGGAGATATACCAAGACCCCATGCATAAGATTTTACTTTTGTTCCTCTATGATATAGAGGATTCCCTTGGTACCCACCACCCCTTAACCACCATATTTATTATCATAGATATAATAGAGGATTCAAAAGGCACTAAGAGTCATTTCCATGGTATGCAAAATTATGTTGTTGAGTACAAAGTTTTTTGTTGATAGATAAAAAGCACTAGCATTATTTCATTGCTTTGAGAATTTTTTTATACAAAGTGAAAGCCATTTGGATGTATGTCTTGTCCATGTTTCATATGGATATACTATTCAAGAAAGGAAGGCCTTTAAAATTGTACATGAACTCTATGTGCATAACACCATTTCAATTTGTACTTCTCTTGCTATTGATATTTGATTCACTATCACTATTGTTTGCACTCTATGCATACATGTTAACATAAGCAATGTTATAGCTCAATATAAATAATTGTCTAGAATGTAACAAGGCCAAACAAAAGGAGATTGACTCGTTTGCATTGTTGTCTTAAGATAGGTCTTTATATGTGTTATTGGGGCCTTGAGAAAAGAAAATCAGTTTGAGAATTATCACTAGTTTGCATAAAGGGCATTCAAGCAAAAGGTTTAGTTCTTGGATCAGCAACCACGTTCTCAAGTGCATGCAAGGGAGGAAAATTCCATTTCCCTTCCCTTATTTTATCTCTCATTAATATCGCACATGTTATGACAAATGAAATAAATTTGCTTGCATCCCTTCTTCCTTGTTATTGATGTTGTTCCTTGATTGCTAATACCCATTTTAATTTGAAATGCATCTTTATATAAGTTTCCATATATTTTGATTCCTTTTTAGTGGAAATATTACTACATTTGGGGTTGAAATCCAACTTTTGAATCGATATTTGTTGAGAAGAATATTATTAACATTGAAAACTAATTAAAATTGATAAAATTTGTCTTGTTTCTTGTTTTTTTAACCCCCTAAAAATATTGGTTAGTTGACATTTTAGGTATATCATAGTCGACGTCACATCTTCAGAATCACTTTTTTCAAGTCCGTATATACCACATTGATTAAACTTCTATTAATTGACGTGGGGAATATTTTTTGACTAAAAGGTCTCTCCATGGATGGTAGGTTGCGGTGCATTCAAGCCATTTTTGGAGCAATGCCTCTGATTTGATGGTTTTCTTAGTGGAAATAGAGTCGTGGATTAAATGAAACTTATTATCAAAATGGATCTAAGTAAAAGAAGATATGAAAATTAATGCTTTATCAGAATAAATTGGCAAGGCCCAAGTGGGTTGGAGTGTTGGCATTGAGGATATTTACTCCTTTCAACAAAGCGTTGGTACACAACCCATGGTGGCATATGATTCAAAACCCTTCAATGTTATGGAGTAAAATCCTAGGATCAATGTAGCATGCTCATGACCAAAATATTTCATAAGCAAGGTAGAATATCTTCCCAAGGGATTAATGACTTTGTATAACACCCTCAAGAGTACATCCATGATGTTTGTATAATAAAGGACAAGAATGTCGTAGATTTTTGGAAAGATCCATGTAATGGTTTCCCCCAAGAGCAAATCTAGTTTTAGAGTGTGGGAAGAAGTTGACCTATGGCTTAAGAAATTGAATCATCATACCACATATAAGATGATCAATTATAATTTTTGAAATGAATCATTCCAATGAGGGGATTGTACAACATAGGATGGAAGGTGGGAAAAGAGTTTATGTACATAGCGAAGGATGAATCTCTATGATCTATTAATAGAGAAGGCCCATTAAGAAAATATAGCTTTTGGTAGAAGATATGGCTTCTTGGAATTTAGAGAAATATTGCAACTTTCATATCATTAGTGGAACTAGCAAAAATCCTCTAAAAATAATTCATGAATAGAGGTTAGATATGCAAACAAGATGTAGTGGATGTGTTAGTGTGGTGGAAGACAATGCTCATATAATCCTATTTAATGGTGAAATTATCGAGGAAGGGTGTAAACTTTGGAGAAATAAGGTTCAAAATAGATACCTTTAGTAGTATCAATATCAAGATTGTTATAAAATTAGGGCCACGGCCCCTTAAATACTTAAGCATATAAGCTCTAGGATATCTATCCCAAGGTTATCATGTGGACCTCTTGCAAGGTCAAAAGTAAAGGATTTTCAAGGAGAAAGTGTAGAATCTAGATTAGATATAGATTAAGTTATCGCTCTTTGATAAGATAGATGGTTAAAATAATTGATCATTTGATTAAAAAAATACCATGCATTGTATGTGCATGCTTTAGGTCTCTTTATAATTGGTTTCTATTATGTTCTTATAGATGGTAATTTCTATTATAATCTAAGAATGGATTTTACATTCACATTGTAAAATATTTGCTAAATTAAATCACTTGCAAAATGAAAACACACTTACTAAAATTAAATAAAAACCCACTTTTGCATTCAACAGAAACTACTTATCTCAAATGGTTCAAGCTGTATCAAAATTCTCATAAGCATAGTTCTAGAGTAAATTGTTAGCTTAATGTAAATTGCTAGCTATGTGATACATCTACTATATTTGAAAGATAAACATCCAACAAAAGGTAACAAATCCAATAGTAAAATAATGAAACAATAGCACACATGTTATGTTGAGTGGGCCTTGCCTTCCAAAAATAGAGTGTTGGGACTTGCTTCAATAGAATTAAGTGATTTGAGATACTACAATTTCTCATAAAGACATAAGAATATGGATTAGACTAGAGCTCCTTATATTATAAAAAAGGTTTTCAACAATTCATAAATGTGTTTATTAAAACATTTGTTGGATTATTAAAGATGCGTTGGCCCCTTTTTGTACATGAACTTGTCGTTGTTAATTAGACTGTGAAGTTAAGGAGAAAACAAAAGTTTCTAAATTAGTACCTATATCAGATGATTAACTTTATCTTGTATACTAACACATTATATGTTCTATCACTAGGAATATATGAAGACTCGATTACATTAGGGTGTTGAATCCATCCTACCAATAATTATTTAGGAGGAAGCTTTAGAAGGAGGAAGCAAAGGCATGCCTTGTAGCAAGGTTTGGAGGCTTTTGTAGCAACCTCTAGTAAGAAAATTCCACATTGATTCTTTGTATAAAAAGTTGATATGGTCATCTCCTTTTTCCATTTTTGCCTCATGCTCTCCTAAAATCTTATGAACGCTGCAATAGTCCATAGCATTTTCTACAACCACTATTCATCATATCTATAACAAGTCTTCCAACCAATCATTCATAGTCATCCATAAGCAACCATAAAATTTCCCTATTCATCCTCTAGATTAGAGGATTTTGACTGACATTTTTTTTCATGGAGATTGCTCTAGCTGAAAGGAGGATGACTATGTTCTCCCATCATGTAATATCCCAAGTTGAGTTCTATATTGGCCCATAATTCTTTCTCGTCATGCTCATTCCTAGAAACAAGTGATAGTTGGGTGAAGGACACAAAATAAGGGGGAAATGAGACCTCAACCCCGACCAGTATATCCTAATTACATCCTTGAAGAATTTATATACAATTTAGACCTCTTTAAGGCTACATTAAAATTGTAGTTTGAAAGGGCTTCTCTTTTCCTCAAATTATTGGATAGGGAATCCCACCTTTGTTGGAAACTTTTGGGTGAATTATTGACGTTAAATTCAGAACATAATTTTGTTAATCTGGGAGTGTAAGCTTATAGGCACTACATTGTATGTACAAAGGTTTAGGCACCAATAGTTTTTATATTTTACCACTGTAATGGGGATCCTAATTTCACTGTAATGCATAAGATGTTTGATCACTAGGCAATAGACTTAATAATACTTTGCTTCAGTAAGGATGACAATATTCCTACATGATGTCTGTAAGTCTCGTCTTCAACAGACTTGCCTCTACACCTGACAACACTCTAACAAAAGAAGGATAATCTAGAAGAGTTGTGCTCATATGGCTACCTATTGCAGAGTCTTCATATATCATAACCCCTTTAAACAACTTCTCAACTCCAGGCATCAAACTTTGTATGCAAAGTTACAATGCACTTTGCTTTCCTTCAGTGGACAAGCTTATTAATCTACAAATGAAATAAGAGACCTAAACTAATGTGATCACTAGGTATTTGATGCAGTTCCCCTCCCTTATTGACTGCGATCATTCATACCTAGGAAAATAGTGTGTTTCCATAGTCATGAAAGGTTGCAACGCCTCATTATTATCCTTTAGTGATCAATTTCACTTAAACTTGAAGGAAAATGGAATAGAACATAAGGAATAAGATTATAAAAAAACACAAAGCTACCAAACCATGCACAACACTACCTAGATCAACAAACTATGATTCTATAACACAATTTTGTAGCTATTATAGGTGATTCAATCTCGGATTCACAAAACTAAAAATTGTTATACAAATTCAAACATGTCATATGTCAACCAAATATTCACCATTCAAACAAAGTAAGTCACCACATTATATTTAAATGACAACACTACAAAGTAGATCCATGTATCACGGATAAAACATGGTCATTACAAAATAGATCCTTACATTATATGTTAAACATGATCATCCCATAAATGATCACACATCATCAAGTGTCCAAAAACCACATATCTACCGCAAAATTAAAACGAATGAAGCAATAACACAAACCCTTATAAAACTTTGTTGACACACCACGATCGCATTAGAAATACGAAAATATAGAGAGGAAACACGCAGGGTTCGTTGGCCCTTGCCAACCAACGATGTTGCCCTAAGAAAAACTTAAATCACAACAAGATTCACCACACAATGTGCAAATGGTCATCAACGATAGTATTATATTCATCAGTCCCCAAATTACGTTGATATATACGCACAGGAGCGCTCCCAGTGGTCCAACGAGATCATTTTACAGTATTAGAACAATGGTAGATCTCGTTCACCAGATTCAAAGAACAATGGTAGATCTCGTTCACCAGATTCAAAAACCATGGTGTTGAGTCTTATACAGCACAAAACATAATATGACATCCATGAGACTCATAGATGCAAACCGAAACTAAGCAAACAAAAATGATCCAATGAACCCTGGTACATATTTGGAACAACGAAATAATAGGATGCCCGATCTGGGGTCGTGCAACTGCATTTAGGTTGGGTATACTTAATATGAAAACATGTGATCTTAATCATATCTTCCTTTTTTATTTTATGGTTGATCACCGATGTGGAACACCATCTTGGGCACTCGTTGATGGCTACCGATCAGTTTAACAGGTAAGAAAGCATCTTGGGTATGTCACCAAGAAAACCCATGTGCTCATTTTGGTTTTGAGGGCGCACGCCTATGCCAACCATGGAGGTCGCCTACAGGAATGCCTATAAGCTACATGAACTAAGCTATCCAAAAATCATCATTAGCAATAATCCTCTTATTTCACTAAAAACAATGGAAATGGATTTTAAATGAACAACATAATTACCTCATAGCTTCAGATATTGTTTCTACTAAAAATCATCAAATAACGTATCAAAAGGCTAAAGGGAAATGTGAAAGGATAGGATGCCAGAGTGTATTATTCGAAGGGGGATTTTCGCCCTTAGGGTTTCTCTGTTTGGCTCAGGTTCAGTAAATCAATAACAAGGCACACTCATTTATTCATATACAGTGGACATTCATTTATGAAGTGCATGAATATAGACTTTCAACACCAATACATTAGTAGATATAGCAATATGATCAACCATAGTAGATTAGGGCTAAACAGTAGAATGTTTCACAATTTACACAGTATTGATCCAATTCCAAGCAAACATACTGCAACAGTAAATCTTATAACATATTAGTCTGCCATTAGGGCCAATATACCAGATACTTTGAGTATATAAAGTGGTTGTTCATCAATCAGAATATCCACAACAATAATTCTACAAATCGGTTGTCACAGACCCTAACAGATGCCCAAAATTTCCTTCCTGCTCTAGTTTCAAACTGAAACTTCGACTCTGCAGTCCCTGTAACTATGACCTCGTGGTCTGTGGCCTATGACGTGCAACCTCCGTCCTGCGGTATGTGGCCTGTGGCCTTGTGGCTGTAGCCCTACAGCCTATGAATCTTGCTGCCAGACAAACTTGTTGCTTAAATCTCGCCATTTGCAGAGGACCTTGTTGTGTTGGCCTGATCTGATTGGTTCCAAGAGAAATTGTTGTGCCATAATAAATAAAAAAAGGTTTCTAGGTAGGGTGGGATAAGCTCCACCGAAACTAGACAAAGGGATTAGCTAGGGTGAGATCACCTCCATTGAAACTAATCAAGAAGGGGTGTTAAAACCCTGACAACCTCAGGCTCTATAAAATCAAAGATATTCCAATCCAAATCAATCATCCAAAATGATTCCAACTCTCCTATATTTATATATTCCCTCACGAGGTTTCTTAAATGTGAGAGGTTGCAAATGTCACCCCCAATTTGGGCCTTTTTCCCCAACTGATCCAAGATTTACCTCATGTTGCCAAACATTGGATAATAGGGTTTTCCCTTTTATCAAGACTATAACCTTCGAGGTTGGATAGGCTATTTTGTCCTTCCATAGGCAATTAATTCATAATTCATAGGGGACATGACAGTCCCCCCTTCCAGACATTTCTTGTCCTCAAGCAATGACCAACTTGGGTGTTGTAAAATCTGCCCTTCTATCTTCGAGAATGAAAACTCCTCTTCAATCTCTACAACATCCTCTATTTTTCTTATTCCAACAGTTTATTCACTGCCACATTCTTTACCAACTAGTTGGGGTTCATATTTCCCTGGCCTCTTTGGGGTTTTTAATACTTTTTTCCCGATAGAATCCATACCAAGGTATTGACCCTGCAATTACCTTAAACCAATGTTCAAGGCCCCTTTTTTCTTAATGGCCTGCACATTCTCCTCTGTTTGAAAGATCTGTTTCATTAAGGAATCCAATCCTTGATCCAAAATTTGTCCACGTTCTCAAATTTGCCCAAGTGACCTTTTCATATCATACAACATCTTTCCTTATTGTAAAACCATACTCGTGCCTAATTTTGTTTTGTATCTAGTATACCTTCTCATCAATTTCCTTTAAACTTCGTCTCAGTCCAGGATGATTTATTGTGGTAGAAGTATCGATTTTGGACTATATGGACAAGTTAGAAGGGTCTTTCTTTTCTCCAAATTCAATCTTTCCAAGGATTCTGCGGTCTAGTGCACTCTTTCATTTTCCATCCAAGGGTTTTTCTAGAGCCCTGGTTGTAAGCATTGTATTTGGTGGTTCATTATATTTTTGGTCCTTCAGATGCAGGCCATAACTTCCTTCAAGTTTCCTCTTACATGATTTGGGCTTCAAATATTCCTCTTTACTTGGTCTCATGCTTGCATCTGATTGACCATGATCAGAATTCGATGTTGCAACAATCCCCAATTCGTGTACTCCACCATAGCTAGGTTTGACATCCTCAGAATTTTTCAGAATGTACCTGGTATTATGGTGTTCATAGTTGTCAACCCCGACCTTTGAAAGGTTCCCAGGTTGTTGAACCAACCATCTCACTGGACTCATTATGACTTCCTCATGTGTTTTTTTACAATCATATTCTATTGAGGCTTTATATGGTATTCTCTTTTGGACTGAAAGCTTGATATCTGTGTCATGCTCAATTTTTCTTCACGATCCATATCTTCTTGAGGGATGATTTTCGCTATCTTCCATCTCAGAATAGTCACAAAATGAATCATTACCCAGTGTTGATATAGTTGGTTCATGTGAAGAGGGTCCCTCATCTGGTGACATCCATTCATTGTATAGTTTTCTAGATGGTCGTCCTTCAATCAGACTGAGAAGGGGCACTTCTTGCCTTTCACCTTTTTTTTACCGGGACCGACGTATGTTGAAAATATTTAGCATTGATTCCAAATGTGGTTGGAGTTTTACCTGGTTCCAAATCCTCTGTTAATGCATGAGAATAGAAATGGTATTTTCCAGCAAAATAGGACTAGGAAAACTCCTCGACCCATCTCTATTATCTTCATGATCTTCACTCTCATAACTTCATTGACTGTCATCTTCCCCTTTTTGAGGACCTTTCAACTCATCAAGACCTAAAACACTTTTTGCTATTATCTGACAAATTAGACTTGACTTCATGAGCTTCACCCGACATAGCCTCTTGATCTTCGTTGTTCTATATTTTAGGTGACACAATTTCTTGAGCATCCTAAGATTCATTCTTGGCAAATTGTTCAACAATGGAGTCCTAATACCCTTCAATGATTTCTGAATTATACACTTCTAAGCATTCACCATTAATAAGTGGTATGGCATTTTTCTGAACACTGTATGAAATCAAGCTATACCTTTTACTGCATTCTTCATCAGCTTGAACTTCACTATTTGATGTTTGTTGTACTGGAACTTCCAGGATTGGATTTTCAGGGACAAGTTTAATTTGACTCCTCTCATTCCAATTGCCTCCGATTGAAACCAAAACCTGCTCTTTATTCGTAGTTTCTTTAGAAATTTCTGGATCATGCGATGTATTTTTACCTTTATCATGATGGAGTTCGTTGTCACGTTCTTTTTGTCCATTAAAGCATTCGATGTTGGACTTTCCTTTGTTTTTTCCAAGAAGCAAACTAAGATTGTAGCGTATGTCAAGGTTGTTGCTTTCATCATCATAATTATCCTGAACCCCAATTATGAGAGAAGGGAGTTTATCTATTTTTACTTCTAGGCACACAATTGGTATTAAGTGCTTCTTAAAGATGTCATCACATTTTCCTCCTTCAGATTCTTGATATAGCTTGTCCTTTACAATTCTTGTGTTGCTCCTTTTGTTGACATAAACTGCTTCATCTTTACAACTTGTGGGGTTGGACGTGGCACCAGTTTCAATGTTAATACACTTATCATTTATTTTCTTAAGTGGATCTGTCTCACTAGGAATTTATATTTTGATAGCTGTGATGGTCTAATGAGATTCAGTAGGAGCTTCCTCTCTAACAACTGATACCTCATTGTTGGGGGTGGTTTTAAAATTCTTGGATGGTTGTTCCATACCGGCATTGTCTTCAAAGACGTCTTGTTCTACGGTTGCTTCATATTCATCCATGTTTTCAGAATTGATTAAGGTTGTGTCTATTTCATTAAATAATTCAACCTCCTGCGTGTTCCTCCCATTGGTATCCTTCTCGAATATATCTATATTTTCTCTTACAGTTTTTACAGAACATTGGCCGTGCACATCCTGAGATTCAGTGAGCACTTTGCTGGCTGAGCTCACTATATTGGAATGTTTTGCCACAACATTTGCACTCAAGTGACTAGCTATATTCCTTTCATATGTTATCAATGTCGTTGCTGGAGTTACTTCTGCATTGTTATTTGTAGGTTGATTTACATGATATACAACAACTCCAAGGACTTTTGGTTGACTTTCATATACACCACTCTCATTATACTTATCAACAATGCTTGTGATCACTGAGTCATTAGCACAAAATGCATCTTCCTTCTCATCATCGTTTGCACTTAGAAAATCATGCCCCAATCCAGAAGGACCTTTGGTGGTGAAGTCCAATTGGTGCATCATTTCTCTCTTTTGGATGATAACTTCAATTCTTGCTGATTTAGAAGCAGATATTATAACCATTGAAGCAACACGATGCACATTTGTTGCCGAAGAATCCCACTCTGATGCATTGCCTTCTGCACTTTTCCTCCCAAAATCACTATGGGTTCTAAGGTTTGCAACCTTCTTTTGATAGTACTATGCATACTTGAAACAAGGTTAGTCTTTCCAAAGCCATCTGATATAACAACACTTATTTCCAATGAATCATGGCTAGCCAATACTTCATCATTATCAACATGAACCATATCCCTTTCATCCAGAGAGATATATTGTTTGACCTCATCATCAGTGTGCCTCTTATCCTCTAAATCAGGTGATTAAATAATCTTGGGAGCCACTTATGTAGGATCCTCTTTTCTGCCTGTATTTTCCATGCCATATTTCACACTTAATAATGTTATCTATGCACTCGGGTTTTATGTTCTTGGCGTACCATTAGTATCTTCATATTTGTCTTTCCTACAACTAGCGCAAAAATTGTTCCAATTCCTTATGCCTGCTTTCTGCTACCCGCTCTTACCATTAGTTTCAAGAGATTGGTATCTTTTATTTTTTAATAGGAGGGTAAATCCAATCAATATTGTAAGGTGAAGACTTGAGTTTCCCATAGATTCAAGAGATTGAAGTTGTTTATTTTCTTTGGGAGGATATAGCCATGACAAATATTTTTGGTGTGCCTTTACTCATGCTCCAAATTATCCTGTATTTCTTTTTAGTTTCTTAAGACATTCTTCATATTTCCACCAAAACTCTATGTACTTCTCAAAAACCAATTCCAACATCTCCATTTTTCAAATAACCACTCCAGGCTAGTAGGAGCGCCAACTCTGATACCACTGTAGTATTCCAAGGGGATTTTCGACCCTTAGGGTTTCTCTATTTGGCTAGGGTTCAGTAAATCAATAACAAGGCACACTCATTTATTCATATATAATGGACATTCATTTATAAAGTGCTTGAATATAGATACTTTCAATAGTAATACATCAATAGGTATAACAATATGATCAAGCACAATAGAGTAGGGTTAAATAATAGAATGTTTCACAATTTACACAATATTTATCTAATGCCAAGCAGAGATACTACGACACTAAATCTTACAACACATCCATTTGCCGTTAGGGCCAATATACTAGAGACTTTGAGTATATAAAGTGTTGTTTATCAATTAGAATATCCACAACACTAATTCTACAACTCAGCTATCACAAACCTTGACCGATGCCCAAAATTTCCTTATTACCCTAGTTTTAGATTGAAACTTCAACCTTGTGGTCCCTATGACTATCGTCTATATTCCATGGTTTGCAGTCTATGCCGTATGAATCTTATTTGTGGCCCACAACCCTATGGCTATGATCCTATGGCCTCTGAACCTTGCTACCTAAATCTCGTTGTTTGCAGAGGACCTTACTATGCCAGACAGATCTGAGTAGTTCCAAGAGAAATTGTTGTGCTAGAAAAAATAAAAAAGGTGTCTAGGTAGGGTGGGATCAACTCCACTGAAACTAGACAAAGGGTTAGCTAGGGTGGGATCACCTCTGCCAAAACTAATCAAGAAGAAGGGGTCTTAAAATGCTTAGAGCCTCAGGCTCAAGAAAATCAGATATATTTTAATCCAAGTATATGATCCAAAATGATTCCAAATCTCCTCTATTTATAGATTCCCTCATGGGGTTTACTAAATGTGAGGGGTCTCAAATGTCACCCCCAATTTGGGCCTTTTTGCCCCAACTGGCCTTAGATTTACCCAATGTTTCCCAAACATTGGATAATTGGGTTTCCTCTTCTTTATGAAGACTATAACCTAAGAGGTTGGATAAGCTATTTCATCCTTCCATAGGCAATTAATTCATAGGGGACATGACACATAAGTGGAAAGGAATTATGTGGCAGTGAAAATAATGGTCAAATCAAAGGCCCAACATCTCCCCCACAACTAAGGCCTTGCATGTCCTCATGCAAGCAAATGGGTGGTTAATGTTTTGCAAAGAGATGTCAAAACTGACTAGTGTCATTTCATTTGTATTTCTTTTTATAAGGTTAATGACACCATATTTTTGCAAAGGAGCAACTCGATAGAAAATAACTAGTTTACATGGTATTGCCAAATCAAAGAGCTCTTGCTCCAAGTCACTTTCCAATATGTAGACAAGGTTGGTGCCATCAATTATAAGTGCCAAGGGTGGATGCCTCTTTGTTGCACTTGTCATACCACGACCTTTAGAGATATCATTAATACCTGAATCTGATTGATAACATGTGACTTGGACTCAGGAAAGGCCCCTATATCCTCAACCTATGCAATATCAACACTTTTCTGCCCTTTTGAAAAGCTTTTTCTTGTCTCTACTCGACTTATTCTGTATGTAGCTTTTGCCTCTTCTAAAAGTTTCTTGCAAGCATCTTTAGAGGTGCCATTGATAATAACCTGCTGCATATTATGAGTAAGAAGCTTATATGAAAGACCAATGGAAATTGCAGTTTCTTACTTATTTCAATAAGAACCCTACTTCTCTCAAAGATTCTATTACTTCTAGGAACCCATCTTTCAGTTTATCTTCAATCCTTGTGCCCCTTAGTAGGTCGAGATTGTAGTCAATTAGACTTGCAGCTCCCCAAAGCAATGTCGCTATACTAGTTAAGGTTGTATTGGCTTCCTCATAAGAATGCTGCCATTCTTCAAGCTCTTCATCACTAAGGTATTTTTCTCTCATAACAAGTGTTCGTAAACCCTGTGATGCATATTCATGCAGATGGTTCTCTGTTGCTTCCATATATGTTACTGGGTTGTTATTGGAAGTTTTGGACATAATATTAAACATTGAACTATCTGCCCCTTTTACCAAAACTTTCACAGTATTGTCAGGACATCGAACTACTACTGACATTCTTTTTGCGCACACTGTCAAACTCATGCAATCCCAACACATCCAATATTTGTATTTCACCCAATATATCATTCACAATGTGTCCAGAAGTTCACTCAATAAGTGCATACCCATATGAAGTGAGATAATAAAACAAAATATCATAAATTTGAGACAAAAAATTGGGAGAAAAGGCTTTGAAGCCTTAATTCATTGATTTGCAAATAATGATACATAATTCACAAGATGAGGCCTCATATTATAGAATTGAGGTTCTCATAACAAACAACCAATTTGGCTAATTGGTTGAACCTCCTCCACAAATTTCTCCACAATATCTCCGTAAATGTCTCCACAAATATCTAAGTTGATTTTGTGTAATTTCATCCCTAACTTCTCTCATTGTCCTCATCTTTAGTCATACAAAGACTTCTACAGTGAGTATATTTTCATTATGAATACTTTCATATTTTCTTATGAATTATTCCTTCACACACCCTTCAATAAATGTTTAATCAACATTTAATTTAGACTAAATAATTGTTTAATATATGTATGAGGCTAACATTCCCTCCCCACCCCATCATAAGTCCATAGTAATCTATTGGTATCATCTCCAAGTCTTCATGTTGATTCTTTTGTGCTGAGCTGCTGAAGAACTACTATGTTGAACTATTAAAAAAACTCTTGTGTTGAGCTGCTAACTGTGTTGATGATGCCCACTAGCAGATTTGTTGAGTTTGTCGAAACTTTTAGTTCGACAACCATCTTCAATTCCATTATCATTTCCACCCTTTGTTAGCTGAAAGGAGAGACAATCATCTGCATGTGATTTTTGAACTCCCCCCTAAAGGTATATGAGAGTTTCTCTTTTTAATTTTGTTCAATTCTTCAAGAAACTTTATCTTCACCTCTACCTTAAGTAGATTGTCGGACTTATGCAACTTCTTTAATTCTATATTCCATCTCCAAGGGTTTATCTATCCATAATTAACTATCATTTTAGTCTTCTTCTGCATTTGACATTTCTTTGATAGATGATTTGTCTTCCCACAATGAAGACAAGGATGAAGGTTAAACATTGGTTACACATAACAAGATTTTGGGTATTTTCTAGAAAACTTACACTTAAAAATTGAACTGGTTTTAAGAAATCTGGAACATAAAAAGTGTTTTCTTTGTTGTATCCCAAGTCGTGTTGATCTTTGTTGAAATAAATTTCTTCCCAAGGTCTGATCACCTTCTTGGAAAGACCATTTTCTTGTTGTTCTTCACACCTGTTGCTGATATTCTATGCTTGATTCATTAAATCATTTGTATCACGCTGAGCATCAATCATTTCTATTAACAATTCATTTTTATCACATGCTGCATCAAACTTTTCATTTAGATCTTCAATACAATTAGTTACATCATTTTCATTTAGTAGCACAACTTTTTGGATGAGATCATCTGTGTCACAACTTTCATCAACCTGGTGGATTAGATCATTTGTGTCACAACTTTCATCAATACGCTGAATGAGGTCATATGTTTCACAAATTGCATTTGTTGTTTGGATGAGGTCTTTTGTATCACAGACTGCATCTATCTTTTTTGTACATCTTGCATCAAGTAGATCTTGTTTTTGCCTTAATTTTATATGGAGTGAATTAATGAGTTGTTCTTTCACATCTAGTTCATTTTGAAGATATTTTGTTGCTTCTAATGTGCTTGTTATTTCATTAATTATGTTTTGATTTTGCTTTAACTTCCACTCAAGTACTTCGATTTTGTTGTGCAATTCACGTTTGCACTCTTGCAATTCTTTAATTTCTAGCTCTGCAATTTGAAGACATTTTACTCCTTTTCCCATTTTGATCTTTAACACATTCCCTTGTACTCGTTCACTTGATTATCACACTCACATGATTTTATGTCACCTTAAAGTATGAGGTACCACTGATAATGCACCCCAAAATTTGATTACAATTCTTGAATTTAATGATTCAACTCACTCTCTTTCAAAGTAAAACAATACTTTGGATTACAATAATGACATTCCTTCAAAATAAATTCGCTTATCGCTTCAAAATTACAAAAAATTACACTTATCTCTCCAAAATTACAAAAATCCCACCTTATTACCTTACCACTCCCTTACCTAAAAAATATTCCTTATCTTAAAATTACAAAAATTCAAATCCCTTTACTGTACTTTAAATACTCCTTATCCTCACGTTTACTTTTTAAATGCCTTTAACTTTCATTTAAAAACACTTTATGACATCACTTAAAAAGTGATATAAAGTTACTTGAAAAGGGTGAATATATTTTAGATTTCGATTTTATAACATGCACCATGCACCATTTGTTTTCAAACTTCACGGACAGTTGCAATTTTTGGGCGCAGTCATTTCCACTCATCGAGTCCTTTACACACAGTCCACCCAGGTCCGTTGGCTGATCTGTGTTAAGTCCCTTCCACGTGAATCTTTCCCTGATCTTCCTGTAAGTTTTCAAATTCCCAGGGTACCCTGCCAGTGGTGAGTTGTGCATTGCATGCATGATCTTTTCCTTAAGCTGATATTTTGGTGCTAGGTAGATCTTATCTTTGTAAGAGATGATGTCATCAATGACATGGTATTTATCATCGTGGGTTATTCCATCAAGGATCTCACAAGCAAACTTATGCTTGGAGTACTCAACTAGCATGAGAGATTTATAAAATCTCTCATGCTATAAAAATCCCCAAGACATATTATAAAATCTCTCATGCTATAAAATTGAAATACCCAAAGACATATTATAAAATCCGTTGATAACACCTTTAGATATGATCCCTTCTTGCCAATATTTTCCTCTTTGTCAATAATGAAATGCAATGTCGAACCCTGAGTGATTCCACTCCAGTACTAGCTAGGTTGTATAGTTTCAAAACTGAAACCAATAACTAGAATGAGGGTTTCTGAAAACCTAGACTCTCAGATTGGATGCTTCTATGATTCATGATTTAAGCCAAGATCTTTCGGATAAATCACATAGAAAAATAGGGTCATTTTTCTTTGTGATTTCTCCATAAGGTCTTGACTTAAACCCTAGACTCTCTTCTCAAGAGCTCTCCAAAGTCTATTTTCAAGTGATCAAATAAAAGAATAGGGAGAGATTCCTCATTTCCCTTTTTTATAACTCACTTGTCCCTTTTGTCACCTTTTTACCTTTTATTTTAATAAAGTCACTTGAGTGGGTTTGTCACTTTATAATTTAAAAGTGAATTTTCGTTAGTCTAGGGCCCATGTCCCTTTTTTCCCCACATAGATTTTATAATGTTTTCTCCTAGATGAATGGTGTTCCCTTGATTAATTTTCTTGTCCTAGCCTACAAGAACTTAATTAGGCTAGTGGAATCTTCCCTTTATGTCTCCTAAGTGGATGGGGACATTACAATCCTCCTTGCCCAAGATTTCTTGTCCGCATGCAACTTCAATTCGGGATGTTGGAACACTTGTTTTCCTTCCCATGTGGAATCTTCAATAGGTAAATTCTTCCATTTAACTAGGTACATTTTAATGGTTTTTCTCCTTAGCTTTCATTCCCTTACCTCCAAAATTTCTTCCGAAACCAGAATCAACTACCTCGCTTCATCCAATGGAAAAATATCAATAGAGGTGATGATGTGCTACCTGAGGGCCTTCTTGAGGCATGAAACATGGATAACATTATAAATCTTGCACCACTCTAGTAGCTCTAGTTCATAGACCACCTCTCCTATTCACCTCAAAATCCTGTAGGGTACATAGAATCTAGGTTTCAATTTCTCTGCCCTCTTCATTTTAAGTGATGATTGTTGGTAGGGCTGTAGATGAACATGTACTAGGTCCCCTACCTCAAAGTTACACTCTAGCTGATGCCTGTCTGCATAAACCTTTTGTTAATTCTAAACCATTTGCAAATTATCTTTGAGGAGTTGCAATATGTCCTGGTTCTATTGAATCCATTTCTTAGCTCTAGGTGCCCTGCTATCTCTAAACATGTGATCCACAAACATTGGTGCATCATACACATACAAGGCTCTGAAAGGTTTCATCCCAATTGACATGTGATAAGTAGTGTTATAATGATGCTATCCTAAGTGTAACCACTTTATCAAAGCTTTTTGTTGGCCTAACGCATGGTTTTTCATTGTTAACAATCTCGGTCTGCCCATCTGCATGCAGTTGGTAACTAGTACTCGACGTTAATTCTATCCCAACCAACTTGAATAACTCCTACCAAAATCCTCCCATGAATCTATGCTCCCTATCACTGATGATAGTTTTTGGTAGTCTATGCAATTAGAATATCTCTCTGAAGAATAACTCCACTACCTATGTTGCCGAGTATCGAGAAGGTATGGCGAATAAGTGTGCAAACTTTGTGAGCTTGTCAACTAACGCATATATGCAGTCCTTCTATTGATCCTAAGGTAACCCTGTGATGAAATCCATTGAAATGCTTTCCCATTTTTGCTCTGAAATGGGAAATGGTTGAAGTAACCCTGCCAGATGAGTATGCTCTGCTTTATTTTGTTGGTAGATGTTGCACTCCCTTAAGAATCTCAACACATCTGTGTTAAGTCCCTTCCACGTGAATCTTTCCCTGATCTTCCTGTAAGTTTTCAAATACCCAGGGTGTTATAGACATTTTTGTGCCTTACAGCATTGAGCATGAAATGTCCATAATCTAAGGGATCCAAAGTCCCTAAACATGTTGTTCCTACCCCTAGAGGAACAAGGCCATCTAACCACAGCAATTCACAGAAGTTCTCCACCTGAAAACACTCAAAAACAAGCCAATTCTGGATCATGTCAACTGCTCCACTGAGCATCTGCGCTGAATGTCAACTGCTCCACTGTCTACCTGCGTTGAATGTCAACTGTAACAAAGGCTACCTGCGCTGAGCGTAACTGGACAAGTGGCAGGCTCATTTCTCAATGTGTCAATGCTCAGGAAGCTTCCAAAATGACACTTGCATCAGGGAATTCGACTGGTGATGAGTAAGAGGTTCCAAATCTCCAAGTGGAAGGAAGAACCTCCAAGTGGACTCAAGAACTGAGAGAGGGAGAGGACACTAGTCAGTTTCATACCAGCCTCAAGCTGACTCATCCTCTCTCCAAAACTCCTATATATAGATCTCTCCTCCATGAGATCAGGAGGCTGGAATTTTGTTATTGCAAAGAATTGCTATTGGTTTGTGGTTGGATCATTGGGTGCTTAATGCTTTGAAGGGAGCTGAAGAAGGAATTCCATTCTGCTGGGAAGGAGATGCTGGATTGGAGCCCTATGGGTTGTATCTCTTCCTGAACCCTGTTACTTATCAATAAAGCTATCTTGGTTTGCTCCTATATGCTGGTGTATTTGTATGATTGCATTAGTGTATTTGATTTACTTCTAATCCTGAATCATTTATGAATATGTATATTTGCCTTTGTGTTATGTTCTTCTCTCGTCGCAAGTAGCTGCTCTCTTGCCACAGGTAGCTGTTCTCTTGTGATCTCGTGGGAATCAAGTAGCTGTTCTCTTGAGCAAGCGAGGAGGCGAGTAGCTGTGAACATCCAAAGAGAAGAGGATCTAGATCGAGGGACAAACGAAAGACAACGGTAAGTCTATCGATCTCCCCTCTTTCACATTTCATAAAGGAAGAAACCAATGTAGCTGTATTCGTTTGTTGCTAAGGCATTGTCACACCTTAGGTGGATAGGATCGTCCTGCATAGGCATTTTTCCCCACAACAAATTGGCGACTCCACTGGGGAAGAACTTGTTTATTCATTTCATTTGTGTTTCCGTCATTTGTTTACTTCATAAACTTGACAACAACTATTGAACTGCATCTTTCCCGGATGCAAAGTAGAAAGTTGCTGTTTTGATCCAGTTGTTGGACTTGTCTATGATCTAAACTAGATCCACAAATGATTTGATGATCCTTGTGATAGTCTTTAGTACCCTCTCAAAGCATCCCTCTGTTTATACCTTGCTTGTGTTTCTGATTTGGCCTGAAACAGTTGATTTTTGAGCATTTTATGACCCAGAACCCAAGGGAAACGAGAGTTTCTCTTTCAACGCAACTGCTGTGAAGGCAGTCTGCATTTCAACGCAGGTCCCGAAGGGGCTACCTGCGCTGAATGTCAAGTCCTCAGTGTTGAGGTTGCGCTGAACCAGTTTGGCCTTGTGCAGCTGGGGTTCTCTGTTATCTGTTGCCCTGTTTTGATCTCTGTTTTTTGCAGCCTTTAACCAGCATAGGTACTAGTCTGATAAACCTTTTTCTTTGCTTAGATTCCGCCTCCTTTTGTACAAAAAGACTGTGAATGTTTTTATGTGTTTGTGGCGTCATTTACAGTTTTCCTTTGCATGAGTAAAGTAGTCATCCTGTAGCCTTTGATTCAGATCTGATTGATTGTGGTCTTAGAAGAGAGTTCATTGGCTGTTTGCAGATTGATTATAGATTTACTTTTGCTTAGTGGTTTGAATTTGTGTCTTTTAAGTGTCCAAACAAGTCTTTATTTCGAAAGTAGCAAAGTGATTGTAATCTCTTCTACCCTTGTTGTTTTTGAAAGAGTGAACTTGTTTGTATTGATCATTTTAAAAGCAAATTCAAAGTTGTGCAAAAGCTTTCTTTGTAGGCATTTATACTAAGAAAGTGGAAAACAAACACTTGCATTGTGCATTTTGCATTTGATAGTTTGCATGTTGGATTTAGGGAAAGTGCATTAGAGTGTGCTGATTGCTCTTTGAGAAAAGATAGTGTTTTTCTTTTCCCTTAGTAGCTAGGATTTTCAAAGTTGAAAGATAATAAAGCTTGCTTATCATCTTAGACTGCATTTAGGAATTTGTATCATACATCTCGTGGTGAACCTTGAAAGGCAAACTTTAAAAAGATCAACCTAAAATAAACTGAATGAACCTAACAACGCTTTGTAACATAACACACAACATAGAGGTCTAGGCTAGAGACGTGTTCCGGCGTCGTTAAGCCTAGTGACTGTCGATCTCGAAGAAGGTGGGTGATTCCTCCTGAGAGACGGTAGCGCTAGTACGGATTTGTGCTCCCACGTACCGTCGCGTATATATTGGGAGACCCCTATAGGCATATATCTTTTATCCTTAAGAAGCCATGTCGACCACCCTACTGATCGCAATGCAGTGAACACAACATTCACGAAGATCGACCGCCCGTACCTTAAAAAGTATTCTGCGGTTTTGCGAAAAGTTTGGCACACCCTCTGCCTAGATCTCCAGAGCAGTTTCTTTTGGCCTTTTTCAGACTCTATAACAGAAAAAGTCCATCCGAGCATTTGTCACTTCGGGCTCGTTAAAACATCGAAGGAGACTAGAGTCATCTTTAGCTTTTTCTCGACTCTTTAAAAGTGAAAAAGCAAGTTGTGTCTAAAGCGTCGTTAACAATTTATTTTAAACGGAACAATCACCCTTTAATCCTGCGTTGATCTTTAAGTTGAAAAGATGGAGCACACCAACCAAGGAGTTCCCCTTGGTGGAAATCCTAGTCCTTTCTCCTCTTGGGGAGATGTTGGTGCGCCCCACATGGCCACATTGTCGCTTCCAGGACTGACAATTGGCCTACCAGTTTGGATCTTTTCAACCAATGTCGTTCAGAACACCACCATTCCTGAACAGTCGAGTCAACAGTTAGATCAGACAAGAGTTGCCTCCCAGCCTTCCACTTCATCTTCCTCCCCTCCTTCCTCTTCGCTTGACGGAACTGGTCGAATTAAAAACCAGGTTCCTAAGGAGAAGAAGGAGAAGAAGAAGAAAGAGAAGAAGAAGAAGGAGCCTAAGGCGACTGGGGGCAAACAAGTGTCATCTAACAAAAGTCCACACACCACACTCGTAAGGCCTAAATCGCCATGCGTCATATGCAAGGGAGACCACTTCCATAGAGATTGTCCCTGTATCCCGCGGATACTAAGAGACTGGTCCCCCCGTTTTCACAATTCGGTAGCATCGACCTCTGATAGCCATGTCGACTGCTCACCGTCAACTAGGGGGAGTGAAGCTCCAGGACAGAGCAGGAGAGCTAAATTTCCCTGCAGACTGTGTGAAGGCGATCACGCCATCCACCGTTGTCCCTTCTTAGACGAGGCAAAAAGAGTTCTGGAAGATCGCCCGATTTTACGAGCGCATCTCCCTCCTGGATATCAAAAACTCTTGCCAAGTCCCTCGCTAGTTGAAAATCCGGTTGACCCGACCAGGTGGTCAGCCGAAGCACTTGTCATTGAAGATGAACCGTCTGGATCCATGCCTGAAGAAAGTCAAAAGGTTGATACGGCAGTTGACCCGGTTTTGCCTTCAGAGGCTCCATCTTCGAATGACACCATCACAGAGGAGAATAAAGACGACACCGTCCAAATTCTCTTCATCAGAACTGACTCTGATGATCAAGGGGGCAATGCCACCATTCCTTTATCACAGGAAGGAAGTTCATCAGAGCGCTATTCGGCCGTATATTCGGTCCCACCACCAAGCAACCTGGTTGTGTCCTTTGATTGGAACCAACTAGGCAGACCCCGGTTGCCAGCCAGTATACCATTCATAATTATTTGTCAAATATACAGAATGGTAATGGCTGGCACTATCATTGATGAGGGGGCATCTGTGAGTATCCTTTCCTCTATTGCTTGGAAAGCGCTTGGTTCGCCAGCGCTTTTACCTGAGATGAGAAATCTATCAGGTTTTGATAAAGGAACCAGTCGACCTTTAGGGATCCTCCCCAATGTGCCTGTAACATTGAAAGGGAAGATCGTTCAAATGAACGTGATGGTCGTTCAAGGACCCTTGGATTATAACCTACTCCTTGGATGAGACTATATATATTGCATGGGAGCTGTAGTCTCCTCACTCTTTAGAGTAATGTGTTTTCCGCATGAAGGAAGAATGGTCAAGCTCGTAGACCAACTTTCGTTTCCTGGATCACATATCGCAAATAGTCATGTACCATCCCTAAATGGTCTATACACGCAAGAAGTGTCTCAACCCACGGTCCGTCCTCCTGATGAGCGCGAGTAATCCGGGAGGGTATGACTGGAACCCAGGGGGCATGCATCCTGGCCTGCTTCGGCAGGAAAAATTTGGGTATAGAGTAGGTTTCCGCGGGAGAATATGACTAGTCCGTACCCCGTCCGTGGTTGGAAGATGGGTTGTTCTAGAATAAGATTCTTTTGTCAAAGTTACGTGTTTGACACCAGTCATTCACCCTTGTCTATTTCGGTAGACATTGCTGAGGAAGTGTTTTGTTTGAAAGAGTAACGAGACAATCTTTGGGTAACCTGAAAGAGGTAAGCCTCTCTCGATTAAAACAAATGTTTTGGCGGAGGGTAAGTAGAGGTAACCTTGAAACTCTGTTTTATACCTGGGGGCATGCAAACCTTTTGGAGTGCAAGCAAGGGGCGACTATTTATTTTTTAAATTTTTAGGTCCTCCCTTTAAACCTGTAGGTCTAACCCTTTAAACTCGTAGGATTAGTCGTTTCCGAACTTGTATAAAGAAAGGAGAGGGAGCATAGCTTTGGTAAGGCGCAAGCTCTATAAAAAATGGGATCTTTCATGAGACACTCTTATCTTATGACTGGGTAATCGAGCAGTTTTAGCATAAAGTTCATGCTCGTTAAAAAATAAATGCAAGATTCGAGCAGTTTTAACGCGGTCTTCGTGCTCGTTAAAAAATAAATATAAGCAGTGAGCAATGTTTCCTCCAGTGTTTAAGCTCATTTTTATCTAAAAAATGAACCTATCCCGGTAAATAAACACAGTGATCGTAAATTTATCAGCCGTTAAAGCCTTGGTCGTGTTTGCACCTGCCACCTCCACTTTTCATTTGGCCGATCGTTCACCTCCATATGATTGTTTACCCATTTTGAGGAACAGCTGCGAAGAGTGATTCCACCTAGCCATGCTTGTGACACTGCCGTGATTGGAAAATTCCAAACCTGTATCTGGAATCAACTGCTATCCCTGTTTATCACTCGTTCCTCAAAAGATGAGTCTTCTTTAAGCTCTTTTCAACTGACTCATAAAATATGAAAAGATTGCCGAGTTTTGGCCTTCCAGCTCGTTAAAGGACAGGAAGAGCTATCCCTCCTCTAGATTTTAATCTTTTTGGACCTGAGGGATTATTGCACAAAAAGGTCGAGCGCTTGTTTTATTCAGCTCGTTAAAATTATCGAAAACTCATCCCTTCTGTATTGTTTTATAATTTTTCGGACTTAAGGGATCAGACGACGAAAAAGGAATTTTGGAGTTAACTTTATGTACCTTTTCAGACTCTCTAAAAATTAAAAGGACCGAGTTATCCTTGTCGTTAGGCTCGTTAAAATTATTAAATAGCGACAAACTTGTCTTTAGACGAGAACGAGTTTCCCTATCGCTAAGCTCGTTAAAACATAGCGATGGGCTTGCCCGAAGGGCAGGTTATAGAACAAGCATATGTTATCCTCCTCAAGCTTGACAAAAATAAAGAGGTACTGGTCAACAATGACTGGGGAAAAATTGGGAGAAAACTAAAGAAAACTTTGATGGTAGCAGGTCGCTCTTGAACATGACACTTTTCCTCCGTACCACAATCGGGTTGGGTTGTCTCATTCACCGGTCACATCACCATGGTCTCGCCATACCATCCATATTTGGGGTAATGCTACCAATCCATCACATCAGTGTCGCCATGTGTTCAAGAGAAGTCGTTCAGAAAGAGTCAACCGGGTCCCATCCACTGCCATACATTATCCTTCATCCATCCATGATCGCCACCCTGAATCATATGTCACAGATCGTTTTCACCTCCATTAAAATCATTAGCTCTGTTCCATGTCACTGATGTGGGATTCATCAAGGCCCTCCTTTGACGGATCGCTTCTTGTCGACATCAGCTCATTATCCAAGAAGATGATCTAGGAACAACCCCTTCAGTACTTTGAAGCTTGCATGCCTCAATGGCAAGTTTCTCACTTCCGGCGACAGGTATACATCAATGACCTTCGACCAGAAGATTTTGCGTGGTGTTCGACGCCAAGTCCTTTATTCACACCACGTGAATTGTACTGCAGTACCTTGAGGGTCATTATCATTATCGGTGATTCCTCTCGCGCTTGTTAACGGTTTACATCATTGACCGGTAATCAAGCGATGTCTTTCCATGTTCGACTTCAGCGCAATTCTCACATGGATCGACTTGTACTTAGAGTGAAGATCGAACAAGTTTGAAGACCCCGGATCTAGTTTCATCCATCCGGGCTGCGATATATATTCAGGAAAAATAAAGACATTTGACATGTACATCATTACAGCAGATGATCATCCTACTCAAAGGATGATAATTTCGCCAAAATTATCAGTCTACCATCAGACGATCGTCTGTTCTATGTACAAAAATGAATTTATAAAGCTGAGCATGGGAATGCCCGCCTCAGCTAGATCATGAAAGCAGTATGAATCATAATGTATTGTATTGTATTTTATTACAGGTCTCCTCCCAACAGATAGATGAACTTCGGACCCTCCTGGATAAAGCATTTCACCCGATAAACGGCCTCATACTTTAGGGGGCAACTTTTATAGACATTTTTGTGCCTTACAGCATTGAGCATGAAATGTCCATAATCTAAGGGATCCAAAGTCCCTAAACATGTTGTTCCTACCCCTAGAGGAATAAGGCCATCTAACCACAACAATTCACAGAAGTTCTCCACCTGAAAACACTAAAAAGCAAGCCAATTCTGGATCATGTCAACTGCTCCACTGAGCATCTGCGCTGAATGTCAACTGCTCCATTGTCTACCTGCGTTGAATGTCAACTGCAACAAAGGCTACCTGCGCTGAGCGTAACTGGACAAGTGGCAGGCTCATTTCTCAATGTGTCAATGCTCAGGAAGCTTCCAAAATGACACTTGCATCAAGGAATTCGACTGGTGATGAGTAAGAGGTTCCAAATCTCCAAGTGGAAGCAAGAACCTCCAAGTGGACTCAAGAACTGAGAGAGGGAGAGGACACTAGTCAGTTTCATACCAGCCTCAAGCTGACTCATCCTCTCTCCAAAACTCCTATATATAGATCTCTCCTCCATGAGATCAGGAGGCTGGAATTTTGTTATTGCAAAGAATTGCTGTTGGTTTGTGGCCTTGTTCCTCTAGGGGTAGGAACAACATGTTTAGGGACTTTGGATCCCTTAGATTATGGACATTTCATGCTCAATGCTGTAACGAGACAATCTTAAGGGACATTTCATGTAAGGGACATTTTGCTCAAAGATCCCTGCAAAACAAACAAGAGAAAGAGTAAGTTCCTGAATTTGATGAGAAACTGGCAAAATTTCATCAAAAAACTGTGCATAGAACTGCTTTTCTGAGATCAACGCAGTTGGCAAGTGTCTTACCTGCGTTGAAGGTCAAACTGCCTTAAGGCAGTTTGACATTCAGCGCAGGTTTCGAATGGACTGCCTGCGCTGATGCCAGAGCACCCTAGCAAAACCCCAGGGGCTCATGGGGCCAGGAAAACAGGCACAAAATTGAAAAAGGAAACCATGAAAAGAAAGAGCTAGGGTTTAGCTCCTACCTGGTCCAGACGGCGCTGAAAATCGTCCGCAGAATCTCCCGGAATCAGCTGGTGAAAATCAAGGGGGAAGAGACACCTCCAGAGCTCCAACAAACCAAGTTCAAATGAAATGGTAAAATGAGAGGTAAAAACACCTTTTAATGGCTTTTTACGTAGTTCAAACTCCCTAAAACGAGAACGAGTTTCCCTATCGCTATATAATCGAGCAGTTTTAGCATAAAGTTCATGCTTGTTAAAAAATAAACGCAAGATTCGAGCAGTTTTAACGCGGAATTTATGCTCGTTAAAAAATAGAAAAGCGAGATCTGAGTAGTTTTAGCACATAGTTCATGCTCGTTAAAAAATAAACATAAGATTGAGCAGTGTTTTGGCGCATTCAAGCTCGTTAAAAAATGAACCCATCCCGGTAAATAACCATTGAGTATGTAACCTGATCAACCATAAAAACCCTGGTCGTGTTTTGTGCACCGTCACCTCCACTGTTCATTTGGCCGATCGTTTACCTCCATGTGATTTTTTACCCATTTTGAGGAACAGCTGCGAAGAGTGATTTCACCTAGCCATCCTTGTGACACTGCCGTGATTGGAAAATTCCAACCTGTACCTGGAATATGCTGCTACCCCTGTTTATCACTCGTTCCTCAAAAGACGAGTCTTCTTTAAGCTCTTTTCAACTGACTCGTAAAATATGAAAAGATTGCCGAGTTTTGGCCTTCCAGCTCGTTAAGGACAGGAAGAGCTATCCCTCCTCTAGATTTTAATCTTTTTGGACCTGAGGGATTATTGCACAAAAAGGTCGAGCGCTTGTTTTATTCGGCTCGTTAAAATTATCGAAAACTCATCCCTTCTGTATTGTTTTATACCTTTTCGGACTTAAGGGAGGTAAACGATCGACCAAATGAGCAGTGGAGGTGACGGTGCACAAAACACGACTAGGGTTTTTATGGTTGATCAGGTTACATACTCAATGGTTATTTACTAGGATGGGTTCATTTTTTAACGAGCTTGAATGCGCCAAAACACTTCTCAATCTTATGTTTATTTTTTAACGAGCATGAACTATGTGCTAAAACTGCTTGGATCTCGCTTTTCTATTTTTTAACGAGCATAAATTCCGCGTTAAAACTGCTCGAATCTTGCGTTTATTTTTTAACGAGCATGAACTTTATGCTAAAACTGCTCGATTACCCAGTCATAAGATAAGAGTGTCTCATGAAAGATCCCATTTTTTATAGAGTTTGCGCCTTACCAAAGCTATGCTCCCTCTCCTTTCTTTATGCAAGTTCGGAAACGACTAATCCTACGAGTTTAAAGGGTTAGACCTACAGGTTTAAAGGGAGGACCTAAAAATTTAAAAAATAAATAGTCGCCCCTTGCTTGCACTCCAAAAGGTTTGCATGCCCCCAGGTATATAACAGAGTTTCAAGTTTACCTCTACTTACCCTCCGCCAAAACATTTGTTTTAATCGAGAGAGGCTTACCTCTTTCAGGTTACCCAAAGATTGTCTTGTTACCAGCAAACAAAAATGCCTATGCAGGACGATCCTATCCACCTAAGGTGTGATCATTGGGTGCTTAATGCTTTGAAGGGAGCTGAAGAAGGAATTCCATTCTGCTGGGAAGGAGATGCTGGATTGGAGCCCTATGGGTTGTATCTCTTCCTGAACCCTGTTACTTATCAATAAAGCTATCTTGGTTTGCTCCTATATGCTGGTGTATTTGTATGATTGCATTAGTGTATTTGATTTACTTCTAATCCTGAATCATTTATGAATATGTATATTTGCCTTTGTGTTATGTTCTTCTCTCGTCGCAAGTAGCTGCTCTCTTGCCACAGGTAGCTGTTCTCTTGTGATCTCGTGGGAATCAAGTAGCTGTTCTCTTGAGCAAGCGAGGAGGCGAGTAGCTGTGAACATCCAAAGAGAAGAGGATCTAGATCGAGGGACAAACGGAAGACAACGGTAAGTCTATCGATCTCCCCTCTTTCACATTTCATAAAGGAAGAAACCAGTGTAGCTGTATTCGTTTGTTGCTAAGGCATTGTCACACCTTAGGTGGATAGGATCGTCCTGCATAGGCATTTTTCCCCACAACACAGGGTACCCTGCCAGTGGTGAGTTGTGCATTGCATGCATGATCTTTTCCTTAAGCTGAGATTTTGGTGCTAGGTAGATCTTATCTTTGTAAGAGATGATGTCATCAATGACATGGTATTTATCATCGTGGGTTATTCCATCAAGGATCTCACAAGCAAACTTATGCTTGGAGTACTCAACTAGCATGAGAGATTTCCAGTCAGTTGAAATCTCCATGTGAGAGAGAGTGGTTGGTACTTTGGAGAGTGCATCAGCTACCACATTATTCTTGTCCTTAACATAATCGATCTCAAAATCATATTCATGAAGTTTACTGATCCACTTCTGTTGTCACTCACTCAAATATTTCTACTCCATGAGGAACCTTAGGTTGTTATGATCTGTCTTTACCTTAAACTGGTTCCCCACCAAGTATTGTTTGAATTTAGCCAATGCATGCATGATGGACCACATCTCCTTATCGTATATTGAGTAATTTCACTCATATTCCTTATGTTTGTGGCTCTCAAAAGAAATGGGATGGTTATTCTGCATCAACATGACTCCTATCCATGTCCTTGAAGCGTCACACTCAACATCAAATGGCTGAGTAAAGTCTGGTAAAGGTAGAACAAGACATGAACTCATCGCTTATTTCATCCTCTCAAAGGTTGTTTGTGCCTCACCTATCCAACTGAAATCTCCCTTCTTTGTGAGGTCTATAAGAGGTATCGTCAACTATGAGAACCCCTTAACAAAATTCCTATAATAGGTGCTTAGGCCTAGGAAGATTTTCAGTTTTGTCACATTCTTGGGGGTAGGCCACTCGATGATTTCCATGATTTTATCCTGGTGAACCTGGACCCTGTCTTCCCCGATCACATGGCCCAAATAAAGCATTTTAGTCATACCAAACTCACATTTGGAAATTTTTGTATAGAGTTGTTGTTCTTCTAAAATTTCCAACACCTTGTGAAAGTGCCTGAGATTATCTTCCCAAGTCCTGTTGTAAATGAGTATGTCATCAAGGAAAAAAACAAAATTCTACAGTTGTTTATTGCACATGGTTCATGCAAGACTGAAATGTAGAATAGGCATTGGTTATCCCAAATGGAATAACCAAAATGTCATAGTGCCCATAATGGCACTGGATGTCATGTTCTCGAACTCTGATGTGGTGGTAGCTCGATCAAAGATCTATCTTCGAAAAGTAATTTGTTGCCTTCATCTTGTCCATTAACTCATCTATCCTCGAGATCAGATATTGGTTCTTTATTGTTTTCTTGTTAAGTTCTTGGTAATCGATACATATCCTCAAGGTGTCCTCTTTATTCATGGCCAACACTACTGAAGAAACAAAGGGAATAGAACTAGGATGAATGTGGCCCAACCTTAACAACTCCTTGATAGCCCTTTCAATTTTGTCCTTGTATATCTTGGGATAGAAGTAAGGGTTGGTTATAACTTCCTGAACACTCTCCTCTAACTTAATAACATGCTCAAACCCTCTATTTGGGGGTTTTCCTGGAGGAATATCACGAAAACAAATTGACGTTTAAGGAGTAATTCATGGATATCATTTTGATGTTGTCAAGGCTGATCTAGTGGCTTCCTATCATAAATATAACACTCAATTGCCCACTTGATGTCTCTATGCCACAACATCTCCATGTTGTGAGATGACACTATCTTGGGCGAATACTCATGCATGGCATGGAAGACTACCTTTTTTCCATCATGGTCTGTGAAATCCATCTCCATCTTCCTCTGATCAATAGTGTACCTCCCAATGGAATAAAGCCATTGAATTCTAAGTACCACATTGGTATTCAATACATCCACCACACAGAAGTCATATGTCAATGTGTAATTCCCCATGGTTATTTTTAGTTTAGGGATCCATCTAGTGCACTCAATTTGATAACCACTTGGTATGATCACTGTGAATCCATCAAACTCCTCCTTCATAATCTCTCATCGATCCACCATAACTGGGTCTATAGATTTGTGATATGCCTCACCATCAATCAATATTGTCACCTTATGTACCAACAAAACCCCTATGACCTTGAATGTGCGGTATCTAGGAAGCCCTAACATGGATGCAATAATAGGGAATTTAGCCTCAGTCGGTGATGCCTCCTCACCCGTTGCCTAGTGTCCCTGTTCTTGTTTTTGATCCTCATCCTCCCCATCACTATCACTGTTTGTATAAACCTCAATGTAATGGGCCTTTCCCGCCTTGTCCTTCCTAAAAACTGTGCCCTGGTACCCAAGGCTCTTGATAGATGAAACTTAGTTTTTTCTTTCTTATTTCTTTCTTAGTATCCTCATCCAATATGTTGAGAAATGACAACAAGAAATTCCAATTTAATTTGTCCTTGAATTAAACCATGAATTAAAATAAAATTCTATTCTCATAACAACTTGTAAATAGTTAATTAAGTTTAACTAACTTAATTAGCTTAGGAATTTGGAGTTGGAATTCTTTTGGAAGTCATGTAAGTGTTCTCCCTAAATTTTAGGGGTCCAGTATGAGTTTAGATTGAGTTGTAATTAGATAACTCAGTTTACTGAGTTATAGTTAGTTAAACTAGTTCTAACTATTTGTTGAACTAGTAGAGGATTAGCAGTCAGTTAATGCATTGGTGCATCCACAAGTGCTACTCCAGATAACTAAAGATTCACTCATCGGAAACTCATGCATGTCAGTTCTGAGAAAGACCCAGTTGAGACTAGAGTACAGGGACAATGTACTATCAGTTGTATGATTTATTGAGTTGTAAATATCATGCATGCAATTAGGAAGAGGACCTAATTAGGATTGCACAGTTTTGGAAGCATGAATTCCCTTTAAATACAAGTTATTCATCATAGGAATTGCACAAGGAAATAGGGGCTTGGTAGGTAGTGAAAATTGGCTAAGTGTTGGCTAAGGGTTGGCTTGTGAGGTAGAGAGTTGAGCATACTTGTGCAAAATTGTTCTTGTGAGAACAAGATTTGTATATTCACTCATATTTCTGATTAATGCAATATAGATAGGCGGGGTTTTGAGCAGTGGCTTTCCCCAAAGAAACTTATTGTGTTATGCACCATTGATTTATCTTCTTCTTGTTCATATTGTTTTCATCGATCTATTAGCTTCTTCTGGTTGAAAGTAGAAGTAGATTCTTGTCATGTGGTTTAGTAAATTGCATGAGCTTATGAATCTACAGGAAAATCTACACAACTTTGGTTTTCTAGACCACTCCGTTTGAAAGGGTTTAACGAGTCTTTTTTCTTCTAGGGGAAGGATGGTTTAGGAGGAAACCTACTCTTAGGAACAACATCCTATATGTATCTAGCTTTACCAACTGCATCTTATAAAGTGGTGGGATTATAAGCCTTAACCCAACCACGTAGAGGCTCATACAACCCCTCAAAAAACAACATCACTAACCAAGCATCAGATTTATTAGTAACTGTCACTCCTAGGCTCCGAAAATCTGAATTATATGACTCTGGATTACTCGCCTTCTTGAGTTGTGGCAACTCTCTGGAATGAATATCTGGGTCCTTCTTATCACATCGTTCAAAGAGATTCTATGTAAACTCATAGTATGGGGGTATATTAGCATGAACCAAAGTCATTAACCCATGGTACCACCACTCACGGGCCTCACCATCCAAATGTAAAGTATCCAACTTGATGGCATCTATTTATGTTATTTGTTGGAGATGAAAATGTGTGTCCAACTTTTGAACCCATGGTCTAGTTGAACATTTCAAGGACCACCAAAGTTTGGAATGATCACTTTCCCTAGTGGCTTCTGTAGCTCCTGGTTCTATATCATAGACTTCTTGGCTCCCTTAGGCCTTTTTCTACATTGGAGGTTGCATAAATCTATGAAAGTCATAACATCATGAAATTCATCTCCCAACCTACTATACTCCTCCAAGTAGGTCCCAAAAGGCACATCTTGATCATCTCGCACCATTTGGACTGCTATTGTTTTTTCTAAAAATTGTAGTGTAATGGGCCTAAGTGTCTTTCTGTATAGGTGTGGGTGGATTTGCATAGTTTTTCAAGCATGGTTTCTTTCTCCATTGTTAGATCCTTCACTATTAATGATATCCTTCTTCTGTTGTTCCTTGAATGTGTTATTAGCTAATTTCCCCATCAGCTCCATCATCACATTCTAGCCCTGGGCTGAATCATTTAAGATGCTAACCAAACTATTATACTCTTGGTTCTCTTTATCTACCATAATTGTCTTACCCTTTTCAGACTATACTTCTTCCTCTTCTCCTTCAGGAATTTTTTCTTCATCTGAAATTAGAGTGGGTTCTCTAGCCTTATAGTGTCTCTTATAAGTGACGTATGGGTGGTCTTCATAACTCATCAAATACTGTTTTAAACTTCCCCTCAAACCATATAGTTGTCCAAGACCATGATTTAATACCACTGTAAGATACTCCCCTAGGATTATTTCGAAATCCCCACTAAAATTTCTGAGTTTGTTTGAGTTTTTCATTGAGGTTTTTGATCAAACTCTTTGTATGCATATGGTTGTAGGTGCATTTATTTTATATTTTGTTTAAAAGAAGTACACAAAGCCAAAATGTACTACAAACAATAGTATAAAGTTTATATTAAACTCATAAATTTACAAACCACTGACAGATGCGTGCAACAACAATATAACTCATAGTTCCCCTCCGAAAATAACTCTGAAAAGTACCAAAAATAAATAGATTTCTTCAACATTTAAGACATCACATGTTTAGAATTTAAATTTGGTACACATAGAAAATTATCCCCCATTCACAACAATCCATCTCAACGCAAAAATATTGAGAACTTAACCCTCATAGAGTAGCTCAGACCAAGAAATAGAGGTCATTCTTAATTGCAAACTCAACCAGCTAACCTAAAAGGAATGCTTTCGACCTACTAACCAAAGAAGGTACTTGGACTCGAGCTATAACAAATTTTACCTGCAAACAAGAGAAGCCCTCGACCTGATATGAGAGAGGAAACTCAACCTCTTTGAAAGGTGTAAACTATGCCTCCAATATAGCTCAAGACTTGGCCTATATAGAGGATATGAAATACCCAAAGATGGATTATAAAATCAACTAATAACACCTTCAAATGTGATCCATTCCTGCTAATGTCTTCCTCTTTTTGAACAATGAAGCACACCGTTCGAACCTGAGTGATTCTGCTCCAATACTAGCTAGGGTGAATAGTTATAAAACTGAAACCAACAACCAGAATGAGGGTTTCCAAAAACCATAGACACTCTTCTCATGAGCTCTCCAAAATTTATTTTCAAGTGATCAAATGCAAGAATGATGAGAGACTCCTAATTTCCCTTTTCTATAATGCACTTGACCCTTTTGTCACATTTTTACCTTTTATTTTAATAAAGTCACTTTAGTGGGTTTTCTCACTTTATACTTTAAAAGTGACTTTTCGTTACCTTTTCGTTAGCCTAGGACCCATGTTCCCTTTATCCCAACTTATATTTTATAATGTTTTCTCCTCAGCGAATGGTGTTCCCTAGATTAATTTTTCTATCCTAGCCTACGAGAACTTAATTAGGCTTGCGAAACCTTCCCGTTATGTCTACTATGCAGATGGGGACATTACAATCCCACTTCGAAATATTAAAATATGGGATACTTTAAAAAAAATGCACCCAATAAAATATATTTTCTCTGTGCACCATAATTCCATATGTATAGGATGACGATAAACATTTTTACAAAAGGAGCCCAACCTTCCTATAGCAACTTCATAATAGAGGTTGAAATGAAATATTTGTTCCTCTTGGAATTACTTCACTACAACATCAATTTTGGAAATAGGATCTACACCTTGTTGTCCAACCTTTGCACTCTTATTATTCAACCTCCACTTGATAGTAAACATATGTAGTTTGTCTCACATTTTCCTTCTGAAGTGTGTATTTGTCTCCCAGTTCTAATGAAACATCAAGAGAGAGCCCCCCCTTTCTTTCACACAAGCCATGAATTTATAAATGGGAGGCTTATCAAACTATTGTACACATGGGCCAAGGAATTCATTCATCACTGTATGATGGGTTGCCACTCTAAATGTAGCCTTACAGATGATGAATAGTGTTGCCATTGATGAAGGTTCTTGCCAACAACTCCTTGTCTCTCCGACTATGCGAAGGTCAAGGTGTGGTCGGTTATGTCAAATACTCAATTCGAGCAATTATCACCACCAGGGTATGAGAGAAAAAGGGAAGAATTGTTTAAAAAGCCAAGGGAATGGCTATATGAAATAATGAACAAGGGAAGGGATGATTTTATAAGGAATGAGTCTGAACCCTATGAATGATTCAACTCAAATATGACAATTTTGCATTTATGAAGGGTTAAGAAAGTACATTACTAATGTCGTATAAATATACCAATAAAATCAAGCTAAGGTATGTAGTCAAATCATTCCATGTTTTTAATAAAAAGAGTTTCAAAAGATATTATTACCTCAGTTCAACTTATAACTATTGTGATGAATATAACTGAACCTATATAATAGGGTAAAATGTTGAGACCAATTCTGATGTTGAGGTTGACTGTTGTGCTAAGTTTGAGATCAAAATGATGAAGGTTGTTGATGGAGCCTATTTGCAGAGGATATTTGTGTGGTTAGCATACTGTGTGATGGTTACATTACTGCTAACATTTCCTAAAAGATGAAGGTTGAACTTGTTGCTTCCTTGATGGGCCATCAATCAATCCGCCTCTCTTATTTGCAAACTAAAAGGTTGCGATTGCTGATGAATAATTCACAAAATATTCATTGAATATCGAATTTGTAGTAGAACTCTTTCCATGTTGGTGAATATGCTAAATTCGAGCATGGAAAGAGATCATTGGATTACTGGCTATTAATATATGTTGTTAACCAATGCGAGATGACTCACCAATGATGTCGATGAGCGTCAAGGCACCTTAGTACATCTTTCTTGGGACGAATGAAGGTGTTGAAGTTAAGTCACTTGCAATATATGACAATTAGGGGAGATTGATGTATTACCATTGTCGTTAGCGAGAGAACTTGCCATTAATACATGCAAGCATCAAGGTACTAAAATAAGTTTCTAGCCTTGAACCGAGATGATGTGATGATTTCAATGGGTCAACACTCATTAGCAGGAGAGATTTAATGCATCCCGCATTAAATAACACAAGGATATACAATAATTTCACGAATTTACAAAGGACCAACAATATAATGCAAATATTATGAAGAACTTTTCCAGCTAGTAACCTAGTTTTTTAGCAAAGTTCTTGTCTAACTACGCCAATATCCTAGTTTTCACAGTTATAATTATTTTATCTTCACTATTCTATTTATTTGTTCTCTTACCCTGTCCTACTTTAATTGAAAAGAAAGCACCTTCTCAATTGTAGACATATTTCCAATGAAGTCATGTGCACAACAAGATAACACATATTCTCATACTCAGATTTAAGAAGTAGGATTTAATGTATAACAGAGCATGAGAGGTCAACTACTTTAGATGATATGATAAGAACATTTTTTGAATAAGAGAGTGGTACTCTAGTATAATGGTCATCTAGAACAAATATTCAATATTGCCATGATGTTCCTAACTCTCTTTCCCATCCGATCCATTATGTATGTCATCCTCTACCATGCCATGCAGATCGCCTGCTAGAAGATGATTGGTCTCTTGAGTGAATGGTAGATCTAATGTTAGGCATGTTAGGAACTCCTCAATATCACATTCTAAATGTTTCTCTCCGTCAAATTCAATCCATTATTCTTTGGTCTCCTTGGCAGATTGGAAAGGGCATTCAGAGAGGGCTTCTATATCTTCTTGTAGAGATGGCTCATGGATCACTTCTAGGGAGGCAGATATGCTCTTGACTGCCACTAATATTTTCTCTTCTTAAGAGGTAGAGATTTTTTCAACAATGGATAGAACCTAAGAAAGTTCTTGAAGTAACATTCTTCAAAACTCATGATTAATCCTAAGTTGTAGTTATTTCTGGTTGTTTATCCCCGTCTAGTACATGGATTAGTGTATGGGGGTAGGGGTTCTTATAATACCCTGAAAATGTTTTTTTTTTTAAAGAAAGGAATGAAATATGCTAAAAGAAAATAGTTTCAAAACAATCTTTATCATGTACTTGATGCCCTCATGCTACTAAGACCTTGTTGTCACCAAGTTGTCTATTGAAATGAATTAGCTTCTTCCTTTCCATGAACCAAACTAAGAGAAAACACACATTCATAAAAGAAACACATTATACCAACAAGACAAGGGCTCGTAGAGACTCACTAAACTAGTTGTGTAGGTTCTTACCTCCCATCTTACCTTCTCACTCCTCCAAGTATTAGGTGTTGGAGAAATCAAGAAAAATCGTTTGCAAAAAAAAATAAAAAAACTATGCTACTAATGCCCTAACCCTTTTAGCACCTCCCTAGAAACGTCACCAAATGTTGGGTGAATTTATTGACATTAAATTTAGAACATAAAATTTTCAATTGAGGGGCGTAAGTTTAGAAGCACTACATTGTATGTGTGGAGGTTTAGGAACTAATAGTTCTGTTATCTTACCACTGCAATGCGATCCTAATTTCATTATCATGCATAATAGGTTTGATCACTGGGCGATAGTCTTAAGAATAATTTGCTTTTGTAAGGATGACAAGATTCCTACAAGTGTCTCTAAGTCTCATCTTCAACGGGCCTTGCCTCTACACCTGACAACACTTTAACAGAATAAGGATAATCTAGAAGAGTTGTACTCATTTAGGTACCTATTGCAGAGTCTTCACATATCACAACCCCTTCAAACAATTTATGAACTTTGGGAATCAAACATTGCATGAAAAGTTATAATGCACTCATTAGGGGAATTTTGAGGTCTAAAACGGGCCTCCTAAGGAAAATACTAAAATAATAGTTAAAATAATAAAATAAGAGAGATGCATTTTCGAAAGAAAAGAAAGAAAATTACTTTTTAATTGTATTTTTGGATTATCTCCTTATGGGTTTACTCATATTTCATGTGTAGAAAATCGTTGGATTTAATTCCACACCCAACTAGTACCCACACCACATACTTTTCTACTCAAAAGTATGTGGAATGGGTACTTGTTCGATGTGGAATTTAATTCTGCATCCAATGTGTTGGGTATGTGTTATATTATTTCCATGATTAGGTGCAAGACCCAATAATAGTTGGGCAGGCCCAAGGATGGTGGACATACCTATCCATGGTTTTGTGCATGGTTTTTGTGTATGGTTTTAGGTATGATGGTTTTCTTCCCATGGCATTTTGTAGATTTGGTCAAGGGAACTACAGTTATGTTCTAATCCAGGGTTAATGGATTGGGTTTATGAATGCTTCAACATGTATATAATGTATTGTAACATTGAAATGAATATAATGAAAAATCAATCTGGTTTTCGTAGTTTGGGTTCCAGGAGAAAATATCTGTGTATATTTTATGTTCTCTCCATTGTATATTTTTCTATTTTAAGAATATGTTTGTAGATAATTTTTTTATAGGGTTAAAACCTACACACGGGTGTCTACACATGAAATTTGAATAAACACATAAGGAGATAAGTTGAAAATACTATAAAAATAATAGTTTTCTTCTTTTCCCTCCAAAAATAGTTACCCCTAGGGATGACATCATCACATTCAATCTTATTGGTTTTTTAAATTTGACTTTGTTAGTACATTTTTTTTGTTTTGAAGCCCATTTATTACCTCAAAATTCCCTTAATGTCAATTTCCTTCAGCGGACAAGCTTATTAGTCTACAAATGAAATAAGGTCCCTAAACGATTGTGACCATTGGGCATTCGATGCAGGGCCCTTCCCTTACTCACTACAGTCATTCATACTTAGGAAAAGAGTGTGTTTCCACAGTGATGACAGGTTACAACACCTTGATATTGTCCTTCAATGATCAGTTTCACCCTTGCAAACTTGAACGCAATCTGGAACAGAGAATAAGGAATCATATTATCAAAAGAACACAATGAAACCACACCATTTCATCATTTCCATCATCAGATCAACAATCTTTGAATCTATATCACAACTATGTATCTATTCTAAGTTATTCAATCCCGGATTTACAAATCTAAGGAAAGTTGTACACATTAAAATATGCCATATGTCAACCAAGTACTCACCATTAAAACATAACAAATCATTGCATTATATATTAATTGGGATAACCACAGAGAGGATCAATGTGTCATGGATAAAGTACAAACAGTACAAAGAAAATCCTTGCATTATATGTTAAACATGTTCATCACATAACTAAGCCACACATTACATATTTATCAAGAAGTTGGTATCACAAAGAAAACCACACATCAAGTGTCCAAAAACCATAAATATACCACAAAATTAAAATCAGTGAAGAAATACACAAACCTTCAATGACACACCACAATTACATTAGAAATATAAAAATATAGAGAGGCAATGTGTTGGGTTGGCGGGCCCTTACCAACTAGAAACGTTTCCCTAAGAAAAACTTAAATAACACCAAGATTCACCACACAATGCACAAAATGGTAATCAACAATAGTATTATATTCATCAGCCCACATATTACATTGATATATATGTGCAAGAGTGCTCCCAATGGTCCAACGAAATTGTTTTACAATATTAGAACAATGGTAGATCTTGTTCGTCAAGTGCAAATACCCTGGTGTTGTTTTTTATACATCACAAAACATAATATGACATTCATGAGGCTCATAGTTGCAAACCTAAACTAAGAAAGGAACAAACGATCCAATGAACCCTAGTACAAATTTATAATGGTGAAATAACAAGATGCCTGATTTGAGATCATGCAACTGCATTCAAGCTAGGTAGATCTAATATGCAAAACTGCGATGTCAACCATTTATTCCTCTTTTATTTTATGGTTGACCGTCGATGTGTAATGCCAACATGGGCACTTGTTTATGACTTTTGATTTAGTTTGTTGGTTAAGAAAGCATCTTGGGGATGTCACCATGAAATCCCATCTGCTCATTTCGGTTCTAAGGGCACGTGCTTATGCCAACCATGGATTTCGGCTACAAGACTACATATAAGCTACATGAACCGAACTATCCAAAAACCTTCATTAGCAATAATTAACTCTTAATACATTACAAAAATTGGTAATGGAATTTAAATGAGCAACATATTTAACTTATAGCTTTAGATACCATTTCTATTAAAAATAATCAAATAATGTGTTAAAAGGATAAAGGAAAATGTGAAAGCATAGGATATCACAGGTGGAAAGGGATTATGTGACAGTGAAAATAATCGTCAAATTGGAGGCCCAACATCAAATTAAGTACAACAGACAACCTTAATTGATCTATTATTTTCCCTAATATGAACCAATGCTAGACAATGATAAAAATTCAATGAATAACAATCCACTGCAAGGTGGAAACCTCCTTTTACAATGAATCTAATCCATAAGACAATACATGATGTTTATACAAATAAATCATCTTTATTATAAATATGAGATAAAGTGACATGATGCAAACTACTACTAGGTCGACCTAACCATAACTAATAAACTAATAATGAATTCTTATTAGGGCCTTAGCATAGTCGTTATCATTAAAAAAAAACTTTACCCTCAAAGCTTGTAATTAAGGGTGTTTCTTCACGAACTACTCATTTTCCCATGTAGATTCTTCTAGAGGCATGTTATTTGATTTGATTAGGTACTCCTTAATGTTTCTATTTTGAAGAGATAGAGAATTTTGATCTATTAATTTTTCTAGTTCAATATTGAACTTCCCTTCATCCAATTTTGGAAGTTCAATTTGCACTAGCATAGCTTGTGCCAATCTTTTTTTAGGCAAGAGACATGAAAATCTTTATGAATGCAAGAAGAAGTAAAATCTAAGTCATATGTCATTTGTCCAATCCTGTGAATAATATTTTAGGGTCCATAAAATTTTGGATGCAACTCATGATTCTTCTTTTGCTTGAGTGTAAATTGCTTATAAGGTTGTAACCTCAAAAGTACTCAATCACCTTCCTCAAATTGTCTTTCATTTCAATGTTGATAGGCTTGTTGCTTCATTATATTTCCTGCCATTTGAAGGTTTTATTTAAGAATTTTCAAAGTTCATATGTGACTCATATATTTCCTATACTTTGGTCTTATCTTACAAAATGCATGAGATACTTGTATTTGGTTATTCATAAAGGGCCTTAAATGGGGACCTTTTATTAAATGTGTGATAAGTGGTATTATACCACCGTTGTTCTAGAGGAAGCCACTTCATCCACCGAGAATACTTGTTTGAAGAGTAATATCATAGATAATCCTCTAAACATGTGTTAACTATTTTTGTTTGACCATATATTTGTTGATGATATGTTTAACTCATAGCTAGTATTAATTCTCCACTCATTTTCCATAATTTTTTCGAAGAAATTCATATGAATTTTGGATATTTGTTACCTTTACTTTAGAAAAACCATTAAGTCTACAAATTTGCTTCATGAACACTTCTTCCACATTGTTTGTTGTATATGTACTTTGAATTCCACAAAAGTGCACACATTTTGTGAGTCTATCAATGACCACAAAAATGGCATCCTTACCTTCAAATTTTGGTAATCCTGTAATGAATTCCATTGATATTTATTGCCATATTTTATGTGTAATGGATGAAGTAACTTTAAATATTTTATTATCTCTCCTTTATTTCTTTGGAAAACTTGACATTTTCTTATAAATATTTGAACATATTTCTTCATTCCTTCCCAAAAAATATATTTTTCAGACTTTTTGATATGTCTTAAGGAACCCTACATGTCTTTTACCGAAGAGTAATGGGACTCCTTTAATGTTTGATTATTTAATTTGTTTGAGGGAATAAAAATATTCTACCCTTGTACCAAAGTATATCTCCCTTCTACACCTAATGTTCCATAGAGTTCATCCCTTCCGTTGTACATTGTATTTTTTTGTTTAGTACTATTTTCATTTTTTTCATTCATGATGAGAGACTTCCATCCACACTATAATAGAAGATGTAATAGAATATAAACTTGAGACTTATTCTATTATAGAAAGAGCACATGCTACTACATCCCACCACCACCACCCCCACCCCCCCGCCTTTTTTTGTATATTATATCATAATCAAACTCGTGCATTTTTCTACCTAATCTTGTTGATCTTGTGATGAAAATATTTATTCCAAAAACCACTTTACGTTATCTTGGTTTGTATAGACTTTAAAGTGCCTCTTAATGAGATACTATTGCCATTATTTTATTGCATGTAAAATTGCTCCCAGATATTTTTCATATGCATATTTCATTGAATCTTTTCCTTTAAATTGTTTTCTTTCAAAAGCCAATGGTTTCCATTCTTGTGTCAATACTTCTCCAATTCCTTGTCTTAATTCATTAGATTCTACTATTATTTTCTTACAAAAAGCAGGTGTTTCCAACATTGGTGTATAATACGTGGCATTCTTTAAGAGAGAGAATGCCAAAGTATTATCATCATGCCATACAGGTGAATTTTTCTTTGATAGAGATGTGAGTGGGCTTGCAATGTTTGTATAATTCTTAACAAATTTATATCCTATAAGTCTGCGAAAAAATTAAAAACTCTTGATGTTCTTACGAATTGTCCATTTTGTAGTAACTTGGATCTTTGGAGAGTCCACCTTTCTTTGAAACAATATGACCCAAATACTCTACTTCTTGTTTCCCAAAAGCACATTTAGTTTTTTTACATACAATTGATTGTTATAAAGAATTCATAGAACTTCATCTGCCTATATAATGTGATATTCCCATGATTTCATATAGATACGTATATCATCAAATACAATCAATAAAAAATATATATAAGATGGGGTTGAATTTTTTTTTCAACCCAAAAGGCATGACCAATAACTCATAGTGCCTTTCGAGTGTTCTAAAAGCTATTTGGAGACTGTCTTATTTTTTTAATCTAATATGGTGGTATCCTAATTTAAGGTCAAGCTTTGAAAATGAGCCACTCCATGAACCTTATTTAATAGCTTATAAATATTTGGGATGGGGAACTTACCTTAATGATGATTTTGTTTAGATATATATAGTCAATGAAAACCCTTCAATAATTATCTTTTTTTCTTCCTCATAAGCACTATTGGTGCTAAAAATGAACTCCTACTAGGTTGAATAATACCTTATTCTAACATGGTTTGTGCCATTTTTTGAATATCCCCATTTTGTTAATGAGGATATCTATAAGGCATTTTATTAGGAATACTTCCATATATTAATTTGTTTTAATGTTCATTATATCTATATAGAGGTAGACCTCTAGGAATTTCTTGGGAGAGCTTATGTGATTTTCCAAAGTGTATTGTAATTACTCTAGACTATTTTTATTTTCTTGCATTACTTTCACAGAATCAAGTTTAACCATAACTCCCTTGCTAGCCTTTATAGGAGGTTTTTCATCCTAAGAGAGCTAAAGACTTGATAAGGTCCAAATTTTAACCCTTCGAGTTCATATCAAATTCCTTCCAATTCAAATGTCATGAATAGTTCCTTATACTTTGTAGGAACTGTACTTAACATTCTCAACCATTGAATCCATATAACAATATATACACCTCCAATGGGAATGCGATATATTCAGTTTTCTAAATTATATTCTCCCATACTTAGTTTAATTTTGTGGAATTTTCCCACACAATGAATACTTCCCCATTAGAAACTAAAAATTGGAAATTTGTCATTGGATATAGAAAAAGATTGAGGCAAATTGCTAATATTTTATCAATCAAGTTAAGGGTACTGCTTGAGTCAATAACCGCTATGACCTTTTGCTTATTAATGTAACCTGTAATATTAAGGCTTCAAGGTGTTGAAAAACCTACCAATGCATGAACATATAATTCCCACTTATTTGAATCAATATTGTGCACAATTTTGGCCTCTATTTCCTACTCTTTTAAGTTGAAAATTTCTTCCTCACCCATTTGTGTAGAATCCTCCATTTCCTCTTCATCATTATTATCCAAGACGAACAATTTTATATCTTGACATTTATGCCTTTTTGACCATTTGTTGTCACAACCAAAGCATAGTCCTTTTTCTATTATTTCCTCCATTTCCTTATATGATATTTAAATAAGTTCAGGTAGGTTTGTCTATGAACCCTAAAATGATATTTTCTTCCTATGTATGCACCCATGGCATATGTGTGTAACATTATTCATGGCTTGACTATGATTAGAAAATTGCATAGCTTCCATAATATTTTCAATATGTTTTAAGAGAAGCTCATGTTTACTATTGTTGAAAATTGGGCAGCTACAGTCGGAAATTTCATGACCAATTAATGAAGAAAATTCATTTTTATGACTTTGACTGAGTTAGTCTCCAAGTCTATAAGTTGGCCCCACAAGGAGAATTTGTCCCGCCAAAACCACATATAAATAGACATTCATTGAACACCATTTGGAGCATCATCATCACATCACAAATCATCTCTGAAATTGTAGGACGAGTTCACATGTCCGAAGGAGGAGAAAGAGAGATTTTTTTTTTACTGAAGTTGCCTTTTCTAATCTGTTTCTACTTGCATTGACCAATGTCGAATTCTGTTGACCAAGCTCTTCTTCTGTTGTTTGAGTAATCTGTTTTGAAGGCTAAATATTTCACTGTGGTTGATCGAATCTTTGACTCTATTTTGGGCACATTTTCTAAGTTTGACGTATGTTGAATGAGGCATTTTGACCGAAATTGCAGGAGGAATTTATCTATGTTTTGAATGAGTTTGACTAAGGAAGGAAGGCCAAAAAATATACTAGATTGACCGAATTTTTATAGGTTGATTTGACCATTGACTTTGACAAGTTCTTGATTATGGTTGATTGGATTTCACAAGCCTACATTTTGGCTCTATATTGCAGATTGTTATGTGTGACCAGATTTGACTTTCTCTCTCATTATTGTCTAGTTTTGGATTGGTTTACTTGGAGATTCAAAGCAATGACTTTGAATGGTTGATGTATGTACTATTGGATTATGTATTTCATGTTGAACATTGATTGACTAATAAAATAAGAAGAATTGATTCCAGGTTTTCCCCCTTGTGGGGTTTTTCCTTGGTCTTTGACCAAAATCTCTATGTCTCGTTGTGCTTGGCTATCTTCTTTTGTGAATTTAGTATTTACTATTCTATCTATAATTGGTTAACTGTTACTAGGGTGAATGAAATTGGATGAATTTTTTTAAGTGATTATATGAGCATAAAACACATTGAAAAATTAACATGGTATCAGAGTTGAGTTGAAGGTTAGCCTAAGGAGACCAGAGAGCACCCCTTTGTTGATTGGTGATCAACTCTCTCTTGGACAAGATGACTACCTCCTACTTTAAGATTGAAGAGAAGTTGAATGATGCCTCCAACTTTGCAACATGGAGGGCTAGATTGGATCTTACTCTTGAAGAGAATGATGAGATGGAATATATGCAGGTCCATGTACTTGAACCTCTTGAGAATGCCAATTCCAGTGTCAAGTCCAAGTACAAGAAGGGTGAGATCGAGGCCAAGAATATCATTATTTATTCTCTAGTATCATCTCAACACTTATGTGTCCAAGATGAAGAAGTCAAAGGAGATGTATGAAAAACTGATTGATGTATGAGGTCAAAAATCTTAGCCAAGTCATTAATTTGAAGAGTCAACTTCGTGACATCATAAAATTTGAATCTATAACATCATACTTGATGAGGATATCTCAAATAAGAGATCAATTTATTTCCATTAGTGAAGTCATACCTGATAGAGCGTTGGTGTAGATGACCCTTGGAGGACTCCCCATGTATTGGGAGACATTCATTACACGCATTAGTTGTAGGAAAGAGCTCCCTACATTTGATGATATTTTGGGAAATTGTACTTAAGAGGAATCCACACTCTTTTCCAGAGGAATAATTCAAAGACAAGAGGAAGGAGAACCTACATCATTTGCAAATAATGTCAAGAAAGGAAAAGGGAAAGGACGACCTTCGAAATGGAAGCCATTCTGATATTCAACAATAATAGAAGGGACTTGTCCAAAGTCTAATGCTATAGGTGTGACAAATTTGGCCACATTGCCCGAGATTATCTTGATAGAAGAAATGCTCAAAGGCCTAGCAACATCAACAATAATGACAACAACAACAACTTCAACAATAGAAGGAGAGGAAGAGGTATTACTACCCATGCAAGCGTTGAAGAGACCCAACTCCCTCAAAAGAGGTACAAGAACACAAGGTATACAAATAATGTTGCTAATAATCAATATAAATATTATCTTGTTGTTGCGCTTTCTAGCTCATCTTTAGATAACATTGATATCTGGCTAGTGGATAGTGGAGCATCTAGACAATTTACTGGGTATCATGAAGTTCTCTCAAATTTGTTTGAGAGGGATTCCAATTTAAAAATTCTACTTGGCGATAATTCTTCTCATCCTATCAAATGGTCTAGTTTTGTTTCTTTTCACTTCGAATCTGGTCAATCCATTCATTAACAAGATGTGTTGTATGTGCCAAGCTTGAAGATGAATCTTGTCATCATTTCTTCTATGGAAGACAAAGGATTTAGAGTTGCATTCATTAATTGAAAATTCATTTCCTAGCCAAGGAAATATAATTTGAGATCATCCTTCACACTCAATGTTATAAATGAAGGTATATGCATAATTTGTGGATGACCAATCCAAGCATTGGTCCATGATACTACTAATCAATGTGAGCTTTGGCATTGGATATTTGCACACCTTCATTACAAGGCTTTTCTTGACTTGAGCAGGATGGCTATAGGGATTCCCATGATTCAGGTGGATCATGAAGGTGTATGTTAGGTATGTGCTAGTAGAAAGAATGTCAAGGAACCATTTGTTGAATAAAGTGTAACTAGGTTTGGTCTTCATAAATGTACTTTTTTATATTTTTATTTACTTAAGAAAAGAAATATTATTTTTGTTATATTTATCAATGAGTTTCTTGTTCATTAATGTAGGTCTAGCACATGTTAAAGTGCTATAAGTAAGTCAAAGAGTCAAAATAAAATGTTGAAGACCCTTAAGGGCATGTTACACCATCTATATATTTGTATGAGTCAAAAGATATCCCTCCAAGAAAAATCATGTCCTCTCCATGAAATGACATCAACAAAAGGAGCAAAAACGATGAATAAAACTCAAGTCGGCCTACTGTCCTCAATTCGGCCTAAGGGAGGGACAATCCTCTATATATAGAGGTTGTCCACTCCTCCAACTATAAGCCATCACATCTCTGAAATCAACAAGAAAAAGAGCTGAGAAAAGAGTGAAGGAAAAGCGAGATAAGGAGCCTCTAGTGCAACGAAGAAGGAGGAGACATAAGAGAAGTTGAAGGGAATATTTTTAGGGTGAATTGCATTCACAAGTGTGAGGAAAGGAGGGTTTTCTACGGTCAATACAACAACCACATCACAATTTCTCATCTCTCATCGTTTGGGCTAGAAACTTAGGCCTACAAGGCCTCCTACTTAAGCGAAGAAGACTCTCTCTCAAGCGAAGAAGAAAAGGATCAAATACACAAGGAAACCTCTCACACGTGCGAGAAACTAGGGTTGCAATACTGTCACATCAAGTCTGCAACCTCACATCAAGAAAAGGCTCGGTTGGTCAAGAGAAGGAAGGTGTCTTCATTGGTAAAGGATCTCACTAAGGATCAAAGGTTGGAGTCTCTTCTAGAGCTAGTATACCAAGGACTATCAATAGTTGAAAGAAGGATGAAGTGCCAAAAGAAGGAGGACGAAGTGCCGGGGAAACAAAGTGCAGGAAGGAGGAAGGACTTGACTTGTGCTTGGAGGATATTCTTGTCAAGGGTCTAGGGTTTGTCATTGATCAATATAAGCTTCAATAAGAGAAATTCTGAAAGGGTTTTCCTCTCTAAGGAAGAGAGGTTTTTCCCTGGCAGAGAGACAACATCTTGTATTCTTGTTTCTTATGTTTTGGTAGTATTTTGATGAAGTAAACACACATGCATTAATAAGAATAAAAGAAGATTAATCTAACAAGATAAATTGTAAAAGTGCTTCACAATTTGTTATCAAGTCCAAAATAATCCTACTATATCTAATTGCCCTAGATTCTTCAACATGGTTTCAGAGTGTAAGGTGACACATCAAGGAAAGGGAATCTCAAGAACACTCATAAGGTGGCTCATCTAAGAAGGACATCTCAAGAACATTTACAATTTTGAAGCATCAAGCCAATAAGTCTCAATCACATCAAGGACAATAAGGTCTACTATCTACTATTCATCAAGGAAGACTACAAAACAAGAAGAAAAGCCTTATATAAAGGCACCTATAAGGAGAGAAAATCAAAGAGGGATCTACATCAAGCTACAAGTCATCAAGAAAATATCATCATCAAGCAAGTCTATTTGGAGAAAGCAAATTGAAGAACATCATTATCGAAGGAAGGCAAGCCATCAAGTCTTTAAGAAGAAAGCAAGTCCACTACATCTCAAACTCTTTCAAGTAAGTATATGTCCCCTTCTGAATATACCTCGATGTATTTTTGCAAGGAAAGAAACAAAATGGTTGGGACCACTAACTTCCTTGCATGGAAGAAGAGGACTGATTTACTTCTCAAAGAGAATGAACTTCTAGATCACATCAAAGGGAATATCACTATCCCAGCTAAGGAACAACTAAAGCCTTAGCCAAGTACAATAAGGACGAGACAAGAGCTCAAAGGATTCTAATATAATCTATCAAGGACTCTCATTCCTTTTGTCTCCAAATTTGAAACATCAAAAGAAACCTATGACAAGCTAATAGAGCTATTCTTGGTAAGCACAACTGAAGAAGTGATATCTCTATGAAATTATTTGTACAAGATGAAGATATCAAATGAAAGGATAACTCCCTACTTCATGAAGATCTATGAGATGAGAGATCAACTTCAAGAGCTAGGAGAAGTCATGTCTGACAGAGAAATGACAACGGTAGTACTCAATGCTCTACCTAAGGATTGGGGCAACTTCACATCAAGCATATAGGCCAAGAAGGAAGTTACCCCACTAAGTGAACTATGGTATCTATGAAAGATAGAGGAAACTAGACTCAAATCAAAAGATGTTGTGGGATCAAAGGAGCAAGAATTTTCTACCATGGCCAAGAGAAAGGGGAAATTTGGAAAATTTGGTCCACTAAGATCAAGCAATAGAGATATGTCCAAAGTCCAATACTTTGGATGCCAAGAATATAGACACTACAAAAGGGATTGTCCTAAACTTAAGAAGGACAACAACAACAAGAGAAAAAGGGAATAAGTTCATGTAACTCAAGAAGTGAAAGAAGAAGACAAGAAGCAGAAGAAGGAAGATCCTCCAGATCTCTACTATGACTAAGTCAACCTCTCTACTTAAAGTCTTCTTTCAAAGTTTTAAGTAGTATAGGAGCATGTATAAATAGAATAGAATGCATGGTTAAAGATATCTTCTAGAATATAGGAGCATGGTGTATATATAGCTCAAGATATTCATGTAGAAGGAGCATACCTATTATAGGACCTCATCCACAATGAAAGAATAATTGATCGCGATTAAAAATCTTAGAAGGCCCCTATTATCAAAAGGAAGAAACATTTGCACGATAAGGGTCTTCAAGATACTATTATTGAATCTTCAAAAGAAGGTTCATAAATAAGTGCAGATGTCTCATTGGGAGTCCCATTCACGGGATTCAAGAAATGATGATATGCAGGCAAGAAAAGAAGAAGCAAGAAAGGCTACATCAATCAAGGAGAACCATCAAATGAAGCCGAGATGATCAAATCAAAATCAATATGAGGTATGTATGCATCAAAGATTAAGTCATGTCATCATATATCTATATATATATATATATATATATATATATATATATATATATATATATATATATATATATATATATATAGATATATTATTGAGCCATGGAAATAGTTCTATGACATGATCAAGTGTAAAAGGATCTTTTTCACCAGTGACATGTGCAAAGGCATGTACTACAATGCAATGAAGGTCAACATAAAGAAGTTCTCCCACAAGGAGTATAAGGTGGTTGACTAATCATCAAGAAGAAGCTAATGAATAAAGAGATCAAGCATATGAAGAAAACCATGGTCACAAAGAATCACTATTTGACAAGATCCATTAAAGACATCTCTCGAAAGAAGGCATGACAATTCTGACAAAGGAAGAAAAAGATCAGAGGATCCTTGACACATGTGAAGGACTTGGAGATAGTAAGGTGTAGATAAATGATTCAACTCTACAAAGATGTCATGATGAAGAAGCCATCTAGCAAAAGCACCATTTGATGTTGAAGAAATATCAGGAGGAAGTCATGAAGGATTACTAAATCAAAGTATGGGAACAAGCAAGTACAAATAAGCATCCATTTGAAAAGTATTCCGAAGCATAGAAAAGTTGACAAAGGAGTATCCAGATTAGAAGAGGACCTGATATCAAGAAGGCCACTTTCCACGAAGGGAGCAATGACATGACAAATCAGGAAGGAAAGTGATCAATGGTCGGTGCCCTACCAAGAAGAAGTTCAAACAAAGGCTTCATGACATCGAAGGAAAGAGGGATATCAAGCAGTTGAAGGACCCATGAAGAAGAAGTTGTTGATGAATGAACAAGTCCCTAGCTAAGAGGGAGTTCTAACAAGTTCCCAACTACAAAGGAGCTTGGGCAAGTTCCTTGTCAGAGGAAACTTGGGCATGTCTTCCTCAATTAAGAGGAAGAGATAGACACAACATTCTTATATTCACTTGGGATGAATTAATGGGAGGATTGGGTAATCATATGGAATCTGATGCTCTTTGAGGATGTGTAGGGCATCCAAGACAAGAGTAGGCAAGAGGACCGATATTCTTAGAGGGTTGGGAACCCAAGACAATAATAGTCCTAGAATGTTATACTCAGTGAACACCCGGGTGGGTATGTACCTTGAGAGACAAGGACTAAGGTGTCTATAAATCACTGGTCTCACCAACATTTTGCTCTGATCTTATGAGAGATAGAGCTATTAGTCGAGGCCTTGCTATGAACAATTTTTGTTACTATGATGCTATAACAGATGGATTGCCAATCCGGTTTCTCTTATGTGAATTCTTCAATATTGAAAAATAGCCAAACACGTTGTAATGATATAAGAATATCTTCCTAGTTAAGAGGGAGTATTGAAGAAAGTGTAGTGAGGTTCGGTCTTCAGAAATGTAATTTTGATATTTGTATTTATTCAAGAAAAGAAATATTATTTTTGTTATATTTAGCAATGAGTTTCTTTCTCATTGAAGTAGGTATAACACATGTCAAAGTGCTATAGGTAAGTCAAAGAGTCAAAAGAAAATGTTGAAGACCCTTAAGGGCATGTTACACCATGTATATATTTGTATAAGAGTCAAAATATATCCCTCCAAGCAAAGTGAAGTCCTCTCCATGCAACAACATCACCAAAAGGAGCAAAAACGATGAAGAAAAATCAAGTCGGCCTATTGTCCTCAAGTCGGCCTAAGGGAGGGACAATACTCAATATATATAGGTTGTCCACTCCTCCAACTATAAGCCATCACATCTTTGAAATCAGCGAGAAAAAGAGTCGAGAAAAGAGTGACATAAAAGTGAGATAAGGAGCCTCTAGTGTAGCGAAGAAGGAGGAGACATAACTGAAGTTGAAGGGACCGTTTTTAGGGTGAATTGCAGTCACACGTGCGAGGAAAGGAGGGTTGTCTGTGTTCAATAAAAAAACCACATCAAAGTTTCTCATATCTCATTGTTTAGGCTAGAAACTTAGGCCTAAAAGGCCTCCTACTTAAGCGAAGAATACTCTCTCAAGTGAAGAAGAAAAGGATCAAATACACAAGGAAACTGTTGAAAATTGGCAACAAGAAATTGCTAAAAATAGAAGTGCTAAAAATAGCATTGCTAAGAATAGTAGTTTGGGCATCAGTGTTGGATTGGGCAACAGGGAATGAAAAATGGAAGTGCTAAAAATAGAAGTTCTATTTTTAGCAGTTCAAGTTGGATTCCTATTTTTAGACAGTCCCTGGTCTAAAATAGGAAGTAAAATTCGAATTTGGTCTTACCAGCAGTTTGAATATTAATTAATTAATTCTCCATGAGTTAATTAGTTAAGGACAAACAAACTTGAAGTCTTTGTGAGAACATGCAATAATTTCTCCACTGATTGGTGAATGTGTCCTTGATTTGCTCCACTGATTGAGGAATTAAGGATGAGTTCTATATTGAAAGGATCAGTTGACTTAGTTTAACTTAGTCAAGTTCAATTAGATGAATTTAACAAGTTGTTAAATTAATGAGATACAGTTTGCTGATGCTTGCATACATGTGACAACTGTTATTTTCAGATAACTGAGTATTCTCTCATGGATAACTGATGCATGTAAGTTCAGACAGAGACCCAGTTGAGATCAGAGAAGGGACAATGTACTATCAGTTGGATGAATAATTTTCCTTTGAAGGAAGCTCATCCATGAGGAGGATTTATCTCCTTCAAGTTTGTGCAGTTAGATCAGAGGTTAGTGAGTGTGTGAAGAGGCCAATTCACACATGTGGCAACACTGGACCCCAAGGAAACTGCACAAGGAAATAGGAGGCTTGGAGGGCAGAGGAGAAGGTTTGTGAGAAGCCTTTGACTGTTTATGAGTAGCAGAGGGATTGTAATGAGAGCTGGATAGATTCCGAGCTAAGGCTTTGTGTAATGCAGGCTATATTTCCACTTGTATGATAATACATAGATGGGGTTTTAGGCTGGTGCTTTCCCCTGGTTATATCTTCTGTGTTATGTGTGTTTGATTTCTCTATATCAGTTATATGTGTTCTTATTGATGTTGCTCATGGTTGATTAAGCTTCCACTAAATTGTTTGTAGAAGTAGATCAAGTGTTTTGCTTTAGTACATTGCATTACCAGGTGATCTACAGTGGGAATTTCTACATGGTATCAGAGCTAGCTGATTTGCAGAAAAATTCTACATGGTATCAAAGCTAGCTGATTTGTAGGAAAATTCTACATGTTATCAGAGCATAGGTGATCAAGGAGAGAATAGTATACTGAGAGGAGATTTCAAAGTTTTGAGTTTTGGGCCGAGAGTTTGCAGAGAAGATCTGAAAATTTATGTACAAAATTTTCAGAAATAAATAGTATATTTGGATTCCTTGCAGAAAAATACCCAAAATAAAAGAAAAAATCGGCTGAATCGGAGTTCGGATGAGGGAGATATCGCTGATTTAAAATCAACTCTTTTTCTAGAAAATTTCGTGACGGTGGGAAAGTGGAAATAGATTGGTGTGCTAGCCAAGAACCTGTATGAACTTGAGGTACAAGATGCATGCAAAGCCTTGAGGAGCAAGGCAAAGGTTAAAGACTTGGTGGTTGAGAGGGAGAGTATATTACCTCTCAACATGCAGTGCCAGAAGAAGTCTCAGACAATTGTGGAGGAGCCACGATTAGTGCAGCAACTTCAGGAGGTTGTGGAGCAGCCACAATAGGGGAAGCTGAGAGGAGATCGAGTAGAGACATCTACTCATGTAGAGACCTCCAGTAGGGGGAAACTTTGAGCCAGGTGGGCAGAGGGATCACATGCAGCCATACCTCCAGGTAGGAGGTGGGGCGATGTGGAGTGATCGTCCCATGGAGGAGGGGCAGGATCCTTGAGGTACCCAACCTCTTGGATGAGACCTTGCTACGGGAGCCCCGATGTGGAGTAGCAAAAACTAACTGACTGGGTAGAGATGAATGTGGATGGAGCGGTAGAGAGAGCTACAATGCAGGGAATCCTAGGACAGCGCAGAGCATGCAGGTTGCAACAATGTGAGAGGCACAAGTGTGTTGCACAGTGAAAGGTAGCACAGAGAAGGGTGCAATGGTGCGAGATGCATGGAGATGTTGCATTAGCGTAGAGGTCAGAGAGGGAGCACTTGTCAGTAGCAAGTAGAGCTTCAACATCAGAGTATGTTTATAGCCCAACAGAGTGGTCAGTTGGGAGTTTTTTTTGTCCCGAGAGTTGCTGGAGCAACCACACTTGGTAGATGTGTTGCATTCAGAACATTCCAGAGGTACAGGATCGGGTTCGAGAGGAATCCTTTCTTGTTGAGAGGGGCTGTTGAAAATTGGCAACAAGAAATTTCTAAAAATAGAAGTGCTAAAAATAGCATTGCTAAAAATAGCAGTTTGGGCATCAGTGCTGGATTGGGCAACATGGAATGAAAAATGGAAGTGCTAAAAATAGAAGTTCTATTTTTAGTAGTTCAAGTTGGATTCCTATTTTTAGATAGTCCCTGGTCTAAAATAGGAAGTAAAATTCGAATTTGGTCTTACCAGCAATTTGAATATTAACTAATTAATTCTCCATGAGTTAATTAGTTAAGGAAAATCAAACTTGAAGTCTTTGTGAGAACATGCAATAATTTCCCCACTGATTGGGGAATGTGTCCTTGATTTTCTCCACTGATTGACGAATTATGGATGAGTTCTGTATTGAGAGGATCAATTGACTTAGTTTAACTTAGTCAAGTTCAGTTAGATTAATTTAACAAGTTGTTAACTTAATGAGATACAGTTTGTTGATGCTTGCATGCATGTGATAGCTGTTATTTTCAGATAACTGAGTATTCTCTCATGGATAACTTATGCATGGCAGTTCAGACAGAGACCCAGTTGAGATCAGAGAAGGGAAAATGTACTATCAGTTGGATGAATATTTTTCCTATAAAGGAAGCTCATCCATGATGAGGATTTATCTCCTTCAAGTTTGTGCAATTAGATTAGAGGTAGTGAGTGTGTGAAGAGGCCAATTCACACAGGTGGCAGCACTGGACCCCAAGGAAATAGGAGACTTAGAGGGCAGAGGAGAAGGTTTGTGAGAAGCCTTTGACTGTCTATGAGCAGTAGAGGGATTGTACTGAGAGCTGGATAACTTCCGAGCTAAGGCTTTGTGTAATTCGGACTATATTTCCACTTGTATGATAATACAGAGATGGGGTTAGGCTGGTGCTTTCCTCTGGTTATATCTTCTGTGTTATGTGTGTTTGATTTCTCCATATCAGTTATATGTGTTCTTATTGATGTTTCTCATGGTTGATTAAGATTCCTCTAAATTGTCTGTAGAAGTAGATCACGTGTTTTGCTTTAGTACATTTCATTACCAGGTGATCTACAGTGGGAATTTCTACATGGTATTAGAGCTAGCTGATTTGTAGGAAAATTCTACAGAAACCTCTCACATGTGCGAGAAACTAGGGCTGCAATACTGTCACATCAAGTCTGCAACCTCACATCAAGGAAAGGCTCAATTAGTCAAGATAAGGAAAATGTCTTCATTGGTAAAGGATCTCACTAAGGATCAAAGGTTGGAGTCTCCTCTAGAGCTAGTATACTAAGGACTATTAAGAGTCAAAAGAAGGACGAAGTGCTGGGGAACGAAGTTCCAGAAAAAGGAGGACGAAGTGCAGGGGAAACAAAGTGTAGGAAGGAGAAAGGACTTTACTTGTGCTTGGAGGATATTCTTGTCAAGGGTCTATGGTTTGGCATTTATCAATATAAGCTTCAATAAGAGAAATTCCGAAAGGATTTTCCTCTCTAAGAGAGAGAGGTTTTGCCTTGGCAGAGAGCCAACATCTTGTATTCTTGTGTTCTTGTTTCTTGTGTTTTGGTAGTAGTTTGATGAATTAAACACACATGCATTAATAAGAAGAGAAGAATACTAAGCTAACCAGATAAATTTTAAAAGTGCTTCACAAATTGTTATCAAGTCTAGAAGAATCCTACTATATCTAATTGCCCTAGATTCTTCAACATGGTTTCAGAGCATAAGGTGACACATCAAGGAAAAGGCATCTCAAGAACACTCATAAGGTGACCCATCTAAGAAGGAAATCTCAAGAACATCTACAAGTTTGAAGCATTAAGCCAAGAAGTCTCAATCACACTAAGGACAAGAAGGTCTACTATCTACTATTCATCAAGGAATACTACAAAACAAGAAGAAAAGCCTCATATAAAGGCACCTACAAGGAGAGAAAATGAAAGAGGGACCTACATCAAGCTACAATTCATCAATCAAATCTGTTATGCTCTTGACCTGTGAGAAGATGCCAAAATACCAAATATGTGAAGAAATACAACCCAGAACATAGAAAAAAATGAGAAATAACAACATGTATTTTATTATCCAGATATGAAAGCAATGTTCACTTGCCTCTTCGAGGGGTCAACCTCCAATAGAGCAGGGCTCGATTATAGAATAAGACACGATGTTCCTCAATGGGGAGTCTCTATCCTTTATATAGGATTCATACATGCAATACCATGGGTCAGTACCATGGTTCTATTAATACCATCTATCTAATACCATGGCCCATTTGCAACTAATTGTGGTCCCTTTCTTTAAATGCGGGTTAACCACTTACAATTATTAATATGGGCTTTATTGACTCTTTAACTAACTATAACTATGACTCGACCCTATTACATAAATAAGGGGGTTAGGTTTGGACCCTAACATGCCCTCCTCCATAAAAATAGCCTCGTCCTCAAGTCTGAAGCTACAAAAATTACTAAAGAATAGTGGCTAGTTCCCAGGTTGCATCTTTTGGAGAGGTGTCTTTCCACTTGACGAGGACTTCATTGATTGTGTGGCGGCGCAGGTGCCGTTCGTGCGTGTCAAGAAACTATTCATGTTGGAGCTAGATTGAGCCTTCTTCATCCAATTCCAGTAGACTGGTTTGAATTTTGCAATTGTTCCCTACCACTTTCTTGAGGCATGATACATGGAAGACGGGATGGATTTTTGCAGTGGGTGGCAAGGCTAGCTTGTAGGCTACTTCTCCACTGCGCTGAAGTATTTGATACGATCCGTAGAATTTTGGAGATAATTTCTGATGACCCTTGTCTTTGAGTGATGTTTGCTTTTATGGTTGCAACCTCAAGAATAATTGATCCCCTTCTTGAAATGTGCACTCCGAACGATGTTGGTCTGCCTATTGCTTCATGTGATTCTAAGCTTGATGGAGATTATCTTTGAGGTGGGCGAGCATGGTTGCACAGTTCTGTAGGAGTTGATCCACTGCTTGTACCTTAGAGCATCCAGGGATATAAGAAGTAGGTGAAGGGGGGAGTTGACCATAAATTGCTTCATATGGAGTCATCTTGGTGGCAGCATGATAGTTAGTATTATACCACCATCATGTGGTTTAAAGACACCGGAACATGTCTCTAGACAAAAAAAATTCTGCTACAAATGGAGATACCACCAGCCCTGGAAAGTGCTCTGATATCACTTGTTATGCTCTTGACCTGTGAGAAGATGCCAGAATACCAAATATGCGAAGAAATACAACCTAGAACACATAATAAAATGAGAAATAACAACATGTATTTTATTATTCAGAGATGAAAGAAATGTTCACTTGCCTCTTCAAGGGGGCAACCTCCAATAGAGCATGGCTCGATTACAAAATAAGACATGACGCTCCTCAATGGGGAGTCTCTATCTTTATATAGGATTCATAGATGCAATACCATGGGTCAGTACCATGGTTCTATTAATACCATCTATCTAATACCATGGCCCATTTACAACTAATTGTGGTCCCTTTCTTTAAATGCGGGTCAACCACTTACAATTATTAACATGGGCTTTATTGACTCTTTAACTAAGTATAACGATGAATCGACCCTATTACATAAATAAGGGGTTAGGGTTGGACCCTAACAAAATCTCATCATCAAGAAAGTACATTTGGAGAAAGCAACTTAAAGAACTTCAAGATCAAAGGAAGGCAAGCCATCAAGTCTTTAAGAAGAAAGCAAGTCCACTACATCTCAAACTCTATCAAGTAAGTATATGCCCCCTTCTGAATATACCTCAATGTATTTTTCCAAAGAAAGCAGCAAATTGGTTGGGACCACTAACTTCCTTGCATGGAAGAAGAGGACTAATTTACTTCTCAAAGAGAATGAACTTCTAGATCACATCAAAGGGAATATCACTATCCCTGCTAAGGAAGAAACTCAAGCCTTAGCCAAGTACAATAAGGATGAGACAAGAGCTCAAAGGTTTCTAATAGAATCTATCAAGGACTCTCTCATTCCTTATGTCTCAAAATTTGAAACATCAAAAGAAACCTATGACAAGCTAATAGAGTTATTCTTGGTAAGCACAACTGGAGAAGTAATATATGTATAGAATGATTTGTACAAGAAGAAGATATCAAAGGAAGGAATAGATCCCTACTTCATGAAGATGTTTGACCTAAGGGATCAACTTCAAGAGCTAGGAAGGAAGTCACCCCACTAAGTGAACTATGGTCTCTATGCAAGATAGAAGAAACTAGACTCAAAGAAAAAGATGATGTAGGATAAAAGGAGCAAGCATTTGCTACCATGACCAAGAGAAAGGGAAGATTTGGTCCGCTAAGATCAAGCAATAGAGATATGTCCAAAGTCCAATGATTTGGATGCCAAGAATATGGACACTACAAAATGTATTGTCCTAAACTTCATAAGGACAACAACACCAAGAGAAAAGGGAAGAATCTCATGTAACTCAAGAAGTGAAAGAAGAAGACAAGAAGTAGAAGAAGGAAGATCCTCCAGATCTCTACTATGACTAAGCCAAGCTCTTTACTTTAAGTTTTCTTTCAAAGTTTTGAGTAGTATAGGAGCATGTAGAAATAGAATAGAATGCATAGTTAAAGATATATTCTAGAATATAGGAGAATGGTGTAGATATAGCTCAAGATATTCATGTAGAAGGAGCATACATATCATAAGACCTCATCCAGAATGATAGAATAATTGATCGTGATTAAAAATCTTAGAAGGCCTCTATCATCAAAAGGATAAGGGTCTTCAAGATCCTCTAATAGAATCTTCAAAAGAAGGTTCATAAATAATAGTAGATGTCTCATTGGGAGTCCTATTCATAGTATTCAAGAAAGGATCATATGCAGGCAAGAAAAGATGAAGCAAGAAAGGCTACACCAATCAAGGAGAACCATCAAATGAAGTTGAGATGATCAAAGCAAAACCAAGCTGAGGTATGTATGCATCAAATATTAAGTCATGTCATCATCATATATATATATATATTATTGGGTCATGGGAATAGTTCTATGAAATGGTCAAGTGTAAAAGGATCTGTTTCACCAATGACATGCTCAAAGGCATGTACTACAATGTAATGAAGGTAAACATAAATAATTTCTCCCATAAGGAGTATAAGGTGGTTGACTAATCATCTGAGAAGAAGATAATGAAGAAATAGATAAAGCATATGAAGAACACCATGGTCAGAAAGAATCACTATCGGACAAGATCCATTAAAGACATCTCTCGAAAGAAGGCATGAAAACACTGACAAAGGAAGAAAAAGATCAAAGGACCCTTGAAACCTATAAAGGCCTTGGAGATAGTAAGGTGCAGATAACTGATTCAACTCTACAAGGATGTCATGATGAAGAATCCATCTAGAAAAAACCCCATATGATGTTAAAGCAATATCAGGAGGAAGTCATCAAGGGCTACTAAATCAAAGTATGGGAACAATAAAGTACAACTAAGCATCAATGTGAAAAGTATTCCAAAGCATAGACAATATGACAAAGGAGTAGCCAAATGACAAGATGACCTGATATATATCAAGAAGGCCACATTCCACGAAGGGAGCAATGACATGACAAATCAGGAAGCAAAGTGATCGATGGTCAGTGCCCTACCAAGAAGAAGTTCAAACAAACGCTTCATGACATCGAAGGAAAGAAGGATATCAAGCAAATGAAGGACCCATGAAGAAGAAGTTGCTGATGAATAAACAAGTCCCTAGCTAAGAGGAATTTCTAACAAGTTCCCAACTACAAAGGAGCTTGGGCAAGTTCCTTGTCAGAGGAAACTTGGGCATGTATTCCTCAATTAAGAGGAAGAGATAGACACAAAATTATTGTCTTCTCTTGGGAAGAAATAATGGGAGGATTGGGTACTCATCTAGCATCTGATGCTCTTTGAGGAGGTGTAGGACATCCATGAAAAGATTAGGCAAGAAGACCAATATTCTTAGAGGGCTAGGAACCCAAGACAAGAATAGTCCTAGAAGGTCATACTCAGTGAACACCTGGGTGGGTATGTACCTTGAGAGACATTGAATAAGGTGTCTATAAGTGATTGGTCTCACCAACAATGTGCTTTGATCTTATGAGAGATAGAGTTGTTAGTTAAGGCCTTGCTATGAAAAATGTTGGTTACTATGATGCTATAATAGATGGATTTCCAATTCGGTTTTTCTTATGTGAATTATTCAAGATTGAAAAATAGCCAAACACCTTGTAATGATCTATGAATACCTCCCTAGTTAAGAGGGAGTGTTGAAGAAAGTGTAACTAGGTTCGGTCTTCATAAATGTACTTTTGATATTTTTATTTATTCAAGAAAAGAAATATTATTTTTGTTATATTTATCAATGAGTTTCTTTCTCATTGAAGTAGGTCTAACACATTTCAAAGTATTATCGGTAAGTCAAAGAGTCAAAAGAAAATGTTGAAGACCCTTAAGGGCATGTTACACCATGTATATATTTGTATAAGAGTCAAAAGATATTCCTCCAAGAAAAGTCAAGTCCTCTCCATGCAACGACATCACCAAAAGGAGCCAAAACAATGAAGAAAACTCAAGTCGGCATAAGGGAGGGATAATCCTCTATATATAGAGGTTGTCCACTCCTCCAACTATAAGCCATCACATCTCTTAAATTAGCGAGAAAAAGAGTCGAGAAAAGAGTGACGGAAAAGCGAGATAAGGAGCCTCTAGTGCATCGAAGAAGGAGGAGACATAACCGAAGTTGAAGGGACTATTTTTAGGGTGAATCGCAGTCACACATGTGAAGAAAGGAGGGTTGTTATCGGTCAATACAACAACCACATCATAGTTTCTCATCTCTCACAGTTTGGGCTAGAAAATTAGGCCTACAATGCCTCATACTTAAGTGAAGAAGACTCTCTCTCAAGCGAAGAAGAAAAGGATCAAGTACACAAGGAAACCTCTCACACGTGCGAGAAACTAGGGCTGCAATATTGTCACATCAAGTCTGCAACCTCACATCAAGAAAAGGCTCGGTTTGTCAAGATAAGGAAAGTGTCTTCATTGGTAAAGGATCTCACCAAGGATCAAATTTTGGAGTCTCTTCTAGAGCTAGTATACCAAGGGCTATAAACAATTGAAAGAAGGAAGAAGTGACGGGGAATGAAGTGTCGGAAGAAGGAGGACGAAGTGACAGGGAAACAAAGTGCAGGAAGGAGGAAGGACTTGACTTGTTCTTGGAGGATATTATTGTCAAGGGTCTAGGGTTTGTCATTGATCAATAGAAGCTTCAAGAAGAGAAATTTCGAAAGGGATTTCCTCTCTAAGAGAGAGAGGTTTTTCCCTGGCAGAGAGCCAACATATTGTGTTCTTGTTTCATGTGTTTTGGTAGCATCTTGATGAAGTAAACACACATGCATTAATAAGAAGAGAAGAAGATTAGGTTAACAAGATAAATTGTAAAAGTGCTTAATAAATTGTTATCAAGTCTAGAATAATCCTACTATATCTAATTGCCCTAGATTATTCAACACCATTCCCTTCTAGTAACAGCAAATCTAAGGAGATTATTCAACTCATTCATTTGGACCTTTGTGGGACCATGCCAGTGACATCTCTTGGAGGATACTTATATTATATTATCTTTGTTGATGACTTCTCCCATAAAACTTGGATCTTCTACTTAAATACCAAGGATGAGGCTTTCAACATGTTTAGGGAATTCAAGGATCTTTTGAAAAATAAAACAGGAAAGAAGATCAAGATCTCGAGGATTGATAATGTAGGTGAATACAATTCAAATGATTTCAAATAATTTTTTAGAGATGTCGATATTAAGAGGGAGGTGACTATTTCGTACAACCCTCAACAAAATGGAGTTATTGAGAGAAAGAATAGGTCTATCTTGGAAGTATCCACAACCATGATTTGTGATCAAAACTTCTGATGTTTCTACGGGGAGAAGCTACTAATACTGTAGTGTATGTCCAATATAGGTGTCCTCATCAAGTCTTGGGAGCACGACTCCTAAAGAAGTATTTACAAGTGTGAAACAAAAGTTGGACACTAGAGAATCATTGGTTGTCCTGTCTAATTTCATGTATCGAAGGAGAATAGGTCAAATATAGAGGCTTCTGGAAATATTTAAGGTATGTTTGTTGGTTACTATGAAAATTATAAAGCTTACATGATATATGTGCCAACTCAAAGGAACATTGAGTTTAGTAGGGATGTGATTTTTGATAGGGATTCTACCCTTGGAAAAGCAAGGGAATCTCCTATCCTTGCCAAGATTGAGGGAAGAGATGATTAATGGATGTAGATGCAGAGCCATCCATGCCCAAGAATGATCTTGCAAATGAGCCTATGGAACCTATGGATCCTTTGGATCCTCCTCCTTGTGATCCTCCCATAAGGAAGAGGCCCTTGTGGCTTTGCAATACTTTACAAGATGCAGAGAAAAATTCTACCCCAAGAGGCACCTTCAAAGAGGGAAAGCAACCTCACAAAAATTAGGGATATGTTGCTTTGATTAGCAACATAATACAATATGAACCTTGTAGCTTTGAAGAAACAATGAAGGAATAGGTTTGCAGAGATACCATGGCTGAAAAATATGAGTCTATCATGAAAAATGATGTATGGGAGGTTGTTTTGAGACCTGAGGGGATATATGTTGTGACTTCCCAGTGGATATATAAAATCAAACATGTAGTTGATGGTAGCATTGAGAAGTTCAAAGAGAGATTCATGGCCCAAGGATTCTCCCAAAAAGAGGGAGAAGATTATGATGAGATATTTGCACCTGTTGCCCAATACACTACCATCTGGTCCATCATTTCTCTTACTGCTAATTGAGGTTGGCGTCTTCATCAGTGGATGTGAAGACAACCTTTATTCATTGCATACCTAAGGAAGAGGTGTACGTGGAACAACCACAAGTATTTTAGGAACATGATAGGGAAACATATGTTTGTAGATTAAATAAATCCCTCTACAGTTTAAAGCAATCCCCCATGGCTTGGTATACTCAGATCGATGGATACCTAATGAAGATGGGATTCTCTAGAAGTAGTGTCGATCTAAACCTATACTTCAAATTTTTCCAAGGTATGCCTTTGATTTTGGTTTTATATGTTGATGTCTTTTTCTAATAAGAGCACAACCTCTGATCATCCAATGTAGGAGGGAGATTGCCTCTGAATTTGAGATGAAATATATTGGGTTGATACACTATTTCCTAGGCTTAGAAGTGTGGCAAATACCTAGAGATATTCTCCTTAGCCAATGAAAATATGTGTCAACCTCTTCAAGAGATTTTGGATGGTATATTGCAAATCCATGGCCACACCGATGGAGGCAAACTTCAACAAGTTATGTGTTGAAGTCCCAAGACTAGATCTAGCGGATCCTTCTTTGTATTGGTAGTTGATTGGGGTTATGATGTTTCTATTCAACACATTACCATATATATGTTTTACTATTAACACCTTGACCTAGTTCATGGTGGAACCTTTACATGCTCACTGGGTGGCTACAAAACATGTGTTGAGATATCTACATGGGACGATCAACTATAGTTTGAGATATATTTCTAGCGATGAGTTGAGATTGCATGGATATATAGATGCAGATTGGGCTTGGAGCGTTACTGACAGGAAGATCACATCAAGGTGATTTTTTAGCTTGGGATCTACCATGATTTCCTGGATGAGAAGGAAGTAGAAATTTGTCACTCTCAGTACAACTGAGGCAGAGTACATTTCAGCTAGTATGAATAGCTGTGAGCCATTGTGGCTGCAGAAGCTCTTTGTAAAGTTATTTGAGTAGGTGCTTGACACGACTATGATATACTGTGATAATCAAAGCAGGATAAGGATTTTAGAGAATCCAGTATTCCATGATAGGTCGAAGCACATGGAGATAAAGTACAACTTCATCAGAGATATGGTACTGAGGGGAGAAGTGAGGCTCCAACACATATCAACATATGAGAAATTTGTCCGAAAGTGAAGTTATTATTCTTCGAAGAGCAGTTTGGAGTGCAAGAGAATGTATCCCTCCCTGAGAGGGAACACCGTTGATCAAGAAAATTTAGCATGTACTCCCCCCCAGTCTTTTGACTAGCCATGGACTTGGTGTGGGGGGGGGTGAGAAATGAGGCTCTTGGGTGTGAGGGTATTCCTTAGAACCATGGAATTGGTTGAGTACATGCCCTAGTATGAATCCTACCTGTAAGTTGCCTTATGTCTTTATTAACTAAGGGCCACAAACTTGGTTAATCTTGTTAGGATTGCCACCCATCTAGCCAATGACTGAAGAGAATTAGGTGTGTGTGATATTTACCTAATGTCAGATGCGACTACCGTGGACTTGGATATGGTAAATTGATCTCCCCTAAGTATTGGATGTAGGTGTTTTACCACTTGATTATTGAGGATAAAGTTGGGTGAGGGTCAGTTAGTGGACATAAGGTGTGTGGTCTTTACCAAGGTCATCAATGACTGCCATGGAATTGGTTGTGGTAAATTCATCTCCCTTATTGTTGTGTGGACCATTCTTCTTATTCTGTGGATCGAGTCGTCATTGTTCAGCTGAGATGAGATGAGATGAGACAAGATAAGCTTCTCTTTATACATCCGAGGTGAGACTTATTGTGCAACCGAAAATTCCTCCCAAGCTGAGAGGGAGTGTTGAAAACTGGGTAGCTATGGTCAGAAATTTCATCACCAATTAATGAAGAAAAGTCATTTTTATGACTTTGACCAAGTTGGCCTCCAAGTCTACAAGTCGGCCCCATAAGGAGAAATTGTCCTTCCAAAACCACATATAAATAGATATTCATTTACCACCATTTGGAGAATCAACAACACATCACAAATTATATTGGAAATTGTAAGACAAGTTCACACATGTGAAGGAGGAGAGGGAGAGATTTTTGTTTGATTGAATTTGATTTTTCTGATCTGTTTCTACCTGTGTTGACCAACATTGACTTTTGTTGACCGAGCTCTTATTCTATTGTTTAAGCGATCTGTTTTGGAGGCTGAATGTGGTTTACCAGATATTTGAATTTGTTCTAGGCACATATTCTGAGGTTGACTGTAGGGTTTGACTAGGTTTTAACCACAGGTTAACTGGGGCATTTTTTACCGAAATTGCAGGAGGAATTTATCTCTATTTTGACCGAGTTTGACTTGGGAAGGAAGGTCAAATAATCTACTGTGTTGACCAAACTTTTTTGGGATAATTTGACCATTGAATTTGACATGATGTTGACTATGGTTGATCAAACTTCATAGACCTAAATTTCGGCCCTTTGTTGCAGACTATTATGTGTGACCATATTTGACTTTCTTTCTCATTATTGTCTAGTTTTGGATTGGTTTACTTGGAGAGTCAAAGCATTGACTTTGACTGGTTGATGGATGTACTATTAGACTATGTATCTCATGCTAAACATTGATTGACTAATAGAAGAAGAAGAATTTATTTTGGGTTCCCCCCTTGCTGGGTTTTTCCCTAGCCTATGACCAAAATCTATGTGTCTCATTGTGCTTTGCTATCTTCTATTGTGCATTTATTATTTACTGTTCTATCTAAAATTGCTTTAATGTTACTAATGTGATTAAAATTGGATGAAATTGTTTAACTGATTATATCAACATAAAACACTAAAAAATTAACAACTATCTTCTTTTAATCCACCCATGTAAATTTCCAAATAAAGTTTATCACTTATGTTATCCACCCTTATGTCCATTACCTATAATTCCAAATTATAATATTTAATATTACCCAAGTGCTTGATCTTGTAAATTGATTTAAGTAGCTTTGTTTCCAAGCTTTCCCATATTTCACTTTTAAGTCTCTTGTAAATAGACCCTAAGTATAATGATAAGAATGGGGATTCCTTTTTTTAACTACCCATTGATACCATTAATAGGGTTTTTCTCAAAATACAAAGTTGGTATGTAAATAATTTTCTTGTCATCCATAATATTATGCAATTCAAAATATTACACTATTTGGTTTACCTAGGGAAGGACCTCTATTCCATAAACCTTATTTAATTCAACCTTAGGAAGGTTTAAACCCTTTAGAGACCATCTATAAGTAACTCGACTATTAGAGTTAAATCTACCCAATATTTTTATTGGAAATTTGTTCAACATGGATACGATCTTTATTTTCACAAGTCCCTTTAGTCACATGATCAATTTTGGGGAGACTCTCACCTCTGGTTTGTATGATATTTTGTTCTAACTATTCCATCTTATTGTCCATTTCTTCCTTATTTTCATCCATCTTTTGTTCCAATTTTTTTATCTTATTTTCCACTTTTTGTTCTATTTATGTTTGTGTATTTATCACTCAAGATTTTTCAGTAACCTATCATTATTAATTTGATTATCCAATTTGGATAATTAGTGTTGTATCTATTCATTGTATTCATGAGTCATGGATAAGATTTTTGGAGGTTTAATTGGTGAAGTAATTTTTGTAGAACCCTATAGAGCCATAATTAGTTACTAAGTCTTGAGGATAAGGGAGTGTTAGGTGTTATAACTCTCTGATATATGTGTTGGGTCCAACAACAGTGCTTAGCATAATATCTTCGGGAATTATATAAGGAGGCTCAATCATGCCCTTATTTTTACTACTTGATTACCCAAGTATTAGAAAGTAGTCTCCTTGAGTGTTGTTCTTGGTGTACTATAGAGACAATACTCACTAATTATTTTATCTAAAGTTTGATTCATGTATACCTAGGGGACTTCCTTTATACCCCAAAGTACATGGAAGTGATATTTCATATAAAGGTATTATCTCATGCAGTACTACTCAAGGGTTACAAGTAGGGGTTGTAGGGGTTTCCAACTAGGTGAAACCATGTGTAGTTATTGCATGTTTTCTTCCTTAACTATAATTTTATCCACTACAAATGGATTATTATGTTATTTAAAGATGTATAAACGTGTCTCTATAAAAAAATGACCTTAATAAACCCATAAAAAACTCTTAAAAATCTCCAAAAATAAATAAATTGTGCAAGGTAGGGTTTGAGGCCAAAAAATTTATAGTAAGAATGCCAAAATGACTAGTTTAAGGCTAATTTCAAGAATAGTAAAAAACCCTAACTTTTATAAGATATATATCATAAAATATAATGAGTAAAAATATAAATATTTTTCCACATGTAATTTTCTATGTCATCTTGAGATTTTGAAAATTTCAACATTTAAGACTCTTTTAAATTAGATTCTAATATTAGTGACAAACCCTATCTTCCATAGATTATATGTATGAAGACATATTTAAATAGAACTTGAAATTTTGACTACTATATTGTGACATTTATCCTTTATGTCCACAAAATTTCACTATATAAAACATTAAAAGAAAAATAAAAAAAGAACAAAAAAAAAAACGAAAAAAAAAACATAAAGAAAACAAAAAAACAAAAAACTATATCGAAAATTTCAAGATGGCTCATTTAAAATTAATTTTAGGATTAATTGCAAACTCTATATTCTATAAGTTATATCTCTAAAATTACAATTAACTAGAATTTAAAAATTTGACCACTTATACCTTGATATTTCTCCTTTGTCTCCTCAAAACTTTGCTATAAAAAATACCCCACCCCTCATAGAAAAATTCTATAATGAAAATGCCAAGATGTCTTGATTAAAGGAGAAAAATATGAGGATCATAGCTCTGATACCAAATGTTATGAACCAACATCGTGAAATGATCAAAAGTTAGCAAATAATAGTTCAATTTCAAGAGGAAACCTCTATCATGCCTAATCAAATGAATATCCTTTATTATAAATAAGAGATAATGTGACATGATGTAACCTACCACTAAGATGACCTAACCATATAATAAACTAATAATGAATACTTATCAGGGCCTTAACACTCTAATATTTAGTGAGAATATTTGTTTGAATATGGCACATGTGAGCAAAAACATGAGGTTTTTTCAATTGTTCATGTTACTCCATTATTACCATAGGAGGAACATGATATTCAACCCTCACACATACATTAGTTGATCTCCCTGCATCTTTTCAAAATTTCCCACGATTTATTCCATTGAACTTGGTTTTCTAAGAAGGAGCTGAATGTTATTAATTGAATATCTTCTATAAAGGGGTTAGGGTTTAATTTTCTTTGCTCACAAATCAAATACTCATGTTAATATAGTTCACACAACAAATTATTGTCTTTTTTTGTCATAAACAAAGTATAATTTGTAGGATTTATTAGCTATGAGAAAATTACAATATTTCTCTACAACCAAGGAACTAAGTTGGAAAGATATCCATTGCTTCTTTAAGAAAAAAATATATATAGAGGAAGGTGATTTATAGGAAAAGGCTTCACAATCCAAATGGTACATGTTCTCTTTGTTCAATTTTAATTGAGGAATAACCCTAGTGGATTTTTGAAGACTTTGTCTTTCTCTCCACACATACTTGCATCTTTCCTTTCCTCAAGCATAAAAATTATCCCACCTGGTGAGCACCAGTATTGCAGCAATGATGCTTCAACTCCTGGGCTGCCTACTTTACTCTTATCAACCCAGTAGTTCGTAACAAACTTGGAAGCGTCAGTGTTGTATGCACAAGTACTAGTTATCACTGCAGGTTGTCACTTGGTCAGCCAGCGCAAGATCACTAGGAGCTCAAGCCAACTTCTATGGATTCCAGAAGAAGCTCTCTATGTGATGAAGGGAAAGAAAAATTACTCTACAGATGCTATTCTAACTGCAGAAAGGAGAAAGACTGAAATGTAAAGCAAGCCTAGTAAATCCTAATTAACCAACTAATTCTACTTTTGCAGAAATCACTATGAAAACCATGAAAGGAATACCATTACCTATTCAAGGAAGTAAACAACATCTAACTATGCTATTTCTGGAAGTAATTAAGCAAAAAACATATTTTTGGATTTTCATGTGAATTTGGCATGCATGTAATTTATTGTGTGTGAGTGTGGCAACAGATAGGTGGTGTTGAAGGGCAGTTTTGGGACTTGAGAGCATGTAGGATGGTGTGGATGGGTCCTAGGAGGTCTCAGGTGGCCTTCTAGAGGGTTTTCCCACACTTTTCCTTCAAAAGAAAACCTACAAGAAACCTATAGGAGGACACAGGAAATCTACAGGAGGAAAACAAGGAAACTACAGGAGGCCTACAGGAGGAGGCCGAGAGAAGTTTTCACTATTTTTAGGGTGTGAGAGTGGATGAAAAAGGTGGATGGGAGGAGGTGTTAGGGCACCTATGGTCTAACATGAACCACCAGGAGAGAGAAAGATGATTGGATTTGCTCAAGGAGAGAGGAAGAAGTTCTATGTAAAAATGTAGGAAACTAGGGCATAATTGAGGTGAGATTTGGGAGACCTATAGGGCATGGATCAGATGGATGGTGTGATCCCTGACAAGCTGGCCTACTGCTGGAAGAGATTTGCTACATAGGAACTGACAGTCAACTAAGGAAATCAAGCGACAAGTGAAATGAATGCATTTAGGAAAAACAGAGTTTTGCATAAAAATGGTCTAGTCTATGATCTATGAAAGAAAATGCTGAGAAATGTTGTAGGAAAGGAAAGCATGAAAGAAGAATATTGCAAATCAAGAAGTGAGCATGATGAAGAAGATCTAAAGCAAAGCAAAGCTGGAGTATTAACCTACTAAAAAGCTGCAAACACTAGAAGTCCTATGAAGGAGGAAAATCTGTGTTTTTGGGGCAACAAAAGAGTCTTTGCCTCAAGTCATGATCCCAGAGGGAGGAAGAGAGGCCAAGGCACTATTTCTAGCCTTTAAAATCTTTACTGGTCTCTTCTTAACCTACTACAAAAAGCACAAATGGAAGCAAACTACTAAACCATCAAAAGAAACCTATTCTTAACCGTAAGAGAAACACATCTACCAACAAACTAATCTACAAACTGAAACAAAGCATACAAATAAAAGTAAAGAGGGGCTTGGTTGCTTGGATTTGGCCCTAACCCAAGAGCTTTAGCCCTTTGAGGTAACTTAGTGCTAGCTCAAAATGGATTCCATCTTTATTTTCAAAACAATAGCAAGATTACATGAAACTGTCACAAAAATAATAAGCTCAAAATTTGAGCAGAGTCTACATAAGAAAAAATATGAACCTAGTGAGGCCCTAGGCCTCTCTATTTATACAAATGAAGCTACCACCAACTTCCTTAAAATTAGGGAGGCTTGGCTCCCAAAACTCGAGATAATCATCAGTCATCCTTGTTATAGACATTTTTGTGCCTCACAGCTCTAAGCATGAAATGTCCATAAACCAAGGGATCCTAAGTCCCTAAAAGTGTTGTTCCGGCCCCTAAAGGAACAAGGTCAACAAATTACAGCTTCTCCCAGAAGTTCTCCACCAGAAACTGCTCAGAATCAGTCAAATCAGGATCATTTCAGCTGCTCCACTAGCTAGCTGCGTTGCATAGCACCCAAGTACACTAGCTAGGTGCGTTGCAACGCACCTAAATGCACTACCAGGGTGTGTTGAGCGGGAAATGATAAATGGCAGTGTCATTCTGCGAGGTGGACAGATAATGGAAGCTTCCAGAATATTCCCCAATGACACTTGCCTCACTGAGTTCGACCAAGGATGAGTAAGAGGCTCTCAGTCTCCAAGCGAAAACAAGAACTGACAGAGAGAGGCCACTAGTCAAATCATAAGCTGACTCATCCTCTTTGCATACATCTATATATGGATCCCTCATCCCAAAGATCCAGAGGCTGGAATTTTGGACATTGCAGAGAATTGTTGTTGGTTTAGAGATAGATATCAGAGTATTGGGTGATTTATGCTTTGTTGGAGGTGAAGAGGGGATTCTATGCTGGGAGGTTGATGTTGGATCAGGAATCATCGGTTGTAACGCCTCCTGGATCTTCTTGTTATATCAATAAAACTATTTGAGTTTCTCTTACATACTTGTGTATCATTGACGTTTGTTACATTTGTATGTTTATCTTAAATCTGATCCTAAGCTATTTATGAATATAAATCCATGTCTTTGTGTAGTTTTCTTCTTCTGTGATCTTACAGGAACTTGGTGAAGCTGGGCAAGTAAGGAAACAGGTAGCTGGAAGCTATCAAAGAGGAGAGAGATTGGATCAAAGGACTAGCGCAAGACACAGGTTGGTTCATTCTATTCCTCTTTGTTTATAGTTCATAAAGAAGAATACGAAAGTAGTTTTCTCTATTTGTTTCTAAGGTCACTGTCACACCTTAGTGGGATAGGGTCGTTCTGAGTAGACACTTTTCCTGTTAACAATCCTCCACTTGCTCGGCTGCCTTCTAGTGCATGATTCGGTTGCTTGTACTCCGAGCTGAATGAAGGGGAATTCGAAGTGAGGAGTAATAAATGAGGAGGATTCCCTCCCATAAGTCCTCTCCTCTGTCCACTTCGAGTTATTTCTGCCATTTTTCCACCGGATCCTTGACTTTGACCTCGAAATCCATCAATAATTTGCATTAAATACATGTTAGACCACATGGAACAATAACTAACTCAACTCACTCTATAAGCATAAATATAATCAGTAAATCATGTAATAAGCTAAGAGAATGGTTGATTTGACTAGGTTAGGAGGTAAAATGAGCCCATATAATTACCTATTTATGAGGCTCATCATCACCCCCTACTGAAGGTGTTGCTCATCCTCTGAGAAACCTAGTCAATCTCCTCATCTTTTATGGCCTTGGTGGCTTCCCTAGCATCCCAGGCTTCTGATGTGCTCTGCTCTTCTTTGCCATAGAAGCCTACGTTCCTATATATGTCCTTCCACTGCTCCTCCTTTTCTTCTTCTCTTCTTCCTTCTAGCATGCCTAACAGTAGTGGGGGACTCAGTTTGAGGCCAATCCAGTGGACCTTTAGCCTTTGCATGGAGTGCTTGTACATTGGCACTCTTTTCAATGTCTCCTTTAGCCTCATGGGGGATGATATTCCCTGATCTGCAAACTATGTGGTAATGTGTTCCATCTCCTCATGCATGCATGCACATAGTCATCCCCAAGTAGCCTTTGCATATCCTCAAAGTGTGCAATGGCTTGTGCCTGATTGGTGAGATATCTAGGGGCAATCTGAGGGTCATTGACAAGCAGGTTGTGTGTGCTGATGAGAGCCATAGGATCTGATGGCTTTGCTCTTATCATTAATTGCTCATTCTGCTCCTTTATCATCAATATTTTTATTTCTGTTGCCCTCATTTCTTCATGTTTCATCCATGAGGCCATGGACATTAATTGTAGGTCCCCTAGCTTGGTGTTGGGATCCCACACATTCATGTCTGTGAGGGCCATGTCGTGTAAGTATAATTTTGTCATCTTTGCCTTATCCTCTGAGGTGCTTTGGTCACATAGGTCCATGAACTGCCTATAATCTTGGAAAGGAATTGTGCCTCTTTGTGCCAAAGTCTTTATTTGGAATTGTAGCCATTGGTCCTTTAGATAGAGGCCATAGGACTTGGCTGGTGTTCTGCATTTCAATGCCTCCATGGATAAGCTGGCCATGCATGCCAGCTAAGTCTCTTTCTCTTGCAGCTGCCTCCTTAGGATTTCATTCTCATTTTCAAGGTGGCTTCTTGTGATGGATTCTCGGTCTTTGAGAGCACTCAAATCTCTGCCCATTTCCCTGAGTTTGTTTTCCATATGGCCAACATCCTCAACTCCTTTGGATTTGGCTATCTGCATCCACCTATGTGTTCTCACTCTTTCTTTCTCCAATTCAAAAAATAGTGGAATTGCAAATTTCTATGGGATTATCCTTCCTCCCTCAAGTATATTGTAATAGGAGGCAAGACTAGGCTGGGGATCAGGTTCTTGCATCTCTGTTACTTCCTCCTTCACCTGTGGCTATCCTTCTATCCTTTTCTCAAGCTTTTGGGTCTCCTATAGTTTTGACAGTGTCTCCTGTAGAACTGTCTGAGCCTCCTATAGGATTGTTTTTGGGTCTTGTAGTACTGCCTTTTCCTTCCATGTGGAAGATCTAGGAGCCCCCCTTTCATATGTTACAAGTGCCTTGGAAGGAGATTCTTTCCCCTTGACAGAGGGTGAATCTTCAATGGTAATTGGCACTTTTGAAGAGGGCTAAGATTTGCCTGGTTTAATTCTTGTGCTCTTCCTAGCCCTGAAATACATGGAGGTCTATCTTTTCCTCTTTGGCTTTGGCTTGATTGGTGTACTGAGGGAATTTAGGGTAGTTGTTGCAAGCCTCCCTTTCTAAAGTCTCAGGGGACTCTTCTCCTTGTTCTGCCTTCTCTGCCTCTTTTTCTCCTTCTTTTGTCTCTTTTTCTGTTTCTTCCTGCTCTGTTTCTTCAGCTTTCTCCTCCTTTATTTCAATTCCTTCCTCCTTCCTTTCTTGTTCTGCTATGTCACCCCTGGCTCCACCTTCTCCCGCTTGATGTTCTTCCTCCTCACTACCAGTAGGGCTGACATCATAGGTTAAGGCCTTTATGTCATCCTCAGCTATCATGTTTCGGAAAACTTCCCATGCTATAGGGAGTGTAAAGGTATGGAGGGCTTCCTCTACTAGGATTTTGATTAAGCCATGGTGAGCTAGCTGCTCTGAATTTCCTGCTTGTACCTTAGTGCTGGAGTCAATGAGGGACTGCAGGAGGAAGTAAGGTATACTGAGCTTTTGAGGTGTTGGAGTGTTCATGCCATACCTTAATTCTTGGAGGATTCTAAAGTGATAACCATAAACAATGCTATACCTCCCTTCACAGGAAATGTATTTGATTATTTGATAGCTAACCTCATCCCAGGGATATGGTATGCTAGCCCTTCTAATTCCATTTTCATCTTCAACAGGGGTTTCATTATTTTGGAAAAAGTTCTTCTTGGCAGCTTGGTCAATTGGTTTCTCATCTTTACTCCAAGGCAGCCCAAGAGGATGGGTAGTGACCCTACTGATAAATTCAGGGGTTATCTCCATGGAAAGGCCTCTAATGGTGATAGTGGCACAAGTTCTTGTGTGAGGGACCAGAGAGAGAGAAAACTCTTGGGCAATTTTCTCATCAAACCCTTGAAATTTCTCAAAGAAATCCATCTAGTTTGCCCTTGTGAAGATGTCCACTACTTGAGGATGTGCATGGAGCCTAGTGGAGTTAGTGGGCTCCTTCCTCATAAACCCTCCTGTCATATTGTCTATACTCTTTTGGAAAACCAACTATGGAGGTGGAGACAAAGAATTTTGAGAAAAATGGAGAAATAGAGGAGACTGTGTTTTTTTTTAAATAAGTGGAATTTTTATTTTATTTTTATTATTATTTTTTTTTAATTTTAATTTTAATTTTAATTTTTAATTTTTAATTTTTTTAATTTTAATTTAATTTAATTATTTATTATTTTATTTTATTTTAATTTTTTATTTATTTTTAATTAATTAATTAATTAATTTTTATTTTTATTTTTATTATTATTTTTTTTGTTTTCTATATATAATTTTTTAATTTTTAATTAATTAATTAATTAATTTATTTTTATTTATTATTATTATTATTATTATTTTAATTTTCTTATTATTTTTTTTCTCCTATCCTAAAGACTTATTTCCTCCTCAAATTGAGACCACTTCTTTCATATATTGATATTCAACAAGGGGCATGCATGAATCTTACCTCTTCAGACTGAAAATCGTGCTAAAAATCGTGTTTTCTCCCTTCAAAACGACTCACTGTCCCTCCTGTAGAAGCCTGCTGTCCTTCCTGTAGATTTCCTGTAGGTGCTCCTGTAGAAAACACCGAGAGCAAAGAATATGGGAGAGATCGATGGAGGACGGTGATTACGAGGCTGTGGGGGCACAAGGAGACTGTTGTGGTTGAGTTATGAGGAGAGAATGAAGGCAAAGGTGGTGAGAATGCTCGGGGGGGAGTACTTGTTACCCTTTATGGATATTTTCGGTGATGAGTGATGAGATGGCAAGGTATACGTTGGCCATATTCAGATCGTTGGTCCCCACCTGCCTTGTCATCATGGTCCTTCCTTGTAATCATCCCTCATTATTGCATTGGAGTTCACACTTCCTCCACTACTTGTCCTTAACATCTTGTGCTGGAGTTGACTGTGCGCACATGTGGGTGACATCTTGGAGGAGTGGAGTCAACTAGATGAAGGTGGCCAAGTTAACTGGCCACCTTTTCCTCTTTCAACCTCAACCATCTCGTTGCTTTTGCATGACTTCTAATTACACAAATGCAAACTGAGGAGTGACTTCATTACTTACCTATGATCCAAATGTATTTGCTGTGAGGTGTTGTGGCTTGCATGCCTTCATTCTTTTTTTTGCATGCTGTCTCTTCTTGCTGATGTGTGGTTGTGTGCTTGTGCAGGTTCTTCTCTGGCTGGATCTGAGCTTTAGGTGCTGTTTCAGCCTTCATGTTTGCACTCTCTTGCTACTGGTGCTGGATTTCTATGGGATCGGCTGCTATAGGAATTCCTACAGGAGCTCTGTAGCTGCTTCTCCCCTCGAAACTTCAGCTTCTTTCTATGCTTGGAGCTCAAGGATGATGCCAGAGGTATAGATAAAGATGGAGAGGTATAAGGCACGCTTGATGGTGCTTTTTCCTCTCTTTTTTTGTTTTTTTCCTTAAAAAACTGAAAAACTGTTTTTCTTTGTTTTGCTTGTATAGGAAGAAAAATGATGCTTGGGGTGTGATGCAGGTTTGGAGATGATGGAAAGGAGGTTTGAATATTGTAGGAGGGCTTATAGGTTCTTCATGAAGTTTATTTGACCCTCAAACTGCCTTTTGTAGCCATTTCTAGCTCTCTGTAATTCCTACAGGAGCCTCCTGTAGAAAACATAGTTTTTGAAAAAGAGGTACAGTGGGGTGAAAGAAATGCCAAAAATGATAGAGTAAGGTGTGGAGAAGGTGATATGGGTGTTGTTATGAATGTCAGGGTCCCCTTGGCACCTTGTTTTGCTCCCTGTAGTCCTCCTGCAAACCTGCAATGCAACAAAAAATTCATTTTCTTTCTTCTCTCTCTCTTTTTTTCTTTGAAAAACAACTAGGGTGCCTCAGGGAGGATTTCACCCTAATTAACTTCTCTGGGTGCCTCCAAGGGAGGTTTTCACCCAGGGATCTTATTCTTTTTTCTCTCTCTTTTTTTGACATCACTGGGCCACCTCAGAAGAGGTTTTCAACCCAATGATGGCACTCAAGCACCTCATGGAGGTTTTCACTTGAGTCCTTATTATTTTTTATTTTTTTTCTTTTCTTCAGTGAGTGGGTGAAGTGGAAGCTAAGAAATGCTCCACTACCATCACTATTTTATTTAGATCTTCAATAAACTCTCGCTTGGAGAGGGGTTGCTTGTAGATTTTCAACCGATGTCCATTTACAAGCCTGGGGATGGCTTCATCATCAATGGTTCTGATCGGAACTGAACCATTGTCATTGGATTTCTCCACAGTGTTGGGTCCCAGCCATCTTGTCCTCAGCTTGCCTTTGAAATACTTGTATCTTGAATCATAAAGTGGTGTCCAATCTCCCTCTTGGAATTGCTTCTCCTTGATATTTTTTTCATGCCATATCTTTCTCTGAAGTTGAACTACCTCTGTATGGAGAAGGGATTGCAATCTGTATTCATCCAATCCATTAAGCTGAAGTAATCTCTCCTTTTTTGCATGGCTGAGGTCTAGGTCCACTTGAGATGCCATCCTTAGTGTGTTGAACTCAAATTCTATTGACAACAAAGCCTTCTTCCCATAGACCAGTTCATAGGGTGTGAACCCAGTGGTGGTCTTCCATGTTGTATTGTAGGCCCAAGTGGCCTCAACTAATCTATTCGCCCAGTCTTTTTTGCTGCTTCTCACTACCTTGGTTAGGATCCCTTCCAATGTTCTATTAGTGACCTCCACTTTCCCATTGGCTTGTGGATACTAAGGGGTGGAAGTCCTGTGCTTGATCTTATGATGTGTGAGCAGGTCTTCAATTAGGTTGGAAGTGAACTGACTGCCTTGATCTATGACCAACTCTCTTGGATACCTGAACTTGTATAATATGTTTTCTCTCAAAAACTCAGCTACTTTTTCCTCTGTCGCTGCTTTGATTGCTTTTGTCTCTTCCCATTTTGTCAGGTAGTCAGTGCACACAATGATGTATTGCTTTTGCTTTGAAGGAGGGATGATAGGCCCCAAAAATTCCATGCCCCACTTCTCAAATGGCTGAAATGTCACTTGAGATTGCATGGGCATCTCATCCTTTGGAGTAGGTTTCCGCATCCTTTGAACCGATCACATTGGCTTGTGTATCTCCTCACATCCTGATGAAGAGTGGGCGAGTAGTAGCCTACTTGCAATATCTTGAAGGCAGTTCTTTTTGCTACAAAATGACCTCCACAAGGCCCATCATGACAGGTCAGGAGGATGTCAAAGACTTCCTCCTCCCTGACACATCTTCTCAAGATTTGATCTAGGCTAAGTTTGAAGAGATTTCCCCCAATCCAGGTGAAAGGGGCGCTTTTCCTTACTATTTTTCTCTTCTCTTTTGAGGATAGGTGTGGTGGGAACTGTGCTGAAACCAAGTAGTTTGCTATATCAACAAACCATGGAGAGAGTACTGATATAGAAAACAAATGTTCATTTGGCATTTGGTCATCCACCATTCCTTCTTCACATGCAAGCAAATTCACTCTAGACAAAAAGTCAGCAACAACATTTTCTTTACCAAGCTTATCAATAATGGTTAGGTCAAACTGCTGCAGTAAAAGAAACCATATAATAATGCGAGCATTCACATCTGGTTTGTTCATTAAATATCTAATTGCAGCATGATTAGTGTGCATAAGGGTTTGATAGCCTGTGATATAATGTCTGAATTTGTTTAAGGAATGCACGACAGCTATGAGCTCCTTCTCGATCACTGTATAGTTCAAATTTGCCTTCGACAAGTTATTGCTTATAAAGTATATGACATAAGGTAACTTTTCATCAACTTGTCCTAAGGCTACTCCTATCGCTTTGTTCAAGGAATTTGTATGAATGTGAAATGGTATGGCCCAATTTGGGCCTCTGAGAATTTGGGCAGTCACTAACTTGCTCTTCAAGGTATCTAGGGCTTCTTGATAGTTTTTTGACCATATGAACTCAACATCTTTGCCTAAGAGGCCAAACAAAGGAGAGGCTAGCTTGCTGAATTCTTTAATGAATCTCCTGTAATATCCAACTAAGCCAAGGAAACTTCTGACATCTCTCACCTTTTGAGGAGGTGGGACCCTTTGGATGATGGCAATTTTGTTGGGGTCCACCTGTAGTCTTTGCTGAGATATTGCATGACCTAACACGGTCCCTTCAATCATAAAAAAATTCACATTTTTTTGGACTGAGGGATAGGTTCATCTCAATACACTTGTCTAGAACTTTTGCTAGGTTAGATAAAGCTTCTTGAAAGTCAGAACCATAAGGAGTAAAATATCCATGTATATTTCTACTACATCATGAACTAGTTCAGAAAATATACTCAATACTGCTCTTTGGAAAGTGGTTGGAGCATTGCAAAAACCAAAAGGAAGGACCCGGTATGCAAAGGTACCCCAAGGACAAGTGAAAGTGGTCTTATCTTGGTCTTTCAGGCTGATTTGAATTTGATTGTACCCGCTAAACCCATCTAGGAAAGAGAAAAACTTTTTCCCTGCCAAACCGTCTAACACTTGATCTATGAAAGGTAAAGGAAAATGGTACTTTTAGTGGCTTTGTTCAATTCTTGATAGTCGACACAGATTCTCCACTTACCATTTTTCTTTGGCACTAGCACCAAAGGAGAGACCCATTCACTATCAAAGATGGGATAGATGAATCCTGCATCAAACAATTTCTGCAGTTCTTCCTTAACAATATCTTTAAGTGCTGGATTCATCCTCCTTTGAGGTTGCTTGACTGGTTTGCAATATTCTTTGATGTATATATGATGAGTACATACTGAAGGGTGCACTCCCTTCATCTCCTTATAACTCCAGGCGAAGGCGTTTAGATGTTTCCTCAGTAGGCTGCACAGTTCCTTCTCCTAGGAAGTAGATAGGGATGGATTGATTTTCAAAGTTCTTTCTGGGCCGAACTCTGTATTTTTGACATGGGGAGAAGTAGGATCGACCACACAGAGATTAGTTGAGGGGTTGTTTTGGGGTTCTCTTGCTATGTTTTCTAATGGTGATACAATGGGAGGTGGATTCTGAATCAAATTTTCAATCATATCATCCTCATCTTGTGGTTTTCCCCCCTTGGCGATTTCTAATGTACAAAGTGGTGCAGAATAAACTTCATCGTCATCTTCCTCCTCCAACCAGAGAGGTAGATCAAGTTCTAGCAAGGGTTGGGCAGGAGGATATAGGATTAATTGCTTGGACATGTGCCCATTATTTATGGTCATGTTCCCAGCTTGACAGCTGATGTAGGCATTGCCTATAGCCAACCAGGGTCTTCCCAGAATGAGAGGATACCTAGTGAGCTTTTCCTTTGGCTGGAGAACTAAGAAATCTGTAGGGTACTCCCAAGAATCAATGGAGACCATAAAATCTTCCAAAATCCCCTCAGGGGTCATGATGGAGTAGTATGCTAACTGAAGCATTGTCGTGGTCTTCCTCAAGGAGCCCTGGAGGTTAAGTTTGAGCATTGTGTCCTTTGTCATCACATTAATGGCAGCTCCCAGATCAATCAAGGTATGCAAGATCATTGGGCCATTGATGTGGACATCAACTACTGGGCTTCTAGGGTCCAGTTATTTTGGACAGATTACCTACCCCAACATCAGGTCGGATAGTTGTCCTATGACATTGATGGTTGGGGCATCTCTCTTGCGCCTTCCTGGATGCCTAAAGCACTTATCTTTGATCAAACTATTTTAGATAGGCACATCTTTTATGGCTTGGAGAAGTAGTATCTTTACACATAAATGTTTCAATTCTCCTAGGAGTTCAGTCTCTTCTAGGGTAGGCTGTGGACTTTCACGGATAGTCTCTCAGGAAAGGGTGGATTTGCTTTAGGTTTGCTTTCCTCTTTGTCTTCCTCAACCTTCCTAGGTGGAGGTTGGCTATCTGGGAGAACTTTCCCAGATCGCAAGTTGATTTCTTGAATCTCCACAGCATAAGTTGGGTGTGATGGTCCCCACTATACAATTGTTGAGCCTGTCTATTGTTCGGGTTCGGATTTGGCTGGGCAGGCATTTGGGGTTGCCTTAGTGGAGCAGAAGGTAACGGTTGTGGTCTAGCAAGTGGTGGAGGCATAAGAGCGGGAAGAGAGTTGTATTGGGGCCTCCACCCCTGATGAGATGCATTCCACTGAGGCTATGACTGAGCATAGGATTGAAATGAATGGGTGGTTGGTTGGGCATGATATTGAGATGTGAAGGACCAAGGAGGTGGTGTGGACCAGGAAGGATGAGCAGGGGGACCCCAAGAAGGTATGGAAGGAACTTGGTTGGGGTTGTAGTATGCCTGAGACGTCCCTTGCATCTCCTGTTGGTATGGTCTAGGTCCATGCAGCCTTCTTTAGTTTATGTAATAGAGTTGTTTAGTGACTCCCTCGGCCCCTTGATATACAACTTTAAGTCCGGGCAAGGAAGGGAACTTATCTATAGAATTATTTTCTTCACAGAATGAACAAACCTCTATAGATTTCAATGGGAATTCATTCCTAGGATGCCTCCTAGCACATCTAGGGAAAAAAATGGCCAAAGCCCTCTCTTCTTCCTCTTGTTTTCTTTTGATATGTAAGGTATCCATTTGCGTGGCAAGAGTCTACAACATCTCACTGTTAAATTCTTCCAACATGTTTCCAATTTCTCCTTTAATGGATGAGTTGGAGGAAGAGGTACTAGCTATGGGTTGACTCCCCATACCTTTCTTTCTGGCTGCTCTAGAATGGTTTCTAAAAATAATCTTTATGTCCTCATAGGATAGTTGGTAGATGTCTCCCTCGGCCAGTAGATGGAGGATGTCTAAAAGATCTTCCCGAATTCCCCTTAGCAGGACCAACTTCAGAGACTCAGGGTCAAGTGTACACCTAACCCTTTTGTAACTGAGCTGGAACCTCTCTTCATAGTATTCCAGGGACTCATCACTTCCTATGGTCTTTCGGAAGATTTCTTCTTTAGTATCTTTGGACCTACAATAGTCTCAATACTTGTTGTTAAAGGCCTGCTACATCTAAGCCCAAGTTGTGATGTTATTGCCAGGTAATCCCATGAACTAGCGCAATGTTGCATCCTTGAGAGTAGAAGGGAATAGTTTCAACTTTTGCTCATCTTCTGCATAGTCATAAGTTTGACAGATGACAACAAACTCAAACAAGAAGGTGTCAGGATCTTCTGTAGTTAGACCATGGAAATGAGGTAGGGCGGAAGGGCTTATATTCTTCATTTTGGTGTCCCCATTGGTCTCCCGAATGGGAAAGGTACCCTCTATTCTCTCTCCATTACCCCTAGCATTTCTATTTTTAGCCATTGGATCCAAAGGAATGTTTTCTTATTCTTCTTCCCCTATATTGGTTCTTCAAATATGTCGAGTTGTTCACCTAAGGGTTCTTCCTGATCGCAACCACCAAAGAAGAGAGAAGGTTGGTTGTGTGAAGCAGTGGGGGTGTTGGGAAATTTTTTTCTTGAGTTATCTTTATTCCTACGAGACACGAAAGGAAATATTTTTGGTTGGTTTTTGTTTATTTTTCCCCACACTGATAGTACCTACATAAACTGAAATTGATTGAACAAAACAAATTGCAACTAACTGAAATGAACTTGTTGAAATGGAAAATTGTAGAATTGGAAAGGAAAGCAAGGAAATGTAGAATTGAAGGAAAAGAAATGACTAGTCTACTTTTGTTGAAATGAAATTTGCAAAATTGAAAAGGAAAGCAAGGAAATGCAGAACTTGAAAGGAAAAGAAATCACTAGTCTACTTTTGCTGAAATGAACTATTAGCAGAATGTTGCAATAGGAAATAGAAGAAAGAAGTAATCACAGAATACTCTGATGCTTCCTCGGCAACGACGCCAAAAAGTGGTGAGCACCAGTATTGCAACAATAATGCTGCAACTCTTGGGTTTCCTACTTTACTCTTATCAACCCAGTAGTTTGTAACAAACTTGGAAGCGTCGGTGCTGTAAGCACAAGTACTAGTTCTCACTGCAGGTTGTCACTTGGTCAGCCGGTGCAAGATCACTAGGAGCTCAAGCAAACTTCTATGGATTCTAGAAGAATATCTCTATGTGGTGAAGGGAAAGAAAGATTACTCTACAGATGCTATTCTAACTACAGAAAGGAGAAAGACTGAAATGTAAAGCAAACCTAGTAAATCCTAATTAACCAACTAATTCTACTTTTGCAGAAAGCACTATGAAAACCATGAAAGGAATGCCATTACCTACTCAAGGAAGTAAAAAACATTTAACTATGATATTTTTGGAAGTAATTAAGCAAAAAACATATTTTTGGATTTTTTGTATTTTTATGTGAATTTGGCATGCATGTAATTTATTGTGTGTGAGTGTGGCAATGGATAGGTGGTGTTGAAGGGTGGTTTTGGGACTTGAGAGGATGTAGGATGGTGTGGATGGGTCCTAGGAGGTCTCAGGTGGCCTTTTGGAGGCTTTTCCCACACTTGGCCTTCAAAAGAAAGCCTACAAGAAAACCTACAGGAGGACACAGGAAATCTACAAGAGGAAAACATGGAAAATACGGGAGGCCTACAGGAGGGGGCCGAGAGCAGTTTTCACTATTTTGAGGGTGTGAGAGTGGGTCAGAAAGGTGGATGAAGTTTTGGAGGAGGTGTTAGGGCGCCTAAGGTCTACCATGAACCACCAGGAGAGAGAAAGATGATTGGATTTGCTCAAGGAGAGAGGAAGAAGTTCTATGGAAAATGTAGGAAACTAGGGCATAATTGAGGTGAGATTTGGGAGACCTATAGGGCATGGATCAGATGGAGGGCGTGATTGCTGACAAGCTGGCCTACTGCTGGAAGAGATTTTCTGCATAGAAACTGACAGTCAACCAAGGAAATCAAGCAACAAGTGAAATGAATGCATTTAGGAAAAACAGACTTTTGCATAAAAATGGTCTAGCCTATGATCTATGAAAGGAAATGCTGAGAAATGTTGTAGGAAAGGAAAGCATGAAAGAAGACTATTACAAATCAAGAAGTGAGCATGATGAAGAAGATCTAAAGAAAATCAAAGCTGGACTATTAACCTACTAAAAAGCTCCAAACACTAGAAGTCCTATGAAGGAGGAAAATCTGTGTTTTTGGGGCAGCAAGAGAGTCTTTGCCTCAAATCATGATCCCAGAGGGAGGAAGTGAGGCCAAGGCACTATTTCTAGCCTTTTGAATCTTTGTTGGTCACTGCTTAACCTGCTACAGAAAGCACAAATGGAAGCAAACTACTAAACCATCAAAAGCAACCTATTCTTAACCATAAGAGAAACACATCTACCAACAAACTAATCTACAAACTGAAACAAAGCATACAAATACAAGTAAAGAGGAGCTTGGATGCTTGGATTAGGCCCTAACCTAAGAGCTTTAGCCCTCTGAGGTAACTCAGTGCTAGCTCAAAAAGGATTCCACCTTTATTTTCAAAACAATAACAAGATTACATGAAACTGTCACAAAAATAATAAGCTCGAAATTTGAGTAGAGTTTACATAAGCAAAAATCCAACCCTAATGAGACCTTAGAACTCTCTACTTATACAAATGAAGCTACCAACAACATCCTTAAAATCAGGGAGGCTTGGCTGCCAAAACTCGAGATAATCATCAATAATCCTCCACTTGCTCGACTGCCTTCTAGTGCATGATTCGACTGCTTGTACTCCAAGCTGAATGAAAGGGAATTCAAAGTGAGGAGTAATAAATGAGGGGGATTCACTCCCATACGTCCTCTCCTCTGTCCACTTCGAGTTATTGCTGCCATTTGTCCACTGGATCCTTGACTTTGACCTTGAAATCCATCAATAATTTGCATTAAATACATGTTAGACCACAAGGCACAATAACTAACTTTGCTCACTCTATAAGCATAAATATAATCAGTAAATCATGTAATAAGCTAAGAGAATGGTTGATTTGACTAGGTTAGGAGGTAAAATGAGCCCATATAATTACCCATTTATGAGGCTCATCACCACTGTCACAAAATCTATGAACGGATTGATGATGTGCTTGTAATGATATCATACCTTGATCTAATCACTTAGCAATATTCCTTCAGTTTTCAATTTTTACCATCATCTAAATGGTTTCAAATGAATATGACGCTAAGGTTTCAAGCAGAGAGTTTTGTGGCATAACCTCCCTTTCAACTATTACTTCTTTCTCTATCACATCCATAGATATGTTCTCATCTAGGGTATCCCCATTTGTTATTATCACCTCCTCAACTTAAGCTTCCATTGAAATTTCTGCGACATTTCTCAAAATATCAAGCATATTCTTGTCTTGTACCTTTGTTGCAATTTTTGTAACCACTGGGGAATTCTTAGGTGCAATTTATTCTTGAATCCCTTCCATGGATTTTATGCGAATCGTGCATAGAACAAGATTTGTAGTGGGACCTACATTAGCAACTTTTGTTGCAATATCAATAGTAGTTATTTTTATAGAAATTTCAATTTAATATATTTTGTATCAACTTCAACTTCAATATATCTTGTAGAAATGCCAATATTATAGAGATTTTTAAAAACATAAACTTCAATAGATTTTGTAACAATTTCAAATAAAATGTAATCCATAGGAATATTGATTGCAATAAGATATATAGCAACATCTATCCTAGATGGATCCATAACAATGTATTCAAACAATTTTCTTTCCTTAACACTACCTTCAAGCAAAGCAAACTATGGGTGGTTTTTTCCTATTGTACTACATACCCTTAGTTCTAGTTGAACCTTTTCCTCTATGGCTTGAATCAAAGTATTGATATTCAGTTTAGGCATCAAATTATCTTTTTCTTTTTTCATAACGAGTAATTGAAGGTGTAATCCTTTATTTATTCTTTTTAACTTTTTACTAATCCTAACTCAAATGATTATGCCTATTTTACTTGAAATGCTTCATATGAAAGTGCTTACCAAACAATTTATTGATTTCATAATTTTTTTTATCCAATTGAGTTTCTATAGTGGCAACCTATATTTTGGATTTCACCAAAATACTTAGGTATTTTATTCTTCTTACTAGAATGGGATTTTGTAGCAACCACTCTTGTAGCCACAATCAATGCAACAATGCTTTCTTCGGTTATTTTTCATTTGAAGCTTTCCTATTTTTCATCCATGTTCCCCTTGCCCCTTTTTTGGTACACAAAATATGTTACCTACTAAATGAACTTTTAGATTCATTGACCTCAAAATTCCTAGGTCTTGATACTTTGACCATCTCTTGGTTTGTTGTGTATTCCTAGGCCTCTTCCACTTCTTTTGGTTAATATTTAGCAAAACTTGTTCACATGTTTGACCATCCTAAGAAAAAACATCCATGACTAATAATTCAATTAACCCATTGTGAGATATACTCCTTTTTAGATGTTGATATTGTCTTGACATCCTCACCTTTAATTTCAAGGATTTGAGTAAGAAGATATGGATGTTGATAATGTAATGATGCTATTTATGAGAAAGACAATTGAAGTTTTATATGAAAAGTAGACCATGTCAACCCTCACAAGTGATATATTTTTGGATATAGAAGGAAATTTTAGACCATGGCTAGCTTATGGATGCTTGCTTAAGACCTTTCGTTGTGCTTTCAATAGTCTCATTTCCCATTATAAAATCCGAACTTCCATTTTTTGTTAAAGTCCTTCCATAAAACTAGTGCTCACCTTCCTTATAAATCCTTGTTATTGTGAGATGATCTTTTTTTGTGATTAGAAAGCAAATACCTCATACCATCATTGAGGATCCTTAAAATGTTTGTGCAAATTCAAAGGCTATGAATATATCAAATCCTTGAAGGACTTAAAATAGGTCAACTGATTTTCTTCTCAAAAAAATCTTATTGCTTCTAGGTTGACTTACAAAGTACTAGTGCCTACTAGCTCATGGCACATTATTGAGCCTTTTGTGGTTATAGAAGAGATTGTAGATACTCATTTAAAGAAGAGATTATGGATGCTTGCTTAGGATAACAATTCAATGGTAATAACAAACAGAAAATGGAAAAAAAAGGATAACATAGATGGCAATAATTACTTTGACTTATAAAAAATGGTGACACATGCAGGAGAAAAAAAATCCTCATGGATATGGCAAGATATGTAATGTTGATACTATCAACTCAAATATGATAATGATGATGCTGTAAGATTAGTGTATACACAAAGATGTGAAAAGTGACATGAACATGTTCAAGACACAAAAATGGAGGAGTCATAATAATAATCACTAAACAAGGTGGTATATTCATGGATTATATAGGGATTAACATTTAAATTTCATTTCTTTTAATTTGTTAGAAAGTAAAGTAGAGGCAGTGTTTTCTTGGTGGACTATGCATTTCCTTTGAAGAATTGTCAAATTTGATAATCTAGTTTTATTAAAAAAATGTATATTTTGAATAACAAAGTCCACATGGGTAAGGTGAGTAAGGGAAAGTTCAATTTTAAATGCAATTTTAACTGTTATTGTGAAAAATAATCACAATCATAATAATATTGATACTAATAATAATCATAATATGAAAAATAATACTATTCGTAACAATAATGATGATGATAATGATAATGATAATGATCATAATAAAATAATGACAATGACAATGACGATGAAAATTATAGTAATAATGAGAACAATCTAATTTAAGGTCACATCCCAACCATATATCAAGTTGGACACCAGATTGATATATCGACCCCTTGTTTTAGGAATAAGAGACCCCCTCGCCAACAATTTGACTACTTACTCTATGATTATTACATATCATATTCAAACTCGGTACTTCCAAAGAGAAAATGCATGTTTTTAACAATTAGCCCTAAATGACATAAAAACACCAAAAAAACCAATTATACTTAGAAATTAAATTAAGAAATATTACAATTTTTTTATTTACCCTTTTTATTTTCTTAAAATATTTAATAAAAAATAAATAAATTTGTTTATTTATTTAAAAAAATTTAACAGTTATGCTTAATAATAACATCTTATTTTTAATTCAATATCAAAATTTTATATTATTCAAAATATATATGTGTTCACACATTATCCAAATCACTAAACAAAGGGAAAGTCATAATTACCATCACCAAATTTAGGCACTTTATCAAACCTGGGCACTTTCTTGTGCCCCATATGCCATATATACTTGGGCAAAGTTTATTTGTCATTCCTTTTCTTAGCCCTGTTCATTTCAACATATATACAATTGATCAATTGGATCTCATGATCCATCATTTCAAAACATAGCTAAAATCTACTTCAGTTTCATGATCTAATGAGGTGAAAGGTTGATTAATTCCATCATAATTTGGTGTTGGGAAGTTAGACATCCATTTGTTTTGTCGTGATGAACTTGGTTATGTAAATATATGACATTATTAAAATACTATCTACTTTGATAATTATCATCACGATACTAAAATAGTGTTTTGCAAAGAATTCTTATATATAATTCTAGTTCAAATTCTATCAATACATCCAAGTCCCCTGCTATTAAATTTGGGGTCTTCTCTCAATTTAGAGACCAATGTGGGGATCACCAAATGATGGTTAGATGGAAATTCCATGACTCCACAATCTTTTGAGGTTACCTTGATTCCTATTATGAGGTGCAACTTTGTAGGTAAGAATAAAAAAAGTCATCTTCACATGGTTGAGAATCCATAGAGATATCTGTTTTGATGGAAAAACCTATGTGAGAACATACGAACACTTGATAGTGCTCAAGCCATGACGTCGAGCATGTTGAAAATTATCATCAAGGATAATTTTATTTTGTTAAATACTAGAAATAGCAACATAATAATTGTAGTGATTATGAAAAGCATCAACCAATATGTAGATTCCTATATTATAAAATTAAACCATTATAGGATTCAACTTAGAGTTATTTTGAGAAGTGGATTTTGATGTACTTACTTTAGATGTGTGTGATGTCATTTTTGGCAATCCTTGTGGAATTTTGATGCAATATATTGACAATGTAAGAAAAAAACATAAAATTATAAAATTTGGACAAGCCTATTCATTAAGACCTTAGGAAAATTATATTTCTCATTCTATGACCAAAGAGGGAAGAAATATTTGTGCTTCCTAATTGATACTAGAAATCTAAGGACTAAGCCCATGTATTTGTGATGATGCATGAAGAATCTACATAATAGAAGTCAAGTGATTAACATAAGTTGGATAACATTATATAATTCTTTGTGGAATTGTGTTAGAAATCTCAAGGTATGATTGCAATTGTGATTAAATATAGTATTAATTTGTAGCATAGAGTTGTTTTACCCAATGACGTGTTATATATAATTTAATTACTTCAGACTTGATAGATAAATAGGTAGCTTATATACTTGTTGTAAAAATAGAACATCCACCACGTCAAAAATTTGAGTGATTAGCCACCAAAAGGTTGTTGGAACCTTTGAGCACTACTGAGAGGGGGAAGTGAATTAGTAGCGTGATTTCTTATCAATTTTTACCAATTAATACTTCTCTACTGAATCATGCATATATTAACCAACAACACATTAGATAATCTCATACACATAAACAATATAAGCAGTTAAAACAAGATAATCATGAGAGCAACAATAGTCAACACATCAAAAGCACATCCAGACAAGAGACACAAGATATCTGCTGGAAAACCCTTCACTGGGAAAAAAAACACCCTTGTTGTTGTTGTTGTGTTGTTATGAATCTTATATTAAGAAAAATATGTCTTTTACATAGATTTGTTGACTTCCACCAGCTAGGATACTCAACCTCATATACAATATTCCAACACCAATCAACTAGGAGACTTGATTCTACTAATCAACTCGAAAGACTATGCTCTCACGTGGATCTACGGACTACCATCCACTACAAGTCACCACGATCAATGATTCTCACCCAACTCTGATTATAATATCCAAATTCAATTGGATAAAGAAACTATTCCTTTCATTGAAACTTCACAAACACTGCTTGACACCCATGAAGTCACTGCTTCTCTACTCTATGCATACCTTGTTTCATCTACTTTCATACTTGATCCCAATAATTTCTTCTCAACTCGATTTAGCTCTGCAATACTATCTCTTAGCAGCAAGACATCATCAATAAATCAAATAAAATCACCACAATCATATGCTCTCCACTAAAGAAAAATAGTGGCCACAATGCATGCATCAAATTTGAATAATACTATCACCAACAACTAAAATAAACTCACACTCTACCATAACATCAAACCCTCCAAAATATAATTTCTACATAATACAATCAGTAGCATAAAACACAATGGCTATGTGCCAAATGCACTAGCAAAGGCTGCAAAACAAATATAAGAGTCATAAAATTTAGAGTTATTCCAAGCTCTCCATCAATACCAACAACTTTGCTACAACTCTCTGCGTCTTTGATCTAAAATCTGAAGTTCTGAATCAATACACTTCTTCAACAAATAGATTTTCTCATTCAGTTTCCATTAGAACTCATACATTGAAGCATCTATGCTCTATACTAGGTCGGAAACGTTCCTTTACTTCTCTACAACCTTCTCACTCACACAATCAACCAATACTCAGCTCCAAAATGGTTTATATAAAATGTGTTGGGCGAAATTCATCTTTGGGTTGGGACCAAGAGTGCACAAAATTGATGAAATCAATCCATTATCACCACTACTTGTGCACTAAAGGTGTTCACATAATTTGAGGACCTTTTCAAACCATTCTCAACCTTTACAAATTAATCTAGAAGCATATGGGAATTTCCATGCCAAATTACATCTTATTTTTTTGAGGGATCTAGAGAATTTTTCGTGAAAGTTCAACCGCATGCAGAAAACTAGATGATATGGGTTGCAACTGCATGCACAAGCTTGTCTACAGGTGATTGGAGCCTTTCAACTACATGTGCAAGCCTACATAGGAGCGGTTGGGGAAAAACATAAGGAAAAAAATAAAACTTCAGCCCATAACCTCTGCTAGTTTTTTAGGCATGCTATCTCAAGGGAAGCTATAGATTGATCCAGGTGGCTCCAAAAACGCTCAGAAATAGAAGTGGCCTTGAAAAAGCTCAAAATCAAAGTCATCATATTAAAGTGAAACTAGGACCATATCGTATTGCTTGTCATCCTGATTCTAATGACGTGAACAACACTCAAATCCGAGTTTGTATGCTCAAGATATAGTCGGTCAAAGTTATGGTCAAACTAGGCCCAGTGGCAGTTACTAATAAGGAACCAATTTTGCAAAGGGTCAGCGCATGGAATCCGGTTGTCAGAACAAGTGAATTTGTTGCCTCTTTAATTTTTCCAATGACCCTTGAAAATTAGTGGATGAATTTTGAATGGTGGTATATATAAAAAACAAAAAAAATTAAAATGGGTGGCGAGCCCAACGAACCCGCCTAACCCCAACCATATATTATATATAAATATATATTAAGGGGAAACAACCTTGCCGTGTATGGTATACCGGTAGGGCCAGCAGGTGTCGAACCTGTGCCCTCTGGTGGGTTGGTCTACCAGCAATGACCCCATAAACCGCATGCCTCCAAAAAAATACAAACAACGATACCAAACACACTCCAATTAAACCGCCCAACCAAACGGTTTGTAACAAGGCTTCAATTTTAAATAACCACCAGCCAAAATAAATGGCCCAAATTTTTTTTATGAACGCACCGATACCAAAATGGGGTCCCACAGGGTTTGACCTTGGGACCTCCCAACCACCAATGCTTAATATCAACTCTATCAACCATGTTTGCCAACTAGCCTCTTTGTAATTCATGCCCCCACAATTTGTATATAAACCGCATATTATTTCATGCGCCAGATAGAACAGAGAGCACGGGTCAAGCACAAGGGCTGAGACGAAACCTTGACATAGTGGCTAAGGCAGAGCCATGTGCATCATATTTTTCGAGACAAAGTCTTGTAGGAATATTCTTTGATGCTTAAGGAATATTTGATTCCCTTGGAGGTTGATTTTTTTACAGAGGCGGAATGATGCTAACTTTATAGTCATTTTTCTCATAATTTTGCAAGAAGCACAATGGTGTGCTTAGAATTTTCATCCCAGCAACAAATTTTTCTCCCATCTCCAAGAAGTAATCTTTAGGGGAATCTTTGAGATTCCAGAGGGTCCAGATTTTGAAAGTGTTGAAAAGGGGCCAATTTATTGTCATTTGACACGATTTCGTGCCATGAATCCAATGGTGATGTCTGTTTATGCATCTAAGATTTGAATTTTCAGTCCATATCGGAAAATGGAGGTATAGGCATCATTTATGGAATTTGATTATAATTTTATTTCTGTTGCCATTTAATGAAAGAGGCCTCCCCACATCGAGTAGGGCTTGAAGATATAGCCTACATTGGGTGAACTCTGTAATAAAATCGTCTTGTGCCTTTGATATCATGTTTTTTATTTTTTCTTATTTTCATGTGTTTATGTTACTTGGTTACGTGCTCTTTTAAATGTAATTATATATGCATCCATGAAGTAAAATATTTGGATCAAGTTTGGTATCAGAGCAGGTCTTCTTGATGTGAGTTGCATGAGTGAATGCTAACTAGGAACAAGCTCCAAAGAGGAGAAGGAAAATTAAAATCCTTTGATCCCAAAGAAAGACATCCAACATGAAGATGGAACATGGCAGATGAGGAAGCTAGAACGGAGGAAGAGCGAAATTATCACAAGATCTTCTTCAACATGGCAAAGAAATTTGGCAAGTTGTTTGTAGAATATGAGAAGACAATCAAGCCTGAGAAGAAAGAACTAGATGATCATGCCTTGGTAAATCATGAAGGTGGAGGAGAAGAGCATCCTCCCTCTCCGTCCTCCAGTGAAATTTCTTCTTTTTCCTCTTCTCTTCATTCTAACAGGTGTCTTAGGAATGCATCTAAAAAGCCCTTTTTCAAGCTGGATGTCAAGTTTTATTTACCTATATTTAGTGGAGAATATAATGTAGAAAATATAGATAACTAGTAAGACAGGTTAAAGTATATTGTTGCACACAACAAATATAAGAGGATGAATCCAAGATCCAGCTAGTATCCTTTCGATTGAGTGGCACTTGTCTCGTCTGGTGGGAAGGAAAGTTGCAGAAAGGTGGTAAGAGTAGTCATAAACTTCTTTCATCTTGGTCTGAGTTCATTTCTTCTCTAAGAGGAAAATTTTACCCATTGAGTTACAGACAAAAGGCCATGATGGAACGGAAACATTTGAAACAAAGTAAAGGTCAAATTGTTCATATTTTTACAGAGGAGTTTAGAAAACAAGCATTAGCATGAATGTTCCACTAGACACTTCTGAGATGTTGATGAAATATATTGTCTCTTTGCATAGTTATTTGTGTTATTCATTGTTATTATTTGAACCTAAGTCTCTTGATGAAGCTAGTGTGAAGGTTGTACATCTTGAAAGTAGGAGGAAGTATGAGCAAGATGACTGCTCGAAGAGGGTAGCAATAGTTAAGAGAAGAGAATAAAATCCCTCTTGTAATAATTGTGAGAAAGGAGGGCATGATGAGGAGAATTGTTGGAAACTGCATCTAGAATTACGGCCTAAGAAGAACGACAGAAAAGAGAAGTAGAAGATAGTTGCAATTGTGCAACAAGACCAAGAATCTGAATCATAGGATGATGGGAAGATAAAAAATGTGGGATTTACAGGTGTTGGACCAATTGACTTGGGATTGGACTTTAGTGATGAAATGAAGATTGTAGCTCTTCAGATTGCAGAATATGGACCTATTGACGTGGGTTCTAATTCGGGTGATGAGACAAAGATTTCAACAGATGTTGTGCTAAAAATGGAAAGGGCACCAAATGCGGCATGGCTCCATGAACTCAAAAACATCAACCAAATCATTCAGGCAGAGAATGTTGAACTATGGAGACTTCTACAAGTAGAAGAGAAGGAGAATGTAAGGTTGCAACATAAGTTACAAGTCAAGGAGGAGGCCTTGGAAAAGTTGCAGCGTAACAATCCTAAGGTAAAAAGTGATTCTTCAATTTCATGTATTTTTTATGATGATGATTTCATTGTGTTTGAGAAACATGATACAGGAATTGGATCAGAATCGTTGAAGAAGATGGGTTATCAGGGGAAGGGCCTCAACATTAATGGCCAGGGCATTGTGAATCCCATCAAAGTGGAGGAATTGCCTCGTTATGCAGGACTTGGGTATGTCAAAAAAGAGGTTGAAGAATGCTCCAAGACAACTAGTGACCAACCAATAACGGATAATGGGATCACCTCATCATGTTCCAATGATAGTAAGGATTCCATGGGCACTTTTCAGAGGCGCACTAGGAATAAGTGTTCCACGACGATCCAAAAAGTTTGGAGGAGGAAGAATCATTGTAGTTATTGCAACAAGGATGGACACCAGAGAATTGTGTGTCAAATACTCCATGCCCATAAATCACCGTTAAAAAAAATGTTGGTGAATAGGTTCAACAAGTGAATCTGCGACATTCCTGGTGGTCCACTTTTTTCAGTAAGATATGGTTTTACTAAAAATAGTAGCTTGTTGTGGCTACATTTTGTAAATCATGTGATGTGAATAATTATAAAAGTGATGATGTGTTTTCTATCGCTTATTAAAGAAACAACGATGTTTTCACCATTTTGTTGATAGATGGGGTATTGGTTTCTATTATGATGTAAACTCAACCAAAGAGTGTGTGTTATAAACTCTTGGAAATTATGGGGTTTTTTTAGTCGTGTGGTTTTGTGTGTGATTGCAAAGAATGTACTAGATTTACATGGAATGCAGATGTTGAAAGTGTGGCTTGACAAGGACACATTAATATTGCAAGATGTGTTCTTGCTTTTGGAGTACCAAAAGCTCTTCAGTGGGGAGGAATGATCCAGGTGGCTCCAGAAACACTCAGAAATAGAAGTGGCCTTGAAAAAACTCAAAAATCAAAGTCATCATATTGAAGTGAAACTAGGACCAGATCGTATTGCTCATCGTCCTAATTCCAACGGCATGAACGACGCTCAAATCTGATTTTGTATGCTCAAGATATAGCCGGTCAAAGTTCTAGTCAAACTAGGCCCAATAACAGTCACTAATGAGGCAAAAATTTGGCAAAGGGCTGGCACACGCGATCCGACGGTCAGAATGAGAGAATTTGTCACCTCTGTAATTTTTCCAATGACCCTTAAAAATTGGTGGACAAATTTTGAATGGTGATATATATAAAAAACAAAAAAATAAATAAATTGGGTGGTGGTCCCAATATGCCCGCCCACCCCCAACCACATATTATATGTAAATATATATAAAGGGCCAATGACCCTACCGTGTATGGCATGCTAGTGGAGTTAGCGGATGTCGAACCCGCTTTGGCTGGTGGGTCGGTCCACCGGCAAGTAGCCCCATAAACTGCACGCCTCTAAAATAATACAAACGACCATACCAAACACACTCCAATTAAACCACCCAACCAAACAGTTTGTAACAAGCCTCCAATTTTAAATAATTTCTAGCCAAAATAAACAGCCCAATTTTTTTTTATGAATGCACCAATACCAAAATGGGGGTTCCATAGGGTTTGACCCCGGGACCTCCCAATCTCCAATGCCTAATATCAACTCTGCCAACCGTGTTTGCTAATGGGCATCTTTGTAATTCACGCCCCCACAATTTGTACATAAACCACAAATTATTTCATGCGCTGGACAAAACAGAGAGTGGGGGTCGAGCACGAGGGGCGAGGCGAAATCTTGACACAGTGGCCAAGGCAGAACCATGCCTAGCACGTTTTTGAGATAGAATCTTGCAGGAATATTCTTTGATGCTTGAGGAATCTTTAGATTCCCTTGGAGGCTGATTTTTGATAGATGCATAATGATGCCAACTTTATAGTAATTTTTCTTAGAATTTCGCAAGGAGCACAATGGTGTGCTCAGAATTTTCATCCGAGCAGCAGATTTTTTGCCCACCTCTAGGAAGGAATTTGTGGGGGAATCTTTGAGATTCCTGAGCATCCAGATTTTGACGATGTTAGAAAGGGGCCAAGTTATAGTCGTTTGACACAATTTCGAGTGATGAATCCAATGTTGATTTTTGTTTCTATATATAAGCTTTTCATTTTCAATCCATGTTGGAAAATGGAGGTATAAGGGTCATTTATGGAATTTGATTGTAATTTGATTTTTGCTGCCATTTAATGAAAGAGGCCTCCCCACATGTAGCCCACACTAAGTGAACTCTGTAATCAAATCGTCTTGTGCCTTTGATCTCATGTTCTTTTTTTATTTCTGCTTCTTTTCATGTGTTTATGTTACTTGGTTACATGCTCTTAAATGTGATTCAGTATGCATCCATGAAGTAAAGAGGTTCAGATCATAAATAGCTACTTTGAGAGAGTTTATTTTATCAAAGGCTATCAATTCCTACCTCTAAGAAATCCATTCAAGATTTTTTTGGAAAATTATTTTTGTTTCCATATTTGCATCCAACTTTGCTCAAATAATCACACCTATATATTTATTTCTAAGAATATATATAACACTCTACTACAAGGTTCTTAAGAGGACTTTAATCCATCAAGAATGTCATTACCTATGTTTTTGTCTTGGCCAAAGTTGGTTTTACAAAATATTTCCAAATTTAATACTATAAAGCTAGTTGTTTTTATAATCCTTGAAAATATTGACACTGAAAATTTTGAAAGATATTTAGATTTTATGAGCCAAAGTTTGGTTGAAATTGAAATTGAGTATCATTTTTTTGGAAAACATGCATTAGCCATTTTGATTACCTTGAGGAAATTTAGACATTATGTGTTAGGAAAGCACACAACCATTAAATTTCCTCTTCCTATTTCTAAATATTTGTAGTTCCAAACTTTTTTGCATGGAAATATGACAAATTGCCTTGCCAAATTCTAAGAATTTGACCTTGAAATAATATTTATCATGGTCATTTTAAGGCAAGGATTTAGCTCTTATATCGGTTGAAAACTGTCATGACAAATATCCAAGTAGCCAAGAAGATGAAGACTTAATTCTTATCCTTTTTTAGCTTGAGTGTTTGGATATTAATTATGATGTGTCTATTAACCCTTGGTACTTAGACATCCTTTTTTATTTGCATAACTAGTAATTCCCTTCTGATTTACCAACCAATGAAAAGAGGAGACCAATGTTGGAAAGAATTGAGTATGTCATGTTTAAAAATTATTTGTTTGTAAGAATGCTTCTTCGGTATGTAGGAAAGTACCACACCCAATCCTCTAGTGATTTCATGATGTCACTCGTATTAAATCTTTCAAATTCATAAGGTCTTGTGATCATTGCTAGCAATCAAGTGGCAAGTAGTTTTCAACCATGCCTTTGAACCCAATGACATTTTTTTCCCTTCAGAAAGTGGGGATCTTACTTCATATGTCTTATTTCTAATCTTCTTCTATTGGTTACATCTTTATCCTTACTTCTACTGAGTATTTCACCATGTGAATTGAAGCTATCCTATTAAATAATGATAAGGAATAACATGTTGAGTCCTTTCTACGTATCTTCTCTTGCCTTTATTTCCCCCTTAAAATCATCAATAATAATCATGATGTCTTTGTGTTTGGAGATGTTTTGAGGCTTGGACAATGGTAGAATATAATTTTCTCAACTTCCTCTTATTTTACCCTCGAGGGAATCCACTAGATGAGTTAACCAATACGAATCTAATTAAGCTTGTTAAATGCATTATTGGCAACAACCCTCATGATTGACACTTATAGTTAATGCACACATTGTGGGTTATAAAAACAACAAGATTGTTAAATGCATTATTAGTGACAACCCTCATGAATGACACTTATAGTTAATGCAAATAGTGTGGATTGACATAAAAACAAGATTAGTATCAAGAAGTCGCAATTAAAATTAGTTTGTGGATAAGAAGCAAATCATGCATGTTGAGTTGGATATTATCACTTATCATTTAGGCTTCCAAACTAAGGAATTGGATATAATTCAATAACTGAGACATTTAATGCATTAATGGCTTAGGAAGAGAAAAGAGAATTTGTAGCATGTGATTTAAAGAAAATGTCATGACATTAAGGTAAATAATATTTTTTTTAGGGTTAGTCAGAAAGTCTTGCTTTGAGATTATGATCATGAAGACAAAGGCAAACACACTAAGTTCCAAAATATAAAATTGGGACCTTTCAAGATTGCTCAAAATTTGGGAAATAATGCCTTTCAATAAAGGGAAACCAAGAGATATGATTTTGAGACAAGGTGAATGGGTCAGTCCTAAAACTATATTAAATTATTGTAATGACACAGTTGTATAACTAAAAAAACATGCAATCTCCCTAGCCAAAAAGATTATGGTTATTTTTTGTGTTTTAAAATAGTATTTTTCGTTCATTCTTTTAGGTCTTATGGATAGGGCCGTTTTCAATTTTCTAACTTTGGTTTAGCCTCTTTTTCATTTTTTAGGTTAATTTTATTACTTCTTTGAGTGATGCATATGCATTTACTACCATTTTAGTTCAACACCTTGTTTTCTTTTGATTTCCTGAGTTAGCCTAAGTTAATTTGCATCTCATTATTGCATGTTTTCCCAAAGAGCTCTTGAAGTTAGTTGTACAACCAAAGAAGACTTAAAAAAAACATTTCATGCTCCACTATATTTATATGTATATTCAAGTTTATCTCTAACGTGGTTGTTATTAGTTTAATGGCATGACAAGTTCACATCATGAAACATAAGTAGAATTATTGAAAGGTTCCTACTCCTAACCTTAGGGAAGTTTGAATGCTTAGTAATATTTTTAAGGTTTCGTAGTTCTTTTGTGTGATTCCCTTTCTTCATTCATTGTAGAACATTATCCCAACTCTATCCATCTCTTGCCCCTTTTGGGGATGGGCATGAGTTCTTGTACCTACATCAATGTCATTATCCAATTTTTCCATGTTTGGTTTCTATAGGGCACCCAAATTCCTAAATAGCATGTCATGCCAAAGCAAATACATTGCAATTCAAATGTTGGATGAAGCAATGATGAGGCTCATCATTGGGTAAAATATATGGACCTTAATACACCTCCAAGATTACTAAAATCAACTCTTCTCATAATTCTTTACATGTTTTAATTATATTTTGCTTAATGATATGAGTAAAAGTAAGATGTCATGTCTAGTGGTCTAATGTGCATTGATTGCAGGTTTTGGGAGCAAAATGTGGCTAATTAGGGTGCAGGAACTCAAATGAGACAAGAAGGAGATATTATGGGAGATGGGATCTCCCTCATTAACTCCTCACTCATTTGAAGATCCCTCAATCAAATCACACCAACTCGGAGTTGCAGGCAACCGAGTCAAGAGGATCATTGGCAACCAAGCCAGTGATAGTTAAGAACCAGTTAATCTCAAGATTGGAAGCCAAGCCTCCCTGGATTTAAGGAAGTTGTTGGAAACTTCAATTTTACAAATAAATAGGCCTAGTACCTCATTATGATTCAATTTTTTTTATGTAAGATAACTCGGCAGTTTTCGAGTTGAAGGATTGTCACCAAACAATGTTATGTATTTTTTGATATGTTAATGAAAGTGAGCAACATTCCCTTGATCCAACACTGAGTTGACTCAGAGGGCTGAAGCTCTTGGGTTAGGGCCAAACCCTAGTAGCAAAGGTTCCTCTTATTGTACTTGTATGCTTAGGTTATCTCATAGATTAGTTGTTAAATTGATTTTGGTGTTGTTAAATTGCAAGTATTGGTAGAATTGATTAGTTTGCTTCCATTTGTGCATAGGTTTAATAGTATCATTATAGAGATAAGAAAATATTCAAAAAATTTTGATAACGGGTGGCTCTTACCTCATTCCTCCCTTCAGGGACCATGGCTTAAGGAACAACTTGCATTCATCCCAAAAAGATAGAAGTCTAGTTTCTTATGAAATTTAGGGTTCTTTTGCTAATTAGGTCATCCTCTTTCAGTTCTAGAAGATAGGTTGCATTTATGATATCTTAAGTTTTGCATTAGATTTCATGTTTCTTTCATAATAGGTTTCAAGCATTCCCATGCATGAACTTGGCAAATAAATGATGCAAATTTTGTTTTCTTATATTTTTGTAAACCCTTCTTGTTTTGAGATGATTTATGGATAAATTCCATAAATGATGTATATGTTGCAGGAGTTTCTACATTGCAATAAGATATTATGTCATTAGCCTTAGCCAAACCATATCCACCCATGATCGACAAGGGCCACTAAGTTCTCAATTCGAAGTATCGTTTTACAAAGACAACTTGCCATGCTTATTGAGCAAGTCCTACCATCATAAAGCTTCGGTTTGAGTTCTGAGTGAGTTCCAACCACTCCCTTGCCTTATTTCTTCCATTCCTTACCCTCCCTAAGCTCCATACCACTTTCCAAATCAATCCTTATGCTTTCAACCTGTTCTTGTAGGAAAACAGGGGATCCTGTAGGTTTACTTGGACATCCTGTAGGAAAACCTGTAGTGGCATGTTTTGATGATCCAAGTGGATATTGGTGGCCACCCTCCAATTCCACTTGGACTCCCACCATTGTTTCTTTCATTTTTTCAGTTTCCTTAAGTGTAGCACAATTTACTATTTTTAGCAATTTTTCGGGTCCTAAACTTCCCGAGTCGTTTTGAGGCCCTAAACGACGTTTTTTTGGCAATATGCGCTAGCAATTTTTTGATAAATCATCTTTTATTTCATAGTCCTTGGAGAGATCTTTCCAATGGGGTATCATGCACATCAAACGGAGATAATATGACCAAGTCACGACCCCGGGAAGTTGGTTGTCCAACTAACCCCAATGGGGTCCATAAACTCTTGGTGTTAGGGTTTTGGTTTTTTAGGGTTTGCTCTTATTGTTCAATAATAAAAAGGCCCTTTAGCCTCATTGTAAGGTATTTTAGAGGCATGTAGCCGCCAGATCTCTTCTCAGGGATAAGTTACCATCACCCGAGCTAGTTTCTTTCCATTTCTGTTGCTAGGCATATTTCAGTATTTTACATTAATGAAATGAAGTATGATTTCTGATGCATCTCTTTATTTATGGTTATATTTGTAATTTTTTTTGTTCTTGTTTAAATCTAGATCAGTGGTATCAGAGGGGTTTGCTCTTTCTCTATTTTTCTTTGCATGTCCCCAACGATGTCGGGATATAAGGAATTAAGGGTTGAACTGGTCGAACCTTTGTAAGACCAACCTTGCAAATCCTGATGGCCTCCCATGGCGGATGAAAATAAAGATGAGGGGGTAGGATATCTTATCAAAATATTGCTTGAAGAGGCCCTCGAGATACAAAGGAATGCGATGATGGACAACTTTGCCCAGATCCTTCAGCGACTACCTAGGGGTGACACGTCTACTTCCAACAGCTACTCTTGAAGCTCCACACCCTTTAAGGTACAATTTAACTTTGACATTCCCACATTTTAGGGTCAAATAGATGCAGACACTGTAGATAAATGGTTAAATCTACTAGAAGGGTATTTTTCTGTTCATGATTTTTTCAGAAGAGAAAAGATTACTTTCACTCTTCTCAAAGTCGCCCCCCACATCAAGGACTGGTGGGAAACCTAATGCGAACATAAGGATGAAAGTATAACCTCACTGTTTTCAGCTGCACCCACTTGGAATTCATTCTGGGATGCCATCAAGGAGCAGTACTACCCTGTTGGAAGTTATGAGAAATACATAAAGTGGACCATGTTGCGGCAGGGGAGGGACCAAGACGTGCTGGAGTTTACCAACATTTTTCATACCCTTCGCACAAAGTTGGGTATCAACGATACAAAGCAGCATTTGGTACTCAAATACGCGACTGCCTACACAAGTACATCCAGGACGAGATGGAGTTCCAGGACCTCTCCTCGCTCGACACGATGTATCGATACGCTGTCAAGATCAAGCATAAGTTTAAACAGAAGAAGTGAGACTTTGGATCTGCGAATCTAAAGCAAGGGAAAGGTGCACCCAAAACTCCAAACAAAGGACAAAGCCAAGGTCAGGTGGCCCAGGACAACCCTCCAAAGACGCAAGCAAAGAACAACACCACGAACTCAAAGAAGGACACGGGACAGTGGTGTGAGTTCCATAAGAGCTCCACTCACAATACAAATGAGTGTCGGGCCAAGCAGTCACTGGTGGCCGATCTAAAGGCTTCAGAATCAGATGCATGTTCTGACTCTAAGTCAGAACACGACAAGGGGAATGACAAAGGGAAGCAGGTTATCGATGTAGAGCCCAACACCAACGTTGCCACAACAAAGATCCAGAAGGAGGAACCTGAAGATCCAAAGGAGGAGGAGCGTCTCTTCCACTCCCAGATGTGGGTAAAGGGTTCCCCGCTACAGTTCATTGTCGACAGCAGGAGCCAAAAGAACCTCATTTCATTAGCTTACTAACCACATCACATCCTCAACTGTACACCATCAGGTGGCTTCACGAAGGACGGGATCTTCGCGTGTGCCAGTAGTGTCACCTTCCATACAACATCAAGCCCTTCACGGATGAGGTATTATGTGATGTTTCTCCCCTTGATGTTTGTGATGTATTATTAGGCCAACCATACTTATGGAAGCGACATGTTGTGTATGAATCAAGGCCTCGTGCTATTATTGCTACTTTGGGAAATAAGTTGTACAGATACCAGAGGTAGCACCGCCTATCGCCATCACTTTGGTTAATGCAAGTAATGCAGTAAGCTCATTTCTAAAACTAGGAAATTTGATTTCCTAATGATACGTCCTCAGGAAAAGAATAATACGATGGCCATGACCTCTAGATAGGGCCCCTCCACATGAAAACTACAGATGGACAAGGTCGTGGAGGAGTACAAGGACATCTTCACCTCCCCGCAGGGGTTCCTCTACACTACCATGTCAAGCACTCCATTGATTTGACCCTAGGTGCATCATTGCCCAATGGACCAATCTATCGACACTTTGTTCTGGAGAACGACGAAATCAAGAGGAAGATTTAGGAGCTTCTGCAGAAAGGTCACATCCGACTGAGTTCATCATGCTGTGGGAGCCCGATCATGTTGGTATAGAAGAAGGATGGAACTTGGAGACTCTGTATTGACTATCGGGCACTAAACAAGATCACTGTCTGGAATAGGTACCCGATCCCACAGATTGATGACCTTCTGGACCAACTGAAGGGGACAAAATATTTCAGCAAGATCGACTTGAAGTCAAGATATCACCAGGTACCAATCGAACCCTCTAATGTGTGGAAGACTAGCTTCCAAGCTAAGGAGGGCCTTTTAGAATGGTTGGTTATGCCTTTCGGGTTGACGAATGCTCTTGCAACCTTCATGAGGCTGATGGATGACATCTTGTGGCCATTCACCAACTCATTTGTAGTGGTATACTTGGACGACATCATGATCTTCAGCCAGAGTTGGGAAGACCACCTCCACCACATTCGACAAGTTCTCCAAACACTGCAGCAACACAAGCTATGTGCCAATTTTCGAGAAATTCACTTTTGGCATGACCCAAGTTTAGTATCTAGGATACATTATTGATGAACGAGGGGTGCATGTGGATCCAGCCAAGATCCAAGTCATTCGAGATTGGCCATCTCCAACCACTCTGATAGAGCTCTGCAACTTTCTGGGTCTTGCCAATTTCTACTGCAGGTTCGTGTTGGGATTTTCTCATATCACTTGGCCCTTGAGTCAAGTCACCAAGGGAGGAGCAAAAGCAAAATTCTTTTGGTTTGAATCTCAATAGAAGGCATTCACAGAGTTGAAACATCACCTCTGCTCAGCACCAGTGCTCACATTACCAGACTTGCAATAACCATTTGAGATCGAGACAGGTGCCTCTGACTATGATATTGGGGCAGTCCTTACTCAACACGGGAATCCAGTGACCTATCACAGTGAGACACTTTCAGACACAGTACGGAAGTATCCCACTTATGACAAAGAGATGTATTCCATTGTGCAGGCCTGCCGACAGTGGAAGCATTACATTTTGGGGAAGGAAACGGTCATCCACACAGACCACCGACCCATATAGTTCATACAGATGCAAGCGAAGTTGCAAAATGATCGCCATTAGAAGTGGTCCACATACCTGCAATAATATCATTTGAATATCAAGTATAAGAAGGGAAACACCAATAATGTTGCAGGTTGCCTCAGTCGACCACTGATCATGGCGTTAACCACCGTGCTCAACTCTTGTGGGCACGAGACTTCTGATTGACCACTTCTCTACAAAAGCGACCCAGAATTTGGCCACACATACCAGACACTTAGTCAAAATGTTCCATATTTTCACCTCCATGATGCCCTGTTATGCCACCTAGCCTTTGTGTTCCTTCAAGCGAGCGTGCCAAGATGATTTGGGAAGTACACTATAGTCGGGCTACTGGGCATTTCGAGGCCAATTAAATGGTGGCAGTACTGTAGAAGTATTTCTATTGGTTGAATCTTCGACAGGATGTCGGGAAGTACATCAGTTACTGTAATGCCTGTGCCATTTCCAAGCCAACCATCAAGAAGCAAGGCCTCTATACTCCACTGCCTATCCCTAGTCGACCTTGGAAATCTGTCTCCATGGATTACATGTCGGGCCTTCCTTCTACTAAGCATGGAAACAACTGTGTTTTTTTGGTCATCGATAGGTTCTCGAAGATGGCCATTATGGCGGTTTGCAAAAAGAACATCACAGCAGAAGCCACTACTAAACTCTTCTTTGAACAAGTGTGGGTACACTTTGAGATCCCACAGTATATCATCTCAGACCGGGACAATAGGTTCCTCAGTACATTTTGGTCTAGTCTTTGGTCGATGCTGGACACCAAACTCACTAAGTCCACAATCTTCCATCCCCAAACTGATGGCCAGACAGAGGTTGTCAACAGGATGATCGTACACATTCTACGCATGTAAAACTCAAAGCATCCACACACATGGGATGAGAGCCTCCCCTATGTTCAACACAACTATAACCGGGCTCTCCACGGCTCGATTGACCACAACCCTTTTCAAGTGGGCTTGGGATTCCAACCACTATGTCCCATTGATGTGGCCATGCCATTTGTAGCTACTTAGGCAGATTCGGCTCATGTCCAGTCTGAAACAGATAAGGCAAACAACTTCATTGAGCACATCCAACATATCCTCCAGCAGGTCCATGACATTCTCGAGAAATCAAATGCCAAGTACAAGAAGCGACATGATCAACATTGGGTGCCACACAAGTTTTAGGTGGGTGATAACGTCTGGTTGCATTTGCAAAAGGGATGCCTTACCGAAGCCTATTGAAAACTCAGACCACTCCGATATGGTCCTTACACCATTACCAAGGCTGTGGGAGACAATGCATTTGAGCTCAGCATTCCCCCATTCCTTGGCCTGCACCTAGTGTTCAATGTGGACCACCTTCGGCCATACTTTCCACCATTACTAGACACATCCGACATTGCAAAACAACTCACACCAACAGAATTAAATCCAGATTGCATGGAACAAGCTGCAATTAATCAGATCATGGACATCAGATCAAGCACACTCTCTAGAAGAAGATCCAACTATATCGAGTTATCAAGACAGGCCAATTCCTTCACCAGGGCAAGTGGCTCACCAAGGACCAAGTTCAACAGAAGTTTCCTCATCTCATGGAGGAACTCAACGCAATGGGGACCATTTCTTCCTAAGGGGGGAGGAATGATCCAGGTGGATATTGGTGGCCACTCGCCAATTCCACTTGGACCCCCACCATTGTTTGTTTTAGTTTTTCAGTTTTCTTAATTGTAGCACAATTCACTATTTTTAGTAGTTTTTTGGGTCCTAAACTTCCAGAGCCATTTTGAGGCCTTAAATGACATTTTTTTGGCAATCTACCACCACCAATTTTTTGATAAAACCATCTTTTTTGTCATAGTCCTTGGAGAGATATTTCCAATGGGGTATCATGCATGTCAAATGGAGATAATATGACCAATTCACGACCCTGGGAAGTTGGCTGTCCAACTAACCCCAATGGGGCCCATAAACTCTTGGTGTTACATCTCCTTGGGTTAAGGTTTTGGTTGTTTAGGGTTTTCTCTTATTTTTCAATAATAAAAAGGCCCTTGAGCCTTATTGTAAGGCAGTTCAGAGGCATGTAGCCACCACTTCTCTTCTCAAGGATAAGCTACCATTTCTTGAGCTAGTTTATTTCCATTTCTATTACTAGGCATATTTCATTATTTTACATTAATGAAATGAAGTATTATTTATGTTGCATCTCTGTATTTATGGTTATATCTGTAATTTGTTGCATTCCTATTTAAATCCAGATCATTTGAGCTCGATTTGTGAAAAAACATCACGGAAGCTAGGAGAAGACCCCTGCTTGCCTCCCAAGCCATCTGACCCATTGCACTCATCTCCCTCCAGACCTATCTCACCTACCATGCAACCAACAAGGATTAGCATTTATGTTTTTACAAAAAGATAAAAGGAAAAATGTTTTTATAGTTATTCATGTACACAACAATTAAGTGCTTGATTAGATCAGACTTCATGATTAGGTTAATTAAGATTTCACATGTGTTAAATTAGAGTTCTTTGGAAAGAAAGGTATATTAACATATAACTAGATGAGTTATGTGTTTTGTAGGTATCTATTTCAGTCTTTCATTACTGCAGTAAGTAGCATTTCAATTCTCTCAATTAAGGTAAATATCTCCTCTCTCAATTTTTAATTAAACTTCTTCTAGATCAATAGAAGGTTGGTTTGAGAAGCCCTAGTGGTCTATTGCCCCAGCTCAACAGTGACAAATAGTGGAACCATTACATCTATTTGTGTATAAAACACTTTCGCCTCCAAGTTTGAACGAACCCTGGGTTGATGAAGTAAAGTTGGTAGCCCCGGGAGTTGCAGCGTCCTTGCTGCAATACTATTGCTCATCACTTTTTAGCGCCGTTGCCGGGGACGTGTTTGAGTAGATGTGATTTATGCTAACTTTCTTCCATTTCTTATCTTTTTCATTCTACTATTAGTTCCATTTTGTAAAGTAGTTTTTTTCTCGAGGGAAAATTGTAACTTTCCATTAATTTGAAAAATTACATGTAGTAGATGCTAGTGGCATATGCATTCTGCTGGTCGTAGCCTTCAAGTAGAAATCAAAAATAAAGTATGGCCGAAACCATTTCAAAAAGTATTGGTTCTGTGCATATATTATCACGTAGGGTATAATGATAAGTCTTATAATAGAAATATAAATATATACATAAACATTAACAATAGTTGAGCTATAAACTGCTAATAATAAACAAAAATAAATTAGGGCCTGTCCGCCCTTGGATATGCCCTATCAATGTAGGGCCGGTGATAGTATTGATATTGTTCATATTCAATCTGTTCATGTATCAACCACAAGCCTCTGGGATGTGTCGTAGCATCCTTGGATAATTTTTCAGCAGCCGAGTTATGTTCCCTGTAAATATGTTGATAGGTAACAGAGTTAAATTGGGCTTTTAAAATTTGAATTTCATCTCTGAATTTCATCCAATATGTTCCTAAGTCTATGCACATGGCATGTATTAATGTTATTGAACCAATTTATTATGATTTTAGAGTCACCAAAAATCTATAATTGATTGCATGAATGAGCCAGTGCAAAATGCAATAGATGTCTGAGGGAGATTAGTTCAACAAAGTTGTTTGTTCCCACTCCTAACCCCATTTGTATTTTGTAATGTCGGAGTTCAGATAGATGGAGTAAAATTCCCCCTCCACACCCCTGAGCCTGGCTGCGCCATCGAAATAAGCCCATGGAGTAGAGAAATCAATTATTTCAGGAGATACAATATGGTTTATAGGAGTGTGATCCTCATCTGGTAGTTCATGAAAGGCAGCGATGATTTTTGCAGTGATATGTGGCCATCTAGCTTCTTTTCCCTTGAAGATAATCCCATTTCTCGTCAGCCAAATTGACCAGCATACAAGGAGTGGTAGACAATGAGTTTTTGTGTCGTTTCTCTCAACTCTCCAGAGTTCCCATGCTTTAGATACAGATTGGCCATGCCATCTGATAGGTTTGGAAAACATATCTAGGACTTGTATCGACAACTGAGCAGTCATCAGGCAATGTAGGAACAAATGATCATTGGTTTCCTCAGCATGTTTACAAAGCACACACCAGCTCGGGTCATAATAAGATTGATGCAAAAGGTTTTCTCCAGTTGGGGTCTTGTTCTGGATCACATTCCACATGAATAACTTTGTTCTCGGCAACGCTTTGAGCTTCCAAAGCTCAGTCCAAAAATACTGGTGGTATATGCGCAGAGTGGATGATGGTATAACCAAATTTTGGGGAGTATAAGTCATGATCAGTTGGTGTCTAGATGAGTTCGTCGATACCTTCTTTGATACAAACATGGGATTTAGTTAGAGCAGTGACATAATTTTACTAGTCCCGTTGCGATTATCCGGGGATACCTAATTGCACCGCTGATAGCCAAGCTTGCTAAAAAATGGAATTGTTCTCTAGATCAGCCACCTGTGCAATTACCTTGATATTTCTATGATTAAGAAATAGAATAAGTCCAGGAGCTAATCGAAACACATTCCCACCTCCCGTCCAGGGGTTCATACCTATGCGCACCATTGAGCCATCAATGATTCGCCACACTAACCCATTTCTGATAGTAGGAAAGGTGTGTAAAATTTCTCTCTTGACCATTAATATCCTAGTTCGCAACCAAGAGGGTAAACGAATCCAATCCATAAGGTGATGAAGCCATATATATTTATGATAAGAGACTTTAGTCCAGAGGTTTTTTTATGTGAGAAAGATCCATTCCATCTTGGCAACAAGTGCATGTGCGAAGGCAAATAAGTTTGTTAAACAGTGATTTGTCACTGCCTTCACCCCAGTCCTTCTACTGTGTCATGTGTCCAGTAGAACATGCTCATACTGAACAAATGCTCTCTTATGTTTCCAATTGACCCACTTTTCCTAAGTTTTCTGCCTCGTCGCGAGAATTCGCTAAATATACGCGACGGACAACAGTCATAAACAGTCGAGTCGCACCTCCATCGTAGGAGTACATCTGATTCTTGTGACGGTCAGATTTCATGCTCCGGCGCGAGGCTACTTGCTATATTTAGCGACAGTCTGACTGAATACATTGCCTACTAGTGATGTTAGCGCTAGAGCTTAGTTATGAACTTGCGACGATCCAGATTGGGCGAATTTGTTCCAACAGTTGGCCTTCTGGATGTCTCTGGACTTGGTTGTTGGGTCAGTTTGGGTTGCCCTTCTCCCTCTGGCATGGTAGTTCCGTCTTTTGTGCTGCTTGCCTTGAGGATAAGCTCCCTCTCCCTCATTTCATGGAGATTCCTTCTCTTATAAAATCACTCACCATTGCTATCATCTGCTAATTCTTTTGGTTGTACAGTGCTGCTGCTTCTTTTGAGTTTGATAGATAGTTGGTGTGAGTGTGACAAGTGTGGGATTTCTTTGTAGTTTGCAAGAAGGTGTGGAGTGCCCTTAACCTTGTGTAAAGCTTGTGAATGAGAGAGAGAGAGATATATATATTGCTATTTGGGAGACCCATCTTTGAGAGTGAATGCTTGAAGAAACACACTGGTTGGACCCTCTAAGAGGCTTGTGATGTCAAGACTTGGTTGTAAGCTTTACTCTTGGTTCATTATTAATACAATCAATGATGATTTCCTATGTCTTGTATGTAATTTACTTGATGGCTCATGACTTCTTGACTTTATGATTAAATAGATTATTGTTGTTTCTCTGTTACTTGCTCTGTCATTTCTTTGTGGTGTTTCAGGTTGATTGCTCATTAAGGAGAAGGAAACAGAAGCTGGAGCAGCGCAACAAAACTCCATTAACTGCCAGTTTGAGGTAGGCCTCCAATGATGACTATTTAAGGGAATTAATTGTTGTTTTGTCCTTGCTATGACTAGACCCACTCTAGGGCTAGAGGGGTTGCCTCTGTCCGCAGAGGGAACACTTTCCTACATCACAAGTTGGTGACTCCGCTGGGGAGTCCTTTGAATGTTGCTTCTCTTATTTTCTCTTGTTTTGGTTTTGATTTGGTGTCTTTGAATTTTGGGGATAAAATATCAGTCTTTTGGGTTACCTGGGTTGATCTGGGAAATCCATACATTGATTGAAGGATTGACTAGTTTTTGTTTGGGAGTTTTTTGTTCATTTGTCATTGTTTTTAAGGTCGTTGCGAAAAATAGTTTAACAGACACGTTCACGTCGCCTTTACTCTTTTGTAAAGTCTTGTTCATCGCTGAATCCCATTGTACAGTCACGATGACTCCTGAAATTGATCCATCGCGGAAGAGACGTGTACTCTCACAACGACGTCACTCGGTTGTTATGGCTATTGACTGATCACCGCTAGTTGCTTGTGTATTACCCGCGACGATTCCTGTAGAATTGTTTTTCAATTCTACCTCCTTAATTTGCCAATCCCGTTGATCCCTTGCCTTCTTTCTCTTTCTCAGTAGCTTGTTTTTGATTGTTTATGGTTAAGGCACTCTTTCTTTGTCTTTATTGAATGAATCTTGCATTTTTGCCCGTGTGACCTAGTTCTTTCTTTCAAGCTCTTGAATTGATTGGCTTGGTTGCTGGTTTTCCCAAGGTTCATTTGCAACTTTCTTGTTGGTTTGTTTGAGCCTTCTCCGTTGCTTGTTCCTGGTTGATTTCTAGTGACGATTATTGAACCAATATTTAGTATTGATTCAATTTCTTTTCACTACCGAACATGGATCATAATTGTTTGGATTGACCGGTTTTTTCACACTTGCTTGTTTGTTTCTCTTAAATTTAAAACAATCAAAATCAAAAGACTGCATTCATTTAGTATATGAAAGTGAAAGTGAATTTGCATTTCAAGTTTGCATATTGGAAAGAAAATGATAAAATCTATCATTAGTAGTATTCGTGCACTATAGGGTTGATGTGTTTTTGCATTGTATCTCTTGGTTTATCTTGGTTTCTTGGTTTGGGAATGATCTCTCTACCCTCCTGTAGGTAGGTGTTCATTGAATTAAAAGGATATTTCACTCATTCTAGTTGCATCCTAGGTTTTTTTGTATACATACGGTAAGGCCTGAAAACTGAAACATAATTCAAGATCAACTCTAAAATGAACTGAATGAACTTAACAACGCATTGGAACATAACACACACTATTTAGAGGTCTAGGCTAGAGACGTGCTCCGACGTCGTTAAACCTAGTCACTATTGTTTTCACTCAAGGTTGGGTGATTCCTCCTTCTGTGACTCAATAGCGGTCTAGTACGGAATCATGCTCCCAGTACCGTCGAGTATATATTGGGAGACCCCACTAGGTTATCATCTTATATCCCTAGGAAGCCGTGTCTGCCGCCTTGCAAACCGTAATGCACCGAACACAACATTTGGGAAGATTGACTGCTGTATGGAAAGTCCTTGGTTTTCATATGATTGCCAAGGTGTATATGCAGTTTTACGGGATGTTTGGTAAACCTTTTGTCTAGTTTCTCCAAAGCAGTCACTTTCGTTCCTTTTCGGACTCCTTAAAAGAAAAGGTCCATTTGAGCACTTGTCACGTCAAGCTCATTAAATACTTGAAGGCGACTAGAGTCATCTTTTTGTCCTTTTCTCGACTCTTTAAAGATGAAAAGGTCAAGTTCTGTTCCTGTGTCTTAAAATTTATTCGACCACGTTCACACTTACCATGTTAGATCTTGTTGTGTTTTAGTTTGTGTAGGTTTATTTCTCCTTACTCGATTAGTTATCCCTAGGGCTTTTGAGTTAAATCATCCTGGCGGAATCACCGATCCCATCTCCCGTTCCAAGCGACCAAGGATCCCCCTCTTCTGTCGCTCTTGAGGTACTAGTTGTTAGTGATACTCTTCCTATTATTCCAAGTATCCAACCGCTTAACTCTCGCACTCCGGAAGACGAGTCTTATGATATTCACTGGAACCCCATTTGGGAGCCTTTCGAAGAAGATTTTCCCCTTACTCCTCCTGGTGTTTCGGTCCCAATGTCTTCCTCTGACATGGATGACACATCCCCCGTCACGAGTGAAGAGTCCTTGATGATGAGTGGTGAAATTCCTATAACGACGGAAACTTCACCCTTCCGTGTCACCTCCCTTGGTATCATGCTGCCTTTACGTTATAATTCTCTAGCTGATATCATGGGTTATAGGTCTCCCCTTACAAGTTCCATGTGGTCTCGTACTGTCACTCTGACTTCGAGGTCTTTCACTCCCCAGATTCACAATGTGACATCTGTCCCGACTATGCCAACCATTTGTGTCGCTTCCACAGCCCCTGCTGTTAGTGTCGCCACTGCATCTTCAGTGGTGACCACTGTTGCTAGGCCTTCAGTAGGTCCTTCACATAGTGGCCCTGTGGCATCCATATCCAGGGTTGTTGACCCTAGCCTAAGTGCCTCACCTTCTTCTGGTTCCATTCCAGCAGGGGGACATATGATCAATACCCTCAAATTCCTCAGAATTTGGATCCTCAAAATCTGTTTAATTATTATGATTCTTGAGGAGCCCATATTTATCACCCTGGACCCATAGCATCTCAACCTTTTGTTGAGGTCTCGGTTCCGTTGTCTGTTGCTTGGGGTACCACGGCTTACAATGGTGGCCAAGCACAGTCTTCAAATATTCAAGGACCACCCTATCAAGGTTAACCATCTTACAGACAACAGTCTTATGGATAACCATCCCATGGGCAACCTTATTCAGGGCAAACTGTCGACCCACAAGGACAACCCATTCCAGGACAACCTTCGGCCTACAATGGGTCTTCTTTCACGTACTTCGGGTGAACTTCTGGTAACCCAGGACAACCTTAAATTCAACAAGGTCAACTTGGTACCCAACAAAGCTCCCCTTCTAGACTAGTTGGTCAATCTCAAATTCAACAAGGCCAGCCAATTGTCCAGCCTACTCAACCATCTGGTCAGTCTGGACAGCCTTCGGTTCCACAAGGTCAACCCAATTCCCAGCAAGTTCAAACTTCTGGGCAAATGGGCCAACCTACTAGCCAGATGGATTAACCTATGTCTTCTCAAGGACATCCATCTGGGCCTACTCAACCGGGCACTCAAATGATTGTTGCTTCTCAAGCTCCTCCCAGTTTTCAGCTCCAGTCTGGGCTCCAGACCCAATCCGGTCTTCAAATTCAGGTTGGATCCCAATCCCAACCTACTTATCAAACGCAGCTTGGCTCCCAGGCTTAGTTTGGAGCCCATCTGCCTTATGGTTTTTAGGAATCCCAAGGGCAAACCCAATTTTCCCCATACCAAAATGATCAACAACTGCAGGTGAATCCTTACCAGAATTTCTAGCAACCATATGTTTCTCCTCTAGGCCAAGTTGGTAATCAATGGAATGCTGGGGGACAAAGCTAGAGTCAACCGTCCAGTTACAACTATAACCCCCATGGACAAAATCCCTACGGACAAAACCCTTATGGGCTAAATCCATCCGGACAAAATCAATGGGGGCAACAAGCAACTGGGTGGAACTCTGGTGCTACCTCCTACTCATGGCCTCAAATGTCCTTTAACCCTCAATTACCTTTTTTAGGAACGTTGGAATTACCGGATGTGTCCAAACTGACAAATGATCCTATTCTTCATAATTCGTATTGGCCACTGATTCCAACTAAAATTCTTGGTGATTGTCCCAAGTTTGATGGTAAAGCTGGAGAAGATCCCCAAGCCCATGTCATGACTTATCATCTATGGTGTTCGTCAAACTCATGGCTTGATGATTCAATCCGGCTCTGCCTTTTTCAACGGACTCTCACTAGCTCTGCTGCTAAATGGTATATTGAGCTAGCTCGCGGATCTTTTCAGGACTTTAACTCATTGGCTATGGCATTTTTAACTCATTTTCAATTGCCAATTCGATATGAAACAGGCTCACACCTCCTGACATCCTTAAAACAGACCACGGCCACACATATCTCCGATCATATCCATGAATGGAGAGAACGTCGCCGTTTGATTAAGTTTTGGATTTCTGATCAGCTTCTGACTGACTGGTTCACAACCTCATTTGTCGGTCCGATAGCCCGGGACATTGCTATGTGGGCATGTGTAACTGAAGAGCAGGCTATTGTGCATGCTTAGTACCTTGACTTGGTTTACTCCTAGTCCGATACACTATATTATTATTTTCCTGATGCTCGACCCAAAACTTCCAAAGCCCCGCCAACACCATCTGTTGACGGCATCATTGGATCTGTCAATATGTCCTATAAGAAATCTTCTGCTAACCCTGGGAAGCAAAAGTCGAACGCTTTGAATGAAAACACTTCTCAGGCTGTATCCAATTTTGGTAACACTTCTGAGGTTAATTTCGTTCAGTCCACCACGGTGAGTAAAGCCTCGAAAGGGAAAAAGAAGGGAAAAAGAAAGAATAAGGCTGATCAACCGAAGCAGGATTTCCTTAAACCTCCACCCGAGGAAGGTGCCAAATGCAAGCCTAAGTATCATTGCCTTATCTGTGACGAGGATCACTATACTTAGGATTTCCCCAGGCGGTCTGAAGTGAGTCGTTTGTTGAAAGGCACCCCTGGGACTCCTCTTGTGCTCAAAGAGCCTTTTCTCTCGCAACAAACGCAAATGGTGGTCGATCCTTCTCAATCCTCTTCTGCCTTTGGTTCTCAGGTATTTATGGCTGGGACGATTCTCATCCACATTAGTACTCAGGAAAAAGGGTATCCGTCACCTGCCGGGAAGGAGACTGAGGTCCCCTCTAGTGCTCCTCTATCCAGTTCTGGTCCCCTCCATATCGAGCGACCTAGCACTGAAGCGGTCATTCGACCCCCCCTCTAAAGGCGTGTTCCGGAAGTCTTCTTACAACCCGAATGCTCGTGCTACTTAGCACTACAACATCGTTGAGGACGTAGCCCAGGCTCTATTAGCTATGTCTGCATTAGAAGTCCTCCAGAGTTGCTCCTCTTAGAGGAAGTCCTTGCTATCGGCTATCGGTGGCATTGACCCGGCCGACTCGGACCTGATCACTTTTGACCTAGACAGTCATATACCGAGACTACCTCACCAAATTTCCTTCCTTATCTAGGTCATCATCAATTCTAAAACGATTCATCGTACCGTCATTGATGAAGGCGCTTCTATTTGCATAATGTCTATTGCTTGTTGGAAGGCTATCGGTTCTCCGACTCTAAGCCAGTCTCCTACGACCTTGGAAGCCTTTGATGGGAGAGAGTCTCGTCCTTATGGTATACTCCAACGCTTGCCTATTACTCTGGAAGGGAAGATGGTCGAAGTGGAGGTCGAAGTTGTTGATGCCAATTTAACTTACAACCTCCTTTTAGGATGAAGCTGGACGTATGCCATGTGAGCCATGGCTTCATCTTTATTTCATGTTATTCGTTTTCCTCATAAGAGGAAAATCGTCACAGTATACCAGTTGTCATTCTTTGCCTCTTCCTCATCCAATGGCAACGTGCCTTTTGTGGAGCATACCTCTGTTCCATGTGAGAGTGTGGGTGCTGGAATCTTTAAAGATCTTGCCCTTATGGGTGTTTTTTCACTCCCACCTCCCAGCATCACTCCCATTAATATGATTTCTATTCGCTCTGATCCTTGGGTTCTTCCTCCTGTTGATTAGATAGAATCCTGGGGCGATGAGATGTCGTTGAGTCTTGCCGAGCTCAACTACATAGAAATTGTTTCTGTATCAGCTCCATCCCCTGAACCTGCTCCGTTTAGCAGGGCTCTTGACTTGTACACTCAATCCCCTTGGCTTGGAGTTGCCTCTTCTTCAGACCCTTTGAAAGAAATTTTTCCTACTGATGAAGTGATTATTGAGACCATGTCTTTCGAGGAACCTCCTTGGTTTGATCATCACCATCGTTCTTCATTTCTCCCTACCCATCGGGAAATGTTTACTTGTCTCGAGTGGTTTTCTCCTTGTCTCGAGTGGTTTTCTCCTTGTCTCCCCTCCCAACCCCTTCAGACACCCATCCAAATTCATTAAGTGTCTTTTGAAGGGAATATGGGGAACATTACGCAAACTCAACCAATTGACATCTCTGTTAAACCAGGGATTGTTGAGCACATCCATGTTGGAGTAACTTGTACTACGGAAGAGATTCAGCTTTATATTGATCTTTTTCGCGAATTTCGTGATGTGTTTGCTCGGTCTTACTAAGAGAATCCGGGCATCGATCCTAGCATTGTGTTGCATGAGATATCTACGTATCCGGGTGCCAAACCTATTCGACAACGTCTACACCCCGTGCATCCCCGAAAGGCTGCAACTATTAAAGCGGAAGTTGAAAATCCTCTTAAGGCTGGCTTCATTTACCCCATCCCACTCACAGATTGGGTTTCTAACATTGTCCCTGTGACTAAAAAATAGGGCACTATTAGGGTATGTGTTGATTATCGTGATATTAATCGTGCCTGTCCCAAAGATAACTACCCTACACCCTTCATTGACCAGCTCATTGATGAGTGTGCCGGGAGTGAGATATATTCATTTATGGACGGCTTTTCTGGTTATAACTAGATTAATATTTTGCCTGCGAATCAACACAAGACCGCCTTTATCTGTCCGTGGGGCACTTTCGCTTATAAAAAGCTCCCATTCGGTTTAAAAAATGCTGGTTACCTTCCAACGTGTAATGCCTTATGCGTTTCATGATATTCGACACATTGTGCAGCCTTACCTGGATGACCTTTCGTCTCATTCAGCGAAGCGCCAGGACCATCCAACCCACCTTCATAAAATTTTCCTCAACTGTCGACACTATCGTATCCGGCTTAATCTGCATAAGTTCTGCGTTGAGTCAGGCAGACTTCTCGGGTTCATCATCTCCTGGGAGGGTATCCGTCTCGATCCCCTTAAAGTCGAAGCCATCCTGAATCTCCCTCCCCTACTTCTTTGCAACAATTTTAGAGTTTGCAGGTTAAAGCGAATTTTTTACGACAATTTGTTCCGAATTATGCTGAAGTGGCCAAAGGCTATACACGGTTATTAAAGTGGGACACCCCTTTTCTTTGGGATGCTATTGCACAAGATTCATTCGAGCACCTCAAGGCCCTCCTTGTTTCTTGTTGCATCCCCCTGACTATCACCGTGACTACACTCTTTATTTAGCTACTGCCGATACCACTATTGGCATGGTTCTAGTTCAAGATGATGATGATGGCACTGAGCATGTCATTTACTATCTTAGCCGCAATTTACTAGATATGGAAACTCGATACGCCTACGTTGAGAAGTTGGCATTGACTGTCGTTTGCGCCATCTAGTGTTTCCACCACTACATATTATTGTGTACCACGATGGTGATTTCTGATTGCAACCTGATGACGTACATCTTGTCACGTCAGTTACCGGGGGGCAAATACTCGAAGTGGATTGTCATACTTTAAGAGTTCGACTTGGAGTTCACCACTGCCAAGTCTAAGAAGTCCCTCATCTTTGCTGAGTTGCTTTGCTCTCTGCCATTTGTTACCACGCCCTCTTGGTTAGAGGACCATATTACGGATGAAACTCTGTTCTTGATTAGTACCCTCGATCCTTGGTTCGGGGATATTATTGTCTATCTCTAGACATCCTCTTTTCTTCCCGATTTGTCCGAGGATGCTCGGTGACAGATTCACCATCATTCTCAACCTTATCACATTATTCGGGACACCATGTACCATCTCGGTGCCGACTCTGTTCTCCGCCAATGCTTAACATTCGAGGAAGTCGAACGAGTCCTAAATGACTGCCATTTTGACACCTATGGTGTTCATATTGTTATAGACATTTTTGTGCCTTACAGCATGAAGCATGAAATGTCCATAATATAAGGGATCCAAAGTCCCTAAACATGTTGTTCCTACCCCTAGGGGAACAAGGTCAGCAAACCACAGCAATCCAAACAAGTTCTCCACTGAAAATTACTCAAAAACAAGGCAATTCTGGATCATGTCAACTACTCCACTGAGCATCTGCGCTGAATGTCAAGTGCTCCACTGTCTACCTGCGTTGAATGTCAACTGCAAAGAAGGCTACCTACGCTGGGCGAGTTTGGACATGTGGCAGAGTCATTCCTCAAGGTGTCAATGCCCAGGAAGCTTCCAAAATGACACTTGGATCAAGGAATTCGACTAGTGATGAGTAAGAGGTTCTAGATCTCCAAGTGGAAGTAAGAACCTCCAAGTGGACTCAAGAACTGAAGAAGAAATAGAGTGGGAGAGGACACTAGTCACATCTCAGGCTGACTCATCCTCTCTCCAAACTCCTATATATGGATCTCTCTCCCATGAGATCCAGAGGCTGGAATCTTGTGAATGTAAAGAATTGCTGTTGGTTTGAGTTTAGAACTATTAGGTGATTTGCTTTGAAGGAGGTGAAGAGGAGATTTCTTTCTGCTGGGAAGGTGATGCTGGATTGGGCCTCTTATGGTTGTATCACTTCCTGAACCTTACTTCTTCCATTAATAAAGCATTTGAGGTTCTTCTATATGCATGTGTCTCAATGGTGTATTGTTATGCTTGTGTATTTGATTTATTCTAATCCTTGAATCAATTATGAATGTATGCTTCTTGTAGTTTCCCTCTCTTGCCATTTTTCAGGATCTTTGTGTAGCTGGGCCAGTGAAAGAGCAAGGAGCTGGGAGCAAGCAGCAAGGAGAGAAGATCGGATCAACCATTAGCGAAAGACATCGGTTAGTGGATCTCTTTCTCCCCTCTTTTACATCTCATAAAGAAGTAATCTTAGATAGCTTTGCTTTGATTGTTGCTAAGGAACTATCACCCTTAGAGTGGGATAGGGTCATTCCGTATTGGATACTTTTCCCAACAACAAATTGGCGACTCCGCTGGGGATCGTATCTTGTTGGTTGTTTGTGTTTTTTGCTATTCATTTCCTAAACACAGGGAGTACCGAATCGAACTGCATTTGGATCTTTCAAATGCAAAGTAGAGGGCAGCTACTCTAGCTCAGTTTCTGGGCATGTTTATGATTTGAAGAGCTGATCCACAAGGACTCTGAACAGCTCTTAGTGATAGCTTTTCATCCTCCTTTGAATCATCCTTTAGTGTGTACTTGATTGGTAGCTTTGATTTGGCCAAAAACTGTTGATTTTTGAGCAATCTGTGACCCATAACCCAAGAGAAACGAGAGTTTCTCTCTTCATTGCAGGCACTGTGAAGGCAGTCTGCATTTCAACGCAGGTCCCGAAGGGGCTACCTGCGCTGAATGTCAAACTGACAGTGTTCTACCTGCGCTGAACCAGTGTGGCCTTGTGCAACTGGGGTTCTCTGCTTTCTGTTGCCCTGTTTTCATCCCTGTTTTTGCAGCCTGTTATCAGTCAATGTACCTATCTAAAACCACCTTTCTTTGCCACTATTCCGCCTCGGTTGTATAAAGAAACTGTATTTGTTCTTTGTGTATTTCTTACATCATTTGCAGTTTCCCATAACGAAAGTGAACTAGTCTTGCTGTGGCCTCTTAGATCTAGACCTGTGATAAGTGTCGTTCTGATCTTAAGAGTTAGTTTGTTTGCTGTTCATAGCTGATTAAGATTTTGCTTTTGTTATATGGTTTGAATTTATGTATTTCTAGTGTTGAAACAAGTAAATCTTAAGGTGTCTTTTGATTTTGGACAAAAGCTTGTTTGCTTTCACTTGAAATTGAATTCAAAGTTATACAACAGCTTTCTTTTTGTAGTACATCAACATTAAGAAAGAGAAAAGAAATACCTGCATTGTGCATGTGAATTTTGACAGCTTGCATGTTGATTTAGGAAAAAGTGCATTAGTGTGTGCTCTATGATCTGTGTGAAAAGATGATGTCTTTCTTTTCCCTCAGTAGTTAAGATTTTCATAAGTTGAAAAGATTGAAAAAGCTTGCTTCTCATCTTTAGACTGCATTTAGGAGTTGTACCATACATCTCGTGGTGATCCATAAAGGCAAACTGCTAAACAAGATCAACCTAAAATAAATTGAATTTACATAACAACGCTTTGAAACATAACGCAAACACATAGAGGTCTAAGCTAGAGACGTGTTCCGGCGTCGTTAAACGTGATATCTTAGCCTTGAGTGGTTGGGTGATTCCTCCATGGTGAAGCGATAAGTATCAATACGGACTTGTGCTCCCACGTACCGTCGCGTATATATTGGGAGACCCCTATAGGAACAAAGCATTTATCCATAGGAAGCCGTGTCGGTCGCCCTACTGATCGCAATGCAGTGAACACAACATTCACGAAGATCGACCACCCGTACCGTAAAACGTATTCTGTGGTTTTGCGAAAAGTTTGGCACACCCTCTGCCTAGAACTCCAGAGTAGTTTCTTTTGGCCTTTTTCAAACTCTATAACTGAAAAAGTCCATCCGAGCATTTGTCACTTCGGGCTCGTTAAAACATCGAAGGAGACTAGAGTCATCTTTAGCTTTTTCTCGACTCTTAAAAAGTGAAAAAGCAAGTTGTGTCTAAAGCGTCGTTATAAAATTTATTTTAAAACGGAACATAATCACCTCCTATTCCTGCGTTGATCTGTAGGTTGAGAACATGGAACACACCAACCAAGGAATTCCCCATGATGGAAATCCTAGTCCTTTCTCCTCTTGGGGAGAAGTTGGTGCGCCCCACATGGCCACATTGTCGCTTCCAGGACTGACAATTGGCCTGCCAATCTGGCTATTCTCAACCAATGTAGTTCAGAACACCATGGTTCCTGAATAGTCGAGTCAACAGTTAGATCAGTCTAGAGCTGCCCACCAGCCTTCTACTTCCTATAACTCTTCCTCCAATCCTTCATCTTCGCAAGGTAGAGCCGGCAAAAGCCAAGCTCCCATGGAGAAGAAGGAGAAGAAGAAGAGAGAGAAGAAGAAGAAGGAGCCTAAGGCGACTGGGGGCAAGCAAAAGACATCTGACAAAAATCCACACACAGCACAGACCGGGCCTAAATCGCCATGTGTCATATGTAGAGGAGACCACTTCCATAGAGATTGTCCCTGTATTCCCTGGATACTAAGGGACTGGTCCCCTCGTTTGCACAGTTCGGGAGCATCAACCTCTGATAGACATGTTGAATGCTTACCGTCAACCAGCGAAAGTGAAGGTTCAAGACAAAGAGGGGGAGCAAGATCCCCTTGCAGACTGTGTGAAGGCGATCACGCCATCCACCGTTGTCCCTTCTTAGATGAAGCAAAGAGAGTTTTGGAAGATCGTCCGATTTCACCGTTGAGACTTCCTCCTGGATACAAAAAACTCGTGCCAAGTCCTTCGCTGGTTGAGAATACAGCTGGCCCGCTCAAGTGGTCAGCTGAAGCGTCAGTCATTGAAAATGAACCTACTGAATCCAGACCGGACGAAAGTCCAAAGGTCGAAACGACAGTTGACCCGGTTTTCCCTTCAGAAGTTTCATCTTCAAATGACACCGTCACTGAAGATTCATCTTCAAATGACACCCTCACTGAAGAGAATAAGGATGACACCATCCAGATTCTTTTCATCAACACAGACTCTGACGAGCGTCAGGGCAATGCGCCCATTCCTTTATCGCAGGAAGGAACATCGTCAGGGTCATATCCGGTCGTGTATTCGGTCCCACCACCAAGCAACCTGGTTGTGTCCTTTGATTGGAACCAACTAGGCAGACCCCGGTTGCCAGCCAATATACCATTCGGAATCATAGTCCAAATATACAGAATGGTAATGGCTGGCACTATCATTGATGAAGGGGCATCTGTGAGTATCCTTTCCTCTGTTGCTTGGAAAGCACTAGGTTCTCCGGCGCTTTTGCCTGAGATAAGAAATCTCTCGGGTTTCGATAAAGGAACCAGTCGACCATTAGGGATCCTCCCCAATGTGCCCATTACATTGAAAGGGAAGGCCGTTCAAATGAACGTGATGGTCGTCCAAGGAACCTTGGATTATAACCTACTCCTTGGACGAGACTATATATATTGCATGGGAGCAATAGTCTCCTCACTCTTTAGAGTAATGTGTTTTCCACACGAAGGAAGAATGGTCAAGCTCGTAGACCAACTTTCATTTCCGGGATCACGCATCGCAAATAGTCACATACCAACCCTGAATGGTCTATTCAATCAAGAAATGTCTCCACCCCCAGTCCTTCTTCCCGATGAGTGCGAGTGATTCGGAAAGATGGGACTGGAACCCAGGGGGCATGCATCCTGGTTTGCATTGGGCAGAGAAAACCTTGGGTATAAGATAGGTTTCCGCGGGAGAATATGACTAGTCCGTACCCCGTCCGTAGAGGAAGAGGGGTTGTTCTGGAACAAGATTCTTTTGTCAAAGTTATGTGTTTGACGGAACAGGGTCATTCACCGTTGTCTATTTAGGTAGACATCGCCGAAGAAATGTTTTATTCGTAGCCGCGAACGAGACAATCTTTGGGTAACCAGAAAGAGGTAGGCCTCTCTCGGCAAAACAAATGTTTTGGCGGAGGTGAAGTAGGGGTAACCTTGAAATCGTATTTTATACCTGGGGGCATGCAAACCTTTTGGAGTGCAAGCAAGGGCGGCTATTTGTTTTTTAAATTTTTAGGTCCTCCCTTTAAACCTGTAGGTCTAACCCTTTAAACTCGTAGGATTAGTCGCAGCCGAACTTGCATAAAGAAAGGATGTGGGGCAAAAATCTAAAAGTTGTCGTTATTTACAGGAGACATTCTTATCTTATGACTGGTATAAACGAGCAGTTTTAGCAAGGTTCATGCTCGTTAAAAAATAAACGCACAATTGAGCAGTTTTAGCAAGAGTTCATGCTCGTTAAAAAATAAATGCACCTGTGAGCAAGCTTCCCCCCAGAGTTCAAGCTCATCCAGAAAAAATGAATCGGTAAATAACCATTTGAGACCGTAAATTCATCAGCCATAAAAGCCTTGGTCGTGTTTGCACCGTCACCTCCACTTTTCATTTGGCCGATCATTCACCTCCACTTGATTGTTTACCTATTTTGAGGAACAACTGCGAAGAGTGATTTCACCTAGCCATCCTTGTGACACTGTCGTGATTGGAAAATTCCAACCTGTACCTGGAATCTGTTGCTATCCCTGTTTATCACTCGTTCCTCAAAATACGAGTCTTCTTTGAGCTCTTTTCTTCTGACTCGTAAAATATGAAAGGTTTGCCGAGTTTTGGCCTTCCAGCTCGTTAAAATGACCGGAAGAGCTATCCCTCCTCTAGATTTTAATCTTTTTGGACCTGAGGGATTATTCCACAAAAAGATCGAGCGCTTGTCTGGCTCGGCTCGATAAAACTATCGAACATTCATCCCTTCTGTATTGTTTTATACTTTTTCGGACTTAAGGGATTAGATGACGAAAAAGGACCTTTGGAGTTAACTTTACGTACCTTTTCAGACTCTCTAAAAATGAAAAGGACCGAGTTGTCTTTGTCGCTAGACTCGTTAAAATGCATTAAATAGCGACAAACTTGTCTTTAGACGAGAACGAGTTTCCCTATCGCTAGGCTCGTTAAAACATAGCGATGGGCTTGCCCGAAGGGCAGGTTATAGAACAAGCATACGTTATCCTCCTCAAGCTTGACAAAAATAAAGAGGTACTGGTCAGAAATGACTGGGGAAAAATTGGGAGAACCTCAAAGCTTTAATGGTAGCAAGTCGCTCTTGAACATGACACTTTTCCTCCGTACCACATCGGGTTGGGTTGTTTCATTCACCGGTCTCATCACCATGGTCTCGCCAAACCATCCACATTTGGGGTAATGCTACCGATCTATCGCATCAGTGTCGTTATATGTTCAAGAGATGTTCTTCAGAAAGAGTCAACCGTGTCCCATCCACTACCATACATCATATTTCATCCTTTCATGACCGCCACCCTGAATCATATTTCACAGATCGTTTTCACCTTCATCACAATCATTAGCTCCGTTCCGTGTCACTGATGTGGGATTCATTAAGGCCCTCCTTTGACAGATCACTTCTTGTCGACTTCAGCTCATTATCCAAGGAGTTGATCTAGGAACAACCCCCTCAGTACTTTGAAGCTTGCATGCCTCAATGGAAAGTTTCTCACTTCCGGCGACAGGTATACATCAATGACCTTCGACCGAAAGATTTTGCATTGTGTTCGACGCCAAGTCCTTTATTCACACCACGTGGATTGTACTGCCATACCTTGAGGGTCATCATCATTATCGGTGATTCCTCTCGCGCTTGTTAACAGTTTACATCACTGACTGGTAATCAAGCGATGTCTTTCCATGTTCGACTCCAAGAAATTCTCACATGGATCGACTTGTACTTAGAGTGAAGATCAGACGAGTTTGAAGACCCCGGATCTAGTTTTATCCATCTGGGCTGCGATATATATATTCAGGAAATAAAGACATTGACATGTGCAGCAGATGATCATCCTACCCAAAGGATGATAATTTCAATAGAGAATTATCAGTCTACCATCAGACGATTGTCTGTTCTATGTACAGAAAATGTATTTATAAAGCTGAGCATGGGAATGCCCGCCTCAGCTAGATCATGAAAACAGTATGAAAAATAATGTATTGTATTGTATCTTATTACAGGTCACCTCTCAACGATTGAATGAACTTCAGATCCTCCTGATAAAGTATTTCACCCGATAAACGACCTCATACTTTAGGGGGCAACTGTTATAGACATTTTTGTGCCTTACAGCATGAAGCATGAAATGTCCATAATCTAAGGGATCCAAAGTCCCTAAACATGTTGTTCCTACCCCTAGGGGAACAAGGTCAGCAAACCACAGCAATCCAAACAAGTTCTCCACTGAAAATTACTCAAAAACAAGGCAATTCTGGATCATGTCAACTGCTCCACTAAGCATCTGCGTTGAATGTCAAGTGCTCCATTGTCTACCTGCGTTGAATGTCAACTGTAGAGAAGGCTACCTGCGCTGGGCGAGTTTGGAAATGTGGCAGAGTCATTCCTCAAGGTCTCAATGCCCAGGAAGCTTCCAAAATGACACTTGGATCAAGGAATTCGACTGGTGATGAGTAAGAGGTTCTAGATCTCCAAGTGGAAGCAAGAACCTCCAAGTGGACTCAAGAACTGAAGAAGAACTGGAGTGGGAGAGGACACTAGTCACATCTCAGGCTGACTCATCCTCTCTCCAAACTCCTATATATGGATCTCTCTCCCATGAGATCCAGAGGCTAGAATCTTGTGAATGTAAAGAATTGCTGTTGGTTTGAGTTTAGAACTATTAGGTGATTTGATTTGAAGGAGGTGAAGAGGAGATTTCTTTCTGCTGGGAAGGTGTTGCTGGATTGGGCCTCTTATGGTTGTATCACTTCCTGAACCTTACTTCTTCCATTAATAAAGCATTTGAGGTTCTTCTATATGCATGTGTCTCAATGGTGTATTGTTATGCTTGTGTATTTGATTTATTCTAATCCTTGAATCAATTATGAATGTATGCTTCTTGTAGTTTCCCTCTCTTGCCATTTTGCAGGATCTTTGTGTAGCTGGGCCAGTGAAAGAGCAAGGAACTGGGAGCAAGCAGCAAGGAGAGAAGATCGGATCAACCATTAGCGAAAGACATCGGTTAGTGGATCTCTTTCTCCCCTCTTTTACATCTCATAAAGAAGTAATCTTAGATAGCTTTGCTTTGATTGTTGTTAAGGAACTATCACCCTTAGAGTGAGATAGGGTCATTCCGTATTGGATACTTTTCCCAACAACACATATGTCTGGGTATGCTACTGCCCAGAAGATCCTCCGTGCTGGTTATTTTTGGCCCTCTATCTTCAAGTATTGCATTCTTACCGTCCGCTCTTGTCATGAATGCCAAAGCTACCAATGGAAGATGCACGCGCCCCCTGCTCCATTGCACCCTGTCGTTACCGTCGGCCCTTTTTCCAAATGGGGCATTGATTATATGACTTGTAACCCTCACTCGGCCAGGGGGCATGGGTATATCATCGTTGCCGTTGATTATTTCACAAAATGGGCCGAGGCGATGCCTACACTATCCGAAGGCGGTCACATAGCGGCGCAATTTTTATTTAATCATGTCATTTCACGGTTCGGAGTCCCTCAGGCTATCGTCACTGATCACGCCAAACATTTTTGTAATCATATGATGACTGAGTTAACAACCCAGCTAGGCTTGTGGCATGATAGCTTGACACCGTACTATCCTCAAGCCAATGGCCAAGTGGAAGCCATCAACAAAGTTTTAGTTACAATGCTTCAATGCACCATTGGCATGCACAAGTCCAACTAGCATTTGATGTTGTTCTCCGCCTTATGGGTCTACCGAACTTCGGTGAAGGATGCCACCGGGTTCACTCCGTTCCAATTGGTTTACAGTCTGGAGGCTACCCTTCCAATTGAGTGTGAGATCCCTTCTCTGAAATTAGTCGTCGAATTACTCCCCAACACTACTCCGGTAGAAGAACATCTTCTCTATCTAGAGCGGCTAGATGAGACCCATCGACTAGCCTCTCTAGCCATTGAAGCACAGAAGAAGAGAGTGAAAACTCACTTCGATCATACTGTCCATCCTCGTTCTTTCGTTGAAGGAGATTTAGTCCTGCTTTATGATCAAGCAAATGATAAGCTGGGGGCAAGCAAATTCGAGCCTATGTGGCATGGGCCTTATATTGTAAAACGAGTCTTGCAAAAAGGGGCCTATGAGCTGATTGATTATGAAGGGAACCCTCTAGATAAGCCCTGAAATGGGCTTTATCTGAAAAAATATTATGCATGAACCCCATGCATCTGATTTGTACATACGTGTGTTTCCAGTAGGTGTGTTGTGTGTGTGTTTTCATGTCTGGCTTGGTGTGTAGGCGTAATTGCTGCTTATTGTGTCTTTTTGCTTCTTGTGCAGATGTCTGATACAACTTATGTTGGTTTCGCTGATGGTGCCTACCACAGTACTCGGAATCTTTCTTTTGCAGTATGGGTGATCTACGGTCCTCACGGTGAGTTAGTAGACCTTCAAGGTGTTTGTCTGGGTTGCACCACAAACAATGTCACTGAATATAGTGCTGTTATCGAATTACTGATCGAGGCTATCAACCTCGGTATTTGTACATTGGTTGTGAATCTGGATTCTCAGCTTATTGTCCACCAGCTTAATGGGCGTTATTCCATCAGAGATTATCGGATTTTAAGGTTGTATTTACGTGTTAAATTGTTAGAAAGAAATTTTGATTTTATTACATATCAACACATTCCAAGGCGATTAGACACGTTAACTGATCCATTAGCAAACCATGTATTAGATAGACATTTACGCAACATGTAATCAAAACAGCATATAGAAGCATTCAAACACAATAATGAACCATAGGAATATGTATATATATATATATATATATATCTTGCGTGGCGCACCGAGGCGCTCAAAAAATAAGTGTATATGTCCAAATAGAGTCTGTGCTCTCCGTACATCTGAGACACATGTCTCTCAGAAAATCAGTAGGAAATAAAACCTAGGCATCTAACTGCGGTGGGTTATGCTCCTTGTAGCACACCACCGCTTGTGCGACTCACCTCAAAAGATGCTGCACCCTGGGTATCACCCCTACTGTATGTATTTGGTACTCTATGGGGACCTCCACGATCCCCTTGTAATCAGGGATCCCCTCCGTCAAGCCCTCAAGATTGTGGGCCATTGTCTCCACTGAACTGCCAGCTAGGGGAACCAAGGCCAGCTCTTTGATGTCTTGTGGATCCCTCCACGCCTCTGGAGCTAGTCCCACAAGCCTCTCTGGTCCCATGTCTGCAAACACCATAGAGTACATCATTAGGACATATGCATGAAAAAATCTAAAAAACATCATAAAAGACAAAATACAAAAAATAGTGTGATCAAGTGTTTTACCACCATCGTCCCACTACTCGCTAGTGGGCAGCTGCATGTCGGGGTCTCCACGAAAGTCCATACCAGCATATGGCCAGTCCTCGACGAAGATCGTCTGGCGATCCAGCCACTCGTGGAATAGTGTCCCCCATGACACTGGTCGTCCACCACCCCCTCGTGGCATAACATGTGCCCACCGTGTGATCCTGGTCTCTCGCGGTCTAGGCCTGTCCAAGTCCATATCCTACAACTGAAGCGTCGGCACCCGCTCCAACATGAGCGGGATCAAGATAGACCCGTAGCCAAATTGCTTCACCTCCCTGCAACGATAGTTGGTGAGATGTCTCTTCATGTTGGTCGTCACTACTTCCGCCCAGTTGTACATGGTTAGGTTGAGGCATTCAAGAACCAACCGGAGTTGGGTCTTTGTTGCCTCGTGTTGGGCTTGGGAGCCTGCTGCCCTTGTCACCATGAATAGAACTGCACGAAGAACCAAGTCTTCCACCGTCGGAATTGCCACCTTCCCGCTTTTTGATTTGCATGCCCATGGGCACACTCGTGCTATCAGCATGTCTAGTGATTCGCCCCCAATGTGTTGGCCCTCTAGAATCGGCCTCTCGCCGCGACGGGACAATCCGGTCAAGAAATATATGTTCGTAGCATCGAACTCAATGTCTCTGCCACGGATAATGAATTTTCCGTCTGTTGGGTTCCAAGCTCGAATTAGCAACTCTAACAAATCAGGTTGAGCCCAAAGATGCGGAGTGAGAAAAAATTTCAGTAGCCCAGAAGCTCGTAAAGCATTTCAACACCCAATATCATTGAATGCTTCCTCATTGTTGACATCGTGAGTTCGTTCCTGCCAAACAAATGTCATGTTGCCTTGCATGATAAGGAAAATGAATTAGAGCTCCTTTTATAAACTTAAACTCATAATTTACACAAAAATTCAATTTCATGTTGCTGTCGTGGCTGTTTTCAAAACAACGGTGATGGCGCTGAGCCAATAGTTCATTTTTCCCGTGATCGTCACGAGAGTACACCAGTTTCTCGCGACGATCACAGAGGTGGTGCGTGTAATCACGCTCGGTCATCGCGGACTCGAGTGGCTTTTCCGTGATGACCGAGAGGTGGACTCGGATTTGAAAATCCGCCTAAACCCACCTACCTAACACTAAATTTCATGAAAAAACTACTAAAATGCAGCACAAGGAGGAATGTACTTACTTGGCAAAGGTTTCAGGACAAACTGTGGACGGATGAGGTCGGAATTAGCTTGAGAGATTTGCTCAGGTTGGTGCTTTGGATCGTCCAAGGTAAAATGTACAGTGCAAATGGTAAAAACAAATGAATTACCCCACCCTTTTTATAGTAATTTTTTTGAAAAATTCAAAAATTATACTTTAGGATGTGGGTTTTCTCATTTTTATTGCATCGTTAATTAGGGTTTTTGGGTTTTTAACTGTATTTTCGCATATATTAATCATTTATATCGAATGGGTTTTACGTTTGACGTGTTTTGTGTAGAGCTACAGGTGGTGAGGTTATGTCGTACTTTGTATGCAGTTGATCTGTAAAGTCTTCTTTAACACTCTTTTTCGACTTAAAAATGAAAAGATAGCCGAGTTATTCCTTTTGTCTCGTTAAACGAAATAAGAGGAGGTCTGCTTTAAGCTCTTTTCCGACCATATAAAAGTGAAAAGATTGCCGGGCTTTTGTCATTTCGGGTTCGTTATTGGTTACGAAATGACATGGTTTTGATTGCTTTTCTACTCTTTCGGATCAAGGTCACTAATCACGAAAAGTACTCCTTGATCGTAATGGTCAAGCGGTTCTCTCAAGTATTGTTTAATACTTTTCAGGCTCGACAGACACAAATCTACGAAAAAGGACCCCCTTGGAGTTTTCTTTTTCATGTATTTTTCAAACTCTTTAAATATGGAAAAGACTTCGAGTTTTACCTATGTCAGACTCGTTAAAACTTGACGTCATTGGACTTGTCACCATGACGAGACTCGAGATTCTCCTCCCTATGGCTCGTTAAACTATTACTAGGTTGGATTCAATCGAAGGTCGAACTTATATTACAAGCACATGCTATCCCCTTCAAGCTTGTTTTCAAAAATAATTGGGGTATTCACCAGCAATGGTGGGGGAAAATTGGAAGTTGTCATTGGTTACCTGCGGCAGCTAGTCACTCTTGAACATCGACACTTTTGCTTCTTGTCGGGTTGGGATATCTATACATCATCACTTGGCCTTCCGAGGTTTGGGTTGCCATTTAGCCTCATTCCATCTGATCCATGCTATCTCCATTAAGCCTCTGATCCCTTGGTACCTGAATGCTGCCACCCTCCGGAGTCGTGTCGCCGACATGTTCAAGAGTATAATCCTTCTGTAGTTCACATCCTTACCTCCTCCTCTGATACTCTATTCCACCATCTACCACTTGTTCCCTATCTCGTGTCATTGATGGGGGAAACATTATGGCCCTCCTGCGACGGATCGTCTCTTGTCGACATCAGCTCATTATCTAGGAGACTGATCTAGAGATCCCCTTTGGTACCTTAGAGCTTGCATGCCTCAATGGCAAGTTCTTCACGCCTGACGGTCGACTTTCATCATTGATCGTCGATTGGGTGATTCCATGAGTGTTTGACTTCAACTCATTCTTCACACTTCGTGGATTGTACTGGACAGGACCTGGAGAACCATTGGCATTATTGGTGGTTTCTCTCGCGCTTGTTAACGGTTTTTCTCATTGATTGGTAATCAAGCGACTTTCTATCATGCTCGACTTTAGCACATCTGTTCGTATGCTAGAATTTGTACTATCATCGATTGGGTTTCAAGACCCTAAACTCAGATCACACATGTTCGGGCTGCGTGGATTGGTTTGTGATTACATGACTCGTTGATGGATGGTTGTGACCATACCTGAGTCTTCATGGATGGTTACGACCATACCTTTATCATTATCATGGTATTACTAGCTAGATGGCTGTGTCCATACCACAAACCCAGTTCGTATGTCTTTTGGATGGCTGCGCCCATGCCTAGACTACATGTATTTCACTATTAGAGATATCAGTTGTACTTGCCCCTGCAGGTTCTTCCAGATGGTGTTCCAGCTCAGACAGTTTCATAAAGCATTTCACCCCTCCCACTCTCTCGGGCTTCATAATTTAGGGGGCATCTGTTACACAATAATTTGTCACTGCCTTCACCCCAGTCCTTCTAATGTGTCATGTGTCTAGTAGACCATGCTCATATTGAACAAATGCTCTCTTATGTTGCCAATTAACCCACTTTTCCTAAGTTTTCTGCCTTGTCGTGAGAATTCGCTAAATATACGTGACAGACAGCGGTCATAAACAGTACAGTCGCGCCTCCGTCGCAGGAGTACATCTGATTCCCACGACGGTCGGATTTCATGCTCCGACACGAGGCTACTTGCTATCTTTAGCGACGGTCTGATTGAATACATTGCCTACTAGCGATGTCAACGCTAGATCTTAGTTATGAACTCGCGATGATCCAGATTGGGCGAATTCGTTCCAACAGTCGGCCTTTTGGATGTCTCTGGACCTGGTTGTTGGGTCAGTTTGGGTTGCCCTTCTCCCTCTGGCATGGTAGTTCCGTCTTTTGTGTTGCTTGCCTTGAGGATAAGCTCCCTCTCCCTCATTTCATGGAGATTCCTTCTCCTATAAAATCATTCACCATTGCTATCATCGGCTAGTTCTTTTGGTTGTACAGTGCTGCTGCTGCTTTTGAGTTTGATAGATAGTTGGTGTGAGTGTGACAAGTGTGGTGAAGGTATGGCTAACGAAAAACATAGCTGTGCGAACCAGCAAACAAGAAAGATATAACAATGAAGAAAGACACACTCCAAGTTTAAATGCGTCCACAGAACATAAGTGAGTGCAAGTGCACTGCATGAAGTCTATTGACTTAGCATGATGTTGTGCGATACTGCGTGCAGCTGTTAAGCATACGCATACTCTTGACTCTTACATGCAAGAAAATGAAAGAAACAAAGACAACTTGCGTCGTGCATGTGTGTTTACTCTGTAAGATTCCTCCAATGCATGAGTGATGGGATTGTGTAGTTCGAGTGGAGGAAGCATGATATGTACATGTGAGATTGATCTTTAATGCATACAGATGAGTGATGAGGAGACTTGGGCATTTTAACAATTTCCTGATTAGAAGTGAAACGAACCTCAGGACAGCTCGGGCTTGACATAACCATCAGCTTGGGCTGAAGTGCCTCAATAGCTTGAGGGGTTTCGACTTCGTCAACACATAGATCATCATAAACAGGTGGATTTGAAAAATCAATAGTGATAAAATCATCATCATCATCATCAAATATAGGGGTAAATAGATCACGACAGGTATGATTAGAGAAATCAATGATTTCATCGACATCCTTTGATCTGATGAATCAAACAGAGGGGTATATGAGAAGTGGAAAAATTCATCCTCTATGTTTCTGGAAAATGTAGATGAAAAATCTAGTGGATTTTCAAAGAATGAATTTTTCTCTCCGTTGTTAGATGATGGACTGAAATCCGATGCGTTCTGGGAATGATCAACAATGGGTGCATCCATAGACAGAGATACACATGCGAAATTAGGGATGGCAGAATCACCAAAGATGTCAAGGAAAAATGGAGGAGGCATGGACAGAAGGGAATCATCCTTTGCTGCGGGTTAATGCTTAGGCTCCCAGTCATACTCTCCATGAATGACAACACAGGTTGGTTGTGCAATACCAACTCCATCGATAGCTTGATCCTCATTCACAACAAGTGTAGAGTCTGGAATGGAAGAACACAAGACAGTGTAATCCGAAGGATCCATAGAACATGAAGACGAAGGTTGAGGTAAGACATGCATGTGACAACCCATGGGCTTGGAAACCAAATCTGCGCGAAAATTGAGAGAAGTGATGCTGGGAGGATGTGACAGTTGAAAGGATGTTTGTGCATGTTCTCCCACATCACTCTACAATGGTGGAGCTGTTTGATGAGGGGATGACAGACAGTCACTTGTGACAACGATCGTGTCCCTCTGTGATTGCACAACTCCATCACCGAAGTATGCTGAGCGGGGCTTGAGCTTGAACTTCTTTTTAGGATTGAAATATTTGGTAAGGAAATATTCAAATCTGTCCATGAGATACTAGAATATCATCTAACTTTTCAGAGCTTGAAACTGCAACACACGGAAGCGATCCCAAAAATACATAGGCGATTCTTGTGGGGTCTTCCATTATTCTAATAGTTTTGGTCAAGAGGTTATGGATCAAAATGATGGAAAGTAAATTCAATGAGATCATAAAACTACTCAAGTGAGTGCACGTTGCTGGGTGGTAGACTGTAGCACCACTGTTTTGGGGATTTGTGAAGTGTGTATGCAAGTAGCAGGCTGGCCTCTTCATCAGAGCATTCATCTGCATTATCAAGAATTGCAAATAAGTATTGTAAGTATGCAGGCCAGGCCACTTCGCCTTCACCATCATACGTGAATTTGGACAAGAGATCAAAAAACTCCCTCATGATGTCGAGAGGTTCGGCATGCGAAAAACATCACGGAGGGATGAATGTGACAGTATCCATGATAGATGTGCGAAGATTCAAAACAGGATGAGAGGACACAACTTGTCATCTGGTGTCCACCTAAATGGTAGTAAGTGCTTCCACGTCATCCTCTAAATTGGAAAATCCAAATCCATGTCCTTGTTTATTGACATAGATACCTTGTCTTCAAGTTTGTAGAGATTCCTATAATGAACTTCATCAATGCATAAGAGAACTTCTTGCTATGCTTTTTGATCTTTCCACGAGTAATTTCCCCATGATGGTTTTGACTTGAGAGTATAGGCCAATGGCTTGCATGTAATGAATCTCTCTTATACAAGTGTTTCTAGTGTTGAGGATTTGATTTCTTAGTTGTTCCCAAATTTCATTGTATCATGAGATAGACCTTCTCTCCATCCTACACTCTCCCTCTTCCTCGTATATCTCCTCGTGAATTTCCAAGCGGACATTGGCAACATAGATCGAATGAGAGTGCTTTTTAATAGGTTGCATATTGCACTCTCGAGCAAGGGAGGAATGAACCCCACTCAGTCAACCTTGCATCTCAAAGGATGGTGAACTCAAGGAATACTAAGATAGGATAAGGGATAAAGAAATAGGGAACAAGGGTTAAAAGTGAATAAGGGATGCAAAACCAACCTACCATGACTAATGGGACTAGGATACTCAAAGAAAACAATGAACCACCAAGGAGTTTCCTAAAGGGTCTTTATGTTGACCACCTCGATGAAAACATAAGTAATGGAAACATCAACTAACCTCAAGGAAAGATAGAGGAAGCGAGATTGAAAGGCTTGCATTTTAAATGAAGTGTAAGGGGCCTAATTAAGCAGAACAATGCACCTAGAGGTGACCCAAATATAATAACTGTAAAAACAAACAAAACAATGAGACAAGGACCAGAGCTAGAGCTCCAAAGAAAACAAAATCAACAAAAATAAAGCTAGGGAGAAGAAGACATCGAAACCAATCCCCTAGAGAAATCTTTGTCACCGTGACCTGAGATATGTTGATTAAAGATGAATAACTCTTTGATGAAATGAAGTAGAGAATCCTATCCAAAAATCCACGCTGCTTATCTTAGTCCTAGACTTCCTCCCAAGCCATTTTCTTAGCCTAAATTTGCAACACATCAAATAAATCACCTCAAACATTCCCTCAACGAAAACAAAAAGTTGGTTTGGCCTTAAGAGCTAGATACAAGGGGAGTAGTCATTCTAAATTGCAGAATATTTCCTTTCTCCCATTTCCCGACAATTATTACTTGCCATGCCTCTCTCCACCTTCATTACCGTGATTGCAAATCCATCACTATTTGTACTAGCTTTAGAGGAATGGAGCACTGACGCGACCACCAAACCATCCAAACACTAACCACATTGGATCCAATCATTAATATGTTTGGATGAATTAACATCTAGATTGTTTTCCAAGTGTGTGGGTGGTTATGGCCATGATCTCCACTCACTATCACATCTTTAAACATTATCATGGCTATATGTCACCCCTATAGGAAAATCTTTTATAAAATTATTTAATATTGATGAATTCATTATTTAAATTAATATCTTTTCATTTGATTTATCTAAAATGTAGTAATAAGTAAAATATATATATAATCCTTTAATGATTAAATTTTATATGTATTTGTTGCCCATGGGGCTTTGGATTGATGGTGAATGAGTGATAGGTCACTGGTTCAAATCCCCCTACTAAAAAAATAAAAAATTATATGTATTTGTATTATTTTATTATATGATATTTGTATTTTAAGAAAAGACTGTATGTTTTGTTAATGTCATTTTCATATTGATATTGATGTGAAAATTTTCAATTTTAATGTATATATGTTATTACATTTCAATTTTGTTTTATTTTAATTATATATATTTTATTATGTTAAATTATATTTATTTGTATGATTCTATTATATAATATTTGTATTTTAAGAAAAGAATGTATATTATGTTAATGTCACTTTCATATTAATATTGATATGAAATTTTCAATTTTAATGTATATATGTTATTACATTTCAATTTTGTTTTATTTTAACTATATATATTTTATTATGTTATTGACGCTTATTTTGAATTTGAATAAGATAGATGATCTTTATTATAAAATAAAATATATCTATTTTTATTATATTTGTTTATAATTTTTTATTTTTTATTTTGAAAAAAAATTGTAAAATTAATTTTATAATTAATTTAAAAAATAATTATTTAAAATAATAAATTATGTAAAAACTTGAAATTAAATTATTAATAAAATTAAATTTAAATATTAAGAATAGCATAATAATAATAATTTTTTTTTTTTTTTTTTTTAAATTAGCTAGTTACACAGTGAATAACTGTCCATTTCAAAAAAATTCAAAACTACAAACATCACCCTCGCTCCTAAATTCAAAAATACTCCTTTGCCTAACGGTTCTTACGCCAGCCTCATCCTCCCTTCTTTGCCTAACGTACTACGCCAGCCTGTCAACGACGCCTAACGTACTACGCCAGCCTGTCAACGACGGATTTAAAAGTTCTAGGAAAACTGCATATAATATCTGCCATTAAATTCAAATGTATGTTAGAAAAGCGGCCTTTGTTAAACTAGGAGGGAGCGGCATTGGGCAGTGGCGATATTTTTGATCCATTGAACTTGTTTTTGTTTCGTGTGTTGTGTTGTGTTAGGCATGGCCATGTCTGTTGTTTTGTTCTGAATGGTTGGTTTAGTGTTGCTGTGTTTTGATTTTTTTCACTGCTTTAGTATTTTATTATTTTCTGTGTTATTTTTCATTTGATTCTGAATTTTGTTGGCTAGTATGAAGGTTCTCTTGGTTTTTAGATTCAGGGTTATTTTATATTTTCTTGGGTTTTGATGCGTGAAGGGAGGATATGAAGCTATGATACGAAAGTATGATGAAATTAGCAGATTGAAAGATGAGGTATTCACTCTTTTATTAGTAATCTATGTTTCATTACTCATGCATGTATTCTGTAATAATTGTGTACGATATTTTATTCCAGCGGAAGAATTTCAGGCCTGATATATGTTTGAATTGTAATAACGTATGTATCCTGTAATAATTGTGTACGATATTTTATTCCAGCGGCAGAATTTCAGGCCTGATATATGTTTGAATTGTAATAATGTATGTATCCTGTAATAATTGTGTAAGGTATTTTATTCCACGGGCAGAGTTCCAGGCCTGGAGGAAAATCAGAGGCAGAGTTTTCGGGCCAGAGGAGAAAACACGAGGCGGGGTTTTTGGGGCAGGGGAAATTTTCCTGTTAGTGACCCAGCCCTGATCTTAACCGCCGAAACAGAATTCCGCTGTTGCAGGTAAGCTTTTCATTTCTACAACTAGTTTTTAAACAAGGTATACTAGATTGTAGTTAGTATAAACCTCAAGTTTACATTTATAGAGTGCTGATAAACATTAAAATCCGTGGGTATACCAATTTTAAAATGAACCTTTGTTTATTTTTTACTTTCTTAGTTTTTGTTAAGTATTTAGGAAATTATTATATTCCCCAACCCTGGTTATTCTGCTTTCTCTGTTGCTACCCAATTGCATTTGAACATAATTTCTCTATTGCTACCCATTTGCATTTGAACAGAATACATCAGGCGTTAGCAGGGGTGGCCCGGGTAGGGTATCGGGAGGAAAATATACTCCCAGCTGCAGGGGGAGTCCCTTATCATGCTCTACAGACAATTCCGTTGAACCCTTCATTGTTAAGTAGTGATTTGGCTCTACCTGATTGAGTATGTGAAGTGCTCCCCTTATTTAGGGTTTATTAACCCTTAGTTGTTCAGGTGGCTTTACCTGATTGATTATGTGGAGTGCTCCCCTTATTTAGGGTTTGTTTCTTATGCTCTGTACATAAGGAGTTTTTGGAACTGCATTTCTCTGTATGTATTTGTTTGCATGAACTACTCCTCCTACTGTTGGGCAAACCAGTGAAGCAATAGAATATACAACTGCCATTGATGTTGCTTCTCTACTAGCTACCCTTGCTTCTCTCGTTCCTGGGGCCTTAGCTTACTTTGTGGCTGGTCCTCTATGTTGCGGAGCCCCTTGTCTTGCTTTAGCTAAAATATTGATCACTTAAGTGAATTTTAGCATAAATTTAAATCTATTAGTAGTGTTTTCATATTGATCACTTAAGTACATATGGGCATGACCTTTTCACTAAGAAGACCGGTTTTCCTGGTGAAGACCTTGGCAACGATTTGGGGTTGAGATTATAGTGGGGCAATACCGATTCCCTTGATACCCTGCATTTCACTTCAATAGTGGACAACTCTGTTCGCAGCTCGTTATTGGATAAGAATACCCACTTGTGTTGCACTGAAGGCCCTCGATATGACATTAGGCATTAAAGCATAATTTAGAGGCCAATTGAAAGAGTTGGGTGCAATATGAGAGCCCGTGGCGACATAGGAAATATTTTAAACCCAGATTCGTGGCCGACCTTAACGGGTTTTGCGTCATCAGAAGGTCACGCAAGTGTATTGGGTCAGGGTTTATCACCGAGATCCATAGTGTGTCGCATGGAGAAATTCTTTTGCTGAAGCAATGCATAGCATCCACAAACTTTTGTACGTCTCAGTTTCCCTCATAGTTTTTTATCTATATAACCATAAACAAATGATTGGTTGTGAGAATCTCTGTGATGAGAGCTGTTGTTGTACAACCGTCATTACCTTTGGCCGGTGAGAGGTTGCACTTCAACACTATTCCTAGACTTTAGATGAGACATAGATACGAATCATAAGAAGTTGCATCACCAATATCGAATCTCAAGAAGTTGCATCAATATCGAACTTCCTTGTTCTTACTTACTGCCAGGTCTAAGGGCATCCAAGAAATAAAGAACTGGTTATGGGACATGATATTCTTCTCAATCTCTATCCCAGTCACAAACATCTGAATCCTAATCTTCATCACCAGTTTTTGGGATTGCGTCTCTCTGTATGTTTTTGTTTGGATTAATTGCATCAACTACTTGTCCCGCAAAGATCAAGAAACTCATAATCTTCACCACTAGATTTTGGAACTGCGTCTTTCTGTATGTATTTGTTTGGATTAATTGCATGAATTACTTGTCCTGCTGCAGGGAAAACCAACAGAATATACAACAAGCTCTGGTTCCAGTTTCTTATTCTTTCTGTTTTTTTTGACTTGTTGTCACGTGAATTGCATGAAATACTTGTCCTACTGCAGGGTAAACCACTGAAGCAACAGAATATACAACAAGCTCTGGTTCTAGTTTCTTGTTGTTTCTGTTGTTTCAACTTGTTGTCTTGTTAATTGCATGAACTTCTTGTCCCGCTGCCCACTGAGGCAACAGATCTGGTTCCAATTTTTTTTTTCTTCAGCTTGTTGTGTTCAGCTCGTTGCCTTCAACACGATTCCTGCACTTTAGATGAAGTGAAGAGATTTTCGAATGAAATCCTGATATAGTATTTTATAGTCTTTAGGGCTCTTCTTATTAGAGATTTGCTAGTGAAATCATAATATATTATTTTTTTTAAAAGAGTAATTTATTTCATAATGTAGTAGTTTTTTTTAAAGAGTAATTCGCTAAATAAAACCCATATAAAATCAATAGGTCTTATCTTAATAAAAAACTGCATATAAAATCAATAGGTCTTACCTTCTACAGTTGATTCAGCTGGATTTTGATTTACTCTCTGGAGTGTACAAAAGTTGACCATCAGCTTTCTGTTTCAGATTGGTTGTAAAACTGTTTTGAAGGTCAAGAATGTAAAACTGTTTTGAAAGCTCATCTCTCTGGACATTTCGGTTTGATGCACCGGACGCTGAATTTCTCTTTGGTAAAAAGAATTCAATAGGTTTTACCTAATGTAGCTAGATGGGTATTGTTGAGCAATTTACCAACGGTGTTACTGTAAGTTTAGATTATCTATATTTAAGTAAAATAAAATATTTAGATTATCTATATTTAAGTAAAATAAAATAAAGATATGAATAGGCATTAGCATTTTTGGTTTAAATTGCTAAAATTTAAATTAATGTGTTTAATGGTAGAAATCTATATATGCTTTTATTTGTTTTTTATTTTTTTATTTTTAATTCAGGGGATTTTGCAAATTTCAACCATGTAAAAATTTAGATAATAAATTTATTAAAATTCCTTATTATTAATATGTTTTCCTTCTTTTTGGGTTTTATGCAAGAGAATAAAAGATGATCTGGACTGACTCCTAATAAAAGGAGATGGAATGTGATATTAAATTAGTGGTAGAAAGATGGATAGGTGATTTTTCAAATTTATCAATATATAAATTTAGATAATATGTTTATTAAAATTCCTTATTGTTAATATGATTTTCCTTTTTTGTGTTCTATGCAGGAAAATAAATGATGACGCGAGATCATAATACAAGGAGATGGAATGTGATATTAAATTAGTAGTAGATAGATGGATATGTAATCACATGATATATAATTTTACTTATTTACTTGTAAATTATGTTGAGGAAAAACTCAAAAATCTACCTTAATAAAATTAGTATTTATTTTTGAGGGAGGGGGTTTTCCCTTCCCTAGAGCCCTCATCAAAACCATGGCCATGGCTATTGGTGAGGCATGTCTTTATTGGTGAGGAATGTTTTGTGTGTGTTTTTAGATTTTTATTTATTTATTTTATTTTATTTTTATTTCTATAATGGATGTAGTAATAATGGAAAACAATAATAATATCTTGTTTAAATATGTTGATAAAATTACGTTGAAATTTCAATTATATTACTTTAAAATTTAATTCTGAATTTATTATATATTTTTATCTTGTCTTGAAAATCAATTTTATAATTACTTGTATTTTAACAATATGATTTTAAATTTATAATATTTGTGCTAATTAATTGATATTTAAGGTAATGTTATAATTCTTTTAAATAATATGATTATTTTATAAACTCTTTCAATCAATACAATTTCCAATTTTCAAAAATTTAAATGGCTCATAATACCCCAATACATCTAAAAAATACATGACAATAATCATGAATTCTTTACAACCTTTATCAAACACTCTACATTTTCAAAACTTATCACAAATATTCCTTTTTAAATCAAATAAATATATTTAATTGAAAATAATATTTTAAAATTTACTCTTAAATAAATTAATTAAATATACATTTAAAAAGTTAACTTATTTTTGTGTTGCATATGTGTTTACTTCTTTGTTGTATTGTGTGTTTATTTGTTTGTTGTATTATGTGTTTTCTTGAAAATCAATTTTATAATTATTTGTATTTTAATGTTAAGGTTTTAAATTTATAATGGATGTTTTAATTAAATGTATATTTTAAAATAATGTTATGGTTCTTTTAAATAATATAATCATTTTGTAAATTTTTTTAATCAATACAATTTACAATTTTAACTCATAATGTCACAATATATTTCAAAAATACATGACACTACAACAATAATGATAAATTATTTACAACCCTCATCAAACACTCTACAGTTTAAAAACTCATTACAAATATTCCTTTTTAAATAAAATAAATTTGTTTAATTGAAAATAATATTTTAAAAATTACTCTTAAATAAATTATTTAAATATAAATTTAAAAAGTTAATTTATTAGATGTTTTAGGATGATAGAAGTTTAAATGTTTGTTTTTGGGTTGCATATGTGTTTACTTCTTTGTTGTATTATGTATTTATTTGTTGGTTGTTATGTGTGTTTGTTTGTTTGTTTGTTGTGTTATGTGATTGTTTGTTTGTTTTTGTTATGTGTATAATTTTACACACAATATCATATGTTGGAATTATATTTCAAATGAGTTGAGTGTTGTATTTTAATTATGTTGATGTTCAATTTAATAAAATATATACATCTTTTTTGCAAGTACCACTAATTGATATGTAAAAATTACATTTCAAATGAGTGAAATGTTGTGTTTTAAATATGTATATTTCTTGTATAATGTGTTTGTTAAGTGTATTTTATTTTTGTGTGCTTGTGCAATAATTTTATACACAATCTTATATGAGAATGTTACCTTTCAAATGAGTTTATTTTTGTATTTTAATTTATATTTTGATTCAATTTTACAAATTTTAATTGGTATACATTGGGAAAATATAAATAGGCATAGCAATATGATGATACATTTGAAAAATATAATCATTACGGCATCATGACTATGAATGATAAACATATGGAACATTTACACTTAATTTACATAAAATGATATGCAAAAAGTTACATTTTGTATTTTGACTTATATTGATGCTTAATTTAATAAAATTATTTTATGTAAGAATTATTAATCAATACACAATATAAATGACTATAAAATTAAATATTGTATTTTAATTTTAATTTTGATATAATTTAATGAATTTGATTTTTTTACGAGCACTATTAATAAATATATGTTTAAACTGATTCGAATGTTCTATTTAATTGATATTAATGTTCAATTCAATAATATAGATTTTTTTCCTAAATATTATCAATGAATATACATTCCAATTATGGTATAATTCTAAATATTTGCATTTTTTTGTATTATAGGTTTGTTAATTGCATTTTTATGTTTGTGTTTGCATTGGTAGTTGCACAGTAATTTTGTGCTTACATAATATCATATGCAAGAAATTGATTGTTGTATTTTAATTTGTATTAATATTTAATTCAATATGTTTTTTCAAAAACTATGAAGTAATACACATTTGAAAATACACAACTACAAAGTGAAGTTTAATTTTAATTTTGCTTTAATTCAATAAATTCTAATTCTTTATTAAATAATATACATTTAAAATGATGAATGATATATTGAATTGGTATTGATGTTGAATTCAACAATATAGATTTTTACCCAAGTATTATCAATCAATATATATTAATATAGCATGATATAATTCTGAATACTTGTATTTTATTTTGTATTATATGTCTATTATTATCTCATAACTGAGGCTTCTTTGATTCATGATTAAAGAAACTTTTCCTGATAAATCACATCAATGTCTTAAGATGGACATGTTTCAAAGCCCTACTAAGGTTCATAATCAAGAAAAAGATGAATAATAAGATCAACATATTACCTAATTATAGTATGAGATACGACTTTAAATTCCAAACACATAACAAATTAGATAATACTATAAAATATTTTAATAATATAAAAATAAACATCTAAAAAAGGTTTCTATTATTATTAATTATTATCATCAAATAATAGATAAACTAATTAATTAGAAATTGTAATGTCCAATTGAAAACTACACATGACTGTGAAGTCAAGTATTAAATGTTGAAATTTAATTTATATTTTTCTTTAATTCAATAAAATTGATTCAAAATGATTAATGGTGTATTCAATTGATATTGGTATTGAATTTAATAATATAAGCTTTTTTTCCCACACATTATCTATCATTATACATTTTAATATGTTTTATATAAATCAAAATATCGCATATTTTTATTTTGTATAAAATGTTTTTTATTAGTATATATGTTTGTGTTTATATGTAATTAATAATTTTATGCATACATAATATTATATGTGATAAGTTGAAAGATGTATTTTAATTTATATTGATTTTTAATTTAATAAAATTATTATTATTATTATTATTTAAATAATCAAGTGATATACATTTCACATAACCTTGAAGTTAAATATCATGATTATATGAGAGTGGGATGGGAGGGCTAGCATTAGTGCAACCATTGTGGTGGAGTAAAGTCTATTTTGTCCCAATTCTAACATTGAGAGAGGAGGGAGGTAGGAATGCCTTGATCCCTATCTAGATCTATCAACGAAGCACTTAGTTTGGGGTTGTGGTTAGGCATATGGTTATCCATTTTATTTCCCTCTCGAAGAACATGAGGGAGGAGGGTGGAAGGAATTTGAATTAGGAGCTTTGCTATGTTTGTTACTCAATCTCGCAATCTCGAGCTCTTGATTGCTTGGGATGGGTTAGAACCACATTGGACTCTTTGAAATATATTTATTATTGTTTTCAAATTTCCCTCCATGATGAACTTGGAGTAACACTTTCTTATGGTGATGAAGAGGACTTGTTCAAGTGCCTAAATTTCTAAAACATTGTTGGTAGTGTGACTGATTTCTTGAGCATATATGTGAGGGATTTGAATGTGTGCATTGTCAAAGAAATCTCCATAGCTAGTTAGACCTAGATTCCCTTTGCAGGCATCATCAAAATTTTGTTTGATGAAGTCAATGAGAGGGGGAGACGAGTAGGTAGGGCTAGAGGGAGAGGAGGGAGGAGGTGAAGGGACATAAGAGAAGAGATGACGAGAGAATCCAAAGGAGGAGAGGATGAATTTTTTGACAAGATTACAAACCCAATCCTTATCAACCCAAGAAAGCAAGAGAAATGATTCCCTTAGGTTGTTGAGAATAATTTGCCAAAGATTGTGCAAAGGGTGTTTTGTTTTTAAAAACTATTTGTCTTTCCAAGTGTTCTAGAGGAGGAAACAAGGGAGCTTGTTCCAAGCTTAATTGGTGATGTGGTTATGTTGTAGCGGCTGCAATCACCCTCCAAAATTTTGGCTTGCACCAATTTCGTAGCCTCCCTTGAAGAGTTTCACTTGATGACTGCACACACTCGGGTTCACTCCGTGAGCTCGTGTGAGCGTTTACATCTGCCTTGCTTGTTAATTGCATTCAAGTCTCTGCATGTTGATGTCTAAGTCATGCTTGCGACCATGTTTTGGCTATGTTCAAAGTCTTTGCTTCGTATGTGGTTGTTGTGTTTGTTATGAAAGCATCTGTTGCACTCACACACAGAGTCGCGCAAGCATTGTCTCGATCAATGAACGATCAATCATGAGTGTCGCACTTGTCACTTACATCGTCGGTTAGTCTTGTTGAACATGTGTGTATGGATGGTTTGGTCATTTCATCATCAAGTCATGCGAGTGTGTGTTCGTATGATCATCTATGCATCTTTCGATTGTTCACACACTTAGCCATTTTTGTTGAAGGTTATGACAACTTGACTCCCCTCTAACAACCGGACCATCACCCTACCATGAACTATCAACCAGAACAGCGCAGAAGCACCAAGCTAGTCTTTTCAAGTTGCATTTCCTGCAAGCAATTCAATCATCTATCATGTTGGTCACCGGATAGTTGGACCTGACAATCACCCCAAGGTTGACTCCACTAAAAAACTACGCAGATGCCACTGACCTCTCATGCTCAACTGACTAAATAAATTGCGTAAATAGGTTGGACAGACACCAAGTGCCCGTCCCTGTCTCCCTCAGAAAATTGCTTAGTTTTCCTAACCAATCATCTCGATAGTCCACCAACTGTTCATCTCAAAAATTACGCAGTGTTTATGTGCAGGTCTTCCGCTGCCCATCAACTCAACTCAGCTCAGAAATTGCACATTGATGATCAGCAGACCGACCTCTCGGCCTTAGTGCAGTTTTCCTTGCTAGTAGACCGACCTTTTGGCCTTAGTGCAGTTTTCCTTGCCAGCAACCCCTAGCAGCAGATTGCCAATTCCCTCCAGGAATTGCACAGTTACTGCTGCCAGTGACTCCAGTAACCAACTGGTAGTTCCCTCTGGGAATTGCATAGTTTTGGCTGCCACTAACCCCAGCAGCCAACTAGCAGTTCCCTCTGGGAATTGCGCAATTTTGTTTGCAAGTCTCCTGGGTAGTTCCCTAGAAAAACTACGCAATCCCTGCTTGCTGACCGTTCATGCAACTTGGCCCGTTCCTTTGGAAAATTATGCAAATCTGGTTGTGCATCCCCGCTGCCTATTCATTCTGAAAAATGCGGAGAGCATGCTTGCCTTGCCTTTCAACAGCCTAGAGTGTCCTCCCAAAATTTGCACAATTTTGCCTCCAAGCCGAGCCAGACCTCACAGACAGTCATTGTTGACTTAGATTGCCCGTCTCCATCACTCAGTGACTCTTGTGCAGTTTTCATCAACAGTGCTCGGAGCCATTATCCCGCATTGCAGCCTTGCTGCCTCTCTTGGTCACCGGCATCCGAAATGATAATGTGTCATGGTAGACTAGGAGGTTTTGGATTTGATATCGTCTCATTATGAGTGACTGCAGGTATAGGTACACCAACAAACATGACAAGACGACGAATGGGATGAGCAAATGGAGCACATGCAGAAGGACAGATTCACCAACGAACGAACAAACGAAGTATGCGAAGTAGACGGACGCGACGAACATGCACTTTTGCAAATAGATGAGCCTGTCAAGCCTTTCAGCATGCAAGCAAAGAACAACATGCTAAATCTTCATCAAGTGAACCAAGGACCATCGAATATTCTGCACACTTCTCCATGCAGACGTGAAGCTATGATAGACCATGAAGACATCTATCACCCAACAACATTATATTTCGACATACACTCCAACGACATGAATGTACCAGCATTGTCATGTCAAGTCATGTTGAGTCACGTCATGAATCATGTCGCCCACATCTCCACTATGGGCTTGTTGTCAATTAATGTGAAGTAACGTGGAAGTCCAAGAGACCTATTTGTTGAACAAAGAGTCATGTAAGTCGAAAAGTCATGGAAGCCAAATGGTCATGAGGGTAGTCGAACCACTACAAGGGTCAGTTTCACCCTTGGCTATAAATACCCCCTCAATTTTACATGCAAAGGACTTTTCACCTCAGCTCCTCCCACATAGCCAAGAGAGTCTGTAATCTTTTCTTTGAGGAGTAAGTAGTGGCTCCAACGCCCTGCACTCGGGGTTAGTGATGTATGGTGTAACGATGTGCCTTGGAACTTTCAGTTAATTCAAAAGCTTGCTAACAGGCCAACACATTTTCACACATGTATTGTATATGTTGTAAGACTGATCTTTAACACTTGTAATGCATGTTGCTTTAACCTGTGTTCCACATTTGAACTGCTTCATTTGTTGTAATGCATAATCTATTAATGGAAATGTGTTGTATATGATGTTAATGTTGTCTCGCCCATGTAGATTGATCTCTCGGACATCAGACAAACCTTTCACATGAAGCTTGCTATAACAATCGTTGCGCTCGTTCGGATTGATCTGTGAGTGATGTATGTGTTATCTTACCTCGTATTTTGTGATTGTCACATCCATGTGGATTGCTCCGCCAGAAGTTGTGCATGTCCTGTTGTGTTGTGTGTGTTCCTAGCAGTGTTGGGACTGCTCCCAATCAACTTGGAACTCACTTTCACCCTCTCCCTCGACAATGAAAGAACCATTGACATAAGTGACACTTATACTCACCAGGCACACAAACCTCACTTCTCGAAGACAAAGCGAACCACTCTCCTATGCTTACAAGCAACAGTTGAGGCAAATCCTTAAGACAATGGCAACTAGGTCATCATATCGGATGGGACTCCCACACCAAATGGTGTGAGGTCTAGTTGGGACTTCATACTAGGGTGATCCCCTGAATGTTGGCGGGTCTAGCATCGTCAACATAGAAGGAGGGCAACCAGTTGTACATGGATGAAATTCCCCTCACACTCACTCATCAATCATCTGGTCAAGGTAGTAACTCGCACTCCCTCTCATGTGACTCTGTAGTTGGTTACTCCTCACCTCCCAGAATCGAACGCAAGATTTCATATCAACACCTTCGCTCCGTCCAACTCATCACTCACTAGTTTGCAAAAGCAATCGGACCGATCCGAGGCGTACAACATATTCCACACACATCTAGGAAGCCAAAATCCACTCCCATAGGAGTTGTTGTATCATCGGTGGAAGAAGCAGTGCTTTCCACGCTTGAAGGTCTATAGGAAGCTATGGAAGACGGAGAGGGACCTCCAATCTTCCTTGAAGACGGACAAGCCACTCTTGTGATCTTGGGATCGAACTGTGGTATAGGAGGTGGAGGGGAAGGCAACGAAGGAGGTAGAGGCGGAGACAAACCAACAAAATCAGATCCTAAACCATCAGACTCTGAAGGAGAGGAAGAGGATGAAGAAGACGAAGAGATGGCTGACCCAAATCTTGAATGGATGTCTCAGGGATCATTGACTCTCCCAATTGTTTTGCACAAGATGCCGAAGCGAGTAGAGAGAATGAACATCAAGTTCAACCCTGACAACACGGTGAAGGCATAAGACCACTTAGACAACTTCTACCTATAGTTGTAGACCCTTGAGGTACATTATGATGGCGTAGCATGTAGATTGTTCCCATGTACCTTGGATGATTGCGCAGCTGCTTGGTATCACAAACTTCCACCCAACTCCATACAAAACTAGGGTTCTTTCAAACGCATGTTCCTCGAAAATTTTGTTGATGACAAGATCCGAGCCATGCTGCTCAAGGAATTGGGAAACCTTAGGATGGAGGGAAAAGAGAAAGTGAAAGACTTCAATCAGAGGTTTATGCATATTTTGAACAAATTTGTAACAGACACTAAATCTCATGACTCCATCACTGTTGACTATTACGCGTTTGCATTTTTGACCACCATTGCGCAGTTTGTCAAGCGAGTTACGAAGCCAACACTTTTAGAAAGCTGTGAAGAGTCTATTGTTGTTGAAAAATACATGCGTGCAATTGGAGTCATCAAGGGATGACGTATCAATGAAATACTCCAAGGATGCGAGCGAAAAGCCCCAAGAGATGACGAGCAAGGGTAGAGACAAGGAAACAACAGAAAATGGACACATTCGAAAGTAGCCATCTCCCAGTCAGAGATAGGCAAGCATTTCATTAACCAGCTCATCAAGCAACAACCGGTTCGCTTCCAAATTTGCGAAGAAGCATGTGTTCCAACTCGATCAATGTGCTGATCCTATTTTTCTTCCACGAAGAGTTCCACCCCGAGAACTCTTGTTCAAATTGGAAGCGAGTCGTTACCTCTGTCTATAGTCATACACTCGATGCGGAAGGCGATATACAGGAGCAGTTAGAAGACACTGATGATAGCAAAGAGGTTTCACTTGATGAAACACCAAGTTCTGGGCATGTGGTGAACGCGTATCAGTGCTTGCAAGTAATCTCAAAGACAAACACCGAGAAGCAACCCCAAAAGCAAAATGATCGTTACAATCTTAGGAGTAAAGGGGCTCCCCCTACACTTGGGGAAATGAAAGATAAAGTGAGACAACTAATAAAGAAGGTCGATCCACCGGCTGTCTCAAAGCAACAAACACCAAGCAAGTCCAGGAAGACAACAGCTAATAAGAGTACATCCATGAGCAACAAGTTTCAAAACACTCTGTTGGAAAGCATGAATATCTGTTCCACCGCTGACACCTCAGTGAGTCTACCACGTCTGGACTACAACATAGTGGATGACATGAAGAACACTCAAGTAAACATTAGTTTGTTCGAGTTAGCCAATGTCCAGAGTCAGCGAGATATCCTGCTGCGTGTGTTGGGACAAACAACAACATACACCGCAACCTTTACTAGCAGGGGAGCAAGGACACCTCCCGGATCACTATCTACTATTCTCAATACACTTCGGATGGAAGAAGAAAACTCAGGTTTCCCCCCATTCTTGCTTTCATTCAAATTTTTCAACTACAATGTTCACAACTGCTTGGTTGATTCTGGTGCGGCAGCCAACATCATGTCGCTCTCCATTGCTAAGAATATCAATGCACGATGGTGTGAAACATCCGTGAGAATCATCCAACTTAACAAAACCTCAGTACTAGCGATTGGTGAGCTTCGAGACATGATCACCCGACTATCCCATGACGGTCGAGTCCACTAATGCATCAACATAGTTGTTGTGGACATACCAGAAGCATATGGCCTGCTACTTAGCAGAGATTGGTCCAGCAAGCTAGATGGATATTTTTCTACACACTGGTCTCACATGTGGCTTCCGTACAAGGGCAGATGCAACCAAATCCGGGTGTTATCTGAGACGTATATGAAACACAATATCACTCCCCTTAATAGTGAGAATGAATCGTTGGCCTTCGTAAAACTCATGTTTGGCAACTACCTCCTAGAAAAGACATTGGAGTGTTATCCTCCATGGCCAGCTCCAACCTCATCAGACAAGCAGTTTAGACTCCTTCCTCGCCCAACTGATGGTAATGGAACTTGTGCAGTTTGTTTTTCTGATAGTAGCAGTTGTAGCAGCAATACTAGCACGCCAAACGGTGCATGTACATATAAGTTGTGGACCATGAGTCTTGACAAATCGGGAACACATGATGAATCAAGGAAGAAGTGTAACTTAGTCATCCAAAACAATGGAAAATGCATGATTTCAAGATTTTCAAAGTTCGAAGGCACCAAAATTAATGCCGAGTATGAAGCACTAATGTTAAAAACACAAAGGATCAACACTACGAACGAACAAAGCAACTTGGGAACCTACCACGATTCGAAGACGGCCAATCTCGGTACAAGATACACACTACAACAACCAAAAATCATTGACCGCTTGATCGAACAATATCGGGATGGGTCTGCACGAGTAAATGATGACTTGAGTACACGCCACATGCGAGCAATCCATCATGAGATTCCACGTAAAGGAGGAGACAAACCATTGCAACAAAGAATGGGTAACACATACATGTTGTTTGCACTCATTTCACTAAAAATATTGACCAACATTTAAATGTTTGGATTACTTGCAAAGTTCGTCATCATACTTGGTTTTCTAATTTAAATCCTGCACAAAAGAAATCTGGGAAAATTCGCTTACTCATCGACTTTGGAAACTTGAACCCTTCCCGGAATAAAAACAACTACCTCGTGCCATCATCCGAGCCCATGTTGTACACAGTACCTGAAATAATGTTGTTGTCTTCACTTGAAGGTCTTCTGGAATGCCACTAGGTTTGGGTAGCAAAGCCCAGTGAACTTGCACTGATCTACAAGAAGCTTGGCCCACACACGTATCATTTACAATCACTGGGAAGGAGGATTAACAACCTTCCTACCAATGGCCAAGATCTTAAGAATTATTTTCAGTAGGTCGGGCAGCGCCCATGCATGTACATAGTCTGCTTGTTTCTTGTTGTTTCATTTGGTTTGTTTTGCTTATTATCTTTGCTTTTGCTTTGTTTGATTTTGCTTACTATTTTTGTTCACGTTCTTTTTGTTTGTTTGATATATTACTATTTTTGTTTATAGAAATAAGTGTTGCCAACTACTATGTCCTGGCTTTTGAATAGAGTATGTGGCTGAAATTTGAGGAAACTCGTGACATTGTGGCACTTGGCCAATCTTATGTCTGCCTTCTCCATGCTTGGTTGTAACCTTCAACCAATGAAGTCTTGATGGAAAATATGAACTATCTGCAAGGGAAGTTTTGGTCCAACCATGAACCTATGTCCACATTGGGAAGCCCCATGCCTATACTCAACCTTCTACTCTGTGTGTTCAAGCTCATCCAACTAATAGAAACGAAGAAGGGGAAATCTAAACAAAAAAATCTATGTCAAAGGTCTTATATGCTTCTTTGAAGGAACAACCTCTTTTTCTCTCAATAAGTCGGGATCCCTCTTCCACCCCAAAAATAAATAAGTGCCTATGCACAGTCCTCTTGAAAAATATAAAGGTGAAAGAAGAGAAAGGCTTCCCGCGTAGAGAGGTGAAGCATGCAAATCCACTGGGGTACTGACCAGGCTCGCTGGCAGTGGAGCAATGTGTGTGTTCCTGTGTGACTCCACCAAGGTACTGTCTAGGCCTGCTAGCAGCGGAACAACACTAGAGATGAAAATTCATACTCTGAAAATCTTCAATTCGCGAGCTAAACTACCCTTCCCCGATTCGAAACACTAAGATTCAAGCTAAACTTTTGATTGTGTTTGACTGAGTTGGCAAAGGGTGAACCACTTATGTCCATGGGGTAAGTGGGTAAAATGAAGTAACCCGCACAACGATTCAATACTCCCCAAAATACCAAGGCCCTGTGCTAGAAATGAACAGAAATATAGAAGCTGGAGTTCTACCAGTGTGTCGCCAAGTGTTGTAGTGGCTACAACCACCCTCCAAAATTTTGGCCTGCACCAATTTCGGAGCCTCCCTTGAAGAGTTTCACTTAATGACTGTGCACATTCGGGTTCACTCCGTGAGCTCGTGTGAGTCTTTACATCCACCTTGCTTGTTCATTGCATTCAAGTCTCTGCATGTTGATGTCTAAGTCATGCTTGCGACCATGTTCTAGCTATGCTCAAAGTCTTTGCTTCGTATGTGCTTGTTGTGTTTGCTATGAAAGCATCTGTCGCAATCACGCACGGAGTCACATTCACTGTTGCGCAAGCATCGTCTCGATCAATGAATGACCAATCATGAGTGTCGCACTTGCCACTTACACCGTCGATCAGTCTTGTTGAACATGTTTGTCTAGATAGTTTGGTCATATCGTCGTCAAGTCATGTGAGTGTGTATTCGTATGATCACCTACACATATTGCAATTGTTCACACACTTAGCCATTTTTGCTGAAGGTTCTGATTACCTAACTCCCCTCTGACAGTCGGACCATCACCCTACCATTGACTCGATTGACTGTCAACCAAAACAGCGTAGAAGCACCAAGCTAATCTTTTCAAGTTGCGATGCCTGCAAGCAATTCAATCATCTCTCATGTTGGCCACCTGGATAGTTGGACCTGACAGTCACCCCGAGGCTGACTCCATTCAAAAATTGCACAGAGGCCACTAACCTCACTCGCTCAACTGATTGAGGAAATTGTGTAGACAGGCCGAACAGACACGAAGTGCCCATCCCTGTCTCCCTCAGAAAATTGTGTAATTTTTCCAACCAGTCATCCCGATAGTCGACCGACTGTTCATCTCAAAAATTATGCAGTGTTTATGTGTAGGCCTTTCGCTGCCCATTAGTCAAATCTGCTAAGAAATTGCGTAGGGATGATCAAAAGGCGGGCCTCCCGGCCTGAGTGCAGTTTTCCTTGCCAGCAGCCCCTAACAGCAGACTATCAATTCCCTCCAAGAATTGCACAGTTTCTGCTACCAGCGACTCCAGCAACCAACTGGCAGTTCCCTCTGGGAATTGCACAGTTTTGGCTGCCACTGACCCCAGCAGCCAACTGGCAGTTCCCTCTGGGAATTGCGCAGTTTTGTCTGCCAGTCTCTTGGGCAACTCCCTAGATAAACTACGCAATCCTTGCTTGCTGACCCTTCATGCAACTCGGCCCGTTCCTTTGGAAAATTGCACAAATATAGCTGTCCATCCCTGCTGCTCGTTCATTCTGAAAAATGCGCAGAGCATGCCTTCCTTGCCTTTCAGCAGCCCGTACTGTTCCTCCAAAAATTTGAGCAATTTTACCTCCCAATCGAGCCAGACCTCGCAGACAGTCATTGTCGACTCAGCTTGCCCATCTCCATCACTTAGTGACTCTTGTGCAGTTTTCATCAGTAATGCCTAAATCCATTATCCTACATCACAGCCTTGTTGCCTTTCCCGGTCACCTGCATCTGAAATGATCATGTGTCATGGTAGACCAGGAGGTTTTGGATTTGATGTTGTCTTGTCATGAGTGATTGCAGGTACAAGTACACCAACAAACATGACTAGACAACGAATGGGATGAACGTAGGGAGGACATGCAGAAGGACAGGTCACCAATATACAAATAAACGAAGTATGTGAAGCAGATGGACGCGACGAACATGCACCTTTGCAAATAGATGGGCCTGTCTAGCCTTCCAACATGCAAGCAAGGAACAACATACTAAAGCTTCATCAAGCGAACCAAGGACCATCGAAGACTCCATGCACTTCACCATGCAGAGGTGAAGCTATGATACACCATGAAGACATCCATCATCTAGCAGCACTATAGGTCGACATGCACTCCAACAGCAACATGAATGTACTAGCATTGTCATGTCAAGTCATGTCGAGTCACATCATGAGTCATGTCCCCCACATCTCCACTACGGGCTTGTTTTCAATCAATGTTATGTAACATGGAAGTCCAAGAGACCCACTTGTTGAACAAAGATTCATGTGAGTCAAAAAGTCATGGAAGTCAAACGATCATGAGGGTAGACGAATAGCCACAAGGGTCAGCTTCACCCTTGGCTATAAATACCCCCTCATTTATACATGCAAAGGACTTTTCACCTCAACTCCTCGCACATAGCCAAGAGAGTCTATAATATTTTATTTGAGGAGTAAATAGTGGCTCCAACACCCCAAACTCAGGGTTAGTGATGTATGGTGTAACGATGTGTCTTGGAACTTTCACTTAATTCAAAAGCTTGCTAATAGGCCAACACATTTTCACACATGTATTGTGTTTGTTGTAAGACTGATCTTTAACACTTGTAATGCATGTTGCTTTAACCCGTGTTCTACATCTGAACTGCTTCATTTGTTGTAATGCATAATCTATTAATGAAATGTGTTGTATATGTTGTTAACGATGTCTTGCTCATGTAGACTGCTCTCCCAGACATCAGACAAACCTTTCACATGAAGCTTGTTGTAACAACCGTTGCACTCGTTCAGACTGATCCATGAGTGTTGTACGTGTTATCTTACCTTGTATGTTGTGACTACTGCATCCATGTGGATTGCTCCACCGGAAGCTGTGCATGTCATGTTGTGTTATGTGTTCCTAGCAGTGTTGGGACTGCTCCCTATTGACCTGGAACTCACTCTCACTCTCACTGTCTTCCTTGACAATGAAAGAATCATTGAAACAAGTGACACTTACACTCACCAGGCATGTGAACGTCACTTCTTGAAGACAAAGCGAACCACTCTCTTGTGCTGACAAGCAAGAGTTGAGGCAAATCCTTAAGACAATGGAAACCGGGCCATCATATCGGTTGGGACTCCCACACCAAACGGTGTGAGGTCTAGTTGGGACTTCATACCATGGTGATCCCCTAAATTTTGGTGGGTCCAAAACCGTCAACAGGTTTATAGGGGAAGAGTCTCATCATCAATGAAAAGTGGAGGTGATACTCGTAGGATTGTGATCATATTGATGAAATAGGATGGAAATATTGCCCAAGAGGGGAGAAATGTAACTACTGTTGTTGAACATGTGATTACTAGATTTAAAATTAGAGAGGATGAGGGAGTAGGTTGCAGGTCCATAGAATCCATAACGTTGAGTCTTGTCCCAAGTAAGAGTTTTTTTCCAAAATAAAATCAGGAAGAGGTTAGTTTTAGGCCAATGTCTGAGATACTATAGCTTTTACCACATGCTACAATATTCATTAGGATTATTAGGGGAAAGGAGGCTACACGCTTATGAGAGGTTGAATTTCCTTGAGGTTAGTGTTGTGGACGAATAAAATATGATCCTCCTTGAATAGGAATCTTTTATCAACTAGAATAGGAACTCAACTCTAACTAATTGGTACAATCTATCTAGTTGCACCACTAAGAAGAATGAGATGAGGGAGAGCCCCAATATTCAACAAAAGAGGTTAGTCCTTGGGAAAGAAGAGAGTATTTGATAGGATTGAGATGATTTTTATGAGATAGTTTTGGCCATTAGTGCCAAGAATCCTCCTAGAATAACATGCTTTGACCATTTCTTACTTCCCAAAGATACACTACCGTCCTCGATGAGATTTTGTGCTCCCATGAAACATTCAAAATATGTGAGCCTTTGATATTACCTATCAGTTAGAGTTGTAATTCCTAAATGTTTCAGGTGTATTTGTGTCTCTAGATATTACACTAGAGGAATTTTGGATTTATATACATCTCTACCAATTTTTTGTTGTTGTGTGCTTTACTAAGAGTTTTTGGATCTCTTGGTACAAATCCACCTTTAAGCTTTGGTTGGAAACGTTTCTCCCAAGAAATGAGAGTCCACATTTTTTCTCTCTTAGCAGCCCCTAAGAGGAAGCATCACTAAATATTTTGTATTTTGTTGAGAATGGCCTTTAGAGAAGCAAAAGTGGATAGGAGATAAATAGAAAAGGATTGATTTGAGGAGAGTGAAGTGACCTACCAAATTTAATAAGAAAAACGCCCAACAGGAAAGATGAACTTCAAATTTTTGAAGAAGATTATCCCAAGTGATTTTCCTAAGAGAGTTGGTAGTGAGAGAGGCACCCAAATATTTGGCGAAAAGGGAGCTCTTTTGAAAACTAAGAGGCCAGAAAATGTGAGTTTGAATAACTAGTGGAGTGTTAAAGAAAAATATTTAGGATTTGGCTAGGCTAATGGAAGTTCTGTATGCATTAGAGAATGTAATAAGGATGTCATTTAAGGTTGTCACTTCCTTGATAGTGGGAGTTCCCATTAGAAAAGTGTCATACACAAATTGATGATGAGTGGAAGAATGAATTGAATATCGTAGAGGGAGACCTTCTAAGAGTCCATCTAGGAGGGAAACAAAGATCGGGCAATTGAGGCCTTCAACCATTGGGAGAAAAAATAAGGAGAGATGGCACCCCCTTTGCTAATGCCTCTTCAAGGAACAAAAGGGATGGAGGGAATTCCATTGACTAAGATGGAGAAGAAGGCTTTGGTGATGAGAGAAAGTATCTAATGAATCCATATTTCTTCGAATCCAAAGGCTATGAGTATATGAAAGATAAATTTCCAACTGAGGTTTTCAAAGGCTTTAGGCATGTCAAGCTTGATGAGCATACCAAGGGTTTTGTTGGATTTAAGAGAATGGATGTGTTCATGTGCAAGGATTACACTATCCATTATTTTCCTTCCTTCCATGTATCTAGTTTACTCTAGGGAAATGAGAGAGAGGATGATGGGCTTTAGTTTGTTGGCAATGACCTTGGAGATGATTTTGTATATGATGTCACAAAGGGCAATGGGCCAATAGTGATAAGGAGAGTTGGCTCTTGATAATTTGGGGATAAGGATGATGAATGTGACATATAAGGTTGGGAAGATTGAGGGAGAGCACTTAGAGTCTTATACTATTTTCCATATATCCTGACACAAAATTGGCTAACAAGCATGGTAAAAAATTATAGTTAGCCCATCAAGACCTGGAGAATTTCCTTTAGGCATGCCCACTATTGCAATTTCCACCCGTTGCATGGTCAGAATAGGTCATTCTACCCTTTTGTGACAATTTTGGGTATGTATTATGTAATCATTGTGTAATGTAATTTATTCCAGGGGTAGAGTTTTAGGCCTAGAGGAGAATCCTAGGCAAAGTTTTTGGGCTAGAGGAGAAAACACAGAGGCAGGGATTTTGGGCTGGAGGATTTTTTTTTTTTTTTTTATGTTAGTAAACCCAACCCCAATCTTACTGCCTAAACAAAATTTAGTTGTTGCACATAAGCTTTTAATTTCTACATCTAGTTTTTAAACAAGGTATACTAGATTTAAGTTAGTATTTGGCCTTAAGTTTACATTTATAGAGTGTTGATAAAGATTAAAATTCATGGGTATACCAATTTTAAAATGAACCTCTGTTTATTTTTTACTTTCTTAGTTTTTGTTAAGTATTTAGGAAATTATTATATTATCCAACCCTAGTTATTTTGCTTTCTTTATTCATACCCAATTGCATTTGAACATCATACATCAAGCATTAGCACAGGTGGGGTATCTAGGAGGGAAATCTGCCCCCCACTCAAGGGGGAGTCCCTTATCATGCTCTACAGACAATCCCATTGAACCCTTCATTGTTCAGGTGGTGATTTGGATTTACTTGATTGACTATGTAGAGTGCTCAACTTATTTAGGGTTTGTTTCTTATGCTCTTTACATAAGGAGTTTTTGGAGCTGCATTTCCCTGTATGTATTTGCTTGCATGAACTACTCCTCCGAATGTTGGGAAAAGAATTGAAACAATAGAATATACAACAATTCCATTGATGTTGCTTCTCTAGTAGCGACTCTTGCTTTTTTCATTACTAGCACCTTCACTTATTTTGTAGCTAGTCCTGGATGAAGTACCGATGGGGTTGATTCTATGTTACATAGACCTTTATTTAGGGTATGTTTCTTATGCTCTATACATGAGGAGTTTTTGAAACTAGATTTCTTTGTATGTATTTTTTTGCATGAACTACTCCTAGTGTTGGGCAAACCACTAAAACAGTAGAATATACAACAAATTCCATTGATGTTGCTTCTCTAGTAGCTACACTTGCTTCTTTCATTACTGGCGCCTTAACTTATTTTGTCGCTAGTCCTAGATGAAGTGTTGATGGGTTTGATTCTCTGTTGTGGAGCCCCTTGTCATGCTTTAACTAAAAAATTGATCACTTAAATAAATTTTAGAAGAAATTTAAATTTATCAGCTAGAATCGAATAAATTAATTATATGAAGTAAAATCTAATGAACCTGAATCAGCTAGGACCTATTAGAAGATTAGAGTACATCTCAGTTTCCCTCATAGAACTATTGTTGAACAATCGTCATTAATTTTGGCCGGTGAGAGGTTGCACTTCCTTGGAACACACGTTAGTTCGAGTTTCTTTTTCTTTCTATTTTTTTCAACTTGTAGCATGTGAGTTCAACACCTTACCTTTAACAATATTCCTAGACTTCATATGAGAACTTCCTTTGTCTTACTGCCAGGTCTAAGGGAATCCAAGAAATAAAAGTATGGTTATGGAACATGATATTCTTCTCAATCTCTATCCCAGTCACAAACATCTGAATCCTGATCACTAACCGGAGAAATAAACTCATAATCTTCACCACTAGTTTTTGGGATTGCGTGTCTCTGTATGTATTTGTTTGGATTAATTGCATCAACTACTTGTCTCACTGCAGGGAAAAGATCAAGAAACTCATAATCTTCATCAGAGGAAAGGGTTAATTGCATGAACAACTTGTCTTGTTGTAGGGAAAACCACTAAAGCAATAAAATATACAACAACTTGTCTTGTTGTAGGGAAAACTTGTCTCTAGTTCCAGTTTCTTGTTCATTCTATTTTTTCAACTTGTTGTCATGTGAATTGCATGAACTACTTGTCTTGCTGCAGGGAAAACCACTTAAGCAACATATCTAGTTCCATTCTTTTTTTCATCTTATTTTCATGTGTGTTCCACTTGTTGTCTTCAACATGATTCCTGCACTTTAGATGAAGTTCCAATGGTGGAACTATAGGTTCCCAAAGGAAGAGATTTTCCAGTGAAATTGTAAAATAATAGTTTTTAGTTTTTAGGGCTTGTTTACTATAGATTTTCTAGTGAAAACCATAATATAGTAGTTTTTTTAAAGAGTAATTCGTCAAATAAAGTGCATATAAATCAATAGGTCTTATCTAAAAAAAAGCATATAAAATCAATGGATTTTCTCTCTTAAATATGATATAGTTTTCTCTTTGGACTGTACAATAGTCGACCATCAACTTTTAGATTTTTTTTTTTGGTCTTTCATGTTTTTTCTGGGATAGATAGCCTCAGTTATAGCCATTTAAACTTACGTAACTTCTATCCTTTTCCATAACTTTCTTCATATAGCGTACAATTCATATGTCAAGGTCAAGGTTGTAAAACTGTTTTGTAAGGTCATCTCTATGGACGGTTCGGTTTGATCCACCAGACACTGAATTTTTTGTTATTATACTTACAAAAAAAATCGAATGGACGATTTCTCTATTTGGTAAGAAAACTCAATAGGTCTTACCTAATATAGCCAGATGGGTATTGTTGAGAAATTTACCATTTGTGTCACTGTTAGCGTAAGTTTATATTATCTGTAAATATTAAATATTAAATAGATAAGTAATAAAGTCCAAAATCAAATAAAGTTAAGAATAGGTATGAGCGTTTTAAGTTTAAATTGATTAAATTTAAATCAATGTGCTTAACGGTATCATGAAATTTATATATACTCTCATTGGTTTATTATATTTTATTTCAATTTTATTATAGGAGATTTTCCAAATTTTAACAATATAAAAATTTAGATAATATGTTTACTAAAATTCCTTAATTATTAATATAATTTTCTTTTTCTGTGTTCTATGTAGGAAAATAAAGGATGACACTGACTCATAATACAAGGAGATGGAATGTTATATTAAATTAGTAGTTCATAGATGGATATGTGATTTTCCAAATTCTAACAATATAAAAATGTAGATAATATGTTTATTAAAATTTCTTATTATTAATATGATTTTCCTTTTTGTGTTCTATGCAGGAAAATTAAGGATGACGCTGATTCATAATACAAGGAGATGGATTTTGATATTAAATTAGTAGTATATAGATGGATATGTAATCTCATGATATATAATCTTACTTATTTACTTGTAAATCATAAGAAAAACTCAAAATTCTACCTTAATAAAATTAGTATTTATTTTTTTGGGATGGGGTTTTCCCTTCCCTAAAGCCCTCATCAAAACCATGGGCATAGCTATTGGTGATACATGTCTTTAATGGTGAGGAATGTTTTATATGTGTGTGTGCTTATTTTTTCTTATCTCAATTTTAAATCTATATATTGCGTAGAAATTCCTTGTAGATTCAAACTGCTAATTATAATTTGGTAAAACAATAAACTTGAATATACTCTACTCATGACCAAACAATGAAACGATCACGAAATCACAAAGCATACAAGAGAAAAAATTCAATCAACACATTACAAAATAATTTTGTTGGGAAGACCACAATTAAAAAACCCTGCTATTTGTATATTGCAATAGTTAGAAAATATGAGAAGATCGTAATGCTTTGTTGAAGCCCAAGCAACCTCTGCACTATCTCTATATGTCTCACTGCTTCCTAGACAAGCCCATGTCAATGCCTAACCAATTTATGCTTGCCCGATTCCCTATTTCCTTGCATTATTTCCTTGGTAATTACCCCCCTATTAATTAGGGAAATTACTCAATTCGAACTATGCAATCCTCGTAGGCCTTCCTTTGACTACATGCACTAGTTGTACAATTCAAATGACTATACAATTGATAGTACACTATCCCTGAACTCCAATATCAATTGGGTAACTCTCAGATTTGACATGCGTGATTTATTTATGAGTGAATCATCAGTTTACTAGTTGATCACTGCAGGAAACACCACACTACTAGGCCTCCCACTAGTTCCTCCAACATTTGGAACTAGTTTAACTAACTTGAACCCAATTAAACTGAATTAATTAATTGCAACTCAAAATAAACTTAACCAGGGATCCTACAATATAGGAGACACTCTACATGACTCAAGTTAGGCCCTCAACTGGAACTAACTAAGCCAAAAAAGTCAAATTAACTTAGTTAACTTATACAAAATTAAATCAAGGACAAAATTAAATTAGGATTTTCTTTTTGCATTTTCAACACTCCTCAACAAGAAAGAGATTATCTTCTACCCTGATTTTGGCTCTATGAAACTCGAATTTGCATCTTGATAATGCATTTTTCAAAATATCTCCCTGGTCTAGCTTGCATGGGCTACATCTCCTTGGTTCAGATTCCATGGCTTGGGCCTCTTTATTGGCTCAATATGGAAAAATTGTTGTTTACAAAGCTCTACTACTCTTGAAACTTATTTCAATGTGTTTTGAATGTCTAAATCAGTTAGGAACACCTTTTCCTGAACTCCATTTGGTCGAAATTTGCTCCAGTTATAACGAAAATTTCTTTCTCCTAGAAAACCTCCTCCAAAACTGGAGGAACTCTAGTTAATCCCGCAATTTTTGGAGTTAGCACCGAAATTGGTGGGTTCCACCAAAAGTGCCGCCGAATTAAACTCAAGTTTAATTATGGATAAGGTGTGTTTAAATCAGAGTTAATTCAGATTACCTAGTGCTAATCATGTGGCTAGTTAACTATTAGCTTGCGGTTTTTCCATGAGTGGTCACATGTGATGTATTAAATGTTAGCGGTTATGTTGCCACCACTTATGGTGTTTGTTGTCCGTCGTTTGGATAACGGTTTGATGTTACCATTGGGGTGTTCACATGGTGAGTTGAATGTCAGAGGTTTACACTGCGGTCTCGGATAACGGCTAACCCTAGTGGTTACGTAATGTGTGTTCACATGGGACGGTTGGTCCTCCTAACCACCAAACCTCAAAACATTAAACTTTAAATTTGCACAGTGAGTTATATAAGTTAAGAAACATAGCATAGTGTAGTGGTATGGCACAAATTTTGTTGGGGGCAGATCCTGGGTTCGACCCCCTAGCATGCCATAAATTTTTGGTAGACTATGTATCGATTTGTTCTTTGGGGAGGGACACATGGTGGCCTCCAGGCTTGCCACTTGTCCCCTCCTCATTGGTCTATTCTAAACCAATAAAAACTTGCCAACACACCACACCTGATATCCAATAAGAACATGACACTTGGCGAACTATGATTGGACCGTTGACCATTGTTGACCTTGCATAGTTACCTACCACGTCAGCAGTATGGACTGCTAACTCTGCAGTGACTGTGCAATTTTTTTCAAAAATTTCTTATGTTTGGCAAAGTGGACACAACTCATTATCTTCCTCATACAAACTCAGTTTTCAATAAAACGAGTTGCGTTGGGATCGTTTCACTGAGACATACGCGACCATTCAGGTTTCGAGCCATTCTGAGAACTTTGATTTTTGAGCTAAATACTGAGTGCCTGATTAGTCAAGCTCAAGAATTAGGTGATACTCCCTCCCTTCATCCCCCTTTATTCCCTCACATAAAACAAATAAATTCCCTTAGGGACCAAAGAAATAATGCAAGGGAACCAAGAGAAAAAAGAAAGAAAAAGAAACAGTCAACTACTACAAGATTTAGGTGATGTCTTAGTCAATTTTGGATGGGTGAAAATCATGGATGTTATTTTCCAACCCTCCTCCCACTATTCTCAATGAAAGTCATCACTTGGAACATTATGGGTATTAATGATAAACCTAAGCACATATTCTTAAAACATTAAATTAAGCAATAACATTCAAACATCCTCATGATCTAGAAATCCAAATGCTTTGCAAATACTCTTTACAATTATCTTACTACAATTTGGTGAAACAATGAAGATATAGCCCAAGATTCCATAGGCACCTAAGGAGGCCTCACTATCATATGGAACCCATCTACTATAACCCTAATAAATTATATCTCTCCTAAAAATCCTCACTTCTAACATCCAACCCATTAGTCCTACCACCTAACACTTAATATCCATTGTCTATGGCCTAAGCTCTCCTCTTAAAATGAAATCTTCAAAATATAGAAAGGGAGAATCAAAACATAGAGGACAATCATGATTTCCATTTGTTAAAATTGGCAACCAGGGCAAAACTTCATGTGGGTCATCTTATTCATGGCTAATAATATTTTTATTAGATTCCTCTCGTCGAGAGGTGTAGGATTGATATAAAGATCATCCAATTCTGGTAAGTATTCATGGAGATATGAATTTATTTTGATTATGGAATTATTATCAAGCCGACCTACAACTCATGTAGGCTCAGAAGCCCAACAGTCACATCTATTCACCCACCAACGTTGTGTATAAATATAAGAGGAATTTTCCTCATTTGGACTCACTCATATCATCACATCTCTCTCTCTCTACTGTGCAGATATGAGTCTCTTCTCTACTGCGCTGAAATGGGTCTCTCTCTCTCACACATTTGAAGCCGGAAACTGCTGAAACTGAAGTTGCAACTACAGAAGTAAAGATTGAATTGCGTGGCCTAAAAGATCTCCTCTTTGGAACTGTGCTGTAGGTTCATCTGAACCTCCTTTGAAATCCACAACTTTTTGTGGTGGAATGAAGTCAATCCGACGAACGGTTTGCAAGATGTCGACTGCCCTAGTTTGAAGCCGGAAACTGCTGAAACTGAAGCTGCAACTGCAGAAGTAAAGATTGACTTGCGTGGCCTAGAATATCTCCTCATCTGAACTGCGATGTAGGTTCATCTGAACCTCCTCTGAACCTCCTCTGAAAGCCGAACTTTTGGTGGTGGAATGAAGTCAATCCGACTGTCGGTTTGTGAGATATGGTCTGCCCTAGTTTGATAATGAAGCCGCTAATGCTGATGCTACTGATCTAGGGTTTTCTACTGCTGATATGAATCAGATTTATTGTGCTATTTCTCTTTGCTGAATTATTGAAGATAAAAGAAGATTTGATCAAAGGGTTTCCCCACACATTGTGGGGTTTGTCCCTGGCTAGCCGCCACATCTTGTGTCTCTTGTCTTGGCTTGTTTTCTGTCGATCGTTTAATGTTCTATCTGCACTTTACTTTATGTACATGTGATTGCTAATTGGTGGAATATAATAAGAAAAATAAGTAAACTGTTATAAGCATAGAACATACCATAACTTAACATGGTATCAGAGCTGAGGTGAAGACAAAGCCCGAGCAAGAGCAAGAGCAATCATTGAAGAGAAGATTGGCAAGGCTATTCTAAAAGAACTATGGGGTCCTCAACACTCTTTCCTGCCGAAGACAAGCTCTGTGAGAAAGCTGACTATCACAGATGGAAGATGTCTATCGATCTAACCCTTGAAGATCAAGGAGTTCTGGACCATGTAAGAGGCAATATTGTTGAGCCTTCATCAAATGCATATGCTGCTGCCTGGAACAAATGGAAAAATGGAGAATTCAAAACAAAGAAGATCATCCGGGACTCTATCGACAAGCACTTGGTGGCCTACATCTCTGATCTAGACACCTCCAAGGAAATCTACGACAGACTGGTGAGTTTATTTAAAGTTAATGATGCAAATCAAGTTTTGTTTCTTAGAAATAAGTTGATGGAAATCAAGAAGGGTAAAGATGAAAGTATGCAAGCATAATTCTTAAGAATCACTGAGATCAAGAACGATCTCCTATCTATTGGGGAAACCATTACTGACAGAGAAATGGCACTCACAACTCTTGGAGGATTACCATCTGAATGGTATGTGTTCAGGACTACTCTTCTGAACAATAATGTAATTCCTAGTTTCTAGGAATTAATGGCTAGATGCATTCAAGAACAAACAAGGGTAGAAGAGTAGGAAATGCCCTTGCCTAAAGGTCCTCCTGCTGCTTTTTCTTCTCATGCTAAGAAAATAAATAATTCTGAGTCTAAATAAAAAAGAAAGGCTGGATTTAAGGGTGGAAGAAAAGGATGATGTTTCATTTGCAATAAAGCAGGTCACTATGCAAGGGAATGCCCTGATAGAAAGGACTCTCACCATGACGATGATCAAAATCCCTCTCATGGTAATCGAAGGAATGGAAAATTCAACATCAAAGGAAAAAGGAATGCAGGAAATCAAGGAAGAGGGCAACCATTCAAGAAGGCTAGAAATTCCAGGTATGAATCTAACACTGTTGACGATAAGCAGGCTGAATATTATCTACCAGCTGCTCTATCGACCTCCGCTCCTTCGGACTTAATGGGAATTTGGCTCATTGATAGTGGTGCCTCAAGACACTTCACTGGTTACAAAGAAGTATTCTATAATCTGGTAGAGAGAGAAACTAACCTGGAAATTGTCCTTGGAGATGACATGAAATACCCAGTGAAAGGTGTAGGAAATGTTTCTCTTAAACTGAATCAAGGTAATACGATTCACTTACAAGATGTATTATATGTACCTGATCTCAAAAAGAACCTGGTATCCATCTCGGCAATGGAAGACAAAGGCTATAAGGTAACCTTCAGTGATGGTAAGGTATGCATATGGAAAAATAATGTTAAAGATGCTTTCATTCTTGGGTTTCGAGTTGATTCTTTATATCAAGTCGGTGTAAGTCTGCTAGGTGTCATGTCTTGTGACACAACGCTTCAGTCCGAACTTTGGCATCGGAGGTTTGCCCACCTTCATTACAAAGCTCTACCCGATGTAAGACAGATGGTAACATGGATGCCTGAATTCCAAGTAGAGAAAGAAGGTGTATGTCTCGGATGTGCCGAAGGAAAGCTCAAAAGGGGACCATTCCCTTCAAGTCAAAGCAAGACCTCCGATATATTACAACTAGTTCACTCAGACATATCAGGTATGATGCCTGTGAACTCCTTGGGAGGATACTCATATTATCTCACTTTTACAGATGACCATTCTCGAAAGACATGGATATACTTCTTGAAAAAGAAGGATGAAGTGTTCCCTTGGTTCCGACACTTCAAAGTCCTAATCTAGAATCAAACCGAAAAGAAGATCAAGATCTTAAGAACTGACAATGGGACTGAATATGAATCTAATGAGTTCCATGATTTTTGTAAAGAGGCTGGCATCAAGAGGGAGACTACTACACCATATACTCCTGAACAAAATGGTGTGGCAGAAAGCAAGAACCACACAATTATGGAAGTTGTCCGGGCCATGCTACATGATCAAAGTCTTCCTAAGTTTCTATGGGCTGAAGCTGCAAACACTGCTGTATATGTACAAAATCGATGCCCTCATCAAGCATTAGGTTCCAAGACTCCTGAAGAAAAATTCACTGGTAAGAAACCTGATGTTTCTCATTTTAAAATTTTTGGAAGCCCTGTATACTTTCATGTGCCGAAAGAGAAAAGAAATAAATTGGGAGCATCTGGAAAGAAGGGAATTTTCGTGGGCTATGGTGAAAATACTAAAGGCTATTGAATCTATGTAGCCGGTCAAAGGGAAGTCATAATCAGTCATGATGTCATCTTTGACGAAGATATGGCTCTCAGCAAGGTGATCAATCTTCCGACTTTGAGGAGCTCTCAAGAAGCCGACACCAGGGAACCGAAAGAAAAGGATGATGAATCAATGCCTGATGTAGAAGAACCCATGGATCCGATTGATCCTCCTCCATATGAGCCTTCCTCTTCTAGGAAGAGGCCTTCATGGCTTAAGGGGTTACTTGATGATGTTGAAGGACATGCTGCACCCCGAGGAACCTTTCGTGAAAGTAAGAAACCTAATAGGTATCAAGGATACCTGACCATCATGAGCACGATCATACAAAATGAGCCTTCGTCATTCTCAGATGCCGTCAAGCATCAAGTATGGAAGGATGCTATGACGAAAGAATATGAGTCTATCATAAAGAATGATGTTTGGGAAGTAGTTCCCAGACCCCAGGACAAGACTGTTGTTACTTCCAAATGGCTTTACAAGATAAAGCATGCAGCAGATGGAAGCACGGAAACATATAAGGCTCGTTTTGTTGCTCGTGGTTTCTCCCAAAAGGAAGGTATAGACTATGATGAGATATTTGCACCTGTTGCCAGATATACGACCATCCACTCGATCATAGCCCTTGCCGCTTCACAAGGATGGAACCTACATCAGATGGATGTCAAGACTGCGTTCTTGCATGGCTCGATCAAAGAAGAGGTCTGCGTGGAGCAACCCGAAGGATTTGAGATTTATGATCGAAAATCGCATGTATGCAGGTTGAAGAAAGCTCTCTATGGGCTGAAGCAAGCACCCAGAGCATGGTATGAGAGGATCGATAGCTACTTGATGAAGCTGGGATTCACTAGGAGTGAAGCCGATCCTAACCTTTACTTTAAGGTTGAAGATGACAAGCCTCTCATACTAGTGTTGTATGTGGATGACCTCTTTCTAACAGGTGCAGACCCTCTCATTAAAAAATGTAAGAGGGAGCTGGCCTCTGAATTTGAAATGAAAGACCTAGTTCTGATGCACTACTTCCTAGGACTTGAAGTGTGGCAAAAGCCAGGAGAAATTTTCCTATCTCAAGGAAAATATGTGGTGAAGATATTGGAAAGATTCAGAATGGTGGACTGCAAGCCTGTAACTACTCCGATGGAGCTTGACTTCAAGAAGTTAAGCGGCAGTGTTGCTGGACCTGTTTTATGAAATGCTACCAAGTATCGGCAACTCGTCAGAGCATTAATGTTCTTAGTGAACTCCCGTCCAGATATATGCTTTGCAGTCAACACGTTGAGCCAGCAAATGGTTGAACCCCACCACATACACTGGATTGGTGCCAAGAATCTGCTGAGATATCTTCGTGGCACTATCACTTATGGGTAAGATACATTGCTAGAGATGTGAGACTATTTGGATACACAGATGCTGACTGGGTAGGCAATGTGGAGGACCGTAAGAGCACTTCCGGGTGTTGTTTCTCCTTGGGATCTGCTTCGATATCCTGGATGAGCAGGAAACAAAAGTTGGTGGCTTTGAGCACCGCCGAAGCAGAGTATATTGCTGCTAGCATGGCTTCTTGTGAGGCAGTTTGGTTGCGAAAGCTCTTCAGTGAGTTGTTTGGATTCACATTGGATACCACTGTGATCCTTTGTGAAAACCAGAGTGGGATTCGTTTGTCAGAGAATCCCGTACTCCATGATCGCTCCAAGCATATTGATATCAGATACCATTATAATCGAGATATGGTGCAATGGGGAGCTAAAAGGCTCCATCATATCGGTACAAATGAACATGTCACCGACATTATGACAAAACCCCTTGGGAAAGTAAAATTTCTGACTTTCCGTGAACAACTTGGAGTTGTTCAAAGACCCTCCAATGAGGGTCATGTATGATGCATTGAGCTCTGAGAGCTCCAGGGGGGTGCGGGGTGCTTCTTGGAGCAGCATATGACCACAGGATTATTCACTGTCCCCTGGTGGTATACATGTACACCCCATGGCGACATTGTAGCAGGATTGATGTGTTCTCCTGTGAGGCCTGGATTGATGTGTTCTCCATGGCAGCCTGGATTGATGTGTTCTCCTGTGAGGCCTGGATTGATGTGTTCTCCATGGCAGCCTGGATTGATGTGTTCTCCATGGCAATTGTAGCAGGATTGATGTGTTCTCCTGTGAGGCCTGGATTGATGTGTTCTCCATGGAAATTGTAGCAGGATTGATGTGTTCTCCTGTGAGGACAGGATTGATTAGTTCTTCTGTCGAGGCATCCTACCCATGCAGTCTGGGACTCATGGGAAGTACCTCTCATCTGATCAATGAGCAGGGAAATGAAGTTAGGGACCATAGTAGTACCGATGGACGCATCATTGTAACTACTGTACTCCCTACACTAGGATGACCTCCATTGATCTGGGATCAATGATACTGGTCTGGGACCAGTGGTAGGATTTGTACCATACTATGACACTGACTTCGGGTCGGTTGAGACTGGTCTGGGATCAGTGGTACATACTCTGAGACTGACTTTGAGTCAGTGGAGGATGATATTGGTCTGGGACCATTGGAGTTGTACTCACTATGAAGCTGACTTTGGGTTGGTTGAGACTGGTCTAGGACCAGTGGTACATACTCTGAGACAGACTTTGAGTCAGTATGATACATCCTCGATCATTTCTTCTTCTTCATATTCGGACAAAAGCACAATAGAACAGAACAATGCAAGAGCAGAGCAGAACATAACAAAATAGTACAAATCAGTGCAGGGTAGATCAAGACAAAACAGAATAGGAAAAATAGGGCAGAGCATGGCAAGGGTCAGGCTGTACAAGGCAGTGCATTTGATGGATGAATCGTAACGACCGATAGACATATTGCAGATGAAGTTCTCCATGGTTGAGAGGGAGTGTTAAAATTGGCAACCAGGGCAAAACTTCATGTGGGTCATCTTATTCATGGCTAATAATATTTTTATTAGATTCCTCTCGTCGAGAGGTGTAGGATTGATATAAAGATCATCCAATTTCGGTAAGTATTCATGGAGATGTGAATTTATTTTGATTATGGAATTATTATCAAGCCGACCTACAACTCATGTAGGCTCAGAAGCCCAACAGTCGCATCTATTCACCCACCAATGTTGTGTATAAATATAAGAGGACTTTTCCTCATTTGGACTCACTCATCTCATCACATCTCTCTCTCTCTACTGCGCAGATATGAGTCTCTTCTCTACTGCGCTGAAATGGGTCTCTCTCTCTCTCACATTTGAAGACGGAAACTGCTGAAACTGAAGCTGCAACTGCAGAAGTAAAGATTGACTTGCGTGGCCTAGAAGATCTCCTCTTTGGAACTACATAGTAGGTTCATCTGAACCTCCTTTGAAAGCCACAACTTTTGGTGGTGGAATGAAGTCAATCCGATGAACGGTTTGCAAGATATCGACTGCCCTAGTTTGAAGCCGGAAACTGCTGAAACTGAAGCTGCAACTGCAGAAGTAAAGATTGAATTGCGTGGCCTAGAAGATCTCCTCATCTGAACTGCGTTGTAGGTTCATCTGAACCTCCTCTGGAAGCCGAAACTTTTGGTGGTGGAATGAAGTCAATCCGACTGTCAGTTTGTGAGATATGGTTTGCCCTAGTTTGATAATGAAGCCGCTAATGCTGATGCTACTGATCTAGGGTTTGCTACTGCTGATATGAATTGGATTTATTGTACTATTTCTCTCTGCTAAATTATTGAAGATAAAAGAAGATTTGATCAAAGGGTTTCCCCACACATTGTGGGGTTTGTTCGTGGCTAGCCGCCACATCTTGTGTCTCTTGTCTTGGCTTGTTTTCTGTCGATCGTTTAATGTTCTATCTGCACTTTACTTTATGTACATGTGATTGCTAATCGGTGGAATATAATAAGAAAAAGAAGTAAACTGTTATAAGCAAAGAACATACCATAACTTAACACCATTACACCAAAACTCACAGGTGTTAGTAAATGGACACATAACCAAAGTTAACCAATACTTGAGAGACAGTTAAGAACATGTTGTGAAACACACAGGGGGCATTTGATTATCCAATGCCCAACAATATCCCCCCCAACATGAGTTGGGGGTATTTCAAACTTGAGATCTTTCACTCTGATACCGATCACTATAATCATGATTGTCACTATAGAAAAACCCATACGTGTTAGTAAACAGATGCATCACTAGAGTTAATGGATCCTTCAAAGGTGTTTAAGCACATGTCATGAAACACATGAGGAGCGCTAGATTATCCAATGCCCAACATTTAAATCCTAAGGGGAGACTTCAATATGAGAAAAAAATCTAAAAGAAAAAAGGAGGGATCCACAAAGTAGATGAAGAAATTTCATTTTTTAATGACTTCATAAACAACTCCCAAACAGTCGATCTCGGCACCCAAAATGGCATACATACCTAGAACAACAAAAGAGGGGAAGTTCTCAAATTGCTTCTAGGATTAACAAAATTGTTATAACAAAATCCCCATTGATTTCAAACACCAATTTTGAAGCCATAATCTTGCCAAGTCATGGTTCTAACCCGCATGGCTTATCTAACTATCAATGAATTGGTTGGGAAACCCGAGGAACATACCCTTCAAGTTCGAAGACTTCTTGTTAAGGAATCTAGACTTTCTCCCTAACATGAAGACTTGGTGGAGAGATTCAAATATTTTCTTAGGAACAATAATGCTTCACTTTCAACAACAACTCGAATACCTCAAGAAAAAAAATCAAATACTAGAATCTATCCAACTTTGGAAACATTCATAAATACAAGACACATTTACAAAAAGAGATAGCTACCATACATGACACTTTCATTTTAGTATGAAATATAGAGGAGCTAAGTCATAAGATATATTCACCTCTCTAAAACTGGAGCAATGCTTAAAGCAAGAAGAAATTTTATTGAAACAAAAATCAGGAGTCCAATGGTTGCAAGAAAGGAAAAGGAACACTTAATTTTTCCACACACCAATGATTAATCACTAACAAAAAAATTAGATATCAAGCATCAAATATACCACCAACCTCAAAATTAAAATCCATGTTGAAATCACTCAGGAGTTGCTCAACCATTTTCAAACCCTCCTAACCGATCTCACCCTTGATAGAAGGTTGACCACTAGAAAAAGCACTAGAAACATACCCAAAATTGTCACCAAAGGGTGTAATGACCTATTTTGACTATGAAAGAGGTGGAAATTGTAGTAGTGGACATGCCTAAATGAAATTCTCCAGGTCTTTATGGGCTAACTATAATTTTTTACCGATCTTGTTAGCCAATTGTGTTAGGATATATGGAAAATAGTATAAGACTCTAGGTGCTCCTCCTCAATCCTCTCAACCTTAATGTCACATTCATTATGCTCATCCCCAAATCATCAAGAGCCAAATCTTCTCACTATTATCCCATTTCCTTTATGACGTCATATACAAAATCATCTCCAATGTCATTGCCAACAAACTGAATCCCATCATCCTCTCTCTCATTTCCCTAGAGAAAACAAGATACATGGAAGGAAATAAAATAATGAATAGTGTAATCCTTGCACATGAACGCATCTGCACTCTTAAATCCAACAAAACCCTAAGTATGCTCATCAAGCTTGACATGCCTAAAGCCTTTGAAAAGCTCATTTGGAAATTCATCTTTCATATACTTGTAGCTTTTGGACACAAAGAAAGATGGATTCGTTAGATACTTTCCCTCATCACCAAAGCCTTCCTCTCTGTCTTAGTCAATGACACTCCCTCCATTCCTTTTGTTACTTTAAGAGGAATTAGGAAAGGGGATGCCATCTCTCCTTATATTTTTCTCCCAATGGTTGAAGGCCTTGACCGCCCAATCTCTGTTTCCCTCCAAGATGGACTCTAAAGGTACCCCTTTAGGATCTTCAAGTCATTCTTCCACTCATCATCAATTTTTGGATGACACTTTGCTAATGGGCACTCCCACTGTCAAGGAAGTGGCAACCTTAAATCACATCCTTACTACATTCTATAATTCATCTAGAACTTCCATTAACTTAGCCAAATCCCAGATATTTTTCTTTAACACTCCACTGGTTATTCAAACTCACATTTTTAGGCCTCTTAGTTTTCAAAAGAGCTTCATTTTGGCCAAATATCTAGGTGTCTCTCTCACTAAATACCCTCTTAGGAAAATCACTTGGGAGAATCTTCTTCAAAAATTTGACGCTTATCTTTCCTGCTGGACCTTTTGCTTATTAAATTTGGTAGGGTGCTTCACCCTCCTCAAATAAATTCTTCAATCCTTACCTATTTATCTCTTATCCATTTTTTCTTCTCTAAAGGCCATTCTCAACAATATACAAAACATTTAGCAATTCTTCCACTTGGGGGGTGCTAAGAGAGAAAAAATGTGGGCTCTCACTACTTGGGACAAACTTTGCCAACCAAAGCTTGAAGGTGGATTTGTACCAAGAGATCCAGAAACTCTTAGTAAAGCACTCAACACAAAAAAATGGTAGAGATATATCAATAATTCATAATCCCTCTGGTGTAAGATGTGGAGACACAAATACACCCCAAACATTCAAGAATTACAACTCTAACTGATAGGTAATATCAAAGGCTCACGTATTTTGAATTTTCCCTGGGAACACAAAATTTCATCAAGGAGTGTATCTTTTGGGAAGTAATAAATGGTTAAAGCATGCTATTCTCGAAGGATTCTTGGCACTAATGGCCTAAATTATCTTATAAAAATCATATCAGTCCTATCAAATACTCTCTTCTCGCCTAAGGACTTGTTGTAACATGTATTTTTGTTGCTTGTAGTATTCATTTTTCATACAATAACTTGAAAATATTTCAAAAATAGATAAAAGAAAAAGGAAGGAGTAATAATGGTATATCGGGTATGTTTTCTTTGTAAAGGAACAAGTAAAAATAAAAGAATCAACCCCAGTATAGCCAAGGATTAAGCCAATGGTTATATGAATGTATACGTATATATTTATCGCAAAGCATAATGTGTATCAGAATTGCAAAAGAAACAAGTTATAAAGTGTAAAGGATCTGGACCCGAAATATATATATTATATTTAAAAGTCCCAGTGGGTCCATAAAGCGCTGAATGCATATTAGTTCATTCACCGATTGCTGATTGCGATTCACGATAGCCGAACCAGAAAAGATATATATTGCGTTTATAATGCCGACGGGTCCGAAATAACACAGAGCGCTTATTATATATGTATGTGATCTTGCTGATTGCGATCCACGATAAGGGCCGGACCCAAAATGTATACATATTTTGTTGTAAAGTCCTGGCGGGTCCGCGAGGTGTACAAAAAGGTGGATTTAAAGTTACAAGTGGGATTTTAGGTGGAGAAAAAATGGTAAATGGTTTTTATTGGAGCTCACCCGATCCCACTTATCATTCGACATGTAGCAGCCGGGTGGGGAGAGAAAACCGCCCATTTCAGGCGGGTATCCTCCAGGCTTATGTCCCACCCGAAATCTTTATAGACCGTCTGATCCGGAAAGCCCAGATCTACGGTGGGGATATATCGGCGAAAAAGGTATGCCTTGATAGTTGTGCGCAGCTGGTATTAAAAGCGGAAAAAGCATGTTTTATGGCATATTTCTATTATAAAAGGTATATAATGAAAAAAGCGCAAATATGAAGGATTTATGCATAAGTCCAATATTACCATAGTTTTGCGGCTTAAGGGTGTGTAAAGTTAAGTTTTGCAGTGATATATTGGGCCGATTGCAATTTGCGATGGAAGTCAATGGAGCGTTGAATGGGTGAATTTGACGGATTTATAAACCAAGATTAACTCTTTTGAGTTCTGTATTAATCAAAGGTTCACGTTAATTTCATCTGTAAAGTGGAAAATCAGGGTTAGAGCCAAATCTGAAGAGGAAGACAATCGGGTATGTTTTCTTTGTACTTTGGCCAATCAAAATGCCCATGTAAGACCAGGATTACACAAGCTAAATGCATTTCATTACGGTTAAAATGAATTACGCATCATTAGGGCATTTACAGAGGAATTCAGAAGCGGACAAATAGAGCAAGCCACCAGTTATTGTCCCTTTTTGAATTCAATTATGTTCCTCTTATTTCATGTTCCTTGAGGTTTCTTTTACCCTCTGTAAAATTCTGTAATAGTTTTTACTTCATATAGTTAGAGAAGCAATTAAATAATTTGGGTAGTTTCAGAAATCAACAACTGTTCCAAAATGTATAAAAAGAGGAAAGTTTACAAATAAAGGGTTCGAATTTTGGAGAACCCGGAGACTATGCCACTGTATTCCTGAAATCATCGTTGATTAATGAAAGAATCAGAAGTTTCCATGAGTTGTTGGGTATAATTTTGTAACCTTCTTTTTCATGTGTCATGTTATGTTTTCTTCTTTCATGTATAGTAATGAAGCTAGAGGTCTTTATTTGCTTATGTAGATAAATTTAAAATTCCTTAAAAGAGTGCTCCTATACTTGAAGTTTCCACCTTCCTTTCTAAGTTATAGATAATAGTTTCTATGAGAGACCAACATATTATCTTTAATTTCTCCAAGAGTCACAGATAGTAGTTTCTGTGTTAAGCAGCATTTTGTCTGTGATTCAGTTCTCATTTTCATAATTCTTCTAAGTTACAGATAGTAGTTTCTATGAAAAACCAGCATATTATCTTTAACTTCTCCTTCAAGCTTTCTTCACTCATCATTTATATCTAGCAACAAATGGCATTCTAAAATGTTCCGGTCATACATGTATTAAGGGTTAAAGACCAAGTTTTCCAGGTACTTCATTTAAAAACACAACAAAAAATAAGTGACAGTAAATAATATTTATTAATGTCTTAAGCACAATTTCTCTATAGCTAGGAAATTGGTTTCTTAAGGTACAACATTAACTGGCGTCGTTGCCGGGGAGATAAGACAAGAACACTTTTCCCTGGGTTTCAATATTTTCCTCTAGTTGTTTAGTGAGGTGGAAATATTTGGCTGTTTTGAATCAAAACAATAATTCTAGCTTCAAGAAGACCCCATACAAGATCAGATACTTCACAACAGAAGGTTTAAGCTTTTTCAGATCCTGAAAGGCTATTTTCTAAGAGGGTTGGAAGGTCAAAGAATCCAATTACACAAATTCCTACATTGTCTGCATTAAGTAGCAATTCACTTGAACATTCATTTGATAAAGAGTCATTGTTGGGCAACAGAGCCCCCATAGTGAACTTTTGGGGCTTAAAGCTCGAGTTTTTGAGTCAATGTAATGTAAAGACCCCACAAAATGCAGGCGTGGAGCGTGAGAGTCTAGGGTAGTCTGCCCTAAGAATATTGTAATTTAATAAGAGATGTGTCGGTCTAGGCTTGGTCCACAGACCACGGGAATGTATAAATAGAGCAAGGCTCTAAGTGTAGAAAGTAGTCTTTAGTCTTGATCTCAAGTGTTATGGGTTTTTGAATAAGGAATTCGCTCTGAGTCTGTAAGTCTGAGTCTTGGGTTATAGGAATAGGTAGAGGCTTTGTAGCTGTGTGCGCAGACCCCTGCAGCTAAGTGCGCAGGGCAGATTTTGGATTGTACTGGAACAAAAGATTAATAAAAGATAAGTTGATTCTGGAATACTGTGCATTTGCTTGTAGATCTGTATGTTTATGCATATGTTTACAGTTTACGATTGCGCGCATGTCTGTTTATGTTGAATGGTAAATGAAAGTATTGGGCCCACTTAATTTAATTCAAGATCTATAATAATAATAAGCATAGTAAAGGGTAAAGAACAAACTCGCCCTTCATTTAAGCCATGCGAAGGTAGTTGCATTGGACAGACAGCTGCGCAGAAGTAGTGCAACGTGTAGAGTGGGATCACAAGCCTTCCAAGACCCATCAAGACATCCCAAGGGTGTGGAAACTTGGTTCCAGCACCCTCCCATACTACCTTGGGTGAGACCTCGATCCGTGCTCCACGGACTGTTGCCAAAAGGGCCGGTAGTTTAGGGATTTGTTTGGCTAACTCATGATTAAACCTGGGTTAGGCCCTAGTAAGCCAACAAATGGTTCCGTTGCTAGGACCGGGATCTTCCTAAGGGATGTCTGGTGTCGAAACAATGGAACCCTACGAAGAAGGAAATTGAAGATTGGTTGGATCAGAAGCTTCACGAGTTTGTAACACAGGAAAATAAGACTCAGAAGATATCCGAGAAGAGGTGGTTGGATCGCTACGTATATACGGAAATCCATGAGATCTTCTTCGTGACCTTCTCTTCAGAGCTATATGATTGGATCGCGAGGTTAGCCGACAACCAGGGAAGGTACAAGCTCGATCAACCGATAGTGTGGACTCCAGAGTTAGTACGTAGACTAGAGGCATCAGAAGATAAGATCGTGTGGGCTGTGGACCATTGGCTGGACCGGATAATAGGGGGTTTATCATTGAGTTCGCGATAGACACAACCGTGAGCTATAGCAAAGCATAACAACGTTTTCTCAAGGGACTGTGAGGTAGGTATATCTAATCCCTGAATACCTGGTTTAAGATGTTGTTATGTGAGAAGCAGGTTATGCGAATACATTAATGATTAGAATGATGTGAAGTGGAAAGATTTACAAAGGGATCGAAGGGTTAGGAAACAGTCCTTTAATTTCACCCTTGTGAGCGAGCGAGGAAGAGAGTGCTCAGGTTTCGCTGAGAAGTGAGGTCAGTTTGATAAGGCATCGCATTCCGCAGTTATCACCTCCACTTACGTCATCACCCACTTCACCTATTTCACCTCCATCTTCAACCACCCCGCCTCCACCAAACCCATAGTTCAGCATGGTGTGCGCGATCAAGCTACCCGTATTCAAAGGAGTAGGGAATGAGGATCATGACTAGTTCTGGTTCGTGGTAAGAGCAATGTGGGAAGCCCAAGGAGTCACGGATGACAACATTAAGAAGGCCACATTGGTAAGTGCACTACAGGATCGCTCACTGACATGGTATATCAAGCACTCGAATGATCACCCAAATGAAAGAATAGCGGAGATCCAGAATGCGCTGAACAGAGAATTTAGCTGGTTGAAATCAGAGACACAGTCAATCATCGGATTGAAGGAGATCACGATGCTTCCAGGCAATACCCCCTGGGATTTGGATCAGAGACTGAAGAATACGATTCGCGAGGCTAATATGACGCTAACGAATGCGTAGCACCACACGTGGTTTGTGGCGTCTTTGACACCACACCTGAGGATGACGTTGTCACAACAGAAGCTTTCAACCCAGGCCGAAGCATTGGAAATGGCGATGAGGTTGCATGAAACATTGATACAGGATCCAATATTGGGAGTCCAACAGATCCACACACAACTACAGAACATATGCTTGGAAATGCAGAGTTTGAAGCAGGATAGGGCACCACGGCCAGAGGCGCGCGAAGAAGTGTGGTTCATAAAATGTAAAGGCCAGGGCCACGATAAGGATCACTGCCTAGTATTTGTGAACTACTTGGCAAGAGGGGGACCAATTCCGTTGAGACTAAAGACATAGGTAGGGACAAGTGCGGCACCCGTGCTCTGGTTCATGATCTATCAGGTGGGAGGAAAGCACACGACAGACAACCGTCACTTGTTGCAAAAGTATACACAAACTCTGCAACAGCTATTTTGTAATTTCTGTAGATTAGTGGGTCACGATGAGAATACATGTCAGAGCTATGAGTTAATGATGGAGTGGACCCCAACATATAGAATGCAGACAGAAACGCGAGGCCTCGACCCAACCACGGGGATGGCGTGCGCTAGATTTCAGGGCTGAGGTCGAGGACGAGGAGGAATGGGACCAGGAAGGGTCCAAGGATAGTTAATCTGTTACAATTGCAGAGGACAGGGGCACTACGCTCGCGATTGTACCAACCCAACGAGAATATCTTGTTTGTACTGTGAGAAGTTTGATCATGACATGGTAGATTGTCCTACATTGATCACACAGATATGCGAGAAGGGGGTACTACAGCCTACTCCGACCCAGAATATCCAAATGATGAAGTCTGAACTGTGCGAAGAAGACCCCAATGTGAACATGGTGCTCAGAAGTGGCGTAATTATAGGGAAAGATAAGGGAAGCAGCCCGATTACAGGGGAAGATAAGGCGAAGCAACCCGAATAATATACATGGGTTCACAAGGCTACTACAAAGGAACCTAAGTTTGACCTGGAACGTGAAAAGGAAACGTTTATGGAAGCTAAGAAGAGCTTCATGGAGGTCTCTACTTCAGGTAGTAAAGATCAACCAGAGTTGAGAATGGATCCTTATATGCTTACTACCTTTTTAGAGACATGCATGAAGCTACTATGTGACAATAAGGCTGTTAAAGGACTACAAGAGTTGATCACTAGGTGCGTAGGGCGGGTGAACCGTGCGTAGTCCGGAAGCTGGGAAGGCATGCATTATGCACTGGGAGGGAAATGAGATTGACAGCATAGATTGGCGAGTATGAAATGGATCAGGTAATCCTAGACTTGGGTTCAAACATGAATGTGTTACCAAAGCAGACATGGGAACGCATGGGCAGGCTCGCATTGCAGTGGTCCCCGATTCAATTACGGATGACGAACCAACAAAAGATCTTTCCCATGGGAAGGTTGCAAGGGGTAATAGTGGATATCAAAGGCGCGAGCACACAGATGGACTTTGAGGTGATAGAGATTGTTGATGACAACAACCCTTACCCCGCGTTGCTAGGAATAGACTCGGCCGTGGATATGAATGGAGTCATCAACCTGAAGAAGCGGAAGATGATTTTCGAGAAAAAGTCCCTACGCGTAGTAGTTCCGCTAGATTCAGCTGAAGGAGCACACTACACTGAACTTGTGCACGACAATGAGTTGGATTGCATCTACCATTTAACGATGTAAGACCAGGATCGAGTGAACCCGACAGCAGATGGGAGAATCTCATGGGAGCGCGATAGTTCCTATACTTTAGATTCAGATGAAGAAATAGAACATTGGCAGAACCGATTGCATGAAGTAACAACACTGAATTGCAACATCATAATTAGATCATTGCAGTGCGTGACAACCGAAGCAAGGGAACTACCTACATATGATGGGGAGATAGATGTGGATGAATTCTTAGACAAATTTGAAAGGGAAGTGCCTGAACAGTAGCGGTACGGTGCGCTAGAATGGGCGTTGCGCGCGACACCTGCACGATGGTGGAATACACACTAGAACAATATTGGAAATTGGTGCGAATGTAGTAGATGGATGCGCTTACGATTTGGAAGTCACCAGTGACAAACGCAAGCTAGGAAACCAGGGTGAGCAGTTTTCACACCCACCTATGTCGATGAGTGTAGACGTGTGTTGTGCACACACCTCCCAGACTAAGGATCGAAAATCAAAACCTGATGTGGCAGCAAGGAAGGTGATGCACTCCACAAATAGTCCACGACAGAGTATTCAAAAATCTATGTGGGGTCATGAAAAAAGTTCACCAGGTGAGACGTACCGACTGGGACCTACACGTACTAGCAGTTTGATGGGCCTATAGGACCATAAGAAAAAGCCAGAGCACTATAATGACACCAACATCGACAAGAAGAGATGAAACTAGGAGGACAGAGAAGAATCCCCAGACCACGGCTCCTGCAGTAGGGATAGGGTGTGAGGACTTGGGTAAAGGAATTAGGTAGTTACAGGAAGCCATTTGGCGAGGGAGCTTGAAACTTCATGAACTTGATGAAGAGTGGGCACAGTTGAGAAAGAAAAGTGTGACATTGGGTGAAGAAATCAGTGAACTGGAAATCAAAGTCGCGCAAGAGGGCCGCAAGAAACTATGCATGATAGGACCAAGTCTAGCCAGGCCTACTACTGCATTAGAAAGAGTTGCGACCACTATGATCGCACCTTACTAAATAGGGGAGCGTACCATACAAATAAGAACGCGACGCACTACCGGATGTAAGGGTATTTGAAGGGTGCCCGCAACCCAGGCTAGTAGGAAAATCAAAGCCTCGCACCAGGGGTGCAACCACCTGACTATCTGTAGGAAGCACAATCTCAGTTCTCCAAGCAGTTGAAAGAAGGCACAAGACTATAAACGAGTCTACAGGCTATGTGGAAAGGGGGTTCCGCGGAGGGCTAGTATGTCACAGGGATCGTGGCCACGCATAAGGGGCTGCGCTGTTGCGCGGGTAGGCAGGGAAGTGACCATTGATGTCACTGTTCCTGACAAGAGGTCTAAGTTAAGGAAGAAAGGAGCAAGCGATGGGCCATTAAGACAAGAATTAAGAGCTAAATTCGGGATGGTCTGCCGCCAAGAAGATATTAATGACTCAAAATTGGAGGGAATGGGCAAAGTCAAATTCAAACGTTATTATAAAATCCCTTGGGGTAGCCTCAAGGCAACACTTGGTTGTTTGAGATTTGAGCCAGTGCAAAGTATTGAGCACCGAGCTACCTTGCCACCTGTGAGTACGTGACCGAATGAATCTAGTGTAGAAACAATGACGACTGTGAGAATCAGAGTGCGATTCACGGAAGTACCCCAAAGCCCTAGGAGGATCTTGGAGAGGCAACAGTTGTACCATAGGTTCCCAAGTCCCCATGAACACCGCGATCATAGAAAAACAAGTAGCAAATGGGGCCAGTCCGGGTATCACCACAAAACCCATGAGTTAGTAAATTGTCAATGACGGAGAAGGGAAAAGTTGTCACCATTGAAATAGAGGAGGAGGAGGAAGACTTGCAAGCCCTGATCGCCCAAATTGAGGCACCGGACGATGAGGTTTCCCAAGTGCCTTCAGCAATAAAGTTACCCACTGCATCCCCCCGTGGAAAGGGATAGCCAAGGTACAAAAGGACTTGGAGGCCACGAAGAGTGCGCTCCAGATCTCGCTTCTTCTGGACGAAATAAGATTTGACGGTCCGCCACTGGGACGGGTGCCTAATATAAAGTTCAAATACTATGACCTCACAGACAGTGAGAAGTTCCCACAGCTGGCTGCGGAGCAATTATTGTAGCAGAAATGGTTACGAGGTGTGGAGAAGGATGGGTTATTACATCTGTGGTGGATACCCCACTACCACCGCGTGCCCATCATAATTTTTGTCATTCAGCAGCTACTGTGCCTAGTACATGATGGGTATCTTTGGTTGGAGGAGCTAATTCCCATCATGGCTGACTTAATTCACTGGATTTCTCGGCTGCCCATCAAATGAAACAATCCCACAGCCATAGCAGGAAAAAGCGGCGACTTGGCCCTCACGGAAGTGATGAAGGCCAAATACAAGCTGGAGAAAAGGAAGAAATGGTATTTAATAACAAGCATCAAGGAAAAAGGGGTGTGCGTAGCCACCCAACTACCGAACGACAAGATAATGAGGAAATGTCACGCAGACGAGGTGCTAGCATCTGTAATTGCATTTGTAGAACAGTGTGCAGAGGGGGTCTAGTTCAATTGGGCGTAGTTTCTCTACGATGAAGATGTGATGGTAGGGAAGCCCAAGAGCAGGGTAAGACCTTCCATTATGTGTGGTTGCTCTTATCCATCCTATTGGTTTTCAGGGAGCTGCCAGTGGAAAACCAATTTCCCACCATTGAGAGGAACCTACCGGAGGCCGTGAGGTACACCTCGCTCTGGGCAATGAAATATGTGATGAGGATTCATGAGATAAAAGTGTTTTTGGCATTCATAGACGCAAGCTTACGAAGATGGATCAACCGCAAGCCGTGGTTTTCCCCGACAGTATATAACAGTTTACAAAGCGTGAAAGAATTTAAGGCGGATATGGATAACCTGTATATCTGGGCGCGGAAGTATCTAGCCCGAGCATGGGTAAAGCTGTCGTTCATTGCCACAGATGATGTAATCTTCGAAGTGATGGCATCATGGTCTCTGGAGTGGCATGCCTCGGACTTGGTGGAACTGGAGAAGATCACAACACAACAGATGAAGAGGGATACCAAGCCGCGTATCGTGAAGCTGGCAGAGAGAAAGCATTAGGAACAGGAAGCGGCCACGCAGCGGAAGGTAGCTGAGGTATCGGCAATAGAGCAAATGGCACAAACCACAACTGCGCCCACCGAAGAGACCAAGGAAGGTTAGGAAATGTCTACGGAGCAGGACATACAGGGAGAGGTTGAGACACAGGAACGCCCGGACCTTACAACAAAATCAACCCAACTCAAGAGGTCGCATGTCCAAGAGAAGCCAACTACACGCAAAAAGACAAAGACAAAAAAGACCGTGGAGGGAGACCTTGTTGACAGTAGCGAACCAGTTCGCGATGTCACTAAGGATGCTTTAGAAGAGTTGTTGACGGAGTAGACAACTGTGTTGGGGGCGCTCAGAGCACAGTTGCAGGCATTATAGGTGTGACCCCCAGGAGTGATGACAACGCACCTGGTGGAAGATACAGCCAAAGCTGAGGAGATGTTACGAGCCCGCACAACGAACACTTGGGTGTTACCAACAGGCATCATCTTAGCAGAAGCTGAAGGTGACATGAGGGGCTAGGGTTTGAATTTGTCCGCCCTTCCTAGAGAAACCCTATACCAGCTGCAAGATGGGGTAACCACTAAGCTCCGCGCCAGGGAAGGTTGCACCCTCCAGGTCTTAATGGAACAAAAGGGAAATCTAGAGCAGGTCAGTCTACAGCATGACAACTTTTTTTACACAACAAGGATTCGAAGAGGCCATGGAGGAGGCCTGTAGCAGTGTTCCAGAACTAGTTGTGCCAGTGGAACTCCCAGCAACTGAAAAGATTCATCACATGGTGGCAGGATTCCGTAGGGCCCAAGAGGAGGTCATGAAAATTCAGTTGGAGATTAACTTATAGATCGTTGAGCTGTGGCTGAAGGCACAACCCTCTACACCCCTGGAAGTCAGAGAATAGTGCCACCGCACCATTCAATTGGGGTTGGAAGTGATAGAGCACGCAGTATAGGACTGCACAAGATTGTTGGATCAGCCCCTCCTCACGTTCACTTTATTGCAGGAAGATCCAACCATATAGCAGTTGGAGGCAGAAGCATGGTAGCTACAGCAGGCATATGACAATGTCAGAGGGACCACACAAACGGTCACCCTTACTTAACGCCTTACTAGAATGAAGGAGGCCCAGGCTCTCAAGGAACAGGTGGATGTTGTGCGCCAGAAAGAAGTAATATTGAAAGCATGTATTTAGACTTGGCTCAAAGAAGCCTTCCTGGTCACCACCACAATCGAGGAAAAGTTGGCACAGATGCAAAATGCATATGGGGTAAGGCAAGAAGGTTCCCCTGACGATGATGCATCAGAGAATCGTGCCCAATCGATACAACGGACAACGGAGGAGTGCGTTGTGGCCGTAAGTGAAGCGCAGAAGTTGTTGGATGGACTCTGCGCAAAGATCAGCGTACCAGCCGAGTGACTCAGGACGAGTCACGTTGATTGTGTTGGGGGCATGTTGGGAAGCGAAGCCCCCATAGTGAATTTTTGGGGCTTAAAGCTCGAGTTTTTGAGTCAATGTAATGTAAAGACCCCGCAAAATGCGGGTGCAGAGTGCGAGAGTCTAGGGTAGTCCGCCCTAAGAATATTGTAATTTAATAAGAGATGTGTTGGCCTACCCATGGTCCACGGACTATGGAAATGTATAAGTAGAGCAAGGATCTAAGTGTAGAAAGTAGTTTTTAGTCTTGATCTCAAGTGTTATGGGTTTTTGAATAAGGAATTTGCTCTAATTCTGTAAGTGTGAGTCTTGGGTTATAGGAATAGGAAGAGGCTCTGTAGCTGTGTGCACGGATCCCTGCAACTAAGTGCGTAGGGTGGAGTTGGGATTGTACTAGAATAGAAGATTAATAAAAGATAAGTTGATTCTGGAATATTGTACATTTGCTTGTAGATTTGTATGTTTATGCATCTGTTTACAGTTTATGATTGCGTGCATGTCTGTTTATGTTGAATTGTAAATGAAAGTATTGGGCCCACTTAATTTAATTCAAGATATATAATAATAATAAGCACAATAAAGGGTAAATAACAATCACGCCCTTCATTTAAGCTGCACGAAGGTAGTTGCACTGGACCAATAGCTGCGCAGAAGTAGCGCAGTGCATAGAGTGGGATCGCAAGCCTTCCAAGACCCATCAAGACATCCCAAGGGTGTGGAAACCTGGTTCCAGCACCCTCCCATACTACCTCGAGTGAGACCTCAGTCCGCACTCCACGGACTATTGCTGAAAGGGTCGGTAGTTTAGGGATTTGTTTGGCTAACTCATGACCAAACCTGGGTCAGGCCCCAATAAGCCAAAAATCATCTTTTTCATCATCTTTATTTCAGGAACCTAACTTTCAAGAACAATCTTTAGAATCTATTACTTTTCATTTATATGCTATAATCATTCAACCTCAACCAATAGCTACATTACCACCTCTGCACATTCCATCTACCTCTCAGTCAGGTCCCACATATGTTGGTAATCAAAGTTCAGTAAACATGGTAGTACCTGCATTCATGATGAATAGGTATGCACCCCTTCAACTGCCACATCCGTTTAATCAAATGCCACAGGATTACCTCAAAATTCTTCCTCGTTTTACAGGGGAAGATGAAAAAACTGCAGAGAATCATGTGTCAATATTTTGCAATTTTGCAGATAGCCTAAACGTTGAACATTTAGATATTATTCTAAGACTTTTTGTTTAGTCCTTAGATGGAGAAGCAAGGAAATGGTTTAAAGGACTTCCTAATAATTATATTCCTTCTTGGGAAGAGATGGAATGTTTATTCGTCCAAAAATGGGGAGAAAAAAGAGACCATGGGTATTCATTAACAGAGTTTAATGCCATAAAGAATAATTCTGAGGAAACTGTGGCCGAATTTGTCAGAAAATTTAACAAATTGTATAATAGACTCCCAGTGGAGGTTAAGCCTCCTCCTGCTGGTGAAAAAATAACTTTTGTAGGGGCTTTTGAATCAAATTTTGGATTCACATTAAGGGAAAGAAGATCTCCAACCCTTGATCAGATCCAAACATATGCATTAGAGATAGAAGCAAATCTGGTGTCTGTAGGAAAAGTACCAAAGACACAGCCTAGCCAAGACAAGGGAAAGGCAAAGATAGAATCTTCTCAAAGTAAAGCATTGGAGGATATGTTTAAAACTTTTCCAGATAAGTTAAATAAATTAGAGTTAGAAAATAAGAATTTGCAGAAGAAAACACAGTATAATAAGAACTTTAATCCCCAATATAGAAGGCAACCTTTGCAAATCCTGAAAAGGGAATGAAAAGATCAAAATCAAATTCGAGCACCATTATATATAGAAGCAGATCCTGGTGAAGAACAACATGATGATCAAATTTCTACGCTATATGCAGTAGATGAAGATGAACTTGGTATGAAGGAGAAGAATATGTATATGATGAAACAGATGCCATCCATGATGAAAATGAAATTGATGAATATTGGAAACAATTTTCTGATTTTATGCAGGCTGAACTACATAAGAAGTATGACTTGAGATCGAGGAAAAGATCAAGAAATCAAGAAAATGAAAGTAAGCAGCAAGTTTCAACTTCCTCCCCAAAGGTGACTCCACAAGAATCTCAGCCTGCAAAACAAGTAAATAAACGAAAGCAGCAACAGAACACAAATGGCAAGACACAGATACTTCAAGGTGAGTTTTCTCAAGATCAAACTAAAAAAATTCCTTTGGAGAAACTTGTTTCAATTCCTCAAGTAATTCCAATCATGAAGAAAGGTGAAGATGAGAACGAAAGAACTGCTAAACAGGGTCACTTGTTTAGTCTTACTAAGGAGTTGGAAAAGGTAAGAATACAAGTTCCCCTTACAGAGTTGGCAAAAACACCTATTTATCAAAAGGAGATTGTTGAGTTTATTAATTTAAAAGAAAATGAGAGTATAAATGACACTGTAAATCTGCAAGAGGATAAACCAGTAGTGGTTTTTGGTCCACATGTAGAGGAAGTATATTCTTCAATAACTCCTTTTTATATTTCCATGTTGGTTCATAATTTCCTCCTACATAATTGTATATTTGATTCGGGAGATTCACACAATCTTATGCCTTAGTCACTAATGAAGCAACTAAATCTACAAGTTACCAAACCTTATAGGGACTTGTATTCTTTTGATTCGAACAAATTCAAGTGTTTGGGGGTTATTAAGGATCTGGCAGTGTCATTAGCCCAAATTCCAACTAGAAGCTTGGTCATGGATGTAGTAGTAGCAGATATCCCTGCTAGATTTGGAATGCTTCTATCTAGGTCATGGGGGGCTAAATTGGGTGGTGTTTAGAAACTAGATGTTACATATGCTGTTATACCGATTTTTGGTGGGGAGGAGAGGATATTGTACAAAGAAACTAGGTTTGTAAAAACAATTACAAAAAATGGAGCGAGAAATTCACCTGTATATAGTCAGGAGAAGGATGACTGTTTCACACTGCATGATAATGCAGAGCTGGCTGAAGATAATCAGAAGCAGCTTGCTTCAGCCAAGGTAATTACAGAGCTGCAAATTGAAGAAGTGTGGAAATGTTTCTTTGATGGAGCTTATTCCAAGGAAGGGACAGGTGTTGGTTTTCTTCTAATTGCACCTGGAGGTAATATGTTCCCTTTTTCTTTTAAATTAGAGTTCGAGGAAAAAAATAATGTGGCAGAATATGAGTCCCTGATTATTGCTCTACAAAAAGCTAAACAGATGGGAGTTAAGTCAATTTTTTTTTTGGAGATTTGGAGTTGATTATTAAGCAAATCAAAGATCACTGCCAAACAAAGGATCCTAGGATCAGGGCATATAGAAACAAGGTATGGGATTTGATTGAGAACTTTTTTGAAGATTTTAACATTCAATTCATTCCAAGAGATGAGAATAGATTAGCAGATTCATTGGCTGTGGCTACTAGTACTTTCAAGCCTCCTATTAATCAAAGACTAAGATATGAGGTAGAAATGAGACATAGACCTTCTGTTCCTGATAATTTTAAGAACTGGCAAGTTTTTGAGGATGACCAGCAGATTAAGGAGTCTTTGACTATGGTGGAAGAGCTCCAGGGCACAAAAATTGATCAGGATGAAGAATAGACAACAAAAATTGCAGAAGTTAGTGGTTTAAAAGATTCAATAGCAAATCAGAAGATCTTTCAATTGAAAGATAATATTCCGCCAAAGGGACTTGTTCCTCTTGAAAGGATTTTTAATTCCAATGATTTGGCTGTGGACTCAGGGAAAATTTCACAGGATGAACATATTTGGGATCACAACATTGGAACTCATGAGAATCCCAAGTTAGTCAAATTATATGGTGGAGTTTCACCTAATCTTCAAGAAAGATATATTAAACTTTTCAATATTATGTTGATGTCTTTCCATGGTCCTATGAAGATCTCAAAACCTATGATGTAAATATTATTCAGCATAAGATTCCTTTGAAGAAGGGAATTAAACCCTACAAACATAATCTTAGATAGTTAAATCCTCTACTTCTACCATCAACTAAAAAGGAGGTCAAGAAGTTGCTTGATGCCAAAATAATAGTCCCACACAGGTATTCTGATTGGGTGGCTAATTTAGTACCTGTGAGAAAGAAAAATGGAGAAATAAGGTTATGTGTGGACTTCAGAAATCTCAACAGGGCTTCTTTGAAAGATACCTATCCATTGCCTAAGACGGATCATGTGTTGCAAAAGGTAACATGATCTTTTAGAATGGCAATGCTAGATGGATTTTCTGGTTATAACCAGGTGGCTATGGATAAGGAGGATTAGAAGAAAACATCATTCACAACTCCCTAGGGAACAATTATGTATGCCAGAATGCCTTTCAAATTGATGGATGCAGGTGCTACATTTCAAAGGGCTATGGACATTGCTTTTGTTGGAGATAAGTTTGTAGTAATATATTTGGATGATATTACTATTTTCTCAAAGTCTGATGAAGAAAATTTGGACCATTTGAAAAGGACTTTTGATAAATGTAGAATATCTGGACTTTCCTTAAATCCCAAGAAATCCATTTTTGCTCTAGAGGAAGAAAAACTATTGGGACATATTGTTTCCAGAGATGGAGTGAAGATAGATCCAGCCAGAGTACAAGCTGTGCAAAAAATACCATTGCCTATGAGTAAAAAGGATATTCAAAAGTTTCTGGGAAAGATAAACTTCCTGAGAAGATTTGTATCTAACTATGCAGAAATTGTAAAAGAAATTACTAATATGCTAAAGAAGGAGAATGAAGTGAATTGGACTAAAGAATATAGTTTCCATGATTAAATAGGCAGTACAGGCAGCTCCAGTCTTAATCAGCCTTGATTACCAAAAGCCTTTCCAAGTTTTTTCATTCACATCATCAAGTTCAATAGCTGTTGTCTTACTGCAGAAGAATGATGAAGAGAAAGAGCAGCCAATTATATTCTTCTGTAAGATTCTTAGGGATTCTGAGCTAAAATATAACATTCTTGAGAAACAGGTGTATGCTTTGGTAAAAGCCCTGAAATCTTTTAGAACTTATGCTACACTCACAAATCATTACTTATGTGCCAAATGCTGCAGTGAAAGATGTATTACTGCAGGGAGATGTAGAAGGCATAAGAGGAAAGTGGATAGCCAAGATCCAAGAATATGATTTGGACATAAAACCCAAAAAGGGTGAAAGGACAAGGATTGGAAAAATGTTGACAAAATCAAACTTTCAGGCATTGGAATTAACTTGTTGGCACCTACGGATGAAAAAGAAGTTGAAGAAAATGAATGAGAGCAAGATTCAGGTATGAAGATCAGGTATAAATTTTTGTGTTCAGAATGGTATAAGCATATAATTCATTATTTGTACTTTCTTTCTTGTTCCCAATCCTTAGATAGAACAAATTATAGGGCACTAAAGATCAAGGCACAACCATATGTGATTGTGGAAGGCAGATTGTAATGGAAGGATCCTACTGGAATTTTATTGCTATGTTTAATAGAGGATGAATTTACAGAAACAATCAAAGATTATCACGAGGGGTTTTGTGGAGGACATTACAGTTGGAAAGTAACTGCACATAAGATCATTCACGTAGGATTATATTGGCATACTTTATTTGGTGATACATATAAGTTTGTTAGAAGTTGTCAGAAGTGTCAACTTTTTGCTGAGAAAAAGAGATTAGCCCCTTTACCTTTGATTCCAGTTTTCATAGAGGAGCCATTTAGACAATGGGGATTGGACTTTGTTGGAGAAATCAATCCACCTTCAAGTAGACAACACAGGTGGGTTCTCATAACAACTGATTACTTCACCAAATGGGTAGAGGCAATTCCTACGAAGAGAGCAAATGATCAAATAGTAATGAAGTTCCTGGAGGAAAATATTTTCAGCAGATTTGGATGCCCTATTAAAATTATAACAGACAATGCTCAAGTCTTCAATTCAAGTAAGTTCATTGCTTTTTTTCACAAGTATAATGTTATTTTGTCCCATTCAACAGCTTATCATCCTCAGGGAAATGGATTAGCTGAATCTACTAACAAAACTTTGATGAAGATCCTTAAGAAAACCATTGCAAAAAATCAAAGAGATTGGGATTCTAAGTTAAAGTTTTCTCTGTCGGCTGCTAGAGTAACTACAATAATATCTGCAGGGAAGTCACCTTTTGAATTAGTATATGGGACTCAGGCTTTGATTCTAAGTCAACTTGTGAAGCCGGTGATTGCAATGATTCAGGAGGCGAAAGAAGAACCAAATGCTTTGATAATAAGAATGAATAAAGTGGTGGAGCTAAGCGAGAACAGGGATAAGGTAAGAGACAACTTGATTATGTATCAATCCAAGATGAAAAGTGTTTTTGATAGAAAAGCCAAGGAAATTGACTTTAAAGTTGCAGATTTAGTGTTAAGATGGGATACCAGGAGGGAAGATAAGGGTAAGCATGGAAAGTTTGATCCTCTCTGGTATGACCCTTTTAGAATTTCTGAAGTAAGATCCAATAATACCTTCATTCTTGAGAATCTTGATGGTGAAACTCTACAGTTTCCTGTCAATGGGAAATGCTTAAAGCATTACTTCCAGTTCTGAAGAATAAGCATCGTTTCATTGTAAATACCAGAGTGAAATCAGTGTACAAATGCCATAGCATTTCAATTTCTGCAAAGCAATATATGACTCCATGCCCAAGGTGAAGGCACTAATCTGTGGTTCTTAGTGCTTCTGTGGCAAAAGCACTATCCCAAGGTGGAGCCAGATGTTGTAACATATGCATTTTTGTTGCTTGTAGTATTCATTTTTCATACAAGAACTTGAAAATATTTCAAAAATAGATAAAAGCAAAAGGAAGGAGTAATAATGGTATATCGGGTATGTTTTCTTTGTAAAGGAACAAGTAAAAATAAAATAACCGGGCCCGGTATAGCCAAAGATTAAGCCAATGGTTATATGAATGTATAAGTATATATATATATATATATATATATATATATATATATATATATCGCAAAGCATATTGTGTATCAGAATCACAAAAGAAACAAGTTATAAAGTGTCAAGGATCCGGACACGAAACATATTATATATATATATATATATATATATATATATATATATATATATATATATATATATATTGTTGTAAATTCTCGGGGGTCTGTGAGGCGTACGAAAAGGCAGATTTAAAGTTATAAGTGGGATTTTGGGTGGAGCAAAAATGGTAAATGGTTTTTATTGGAGCTCACCCGATCCCACTTATCCACCGCCCATTTCGGGTGGGTATTCTCTAGGCTTATGTCCCACTCAAAATCTTTATAGACCGTCTGATCCGAAAAGCGTAGATCTACAGTGGGGATATATCAGCAGAAAAGGTATGCCTCGATAGTTGTGCGCAACCCATATTAAAAGCAGAAAAAACATGTTTTATGGCATATTTCAATTATAAAAGTTATATAATGGAAATTTTGCAAATATGAAGGATTTATGCATAAGTCCAATATTACCATAGTTATGCGGCTTAAGGGTGTGTAAAGTTAAGTTTTGCAGTGATATATCAGGCTGATTGCGATTTGTGATGGAAGTCAACGGAGCGCTGAATGGGCAGATTTGAAATATTTATAAATCAAGATTAACTCTTTTGAGTTTCATATTAATCAAAGGTTTGCGTTAATTTCGCCTGTAAAGTGGAAAATCAAGGTTAGAGCCAAATCTGAAGAGGAAAAAAATGGGTATGTTTTCTTTGTATTTTGGCCAATAAAAATGCCCATGTAAGCCCAGGATTACACAAGATAAACACATTTCATTGCGGCTAAAACGAATTAAGCATCATTAGGGAATTTACAGAGGAATTCGATAATGGATTAATCGAGCAAGCCAACAGTTATTGTCCCCTTCTGAATTTAGTTATGTTCCTATTATTTCATGTTATTTAAGGTGTCTTTTACCCTCCGTAAAATTTTGTAATAGTTTTTACTTCATATAGTTAGAGAAGCAATTAAATAATTTGGGCAGTTTCAGAAATCAACAACTATTCCACAATGTATAATAAGAGGAAAGTTTACAAAGAAAGGGTTTGAATTTTGGAGAACCCAGAGACTAGGCCACTGTATTCTTGATATCATCGTTGATTAATGAAAGAATCAGAAGTTTCCATGAGTTGTTGGGTATAATTTTGTAACCTTCTCTGTCATGTGTCATGTTATGTTTTCTTCTTTCAAGTATAGTAATGAAGCTGCAGGTCTTTATTTTCTTATGTAGATAAAGTTAAAATTCCTTAAAAGAGCACCCCAATACTTGAAGTTTCCACCTTCCTTTCTAAGTTATAGATAATAGTTTATGTGAGAGACCAACATATTATCTTTAATTTATCCAAGAGTCACAGATAGTAGTTTCTGTGTTAAGCAACATATTTTCTATGATTCAGTTTTCATTTTCATAATTCTTCTAAGTTACAGATAGTATTTTCTGTGAAAAACCAGCATATTATCTTTAACTTCTCCTTCAAGCTTTCTTCACTCATCATTTATATCTAGCAACAAATGGCATTCTGAAATGTTCCGGTCATACATGTATTAAGGGTTAAAGACCAAGTTCTCCAGGACCTTCATTTAATAACACAATAAACAATAAGTGATAGTAAATAATATCTATTAATGTCTTAAGCACAATTTCTCTACAGCCAGGAAATTGGTTTCTTAAGGTACAACAAGACTAACCTCTTTTTTTACTGTTAGGGCTCTTCCTCCTCTCATTCTTCTTAGTGGTGCAGCTGGATAGACTGTACCAATTGGTTAGAGTTGGTTTCCTGTTCTAGTTGATCAGAAAAATATTTTTCAAGGAAGAGTAGATATTCTTCGTTGGGTGTGCTAACATAAAGGAAATTTCAGCCTCTCATAAGCTTGTAGCCTCCCTTCCCCTAATAATCATAATGAATATTGTACCATGTGGGAAAAGCTATGGTATCTCAGAGATTGGCCTAAAACTACCCTCTTCTTATAGATTTTATTTTGGAACAAAACTCTTACTTGGGACAAGATTCAACGTCATGGATTCTATGAAATTTCAACCTACTCCCTCAGCCTCTCTAATTTTAAATCTAGTAATCACCTCTTCAACAACAATAGTTACATTGCTTCCTTCTTACACAATATTTCCATCCTATTCCATCAATCTGATCACAATCCTACGAGTATCACCTCTACTTTGCATTCAAGTTTAGCCTCTTCCTTTACAAATCCCATCACAATAAATTTTGGAACAAGCTCCCAGGTTTCCTTCTCTAGAACACTCTGAAAGAGAAATAGTTTTCAAAAACAACACTATCTCTTTTCACAATCTCTAGCAAATTATTCTCAACAACCTAAGGAAATCAATTATTTTTCTTTCTTGGGTTGATAAGGACTGGGTTCTAATCATGTCGAAATATTCATCCTCTCCTCCTTGGGATTCTCTCCTCATCTCTCCTCTTATGTCTTTTCACCTCCCCCCTCCTCTCCCTCTAGCCCTACCTACTGGTCTCCGCCTCACATTGACTTCATCAAACAAAATTTTGATGATGCCTCTAATGGGAATCTAGGTCTAATTAGCTATGGATATTTCTTATACAATGCACACATTCAAATCACTCACATAAATGTGGGGGAAATCATTCACACTGCCAACATAGCTTCATAAATTTAAGCACTTGAATAAGGCCTCTTCATGGCCATAGGAAAGTGTTACTCCAAGTTCATCATGGAGGGAAATTTGAAAACATTAATAAACATATTTCAAAGAATCCAATGTGGTTCTAACCCATCCCATAAAACCATTAAATTGAGACTGGGAGCTCGAGTAAAAAACATATTAGAGCTCCTAATTCAAATTCCTACCACCCTCCTCTCTCATGTTCTTTAGGAGGTAAATAAATTGGCTAACCATCTGGCTAATCATGACCCCAATCTAAGTGCTTCATTGATAGATCTGGATAGGGATCAATGCATTCTTGAATCCCTCCTCTCTCAATGTTATAATTACAATAAAAATAAGCTTTACCTCCCCCCCACCTCTCCCTCTAGCCCTACCTACGTGTCTCCCCCTCACATTGACTTCATTAAACAAAAATCTGATAATGCCTTTAATGAGAATCTAGGTCTAATTAGCTATGGTGATTTCTTAGACAATTCACACATTCAAATCACTCACACATGTGTGAGCAATCATTCACACTACCAACATTGTTTCAGAAATTTAAGCATTTGAATAAGGCATCTTCATGGCCATAGGAAAGTGTTACTCCAAGTTCATCATGGACGGAAATTTGAAAACAATAATAAACATATTTCAAAGAATCCAGTGTGGTTCTAACCCATCCCAAGAAACCATTAAATTGAGATTGGGAGCTCGAGTAACAAACATAGTAGATCTCCTAATTCAAATTCTGTCATTCTCCTCTCTCATGTTCGTGAGGAGGGAAATAAATTGGCTAACCATCTAGCTAATCATGACCGCAATATAAGTGCTTCATTGATATATATGGATGGAGATCAAGGCATTCTTGAATCCCTCCTCTCTCAGTGTTAGAATTAGGACAAAATAAGCTTTAAACCCCACCCCCCCCTCTAGCCCTACCTACTAGTCTCCCCCTCACATTGACTTCATCAAACAAAATTTTGATGATGCCTCTAATGGGAATCTAAGTCTAATTAGCTATGGATATTTCTTATACAATGCACACATTCAAATCACTCACATATATGTGGGAGAAATCGTTCACACTACCAACATTGTTTCAGAAATTTAAGCACTTGAATAAGGCCTCTTCATGGCCATAAGAAAGTGTTACTCCAAGTTCATCATGGAGAGAAATTTGAAAACAACAATAAACATATTTCAAAGAATCCAAGGTGGTTCTAACCCACCCTAATCGACCAATAAATTGAGATTGGGAGTTAGAGTAACAAACATAGTAGAGCTCCTAATTCAAATTCCTGCCACCCTCCTCTGTCATGTTCGTTAGGAGGGAAATAAATTGGCTAACCATATGGATAATCATGACCCTAATATAAGTGCTTCATTGATAGATATGGATAGGGATCAAGGGATTCTTGACTCCCTCCTCTCCCAATGTTAGAATTAGGACCAAATAAGCTTTACCGCCCCTCCTTTCCCTCTAGCCCTACCTACTCGTCTCCCCCTCACATTGACTTCATCAAACAAAATTTTGATGATGCCTCTAATGGGAATCTAGGTCTAACTAGCTATGGATATTTCTTAAACAAGGCACACATTCAAATCACTCACATATTGTGGGAGAAATCGTTCACACTACCAATATTGTTTCAAAAATTTAAGCACTTGAATAAGGCCTCTTCATGGCCATAGGAAAGTGTTACTCCAAGTTCAGCATGGAGGGAAATTTGAAAACAATAATAAACATATTTCAAAGAATCCAATGTGGTTCTAACCCATCCCAAGCAACCAATAACTTGATATAGAGAGCTCAAGTAACAAACATAGTAGAGCTCCTAATTCAAATTCCTACCACCCTCCTCTCTCATGTTCGTCAGGAGGGAAATAAATTGGCTAACCATCTAGCTAATCATGATCCCAATCTAAGTGCTTCATTGATAGATATGGATAGGGATCAAGGAATTCTTGACTCCCTCCACTCTCAATGTTATAATTAGGACCAAATAAGCTTTACCTTGCCTCCCCCCCCAACATCTCCCTCTCCCTCTAGCCCTACCTACTGGTCTCCCCCTCACATTGACTTCATCAAACAAAATTTTAATGATGCCTCTAATGGGAATCTATGTCTAATTAGATATGGATATTTCATAGACAATGCACACGTTCAAATCACTCACATATATGTGGGAGAAATCGTTCACACTATTTCAGAAATTTAAACACTCCATAGGAAAGTGTTACTTCAAGTTCATCATGGAGGGAAATTTGAAAACAATAATAAAAATATTTCAAAGAAACCAATTTGGTTTTAACCCATCCCAAGCAACCAATAACTTGGTATTGGGAGCTTGAGTAACAAACATAGTAGAGCTCCTAATTCAAATTCCTGCCACCCTCCTCTCTCATGTTCGTTAGGAGGGAAATAAATTGGCTAACCATATGGCTAATCATGACCCAAATCTAAGTGCTTAACTGATAGATCTAGATAGGGATCAAGGAATTCTTCACTCCCTCCTCTCTAAATGTTAGAATTAGGACAAAATAAGCTCTAACCCCCCCCCCCCCTCTAGCCCTACCTACTCATCTCCCCATCACATTGACTTCATGAAACAAAATTTTGATGATGCCTCTAATGGGAATCTAGGTCTAATTAGCTATGGAGATTTCTTAAACAATGCACACATTCAAATCACTCACATATTTTTGGGAGCAATCGTTCACACTACCAACATTGTTTCAGAAATTTAAGCACTTGAATAAGGCCTCTTCATGGCCATAGGAAAGTGTTACTCCAAGTTCATCATGGAGGGAAATTTGAAAACAATACTAAAAATATTTCAAAGAATCCAATGTGGTTCTAACCCATCCAAAGCAACCAATAACTTGATATTGGGAGCTCGAGTAAAAAACATAGTAGACCTCCTAATTCAAATTCCCACCACCCTCCTCTCTCATGTTCATCAGGAGGGAAATAAATTGGCTAACCATCTCGCTAATCATGACCCCAATCTAAGTGCTTCATTGATAGATCTGGATAGGGATCAAGGCATTATTGATTCCCTCCTCTCTCAATGTTATAATTAGGACAAAATAAGCTTTACCAACCCACACCCCCCCCTTCTCCCTCTAGCCCTACCTACTGGTCTCCCCCCAACATTAACATCATCAAACAAAATTTTCATGAGGCCTTTAATGGGAATCTAGGTCTAATTAGCTATGGAGATTTCTTAGACAATGCACACATTCAAGTCACTCACATATATGTGGGAGCATTGTTCACACTACCAACATTATTTCATAAATTTAAGCACTTGAATAAGGCCTCTTCATTGCTATAGGAAAGTGTTACTCCAAGTTCATCATGGAGGGAAATTTGAAAACAATAATAACCATATTTCAAAGAATCCAATGTGGTTATAAGCCATCACAAGAAACCAATAACTTGAAATTGGGAGGTCGAGTAACAAACACAGTAGAGCTCCAAATTCAAACTCCTACCACCCTCCTCTCTCATGTTCCTTAGGAGGGAAATAAATTGGCTAACCATCTCGCTAATCATGACCCCAATCTAAAGTGCTTCATTGATAGATCTGGATATGGATCAGGGAAATCTTGACTCCCTCCTCTCTCAATGTTTGAATTAGGAAAAAATAAGCTTTACCCCCCCCCCCCCCCCCCCCCTCTCCCTCTAGCCCTACCTATTGGTCTCCCACTCACATTAACTTCATTAAACAAAATTTTGATGATGCCTCTAATGGGAATCTAGGTCTAATTAGCTATGGAAATTTATTATACAATTCACACATTCAAATCACTCACATATATGTGGGAGCAATCATTCACACTACCAACATTGTTTTAGAAATTTAAGCACTTAAATAAGGCCTCTTCATGGCCATAGGAAAGTGTTACTCCAAGTTCATCATGGAGGGAAATTTGAAAACGATAATAAACATATTTTAAAGAATCCAATGTGGTTCTAACCCATCACAAGAAACCAATAACTTGAGATTTGGAGCTCGAGTAACAAGCATAGTAGAGCTCCTAATTCAAATTCGTGCCACCCTCCTCTCTCATGTTCGTTAGGAGGGAAATAAATTGGCTAACCATTTGGCTAATCATGACCCCAATCTAAGTGCTTCATTGATAGATCTAGATAGAGATCAAGGCATTCTTGACTCCCTCATCTCTCAACGCTATAATTAGGACAAAATAAGCTTTAGCCCCCCTCCTCTCCCTCTAGCCCTACATACTGGTCTCCCCCTCACATTGACTTCATCAAACAAAATTTTGATGATGCCTCTAATGGGAATCTAGGTCTAATTAGCTATGGAGATTTCTTAGACAATGCACACATTCAAATCACTCACATATATGTGGGAGAAATCGTTCACACTACCAACATTGTTTCAGAAATGTAAGCACTTGAATAAGGCCTCTTGATGGCCATAGGAAAATATTACTCCAAGTTTGTCATGGAGGAAAATTTGAAAACAATAATAAACATATTTCAAAGAATTCAATGTGGTTCTAACCCATCCCAAGAAAACAATAACGTGAGATTGGGAGCTCCAGTAAAAAGCATAGTATAACTGTTAATTCAAATTCCCGCCACCCTCCTCTCTCATGTTGTGAGGAGGGAAATAACTTGGTTGACCATTTGGCTAATCATGACCCCAATCTAAGTGCTTCATTGATAGATCTGGAATGTGATGATGCATCTAATGGGAATCTAGGTCTAATTAGCTATGGAGATTTCTTAGACAATGCACACATTCAAATCACTCACATATATGTGGGAGCAATCGTTCAAACTACCAACATTGTTTCAGAAATTTAAGCACTTGAATAAGGCCTCTTCATGGCCATAGGAAAGTGTTAATCCAAGTTCATCATGGAGGGAAATTTGAAAACAATAATAAACATATTTTAAAGAATCCATCGTGGTTCTAACCCATCCAAAGAAACCAATAACTTGAGATTGGGAGCTCAAATAACAAGCAGAGCTCCTAATTCAAATTCATGCCACCCTCCTCTCTCATGTTTGTCAAGAGGGAATTAAATTGGCTAACCATCTGGCTAATCATGACCCCAATCTAAGTGCTTCATTGATAGATCTGGATATGGATCAAGGAATTCTTGACTCCCTCCTCTCTCAATGTTAGAATTAGGACAAAATAAGCTTTACGCCAAAGTGTTACTCTAAGTTCATCATGGAGGGAAATTTGAAAACAATAATAAACATATTTTAAAGAATCCAATGTGGTTCTAACCCATTGCAAGAAACCAATAACTTGAGATTAGGAGCTCAAGTAACAAGCATAGTAGAGCTCCTAATTCAAATTCATGCCACCCTCCTCTCTCATGTTCGTCAGGAGGGAAATAAATTGGCTAACCATCTGGCTAATCATGACCCCAATCTAAGTGCTTCATTGATAGATCTGGATAGGGATCAAGTCATTCTTGACTCCCTCCTCTCTCAATGTTAGAATTAGGACAAAATAAGCCCTCCTCTCCCTCTAGCCCTACATACTGGTCTCCCACTCACATTGACTTCATCAAACAAAATTTTGATGATGCCTCTAATGGTAATCTAGGTCTAATTAACTATGGAGATTTCTTAAACAATACACACATTCAAATCACTCACACATATGTGGGAGAAATCATTCACACTACCAACATTGTTTCAGAAATTTAAGCACTTGAATAAGGCCTCTTCATGGCCATAGGAAAATGTTACTCCAAGTTCATCATGGAGGAAAATTTGAAAACAATAATAAACATATTTCAAAGAATTCAATGTGGTTCCAACCCATCCCAAGCAACCAATAACGTAAGATTGGGACCTCCAGTAATAAACATAGTAGAGCTGCTAATTTAAATTCTTGCCATCTTCCTCTCTCATGTTGTGAGGAGGGAAATAACTTGGTTGATCATCTGGCTAATCATGACCCCAATCTAAGTGCTTCATTGATAGATCTGGAATGTGATGATGCATCTAATGGGAATCTAGGTCTAATTTGCTATGGAGATTTCTTAGACAATGCACACATTCAAATCACTCACATATATGTGGGAGCAATCATTCAAACTACCAACATTGTTTCATAAATTTAAGCACTTGAATAAGGCCTCTTCAAGGCCATAGGAAAGTTTTACTCCAAGTTCATCATGGAGGGAAATTTGAAAACAATAATAAACATATTTTAAAGAATCCATCGTGGTTCTAACCCATCCCAATAAACCAATAACTTGAGATTCGGAGCTCAAATAACAAGCAGAGCTCCTAATTCAAATTCGTGCGACCCTCCTCTCTCATGTTCGTCAAGAGGGAATTAAATTAGTTAACCATCTAGCTAATCATGACCCCAATCTAAGTGCTTCATTGATAGATCTGGATATGGATCAAGGAATTTTTGTCTTCCTCCTCTCTCAATGTTAGAATTAGGACAAAATAAGCTTTACGCCACCCGCCCCGGCTCCTCTCCCTACCCCCCCCCAGCCCTACCTACTGGTCTCCCCCTCACATTGACTTCATCAAACAATATTTTGATGATGCCTCTAATGGGAATCTAGGTCTAATTACCTATGGAAATTCTTAGACAATGTACACATTCAAATCACTCACATATATGTGGGAGTAATCGTTCAAACAACCAACATTGTTTCAGAAGTTTAAGCACTTGAATAAGGCCTCTTCATGGCCATAGGAAAGTGTTACTCCAAGTTCATCATGGAGGGAAATTTGAAAACAATAATAAACATATTTCATAGAATCCTATGTGGTTCTAACCCATCCCATGCAACCAATAACGTGATATTTGGAGCTCTAGTAACAAACATAGTAGAGCTCCTAATTCAAATTCCTACCACCCTCCTCTCTCTTGTTGTGAGGAAGGAAATAAATTGGCTAACCATCTGGCTAATCATGACCCCAATCTAAGTGCTTCATTGATAGATCTGGATAGGGATCAATGCATTCTTGACTCCCTCCTCTCTCAATGTTAGAATTAGGAAAAAATAAACTTTACACATATATCTGGGAGCAATCGTTCACACTACCAACATTGTTTTAGAAATTTAAGCACTTAAATAAGGCCTCTTCGTGGCCATAGGAAAGTGTTACTCTAAGTTCATCATGGAGGGAAATTTGAAAACAATAATAAACATATTTTAAAGAATCCAATGTGGTTCTAACCCATTCCAAGAAACCAATAACTTGAGATTAGGAGCTCAAGTAACAAGCATAGTAGAGCTCCTGATTCAAATTCGTGCCACCCTCCTCTCTCATGTTCGTCAGGAGGGAAATAAATTGGCTAACCATCTAGCTAATCATGACCCCAATCTAAGTGCTTCATTGATAAATCTGGATAGGGATAAAATCATTCTTGACTCCCTCCTCTCTCAATGTTAGAATTAGGACAAAATAAGATTTACCCACCACCCCCCCCCCCCCCCCCTCCTCTCCCTCTAGCCCTACATACTGGTCTCCCCCTCACATTAACTTCATCAAACAAAATTTTGATGATGCCTCTAATGGGAATCTAGGTCTAATTAACTATGGAGATTTCTTAAACAATGCACACATTCAAATCACTCACACATATGTGGGAGAAATCATTCACACTACCAACATTGTTTCAGAAATTTAAGCACTCGAATAAGGCCTCTTCATGGCCATAGGAAAATGTTACTCCAAGTTCATCATGGAGGAAAATTTGAAAACAATAATAAACATATTTCAAAGAATTCAATGTGGTTCTAACCCATCCCAAGCAACCAATAACGTAAGATTGGGACCTCCAGTAACAAACATAGTAGAGCTGCTAATTCAAATTCTTGCCATCCTCCTCTCTCATGTTGTGAGGAGGGAAATAACTTGGTTGATCATCTGGCTAATCATGACCCCGATCTAAGTGCTTCATTGATAGATCTGGAATGTGATGATGCATCTAATGGGAATCTAGGTCTAGTTTGCTATGGAGATTTCTTAGACAATGCACACATTCAAATCTCTCACATATATGTGGGAGCAATCGTTCAAACTACCAACATTGTTTCAGAAATTTAAGCACTTGAATAAAACCTCTTCAAGGCCATAGGAAAGTTTTACTCCAAGTTCATCATGGAGGGAAATTTGAAAACAATAATAAACATATCTTAAAGAATCCATTGTGGTTCTAACCCATCCAAAGAAACCAATAACTTGAGATTGGGAGCTCAAATAACAAGCAGAGCTCCTAATTCAAATTCGTGCGACCCTCCTCTCTCATGTTCGTCAAGAGGGAATTAAATTGGTTAACCATTTGGCTAATCATGACCCCAATCTAAGTGCTTCAGTGATAGATCTGGATATGGATCAAGGCATTCTTGTCTCCCTCCTCTCTCAATGTTAGAATTAGGAAAAAATAAGCTTTACGGTCCCCGCCCCAGTGCCTCCCCCCCCCCCCCAGCCCTACCTACTGGTCTCCCCCTCACATTGACTTCATCAAACAAAATTTTGATGATGCCTCTAATGGGAATCTAGGTCTAATTAGCTATGGAAATTTCTTAGACAATGTACACATTCAAATCACTCACATATATGTGGGAGCAATCGTTCACACTACCAACATTGTTTCAGAAGTTTAAGCACTTGAATAAGGCCTCTTCATGGCCATAGGAAAGTGTTACTCCAAGTTCATCATGGAGGGAAATTTGAAAACAATAATAAACATATTTCATAGAATCCTATGTGGTTCTAACCCATCCCATGCAACCAATAACGTGATATTGGGAGCTCCAGTAACAAACATAGTAGAGCTCCTAATTCAAATTCCTACCACCCTCCTCTCATGTTGTGAGGAGGGAAATAAATTGGCTAACCATCTCGCTAATCATGACCCCAATCTAAGTGGTTCATTGATAGATCTGGATAGGGATCAATGCATTCTTGACTCCCTCCTCTCTCAATGTTAGAATTAGGACAAAATAAACTTTACACCCCCCACCTAGCCCCCCCCCCCCGCCCCCAACCCAACACAATCGTTGCACCTCCCCTCCCTCTCTGATATAATGGACGCCCGTCAAAATAAAAGCTCCATTAAGCAAGTCATTTTGTAGGTGATTGGCATCTTTATCATGTGAAAAGATCAAACCAATAGGCAATCTAAGCTCTTAAAATCAAAATATAATATTGAACCTTTTATATATAATATTATTGACGTATAAAATTATAAACACATAATAGAATTATATCATAAAATATTGAAATGTTGATCCGCACAAAAAAAAATCATTGTGTTAAATTGATCAATATACATGAATTACAACATTTAACTTCAAGGTTATCTATATTTTTGAAATGTATATTACCTAATAAATAAAATAATAATTATTTTGTTAAATTAAAGATTAATATAAATTAAAATACAATTTTCAACTTATTGCATATAATATTATGTATGTATAAAATTATTACATATATAGAAATACAAAAATATATACCCAAAAAAACATATTATACAAAATAAAAATATTTCGATTTAGATTTATATTACAAAATATTAAAATGTATAATGATTGATAATAGGTGGGGAAAAACTTAAATAATACAACATTAATCATTATAAATATATATTAATTAGTAAAAAAACTTAAAATTTATTGAATTAAACCAAAGTTGAACATTTAACTTCATAGTCATGTGTATTTGTCAATTGTACTTAATAATAATAGAAACCTTTTGTAGATGTTTCTTTTTATTTTATTAAAAATTTATTATAATATTATTTAATTTGTTAATTTTTTGAATTTTGTTGCATCTCATTATCTTTATGTGGATCTTAAGACATTAATGTGATTTATTAGGAAAAGTTTCTTTAATCATGAATCAAAGAACCTCCATAATGGGAGATAATACGAAGTATATAATACAAAATAAAATACAAGTATTTAGAATTATATCATGACATATTAATGCATATTGATTGATAATACTTGTGAAAAAATCTATATTGTGGAATTCAACTTCAATATCAATTCAATACATCATTCATCATTTTAAATGTATATTAATTAATAAAAAATAAAATTTATTGAATTAAATCAAAATTAAAATGAAAATTCACTTAGTAGTTGTGTATTTTCAAATGTATATTACTTCATAGTTCTTGAAAAAATATATTGAATTAAATATTAATACAAATTAAAATATAACCATCAATTTCTTAATTAACAATTCTTACATAAAATAATTAAAATGTATATTAATTAACAATTCTTACATAAAATAATTAAAATGTATATTAATTAACAATTCTTACATAAAATAATTAAAATGTATATTAATTAATAATTCTTACATAAAATAATTTTATTAAATTAAACATCAATATAAATCAAAATACAACATGTAACTTTTTGCATATGATTTTATGTATACATAAAATTATTACAAATATACAGACACATAATAATACAATTAATAACAAACATATAATACAAAATCAAAATACAAATACTATTAAATGGAACATCAATATTAATAGAATTAAGCATTTAACTCATTGTAAGTGTAAATGTTCCATATGTTTATCATTCATAATAATGATGTCTTAATGATTATATTTTTCAAATGTATCATCATATTGTTATGGCTATTTATATTTTCCCAATGTATACCAATTAAAATTTGTAAAATTGAATCAAAGTATAAATTAAAATACAAAAATAAACTCATTTGAAAGGTAACATTCTCATATAACATTGTGTATAAAATTATTGCACAAACACACATAAAAATAAAATACACTTAACAAACACATTATACAAGAAATATACACATTTAAAACACAACATTCCACTCATTTGAAATATATTTTTTACATATCAATTAGTAGTACTTGCAAAAAAGACATATTGAATTAAATATTACTACAAATTAAAATACAACAATCAACTTCTTGTATATGATATTATGTAAGCACAAAATTACTATTCAACTACAAACTTAAACACAAACATAAACATACAATTAACAAACCTATAATACAAAATACAAATACAAATATTTAGAATTATATCATAAGATATTTGAATGTATATTGATTGATAATATTGTGGAAAAAATATATATATTATTAAATTTAACATTAATATCAACTAAATATAACATTCAAATCAGTTTAAACAATATTTATTAATAATACTTGTAAAAAAATCAGATTTATTAAATTAAATCAAAATATAAATTAAAATACAACATTAAATTTCATACTCATTTGTATTTTTGAAATGTATATTAATTAATAACTTTTACAGAAAATAATTTTATTAAATTAAACATCAATATAAATCATGTATATTAATTAATAATTTTTACATAAAATTATTACAAATATACAAACACATAATAATGCAATTAATAACAAACATATAATACAAAATCAAAATACAAATACTATTAAATGGAACATCAATATCAATAGAATTAAGCATTTAACTCATTGTAAGCTTAAATGTTCTATATGTTTATCATTCATAGCCATGATGTCGTAATGATTATATTTTAAAAAGGTATCTTCATATTGTTATGGCTATTTATATTTTCCCTATATATACTAATTAAATTTGTAAAATTGAATCGAAGTATTAATTAAAATACAAAAATAAACTCATTTGAAAGGTAACATTCTCATATAACATTATGTATAAAATTATTACACACAAATAAAAATAAAATACACTTGGCAAATACATTATACAAGAAATACAAACATTTAAAACACAACATTCAACTAATTTGAAATATAATTTTTAAGTATTATTTTATTAAATTGAACATAAACATAAATTAAAATATAACATTCAACTCAGTTGAAATATAATTCTTACATATGATATTATATTTGTGTAAAATTATACACAACAAAAACAAACAAGCAAGCAAATAAAACGCATAATACAACAAGCAAATACGCACATAAAACAACAAACAAATAAGCACACAATACAACAAAAAAAGTAAACACAAGCACATATGCAACACAAAAACAAACATTTAAATTTCTATCATCTTAAAACATCTTGTAATAAATTAACTTTTAAATGTATATTTATTTAATTTATGTAAGAGTAATTTTTAAAATATTATTTCCAATTAAAATTATTTATTATTATTATTTTATATGTGTGTGTGTGTGTGTGAGATGAGTTTTTAAAATGTAGTGTTTGATGAGAGTTGTAAAGAATTTATGATTATTGTCATAGTGTCATATGCATTTTTGAAATGTACTGTGATATTATGAGGCATTCATATTTTTGAAAATTATAAATGGTATTGATTAAAAGAGTTTATAAAATATGTGTATTAGTTAAAAGAACTATAACATTATCTTAAAATATCATTATTTAGCACATCCATTATAAATTTAAAACCTTAACATTAAAATACAAATAATTTTAAAAATGATTTTTAAGAAAACACATATTACAACAAACAAATAAACACAACACAACAAAAGAAATAAACACATGTGCAACAAAAACAAACATTTAAACTTCTATCATCATAAAACATTTTTCAAAATAAACTCATTTGAAAGATAACATCTCATATAACATATAACATTGTGTATAAAATTATTGCATAGGCACAAGATAAAAATAAAATACACTTAACAAACACATTACACAAAAAAATATAAACATTTAAAACACAACATGCCACTAATTTGAAATATAATTTTTACATATATCAATTACTAGTTCGTGCAAAAAAGATATATATATTTTATTAAATTAAACATCATCATAAATTAAAATACAACACTCAACTCATTTGAAATATAACTCCTACATATGATATTATATGTGTAAAATTATACACATAACAAAAACAAACAATCACATAACACGACAAACAAACAAGCACACAAATAAATACACAATACAACAAAGAAGTAAACACATATGCAACTCAAAAACAAACATTTAAACTTCTATCGTCATAAAACATCTTCTAATAAATTAACTTTTTAAATTTATATTTTATTTATCTATTTAAAAGTAATTTTTAGAATATTATTTTCAATTAAACATATTTATTTTATTTTAAAAGGAATATTTGTAATGAGTTTCTAAACTGTAGAGTGTTTGATGAGGGTTGTAAATAATTTATGATTATTGTTGTAGTGCCATGTATTTTTGAAATCTATTGTGACATTATGAATTAAAATTGTAAATTGTATTGATTAAAAGAGTTTATTAAATATTTGTATTATTTAGAAGAACTATAACATTATTTTAAAATATCATTTAATTAACACATCCATTGTAAATTTAAAACCTTAACATTAAAATACAAATAATTATAAAATTGATTTTCAAGAAAATACATAATACAACAAACAAATAAACACACATTTTATAAACACACATAATTAACACACAAATAAATACAACAAAGAAGTAAACACATATGAAACACAAAAATAAGCATCTAAACTTCTATCATCATAAAACATCTTCTAATAAATTAACTTTTTAAATGTATATTTAATTAATTTATTTAAGAGTAAATTTTAAAATATTATTTTCAATTAAATATATTTATTTTATTTTAAAAGGAAAATTTGTGATGAGTTTTGAAAATGTATAGTGTTTGATAATGGTTGTAAAGAATTTATGATTATTGTCATAGTGTTTGAAATGTATTAGGATATTATGAGCCATTTATATTTTTGAAAATTGTAAATTGTATTGATTGGAAGAGTTTATAAAATAATTGTATTATTTAAAAGAATTATAACAATATCTTAAAATATCAATTAAATAACACATATTATAAATTTAAAACTATATTGTTAAAATACAAGTAACTATAAAATTAATTTTCAAGACAAGCTAAAAATATATATTAAATTCACAATTAAGTTTTAAAATAATATAATTGAAATTTCAACCAGATTTTATCAACATATTTAAACACAATATTATTATTATTTTTTATTATCACTACATCCATTACATACACAATGTATAGAAATAAAAATTTAGTAAAAAAAATCTAAAAACACACACACAAAACATTCCTCACCAATAAAGACATGCCTCACCAATAGCCATGGCCATGGTTTTGATGAGGGCTCTAGGGAAGGGAAAACCCCCTCCCCTCAAAAATAAATACTAATTTTATTAAGGTAGAGTTTTGAGTTTTTCCTCAACATGATTTACAAGTAAATAAGTAAAATTATATATCATGAGATTACATATCCATCTATCTACTACTAAGTTAATATCACATTCCATATCCTTGTATTATGATCCCGCTTCATCTTCTATTTTCCTGCATAGAAGGCAAAAAAAGAAAATCATATTAACAATAACGAATTTTAATAAACATGATATCTAAATTTATATATTATTAAAATTTGAAAAATCACCTATCCATCTTTCTACTACTAATTTAATATCACATTTCATCTCCTTGTATTATGAGTGAGTCCGAGTCATCCTTTATTCTCTTGGATAAAACCCGAAAAGAGAAAAATATATTAATAATAAAGAATTTTGATAAACTTATTATCTAAATTTTTATATAGTTAAAATTTGGAAAATGTAAACAAATAAAAGCATATATAGATTTCACCATACCATTAAACACATTAATTTAAATTTTAGCAATTTAAACCAAAAATGATAATACCTATTTACATCTTTATTTGATTTTTGACTTAATTACTTAAATACAGATAATCTAAACTTACAATAACACCGGTGGTAAATTGCTCAACAACTGGCTAATTAGGTGAAGCCTATTCATTTTTTTCCCAAACAGAGAAATCGTCCATTCCATTTTTATTTTTTATTTTAAAGTACAGTCAACCTTGACCTTCACATATGAACTGTCTGTCCGAAATGTCCGGAGAGATTAGCTTCAGTTTTACAACCTTGACCTTCACATATGAACTGTCTGTCCGCTATATGAAGAAACTGATGGAAAATGACAGAAGTTTAAATACCTATAACCGAGGCTATCTGTCCCAGAAAAGAACATGAAAGAGCTGATTTTATATGCCGTTTTTTTAAGATAAGACCTACTGATTTTATATGCACTTTGTTTAGCGAATTGCTCTTTAAAAAAACTACTATATTATGAAATAAATTTCTCTTTAATTATATCTATATATATATTATATGATTTCACTAGTAAATCTCTAGTAAGAAGCCCTATAAACTAAAAAATACTATATTAGGATTTCATTCGAAAATCTCTTCCATTGAGGTGCAGGAATCGTGTCGAAGGCAACTAGCTGAACACAACAACCTGAAGAAAATGAAAAAAAACCGGAACCATATCTGTTGCTTCAGTGGTTTGCCCTGCAGCGGGACAAGTAGTTCATGCAATTAACAAGACAAGAAGTTGAAAAAACAGAAAGAACAAGAAACTGGAAGCGTGTTGTATATTCTGTTGCTTCAGTGGTTTACCCTGCAGTGGGACAAGTAGTTCAAGCAATTCATATGTCAAGAAGTCGAAAAAAAACAGAAAGAAGAAGAAACTGGAACCAGAGCTTGTTGTATATTCTGTTGGTTTTCCCTGCAGCAGGACGAATAGTTCATGCAATTAATCCAAACAAATACATACAGAAAGACGCAGTTCCAAAACCTAGTGGTGAAGATTACGAGTTTCTTGACCTTTGCCCTGCATCGGGGCAAGTAGTTGATGCAATTAATCCAAACAAAAACATACAGAGAGACGCAATCCCAAAAACTGGTGATGAAGATTAGGATTCAGATGTTTGTGACTGGGATGGAGATTGAGAAGAATATCATGTCCCATAACCAGTTTTTTATTTCTTGGATGCCCTTAGACCTGGCAATAAGTAAGACAAAGGAAGTTCGATATTGGTGATGCAACTTCTTGAGGTTCGATATTGGTGATGCAACTTCTTATGATTTGTATCTATGTCTCATCTAAAGTCTAGGAATAGTGTTGAAGTGCAACCTCTCGCCGGCCAAAGGTAATGACGGTTGTACAACAACAGGTCTCGTCACAGAGATTCTCACAACCAATCATTTGTTTATGGTTATATAGATAAAAAACTACGAGGGAAACTGAGACGTACTCTAATCTTCTTTGGCTTACATGAATTAATGTATAGCATGACACAAAAGTTTGTGGATACTATGCATTGCTTCAGCAAAAGAATTTCTCCATGCGACACACTGGATCTCGGTGATAAACCCTGACCCAATACACTTGCGAGCTCCGTGGCCTTCTGATGACACAAAACCCGTTAAGGTCCGCCACAAATCTGGATTTAAAATATTTCCTAGGTCGCCACAGGCTCTCATATTGCACCCAACTCTTTCCGTTGGCCTTTAAATTATGCTTTAACGCCTAATGTCATATCGAGGGCCTTCAGTGCAACACCTACAGCCACAGAAAGTGGATTTTCTTGTTATTGCGAACAGAGTTGTCCACTATTGAAGTGAAATGCAGGGTATAAGGGGGATCGGTATTGCCCCACTATTCTCTCAACCCCAAATCGTTGCCAAGGTCTTCACCAGGAAAACCGGTCTTCTTAGTGAAAAGGTTATGCACATATGTACTTAAGTGATCAATATGAAAACACTTATGTACTGATAGATTTAAATTTATGCTAAAATTCACTGAAGTGATCAATATTTTAGATAAAGCATGACAAGGGGCTACGCAACATAGAATCAACCCCACGGGCACTTCATCCAGGACCAGCCACAAAATAAGTTAAGGCCCGAGGAGCGAGAGAAGCAAGGGTGTAGGAACGAAAGAAGCGAAGGTAGCTAGTAGAGAAGCAACATCAATGGAAGTTGTTGTATATTCTATTTCACTGGTTTGCCCAACAGTAGGAATAGTTCATGCAAACAAATACATACAGAGAAATGCAGTTCCAAAAACTCCTTATGAACAGAGCATAAGAAATAAACCCTAAATAGGGGGAGCACTCCACATAATCAATCAGGTAAAGTCAAATCACTACCTGAACAACGAAGCGTTAATAAACCCTAAATAAGGGGAGCACTCCACATAATCAATCAGGTACCTGAACAACGAAGGGTTAATAAACCCTTAATAAAGGGAGCACTCCACATAATCAGTCAGTTAAAGCCAAATCACTACCTAAACAACAAAGGGTTCAAAGGAATTGTCTGTAGAGCATGATAAGAGACTCCCCTTGCAGCTGGCAGTGGATTTCCCTCCCCGACACCCAACACCCCACCCCCGCTAACGCCCGATGTATTATGTTCAAACTCAAATTGGTAGCAATAGAGAAATTATGTTCAAATGCAATTGGGTAGCAATAGAGAAAGCAGAATAACCAGGGTTGGGAATATAATAATTTCCTAAATACTTAACAAAAACTAAGAAAGTAAAAAAATAAACGAAGGTTCATTTTAAAATTGGTATACCCATGGATATTAATCTTTATCAACACTCTATAAATGTAAACTTGAGGTCAAATGCTAACTTCAATCTAGTATACCTTGTTTAAAAACTAGGTGTAGAAATGAAAAGCTTACCTGCAACAGCGAAATTCTGTTTCCCCGGTTAAGATCAGGGCTAGGGTTAAGAGCAGGGCTAGGGTCACTAACAGAAAAATTTCCTCCGCCCCAAAAACCCCGTCTCCGTGTTTTCTCCTCTGGCCCGAAAACTCTGCCTCTGATTTTCCTCTGGAACTCTGCCCCTGGAATAAAATACCTTACACAATTATTACAGGATACATACATTATTACAATTCAAACATATATCAGGCCTGAAATTCTGCCGCTGGAATAAAATATCGTACACAATTATCACACAATACATGCATGAGTAATGAAACATAGATTACTAATAAAAGAGTGAATACCTCATCTTTCAATCTGCTAATTTCATCATACTTCGTATCATAGCTTCATATCCTCCCTTCACGTATCAAAACCCAAGAAAATATAAAAGAACCTTCATACAACCAACAAAATTCAGAATCAAATGAAAAATAACACAGAAAATGATAAAATACTAGAACAGTGAAAAAAATCACAACACAGCAATACGAAACAAACAATTCAGAACAAACAATAGACATGGCCATGCCTAACACAACACAACACACGAAAGGAAAATAAGTTCAATGGATCGCTCGGCAAACAAAGACCAAAAATATCTCCACTGCCCAATGCCGCTCCCTCCTCGTTTAACAAAGGCCGCTTCATTTTACATTTTAGTACATTTTAGTAAAATGTTACTTATTAGTACATTTTAGATAAATCAAATGAAAAGATATTAATTTAAATAATGAATTCATCAACATTAAATAATTTTATAAAAGATTTTCCTATAGGGGTGACATATAGCATGATAATGTTTAAAGATGTAATAGTGAGTGGAGATCATGGCCATAACCACCCACACACATGAAAACGATCTAGATTCTAATTCATCCAAACATATTAATGTGGAGGAGCCCTATCTGGAGGCTGTGAATGTGGCCACAATCTTCCTCTTGTTCTGAGGGCGAATCATAAGGAAGACAAATTTCTCAGTCTCGGAAATTATCTTACTACATTTTTAGTAGATATCAAAGAAAGAGTGGTAGGCGATGCTACCTATGGTATCCTATGCAATTTATGATCCAAAGTAATAATAATGTAACATGGTCTAAATTCATATAAATCATGATGCTTCCATAGGCATGGTTGACCTAATAAAACATCACAGACTTACAGAGGGGAAACATCACACAATACCTCATCTGCAAAGGGCTTGATGCTATAATGTAGGTGACATTGTTGGCTGATACGGAGATCTCACCCTTGGTGGAGCCACCTAATGTTATATGAATGTGGGTGCGATGTTGTTGGCAACTTCAATCTCTTAATGACCTCTACTGGGATCAGGTTCTTCTGGTTTCCGCTGTCAATGATGAACTGCATCGACAAACCTTTGCCCACATTTGAGTGGAAGAGGTGCTCCCCCTCCTCTCGATCCTCAAGTTCCACCTTTTGGATCTCGGTGGTGGCTATCATCGTAATGGGTTCATCCTCAATGATATGTTTTCCCTTGTTAGTTTATTTATCGAGTTCCGACACATAGTCATAACATGCATATGTCTTTGAGTCTTTTAGCTCAGCCACTAGCGCCTGCTTCACGCAACACTCATTTGTGTTGTGAGTGGGAGTTTTATGGAACTCACACCACTTCTTGATGTCTTTCTTTACCTTCCCATTATTCTTGTCTTACAACTTCGAGAAGATGTCCTGGGGGGATGGGGCCTTACTCTGCCCTTTTCTGTGTGGCTTGGGGGCACCTTTGTTTTGATTTGGGTTCACAATCCAAAATCTCACTTCTTCTGCTTGAATTTCTGCATAATCTTAGAAGCATATTGATATGATCCACCAAGCAAGGAGATGTCTAGGAAATCCATTTCCTCCTTAATGTATTTGTGCAAACAATTGCGGTTCTTGAGCATCAGATGTTTCTCAATATATTTGATACCCAACTTTGTGTGCAAGGTATGGAAAATGTTCGTCAGCTCGTGCACATCTTGATCCATTTATTGCCGCAACATAGTCCATTGTATGTACTTATCCTCATAGCTCCCCATAGGGTAATATTGTTCCTTAATGGTGTCTCAGAAATAATTCCAAGTGGGAGCAGCAGAAAACATTGAGGGTTCTCCCTCATCTCTCTATGCACAGTAGGTTTCCCACCAATCCTTGACATGGGGGGTGACTTTGAGGAGTGCAAAAGTAATACTTTCCCTATTAGAAAAATCATGAACCAAAAAATATCCTTCCAACAAATTTAACCATTTATCTACAACATTTGCATCTCTCTAGCCTTCAAATATGGGAATGTCAAAGTTGAATTTTACCTTGAAGGGAGTGGCCCCTCCAGAGTGGCTGTTAGATGAAGATGTGTTGTCTGTGGGAATCCGTCAAAGGATCTAGGAAAAGTTATCCATCACCATGTTCCTTTGTCACTTGAGAGCTTCTTCGAGTAATACTTTGAAGGAATCTCCTGCTCCCTTGCCTTTATTTTATTCCGCCATGGGAAATTGTCATGGTTTGCAAGGCTAGTCTTGTAAAGTTTCAACTAGTTCAATCCCTAACTCCTTATACCCTGACCTTGTTGGGTACATGCAAAGAAAAAAAGATAAAGAGAAAACTTCTTTGATACCACTAATACAGGCTTATGCAGGAATACAACATAATATAGATATAAACATAAACATAGAGATGCAACAGAAATAAATCTTCATTTCATTAATATCAAAGAACTAAATGATGCTTACATATAGAATGGAAATAAACTAGCTCGGGTGATGGTAACTTATCTCTGAGAAGAGATGTGGTGGCCACATGCCTCTGAAATGTGTTTCAATGAGGCTCAAGGGAATTTTTATTATTGAAAAAAAAAGGAAAACCCTAAACAACCAAAACCCTAACCCTAGGAGATGGAAAGCGAAGAGTTTGTGGACCTCGTCGGGGTTAGTTGGGAAGCCAACTTCCCAGGGTCGTAATTTGTCATATGATCTTTGTTTGGTATGTACGATACCTCATTAGAAAGGTCTCTCTGAGTACTACAGTATTTGTGAAATCCTACCCTATTGCAAACCTAAAAACACACCATTTAGGGGGTAAAAACAACTCCAAAAGTTAAGACCCAAAAAACTACTAAAAATAATAAATGTTGTTATAATAAAGGAAACTGAAGAAACTCGCTAGAGGTCTAGGTGGAATAGGTTGGAAACCACTAATATCCACCTAGATCATAGTGGGTTCGTAGCATATTCTCCCTACCCTTGTGTGGGAATCCATCTTAATATTGTCCCCCAGGTTAGGTTGTTATAGGTGATGGCAAGTGGATGTCCTTGTTGTACCTAGAGCAAACATTGGTCAAACTCACTTAAAACTCCTAGGGGGAACCCATGGCTCATAAGGGCATTTGTACTGGGTCTAAAAGGGCCTTTAAGTAAGTTTCCAATGCAACTATTCCAACCACATCTTTATTGTCAACCTGGGCCCTCATCAACCAAGCTCTGGTAGCATTTCAATTCCTTCTTTCTCTCTTTTGTTTGTGCGTGCTTGGCTTCTAGATTTTTTTGTGTGTGTTATTTGATGTGAGTCATAGTTTGGTTCCTTAACTAATTTAATTTGTTAAAAACATATATTCACAGTTGCTAAGCAAAGCCTCGAATATTCTCATATACTTTTAGGTATTTCCCCTATATAGAAAGGTCCACCACCTCGTAGACGTTGGATAACTCCAATAACGAAGGGTTTAGATGATACTTAGATTGAAGAGGATAACCTCGGTACTATAATAGAATATTTTGTTACTATTGAATTGAATGACGAGAGTCCACTTTCACATGTAAACCCACCTTTTATCGACCCTATTGGACCTACTATAGTGCAACTATGACCTTATGGTACTAAACCCTTTTCATTCTTTCCTTACCATATTTTTGGTGAGAGTACTACTTCGACTATGGGGTAGATGGGTCCCTATTTACCCTCTTCATTAAAAATTTCTATTGTCATGCCATATTTTCCACCACTTAGTGTGGTGGGATCCATTCCTACTACAACATATCTACCATCTTCTTGGGGAATTCCACAAGTCTCTTTTTTTACTTATGCAAGTTTTCCATCATTGTCTGTGTCTATGCCTTCATCCACCTTTGTGTTCAAAATGGGAGAAAACCCTAGTTAGATTATGGGAGTTGGGATTTTTACTCTTATTTCATCTATACCTATGGTCACTCTATCTAACATTGGCATACCTACTTTGCAGAACACGTAGGGGGATCAAAGATTTCCTCTAGCCAATTCAAGGGTAGTTATGTGTTTGGCATGCTTATCAACCTTGGAATAGTTCTTTGGTAGGTGGGATGCATTTCAATATAGGTTCTTATTCCATAGGAGGGGCTAGTTTAACTAGGGTCACTAATCCCATTACTACAACTTTTCCTATAGGCTTTAATTCTTACGGTGGTGCTTTTGCATAGGGAGTTTTTTCCTATATTATTGGGTACAACCCCATGAGAAGTCATGCTTTTGGAGGTCCTTTGTTTTCTGGGGGCACTTACCCAGGGGGACAACATCCTTACACCTCATCTATTGGCCCAGGACCTCAATATATTGTGATGAAATACAACCTTGGTCCACATTCATCTTCCATTAACTATGATATGGGGGGATCATATGGTTTGTCAAGGAGGACTTATTTTCCTCATGATCCATTTAACCAATCGTAAATTCCATTTCTAGCTCCTCTTGATTTACTGAATTTGGATAAGCTAGAAAATGAAAGCTTACATCATGACCCTAGGTGGACACCTATGCCAACCAAAGTCCCCTCTGATATTCCTAAGTTCAAAGGGAAGCTATTTTAGAATCCCTCCACACACATCACCACCTAAAATCTTTGGTTCTCCTCTAACTCTTTGGTGGATGATTATGTGAAGTTAAGAATTTTCCAATTAACCTTAATTGGATATGTCATTAAATAGTATATCAAATTAGATATGGCATCTTCTAGTGACTTTTATTCCTTGGTTTGTACTTTCTTGAATCATTTCCAACTACCTACTAGGCAAGATCTTGGAGTTGACCTTTTGTCTAATTCAAGGCAAGATAAATCTACTCACATCTCTGATCATATCCATGAGTGGAGAAGACATGAGAGGTTAGGATGAACCAAACTCCTTGAGAAAGTTATTCAAGACTAGTTCACCATATCTCTATTGCAACCTATAGTCAAGGATGTTGATACGGTTGGGGAAGATACAGAGGAGCAGTCAATATTACATGATTAATAACTTGATTTGATTTATTCTCAGTCAGGCACCTTATACGAGATCATCACCAATGCTCCTTTCCCTTCAACTGATCCACAATGACCCATGCCAAGACCACACTCAAATGGTGTTATTGGTTTTGTTTATTCTAATACTGTGAACCAGCTAGCTGCTCAGTTATTGTTGGGACAAGGTCCCCTGGGGTTAAATTTTGTAATTAATTTTGTTATGCTTGTAAAGTCTCTTCATTTTAAGGGAGCGGAGCATGAAGGTCATAGGAGTCAAAAGGGGCTTTAGTCCCTTAGTTTGTTAGAATATAGGATGTTTTGTGGCCTGTCCATGGTTCACGAACCATGGTATTGTAAAAGAGAAATCTATATATAAAGGAGTCATAGAGAGTCTAGGAAGTAACTTGATAATTGAAGATAATTGTATGTGCAAGTAGTCTAAGATAGGAAAGTTTGTTTCCTATACTTAGGCGAAGGGGAAGGCTCCTGCTATTGAGTGCGCAGATACCTTGGTAAGTCCGCAGGCTGAGTTTGTGGGCCCCTACAGCTGTGTGCACAAGGAAGAGTCTGTAATAGAAGGAATTACGTCAAATAAAGACTGTTTTGGAGCCATAATTTTGTATCTGTGCGTTTGTATTTACTTATGCAATTTATATATATTCGCTTTTTTATCTGAATCTATTTAAAGAAATGTTTAATTGATGTGCGAAAGTAGTAGATCTGTTCATTGACTTGATATTAGGAATGTTTAAATAACCTTGCAAAGGGTTAGATTCTATTTCTGTAAGTTACTACAATTATCTGTATTTTAAGGGTTAGGGTCCGTGAAGGTTGGGAATAAACCTAGAAATCAAAAAAACCCATACATTGACCTTTGGATGCAAAAACATGGTCCTTTCATCCCCCAATACTACTTCGAGTGAGATTGTAGCTTGCGCTACGCGGGTTGTTTCCGAAAGGGTGAGTAGTTTAGGGTTTTGTTGGTTGGCGCAACTAACTCTGAACCTGGGTCAGGACCCCTCAAGCCAACAAATGGTTCTATTGCCAGGACTGGGATCTATTTGAGGGATGTGTGATATCGAATAAGTGGTTTCCAACTAAGAAGGAGATCGAAAAGTGGATAGATTGGAAACTGCATGAGTTTGCAACCCAAGAAAATAGGAATCAACACCTATCAAAGGAAGAATGGATGAATATATACCTATTCATAGATGAGCATGAGATATTCTTATGTTATTTTCTGTGCAAATTACACGAGTGGTTGTCTAAATTTGCGGATATTCAAGGTACGTAGAAGCTAGACAATTTATTGTGTGGACCCAAGAACTGGTGAAGCGCTTGGAGGCTTCAAAAAACAAGATTGTGCGGGATGTCGATTACTGGATCGATAGTATTATGGGAGGATTCATTACTGAGTTTGTGATCGATACATCCACCAGCTATAACGACGCTAAGTGTAGGTTTTTTAAAGGACCCAGAGGTAAGTATTTGAAATCCTTGAAGACTTGGATTATGCCCTTGAATTGATGTTTGGGACTACGCGAAGTGGAAGAGTGTTCAGAAGGAACCTAGATTTGGGTGTTGAATACAGTCCTCTGTTGGGATCATCTGATAGTGATGATGAAGGTAGTATTCTGAAGACACCGTGAGGTGCGCTGTAGACCGTATGCCAGGGTATCACAGGAATACCACATCCATCTACTCCACCTCCGCCTCACACACCCACACCTCCGCCTCCACCTCCACCTCCACTATTCAACATGGAAAACACAATGAAGATTCCTGTGTTTAAGAGTCTGGGGACTAAAGACCCTAAACAATTTTGGTTTGTAGCAGATGTTGTATGGAAGGCACAACAGATTATAGATGACGACATGAAGAAAGCGCAGCTGGTTATAATGCTACAGGACAGAGCATTGAGTTTGTATATCAAGTTTTGTTTGACTAAACCAAATGTGACTATGCAGGAAACACAAGAAGCACTGAACAATGAGTTTAAGAAGCCTAAATCGCAAGCCTAGTCAGTGACATAGTTTAAAGAGATCCAACATAAGGTAAATGATTCTGCATGGGACTTTGATTAGAGTTTGAAGTCTCTGATCCAGTAGGCTAATATGTGGATCAAGGTTGATTAGCATAAATATTGGTACATTGCTTTGCTATTGCTTCATTTGAGATTTCCATTGTCACAACAGAAAATAGGGATGCAAGCTAAAGCTTTAGAGATTGCTATGAGATTGGAGGCTTCACCCATTCAGGATACAAATTTGGGAGTGAAATAGATTCAATCACAGTTGGCCAGCTTTCACATGGAGTTACAGAGCCTAAAAAAGGGAAAGGATGTCTAGACCGAGGTTCGCACAAAATTTTGGTGCTTGAAATGCTAAGGTCACGGTCAAGATAAGGACCATTGCCCAGTCTATTAGAATTATCTTATTGGGGGAGGTCCTGTCCCCCTGAAGCCAAAAAATATTGTTGGGCTAAGTGCAAGAGTAGCACTATGGTGCACTATTTATCAAATTTCTAGAAAGCACGAGACATATAATTGTCATCTTCTACAAAGGTTTGTACAGACCCCACAACAGTTGTTTTTCACTTTCTACAAATTTGTAGGTCATGACGAGCGCAACTGTCGAAGTTATGAACTGATGATGGAAAGGATTCCTACGTATAGAATGCAGGCAGAGAATCAGCCTCAAGATCAGGGCGCAACTGTAGCGTGTAGATGATTCTAAGGTCGAGGAAGAGGGCGAGGAGGAGGTGTTGGAAGGGGTCGTGGATAGATCATCTATTACAACTGTGGGGAAGCAGGTCATTTTGCATGTGATTGTTAGAATCCAACACACCCCTCATCTCAGTATTGTAGGCATTTTGGCCATGTCATAGGAGATTTCACAATACTTATAGTGAAGATGCAAGAAAATAAGACTCAGACCCATCCACCTACGCAGAACATCCAAATGATGAGGTCAGAGCCTTGCTAAGATGAGCCTAGTTTCAATATCGTTGTGTGAGGTGGTATAGCTACCAATGAAGATAAGGGGAAGCAACCAGAAGCAGATGGATGTGTATGTAAGGATTCTAATAAGGAAGTTGGGTTTGATTTAAGTAAAGCAAAGGAAACCTCTATGGAGGCTAAAAATATCTTCACAGAAGCTTCTACATCGGGAAGCCAAGAAAATTCTAGAGGAAGCAATACTGCACAGGACATAGAACCTTCATTATTAGTATCATTTTTAAATACTTGCATGAAGCTTCTAAGGGATAGAAAGGTGATAGAGGGGCTACAGGAACTGATAGATAACTGTACTGGCAAAAATAAACCCCTGCCTAAACAGCGTGCAGTATGTAAGGTGGGCAAAAGCAAGAAGCGAACCAGTTGCGAGATGAGACTGACTACGCAAATTGGAGAATACGAGATGGATTAGGTAATTCTTGATTTGGGGTGTGATGCGAACGTTATGTTGAATCAAACTTGGGAGAGAATGGGGTGACCCACGCTGTAGTGGCCTCTGATCTAGCTACGAATGGCGAACCAACAAAAGATTATTCCTATGGGGTGCCTATATGCGGTAATGGTAGATATTGAAGGTGCAAGTGCTCTAGCTGCTTTTGAAGTGATTGAGATAGTCAATGATAGTAATCCTTACCCTGCATTACTTGGAATTTATTAGGCCTTTGAGATGGACACAATCATCAATCTCAAAAAGCACAGAATGTCATTCGAAAGGAAGGAGCTCAGGGTTACTGTTCCATTGGATCTGACCAAACATGTGCAATATACTAAACCGATCTGCAATTAGGAAGAAGAGAACGACATTGATCATATCTATAAGATCACTACGTGAGATGAGGTCTAGATTAACCCTACTACAGATGGACGGATCGTGTGGGATATGGATAGTTCCTGCACTTCAAATTCTGATGAGGATCTCAAGCATTGGTAGAACAGATTACATGAAGTATCATCGTTGCATTGTAATAGGCTTACCAAGTCACTTCATTGCATATCCACTGAGGTACGAAATTTATCTTATTATGATGGTTTAGAAGATGTTAATTTGTTTCTGGATAATTTTGAAAGGGATTTACCGGAGGAACATCAGTTCCAAGCTTTGGATATTGCACTACGAGCTATGCCTGCCTGATGGTGGGGTACGTATAAGGACAACTTTTCTGATTGGAAAGAATACCGAAGAATGATGAAGTTGAGGTTCAGGTACTCCAATACCCACGTCACAGAGAAATACACAGGGAAGGGCGATCCACATGAGCATTTGGTGCGATGGGTGAAAGCATAGGGAGAAGAATCACAACCGAAGTGGGTTCATATATTTTGTCATACTTTAGATACCATCCCAATGAAATGGTATTTAGAAACTGATATGCGACACAGAAATGTGGAATGGGATGTCCTGAAAGAAAGCTTCCTGTTAACCTTTAGCTTTGAAGATGGGTTTGAATGTATTAATGAAGCGTTGAAGGAGATGAAAGCTACAATATTTAGAATGCCTGAAGAACCGGTTGAATGGGTACAACCATATTAGAGTATGAAACTATGACATGCGCTTGAATGTTACAATGTGACCACAGAGGATGGTGAAGAAGATCCCAGAAACATCAATATTCCCGATTCTGAAGGACAATGCGAAGTTGAGGGACCTAAGGAGGAAATCCCTAATATGTCAGAGCCTTTAAAGACCAAGCAGGTGAAAATTGGATCAAAAGCACAGTTGAAGTTCGTGAAAATAGGTGATTATTGGGACGAAGATACTGTCGATAAAGTCACGGAGCTGTTACGTGAGTATCAGGACTTGTTTTCCACCAAGTTCTCTAATCTAAAAGGGACAGTAGGGGATCTGGGCATCATGAAGATCACTTTGAAACTGGCCGCAAAGCCAGTAAACCATCGCCCCTACCTATTAAATCCCAAGTATAAGGAAAAGATGTGCAAGGAATTGGATAAGATGCTTGAAGCTAGGATCATTGAACCTATGGAGGAATCAGACTACGTTAGTCCCATGGTGGTTCAAGAAAAGAATATGCAAGGTGAAATTTAGATATGTGTAGACTTGAGGAAGTTGAATGACACATGCGTCCATGATCCATTCCCTACACCATTCACCGATGACGTATTAGAGAATATTGGAGGGCAGGAAGCCTAATTGTTCATAGATGGGTTCTCTGTTATGCAACTAGCTCACAAAATAGAAGAAAAAATAGATCAATGACTTCAAAATCAACTTCTTTGAGGGGGTAACCTCCTTCACATTACACAAATGAATAATTCTTGGATGCTACAAATGAAAAAACCTCCTTTCTATATATAGGAGTCTAAGGAGTCACAATATAATCAAAGCTGACATAAAAATAATAATATAAGGGCACAAAAAGAATAATAGTGGGCTTATATGGGGCACAATAATAATAATATGGGGACAATAGGGGCACATCAATAACAATAAGGGCTACAATGAAAATATTAATGGGGGAATCATTAGTATTATAGGGACCTAACATGCCCCTCTCCTTAAAAAAAGTGTTGTCCTCAATGCTTGAGTAGTTATGGATGCTTATGTATAAAATTCTAATCCTCCCATGTGGAATATTCAGCAGGTAAGTTCTTCCACTTGATGAGATAATATGAAATTGATCAATTTCGTAACTGTCGAGTTCTTGTTTTTATGATTGTTTCAGGTTCCAATATGATTTTTCCTTCCTTGTCAAGTTTTGGCAATATTGTTTGAACTAGGAGCTTGTCACCTATAACCTTCTTTAAGCATGAAACATGGGAAACTGGGTGCATTTGGGAAGTTGTAGGAAGCTCCAATTTGTATGCCATAGTACCAATCTTTTGCAACACCTTGTACGGACCATAATACTTTGGTGATAATTTATTATCCTTCTTAGCTTATTTGAGGGAAATTTGTTTATATGGTTGTAGCCGTAGAAATACCCAGTCACCTACATCAAAACTTCTTTCACTACGATGTTGATCTGCCTGTTGTTTCATTCTATTCTGCACCAAAGTGAGGTTATCTTTTAAGAGTTGGAGAACTTTTTGTTGATGCTCGATGTGATATTCCAATCCTTGAACCTTAGAATTTTCTCTTAAATATGATGTGATGGACAATGTATGATATCCATAAAGTGCAATAAATGGGGTCATTTTTCCTACAGTATGGAAGGAAGTATTATACCACCATTCAGCTAGAGGAAACCATTTGACCCATTGTGTCGGTTTATCAGATACAAAGCAATGAATATATCCTTCCAAACATTTGTTTACTATCTTAGTTTTCCCATAAGATTGAGGATGATAAGATGATCTATGAGCTAACTGAGTACCAAGACAAGAAAATAATTATGTCCAAAAATTTCCAGTGAAAAATGGATCTCTATCGCTTACAATAATCTTTGGGTTTCCATGTAACTTTTGAATTGTTTCCATAAATGCAGTAGCAACTGTATTGGCTTTAAATGGATGAGATAATGCACAAAAGTGTGCATACTTGGTAAGTCTGACAACTACCAGCATGATGACACCCTTTCCTTCGGACTTGGTTAAACCTATGATCAAATCCATTGAAACCTCCAAGTTTCACTTCTCTAATACCAAATGTTATGCAACCAACTCACAAAATAGAAGAAATGATAGATCAACAACTTCAAAATCAGCCTCTTCGAGTGGGAAACCTCCTTTACATTACACAAATGAATAGTTCTTAGATGATACAAATGACAAAACCTCCTTTCTATATATAGGAGTCTAAGGGGTCACAATATAATCAAACACGACATAACAGTAATAATATAAGGGCACAACAACAATAATAGTGGGCTTCTATTGGACACAATAATTACAATATGGGGACAATAGGGGCACATCGATAAAAATAAGGGCTACAATGACAATAGTAATGGGGGAATCACTAATATTATAGGGACATAGCATTCTCAGGGTACCATCAGATCAAGATCACCCCAAAGGATCAAATTAAAACCACCTTCGCAGCTGAGTGGGGTTGTTTTCAATATAGAGTGATGCCTTTTGGATTGAAGAATGCGCTCACAATCGTCTCATGAGTAGTAATTGCGGCCTTCAAGGAATTTATCCACAAATTTTTTGGAGGTCTACTTTGATGACTGGTCAATGTTTGGATTGATAAAGCACCATGTTGCTAGTCTGCACCTCATGTTGGATACTTGTCAAAAACATCATATAGCCCTTAAATTGAAGAAATGCATATTTTGTGTACCTTATGGGATACTCTTGGGCCATGTGGTTTACAAGCAGGGATTGATGGTAGACCCTACCAAGATTGCAGTCATTGTTAATTTGGAGATTTCAAAGAATGTTAAGAAACTGCGTGCAACGTTGGGCCATACTGGGTATTACAGGAAGTTCATCAAGGTGTATGCGAAAATAAATGTGCCGATGGAAAAATTGTTGAAAAAGGATGCAATGTTTTGCTGGGATGAGGATTGCCAGAAAAGTTTGGATGTTTTTAAGGAGAAAATGGTCACCACGCCCATTTTAGTCTTCCTCGACTAGAAGAAGGACTTTCACATTCATTTAGATGCTTTTTGCATTGCATTAGGCATTTTGCTGACCTAACCAGGCGAGGGAGATATCGACCATCCAATAGCATTTGCAAGTAGGAAGTTGCTGAAGGCAGAAAATAATTACTCAACCACAGAGCGTGAAGGGTTAGCGATGGTGTACATGGTGCATAAATTTCGACCCTATTTGTTGGTGTGCACTTTAAAATGTACACAAATCATTATGCTCTGAAATACTTGGTTAACAATCCCTTGTTGGGGGGAATATTTGTAGGTGGTTGCTGTTGTTCCAGGAATACAATTTTGAGGTAATTGTGAAACCAAGACTTCTTGTTGGGTGTGGAGCATGATTATTTAGAGGTCTTTGTTTCAGCCAGATGTATACCCCAGGAATTTTGTACACCCCTCCACGCGGGGGGGTGCGGGGGGGACTTGTCCCCCCCGTGGGGGTTCAGGGGGCCGAACCCCCCAGTTGGGGGGTCCGGGGGCCAGCGGTCCCTCGATAGGGGTTTTGGGGGCAGCACCCCCGAAGCTAAAAATAGATGTAAAATTGCCTTGTAAAAGTATAGTAATTTCTAGTCAATCTGGACCGTTCATTAGGAAGATGATCTGATGGTAGAACTTATGTTTAGTTTAGGGTTTTTTGCCCTAAAAGGCAAACCCTCTCTTCGTATGAGGGCATTGTATTGAAGCTGTGTAATAGATGTGTATTCTCTGAGCAAGAAACAGAGAGGTGAGACTGTGAGAGAAAACAAAGGATATTACAACAGATCTGCTGTAGGTTGTGTCTCTTCATTTTGCTGGATAATAGAAAGGAAGGACTGGCTGTTCGGGGTGGATGTAGCCCAAACTGGGTGAACCACGTATATCTGTGTCTCTCTGGTTTTATGCGTTTTCAGTGTTTATATTTATGCAATATTCTATGTGTTCCATTGCTCTATAATATATAATTTTCTAACAACTGGTATCAGAGTCGAAGGTCTATTTGGCTGACAAACTTGCAGGAGAAAAGGGTTCCTGGTTCGAGTGGGAGCAGTGGCGGAAGATGGTAAGTTTAGGGTCGAGAAATTTAACGGCCAAAACTTCTCGCTGTGGAAGATGCAGATGGAAGATTATCTGTATCAGAAAGATTTGTACCTACCATTGGGCGGAAAAACAAAGATGCCGACAGGTATGATAGATGAAGAATGGAACCTTCTCGATAGAAAGGCACTTGGAATAGTACGGTTGTGCCTTGCAACGTCAGTCACCTTCAACATTTCGAAGGAAACAACGACAAAGGTTTTGATTAAGGCGTTGGCGAAACTATATGAAAAGCCCTCAGCCTCAAACAAGGTATTTCATATGAAACGATTATTTAATATGAAGATGTCAGAAGGTGGATCTGTTGTAGACCATTTAAATGATTTTAATACTGTTACAAGTCAGTTAAGTTCGGTAGGGGTAAACTTTGATGATGAAGTTAGAGCTCTGTTATTCTTGTGCTCATTGCCAGAAAGTTGGAATGGTTTAGTAATGCCCATTAGTAACTCTGTTTCTGGATCTAGTACTTTAAATTTTGATGATGTTGTCGATGTTATCCTTAGCGAGGAAATGCGACGGAAAAGCTCCAGTGAGACATCGGGTAATGCTTTGATTGCGAGTCTAGGGGAAGAAAAATGGAAAGAGGAAAGAGCTCAGGATATCGCAGTAAATCAAGGAAAGGCAGATCCAAGTCCAAATCGGGGATAGTGTGTTGGAAATACGAAAATAAAGGACACCTAAAGAAAGATTGTAGATATCGGAAGGGAAAAGAAGGAGATGCACAACAAGAAAACAATCATAAAGCAAATGTGACAGGTGAGGTGATACAAGATGCTTTGATTCTTTCTTTCGAAAATATTAATGATTCCTAGGTGGTAGATTTAGGGATCTCATTCCATGCCACACCTGACAAGAAATATTTTCATGACTATGTTCAAGGAGATTTTGGACAAGTCCATTTGGGTGATGATAAACCCTGTAAAATGTTGGAATGGGTAAGGTTCTTGTAAAACAGCAGAATGGAAACGAATGGCTACTAAAGGAGGTAAGGCATGTTCTAGATCTGAAGAAAAATCTGATTTCAACAAGGCAATTAGGCGATGAAGGTTGTGTGACAACTTTCACAGATAAAGCTTGGAAGCTCACCAAAGGAGCCATGGTAATAGCAAAAGGCGAAAAGGTTGGTACATTGTATTTATGCAATGGTATTTCTAACTCTGTTAATGCTTTAACTTCCAAAGGAGCAGATGCAAGTTTGTGGCATCATAGGCTCAGACACATGAGTGAGAAGGGGATGAAGATTCTTCACTCAAGGAATTCATTACCGAGTTTGAATAATGTTGATTTGGACTTCTGTAAGAATTGCATTTATGGAAAACAGAAGAGAGTCATATTTCTTAGAGTTGGGAAAGAAAAGAAGAGCAAAAAATTAGAGCTTGTGCATACAGATGTATGGGGACTTGCTCAGGTATCCTCTCGGTGGCTCTCATTATTATGTTACTTTTATTGATGATGCAACTAGAAAAATTTGGATTTATTGTATTAAGAATAAATCTGATGTATTTGATACTTTCAAGAAATGGAGAGATTTGGTTGAGATTGAGACAGGAAAGAAATTGAAGTGTCTTAGATCAGACAATGGAGGTGAATATTGTAGCGAGTTTGATAGGTACTGTTTAGAGCATGGAATTCACAGAGAGAAGACAGTTCCAAGAAAACCACAAGAAAATGGTGTGTTAGAAAGGATGAACAAAATAATGATGGAGCATGCAAGGTGCATGAGATTACATGCAGGATTTCCTTTACAATTTTGGGCAGATGCTGTAGATACTGTTGTTTATCTAATAAACAAAGGGCCTTCAAGTTCCTTGGATGGTGGTGTTCCAGAGGAAACATGGACAGGTAAAAAGCTAAACTACTCCTTTTTAAAGCCTTTTGGTTGTGAGGCCTTTGTCCATATTAATAAAGAAAATAGAACAAAGCTTGAGGAAAAATCAAAGAAATGTACCTTTATTGGATATGGTGTTAATGATTTTGGTTATCGCTTATAAGATTATGAAAATCACAAAATCATTAGGAGCAGAGATGTAATATTCAATGAAAAAGTCTTGTATAAGAATTAGTTGCAGGAAAAGAAACAGGAAAAAAGAAAACAAGGAATACACAATTCTTGATGAGATCACTGAAAAAGTAAAGGTGCCTGAAAATAATAATAATCAACAACCACAAAAACAACAACCACCACAATAGCAACATGCACCCCAAACACCTAAAAGTGGTGTTAGAAGATCTACCAGGATAAGTACACCCCCTGAACGATACTCTCCTTCATTATATTATTTATTGTTGACCGATTCTGGTGAACTCGAATGTTATGAAGAAGCAATGCAGGTTGAAAGCAGGAAGAAGTGGGAGCTAGCCATGGAAGAAGAGATGGACTCCTTAATGCATAACCAGACTTGGGACTTAGTCAGGTTGCCTGCAGGTAAAACTAAATTGCAGAATAAATGGGTTTACAGGCGAAAGGAAGAAGGTGGAGGAAAAAAAGGGTACAAAGCTAGACTTGTGGTGAAGGGGTTTGCACAAAAGAAAGTTATTGATTTTGATGAAATATTTTATCCTGTTGTTAAAATGACTTCAATCAAAACTATTTTAAGTCTAGTAGCAGTTAAAGATTTTCATCTTGAGCAGTTAGATGTAAAGACAACCTTTCTCCATGGGGATTTGGAAGAAGAGATATATATGCAGCAGCCACAAGGAATGAGGTGAAAGGGAAGGAGGAACTAGTGTGCAGGTTGAAGAAGAGCTTGTATGGCTTAAAACAAGCTCCAAGGCGTGGTATCTAAAATTTGACAAGTTTATGTCTGAACAAGGTTACACTAGATGTCACTCCGATCATTGTGTTTATCTAAAAAAGAAAAATGATGGCAGCTATATTATATTGTTATTGTATGTGGATGACATGCTTATTGCAGGGTCTAACATGCAGGAAATAAATGTGCTAAAAAAAAATTGGTAAATTCATTTGCAATGAAGGATTTGGGAGCTGTAAAACAAATCCTTGGTATGAGAATAACTAGAGACAGGAAAAACCGCAAATTAACATTGTCTCAGAATGAGTACATACAAAAGGTGTTGAAAAGATTTAATATGCACAATGCAAAACCAGTTAGCACACCTTTTGCTAGCCATTTCAAACTTAGTAAGGAAATGTGCCCAAAGACCCAAGAAGACATGGATTATATGTCTAAAGTTCCATATGCATCAGCAGTTGGAAGCTTAATGGTCTGCACAAGGCCTGATATTGCACATGCAGTGGGAGTTGTAAGTAGGTACATGGACAATCCAGGAAAGGAACATTGGATGGTAGTGAAATGGATTCTCAGATATTTGAAAGATACCACAAATCAAGCATTATGCTATGGTGGTTCAAACATTTCTCTACAGGGATATGTTGATGCAGATATGGCAGGTGACAGAGATAACAGGAGGAGCACTACAAGATATGTATTTACTGTAGGTGGAACAACTGTCAGTTGGGTTTCAAAAATCCAAAGTGTTGTTGCACTTTCAACAACAGAAGCACAGTATGTTTCTGCTACAGAGGCTAGTAAAGAAATAATTTGGTTCCAAAGGTTTATGGGTGAATTGGGTAAGAAGCATGATATGGGCGCGTTATATAGTGATAGCCAAAGTGCCATTCATCTTGCAAAGAACTCAACATTTCATTCCAGGACTAAACACATACAGCTCAAGTACCATTTCATACGATCAGTGTTGGAAGATGGAGAGTTTAAGCTGGAAAAGATACACACTATCCAGAATCCTACAGATATGCTAACAAAACTTGTAACCAGGGAGAAACTGAGAACATGCTCAATTTCAATTGGTATTCAAGGATGATGATGAAGATGAGAAACAACTAGGTCCAAAGAGGAGTCATTGTCCAACAAATGAAGCAGCCGTGGAGTTTCTACAATCATTCTCCAAGTGGGAGATTGTTGAGTGTGGAGCATGATCATTTAGAGGTCTTTGTTTCAACCGGATGTATACCCCAAGAAGTTTGTACACCCCTCCACAGGGGGGGGGGTGGTGTGGGGGGGACTTGTCCCCCCTGCGGGGGTTCTTGGGGGTTGATCCCCCCCAGTTAGGGGGTCCGGGGACCAGCGGTCCCCCGGCAGGGGTTTCGGGGGCAACGCCCCTGAAGCTAAAAACAGATGTAAAATTGCCTTGTAAAAGTATAGTAATTTCTAGTCAATCTAGACTATTCATTAGGCAGATGATCTGACGGTAGAACTTATGTTTAGTTTAGGGTTTTTTCCCCTAGAAGGCAACCCCTCTCTTCATATGAGGGCATTGTATTGAGGTTGTGCAATAGATGTGTATTCTCCGATCGAGAAACAGAGAGGTGAGACTGTGAGAGAAAATAAGATATTACAATGGATCTGTTGTAGGTTGTGTCTCTTCATTTTGCTAGATAATAGAAAGGAAGGACTGGCTGTTCGGGGTGGATGTAGCCCAAACTGGGTGAACCACATATATTTGTGTCTCTCTGCTTTTATGCATTTTTTGTGTTTTATATTTATGCAATATTCTATGTGTTCCATTGCTCTATAATATATGATTTTCTAAAACTTCTGAATTCTGGTCCGTTCACCTCTCATGGATTGAGAATAGTGATGAGCCTACAAATTTGGAGGAAGGGTTTCTTGATGTGTAGCTCTTCATTGTTCGCATCGCAGATGATCACTTCATAGATATAATTCAATTCTTTTCTAGAGGTACAACTTCGGAAGGATATTCAACGCAGCAAAAGAAAGAACTGGCAGTCTAGGCTGCTGATTTTTCTGTAATCGTTGGGCACTTATACAAAATGGGCTCTAGTGAAATATTGTGTAGGTACATCTCAGAGTATGAGCAACCAAGTATCCTAGCATAAGCACATGGAGGAGTAGCAGAAGGGCATTATGCAGGAAGAGAACTGCACAGAAAATTCTACGCGCAGGAATTTGGTGGCCTAATGTGCATAAGGGCTCTAAGACCTATTCTAGGGTGTGTGATGTTTGTCAAAGGACAGGGAGACCATCACAAAGAGATGCATTTCCACTGAACCCACAAGTGACGTTTTAGGCATTCGATAAGTGGGCGATAGACTTTGTGGGACCAACACAACCACTAGGGAAAAAGACAGGGGCCAAATATATCATTACAGCAACTGAATACTTGACTAGATGGGCAAAGGCACAGCCTGTGAAATATTGTAGCATAGCTACAACTGCGACGTTTATCTTCGAGTATATTTTGTCCTGGTTTAGCTGCCCTAATATTTTAATGAGTGATACGGGCACACCTTTCTTAAATGAAACAATTGTTGTGATGCTTGAGGAATTCTATGTATATCAGCAAAAGATTACACCTTATCACCCTCAAGAGAATGGCACGGTAGAAGCCTTCAATAAAATTCTGGAGAGCGCCTTGACAAATATTTTCAACACAAAGCAGAATGATTGGGATGTGCACATACCAATGGTCCTTTGGGTGTATAGGGCTACTTGCAAAAATTTGATAGGCAAAACACCATTCAAATTGGTAAATGGGCAGGAGGTTGTAATGCCCATCGAATATATTGTGCCAAGTTTGTGGATTGCAGTAGTTACAAACATGGTTGATCGTGATACTATGGAGGAACGACTCGCACAACTAGTAGAACTGGAAGAGAATTGCTTTTTGGCAGGATTCCGTTAGCAGGTGCAGAAGTACCATGAAAAATCATGGCATGATTTCCATATCAAACAACACACCCTCAAGAATGACGACTTAGTGTTTCTCTATGACAGTAAGTTTAAAACGTTCCCTGTAAAATTTCAAATGCATTCGCTGAGGCCTTATGTTGTTAAGGAAATTATAGATGGAGGTGCAGTTCAGCTCGCGAAGCTGAATGGGGAATTATTTCTGGCAAAGGTCAATGGCAGTTGATTGAAGCTATACAGGGGTGATCCTTCCCTTGCACAATGACTATATGATGGCAGTATAGTCTTTGTACTCCAGGCAGCTGCAAGGAAGTACAGGACTATAAACTACACTGCCCGAAAGATGGAGAGCTAAAGTGACGGGATTGCGTGATGAGTTGAAGGCGGACAACGAGGAGAGTTGAGCCAAAAGAGATTCACCAAAAGGATGGGCCCCATGTAGCCTAGCTAAAAAGTGACCGTTGGAAGCATTGTAGCTGATTGGATGGAAAATTTTACATTGAAAGGAGTGGGGAAACAACATTTATGGAGCATATATTTGGAAATATGCTGCCAAAGATGCATTAATGACCAGGAATTGGAGGGAAAGGTTGGATTTGAATTCAAATTCGTCTATAAATATGGCATGTCACTCCACATTTGAACAATTTCCTTTCTGATAGTTTGCCTTAAGATTTTTCACCTTGCTTTGTGCTAAGTAAAGGAATGTATGTCTGAGCCAAATTGGGAGGAACTTCTTTCGTGACTGGCATTCACAAACTTGCCTAAGTATTACCGTAAGAGATATATGGACAGAATGATTGCAACTTTCCCTAAGACGGAGCCAAACCCATATATTCCTATAGGATTTCTGACTACAATGCCTAGGTATCTAATACCGAAGCCTTCTTCTTCCATGGTAGGAGATAAGAAGCAGAAGAAACGTTAGAAAGTCCCGATGTGATAGCCACTACGAAAAAACCTGATGGAAATCCACCAGAAAAGGGAAAATGGATAGGTCAAAACAACCGACAAAGATGCTAGATCTAGATGAGGAAAAATTGTGTGAAGGCATAGAAGAGATTGATGCTGAGGAGGTTGAGATGATGACTTAGCTGCTAAAGTATATCCTATCCCGAAAGGCCATGGCTAAAGTGCTGAAAGATCTGGACAATTCAAAGTTCATGGTTTCCATGCCACTATTTCCAGAGAATGTGGTGTTTGAGGGTGCTTTGATGGCCCGTATACCAACACTGACGATGGAGGATTGGGACTTAGGGGACCATGAGAAGTCCCCTCAATTGGCACTGAAGAAATACATGTCCAAGGTATATTATGAAGAGTCGAATGTCACATGGTTGGAGCCAATGAAATGGGTGGCTGGTGTTGGGGTAGTGGGGCTCTTGAATATGCTATTGATGCAGCAATTCAGTCACACCAATATTAACGCCATATGTGTGCACCAATTGTTAACATTGGTCCATGATGGGTGTCTTTGGCTGGGAGAACTCGTCCCCATAACTGATAAGTTGATCCATTGAATAACACTGCTGCAATACCAAGGAGTGGACCCTGCAGAGGTGTTTGAGGGTAAATCGCAGGAAAAGAAGCTCATGGACCAAATGAAGAACAATTTTGGTAAGAGTGAAGAAGTTGCAAGGATACTCCATCTTGTCTATCTCAGATGTCGCAGTGTAGTTTGTTGTATAGATCTTAGAAAGAAAGATCATGAGGAAGTGTCGCGTAGATGAATTATTGACACCGATTGTTTCTTTGGATGTGTAGTGTGCCAAAGGAGACTAGTATAACTGGGATCAATATTTATGCAAAGATTTTTTGGAGAACTGTAGGGAGGCCCAAGATGAGGGGAAGGCATTCCACTACCCCTAGTTGTTGTTGTTGATTGCATTGGTGGCCTAGAGGACACCTAAGGACAATCAATTTCCTCAGAATGACTTGGACCTGCCAGAGGCTGCGAAGTTCGCTTCGCTATAGGCCACCAAAGACCCCATGCACATAATAGAGACAAAAATATTTTGGGTTTTATTTGAAATATAACTGAGGATGGTAATCAACCAATGACCGAGTTTATCATCGACGTTATACGCCCAGTATGAAAACATTGTTGACTTTAAAGCAGATTTCCATAATCTACACATTCACGCGAAGAAGGATTCCATGGGTGTATGACACAAGTTTCCCTACTTGGTGGCTGAGGAAGATATAACAGGGGTTGTCAACAAGTGGCCAAGTGACTGGCTCACCCCTTCAGATGCCAGCATAGGTACCAGTAAGGCTGCTGAGGGATCGATAGGCAGAAAAGAAAAAGGAAGCACATAAGGCTTCCACTCAAGAAAAGGCTACACAGAAGAAGGAAGTTATTGTAAGGGAGAAAGAAGTGGCAACCAAGGAAAAAGTAGCATTGTAGGAGAAGACTACGTCACAAGCCACAATCGATGTCGACGAGTCAGATACAGAGAGAACACAAGTGGAGGAAGAAACAGAGGTAGAAGATGAAGGGGGTGCAGAATTATAATCCCCTTTGTTGTCAATAAGAGGAAGAAGAAAACTTCCACAGGGTCTTGCAAGAAACAAAAATTTGATAGATCAGCGGGCGCGACACCCTTGGTCCTCACAGAAGGGGACTTAGATGAAATCAGAGATGCGGTTTACGACACTACGACAGATCTATGGGGCCATTTTGAGGAGCAGTACTAGCAGGCACTGAGAAAGGTACAACGAGACTTGTGCGAGTTGCAGATACAAACAAATCTTCCTCAAGTGAGTGTGGGATAGGCGGGCGGGGAGCAAGAGAGTCTGAATCAAGTGAATGGGTCAGTGTTGGATGCAGAAATGACTTTGGATCTCCATGCCATTCAACTTCTAGGAGGATCTCTGTGCACCGACATGGAAGAAGAAAGTGCACAACTACTGCAGATGAATAACTTGAGCCTGAACCTCACGGTGCTTCCCATTCAGACTCTACATGAGCTGCACCTAGGGGTGTCAAACGAATTAAGGATTTCGGAGTAACGTGCACTTCTAGTCATCGGTGAATTCAAGACCAATAACCAACAAATATTTGAGTAGAAGACACACGCACTTAAAGAAAAAGAATAGATCACAACGTGAAGCCAACAACTGGAAGCAGCTATTGCAGAGGCCTAGAGTGAGCTTCCTAAGATGAAGATCCCAGCAGAAGCGACCTCTGCAGAAAAGATTCAAAAGTTGGTTGCTGCAGTTAAGGACTCCAAGGATGAAATTGGCCAAGTTAGGTTTGAGATGTAGCTACAAATTTCAGAGTTATAGCTTAAGATGCAGCCCACTACTCTGCTAGAAGTTCGGGAGCAACGCGAGGCTATTATCAAAGAAGAAATGGCCACTTTGCAAGCTGTAGTCAAGGGCTGCAAAGAATTATTCAGACATGCCATGGAATTGTGCACCTCTCTGTAGGAGGATCCAACTCTGAAAAATATCAAAGCAAACATTAGGGAGAAGAAGAGGCAATTTGATGAGATCAAGTCAACAATGCGGACCTTAGCACCAGTGCAAAGGTTCGCTAGATTGTAGGAAGGCAAGCTGATTCAAAATGAGATTGATGAGTTGCATCGCAAGGAAGTGATCATCTCTTTAAGGATGCATCCATAGGAAGATGAAGCTAGTCAGTTGACTATGTCCGTGCAGAGCAAGCTTAATGGAATGTAGTAGAAATAGAGGACCATGGGCCTTGTAGTTGAAGGCTCCACTACTGAAAAATTGGTCGAGGAAGTGCGCCAAGTTTCTACGCAGGGAACAACATATCTATAGGTTCTAAAGATTGAGTTCAATGAGTTGTAGGTGAAGATCGAGGTGCCACCTACAGAGTGACTCGAGGACGAGTCAAAAAATTGTGTTGGGGGCCCGTTGGGACAGGGTCCCCTAGGGTTAAATTTTGTAATTAATTTTGTTATACGTGTAAATTCTCCGCATTTTGAGAGAGCAGAGCGTGAAGGTCATAGGAATCAAAAGGGTCTTTAGTCTCTTAGTTTGTTAGAAGATAGGATGTTTTGTGACCCCCCCTTGGTTCGTGAACCATGGTATTGTAAAAGAGAATGTTATATATAAAGGAGTCATAGAAAGGCTAGGAAGTAACTTGATAATTGAAGATCATTAAATGGGCAAGTAGTATGAAACAAGAAAGTATGTTTCCTGTACTTAGATGAAGGGGAAGGCTCCTACTACTGAGTGTGTGAAAACCTTGGTAAGTTTGCAGGATGAGTGCGCAGGCCACCGCAACTGTGTGCGTAGGGAAAAAGAGTCAGTAACAGAAGAAATTACATCTAATAAATATTGTTTTGGAGCCATAATTGTGCATCTGTGCATTTGCATTTACTTATGCAATTTATATATATTCTCTTTGTTATCTGAATTTATATGAAGAAATTTTTAATTGATGCGTGATAGTAGTATATAGGTTCATTTAATTGATATTAGGAATGTTTAAAGAACTTCACGAAGGGTTAGATTCTAATTCTGCAAGTTACTAAAATTATCTATATTTTAAGGGTTAGGGTCCGTGAAGGTCGAGAATAAGCCTAAAAATCACAAAAACCCATCACGCTGACCTTTGGATGCAAAAGCTTTATTCTGTCATCTCCCAATAATGCTTCGGGTGAGATTGAAGCCTACGCTACGCGGGTTGTTGCCAAAAGGGCCTGTAGTTTGGGGTTTTTTTGGTTAGTGCAGCTAACTCTGAACTTGAGTCAGGACCCCTCAAGCCAACAGTTATGGAAAATGATTGTCACAACCCAAGCCTGACAAGATAATATGGTTCTCATCAATCAACTTCTTCTAAGAAGTTCAATGATGTTCTTACAGTGAATTCGAAAACACCTAAGAATCCTCAACAACCTGGAGGTAGAATAAAAGGAATAAACAAAAAAATAATCCTAAAATTGCTTAGGAGAATACCTAAAATCAACCTAATTAGGGTGGGGGCACAAGTGAGTGTGATCGAAAGGTTAAATTTCCTTGTAATATTTTTCAGGGATAAAATTCAACTCATGAGTCTGCTCATGTCGATGAAGTCCATCACCTTCTTACTCCATTGTCAACCACCCAACGATTTGTTGTTTTGACTCATCCAATTCCCACATAACTACAACAACAAATGTTTATGCAAATTGTTGGGCTCTAATTCTTATGGTGGTGCTTCTACATAGGGAGTTTTTCCCTCTATTGTTGGGTACAATTCCATGAGAAGTCATGCTTTTGGAGGTCCTTTATTCTCTGGGGCACTTAACTAGGGGGAAAACACTCTACACCTCATCTATTGGCCCAGGACCTCAATATATTGGGATGAAATACAACCTTGGTCCACATTCATATGCCTTTAACTATGCTGTGGAGGGACCATATGGTTTTTCAGGGAGTACTCATTTCCCTTATGATCAATTTAACCAACAATAAACTCCATTTCTATTTCCTCTTGATTTTCCAAATTTAGATAAGTTAACAAATAAACCCATATGTCACGACCCTAGGTGGCCACATATGTCGACCAAACTCCCTTATGATATTCCTAAGTTTGAAGGGAGGCCAGTTCATAATCCCTCCACACACATCACCACCTACCATCTTTAGTGTTCCTATAACTCTTTGTGGATGATTATGTGAGGTTCAAACTTTTCCAATGAACCCTAATTGGATATGCTGCTAAATGGTATATCGAATTGGATAGGGCATCCTCTAGTGACTTTTCTAACTTGTTTCGTACTTTCTTGAATCATTTCCAACTTCGTACTATGAAATATATTGGAGTTGACCTTTTGTCTAATTCCAAACAAGATAAATCTACTCACATCTCTGATCATATCCATGACTGGAGAAGATGCAAGAGGTTAGTATGAACCAAATCCTTGATGTAGTACTTCAAGACTAGTTCACCATATCCCTACTACAACCTATAGCCAAGGTTATCATTATGGTTGGGTTGACTACTCAGGATTAGTCAACATTACATTCTCAACAACTTAATTTGATTTATTCTCAACAAGACACCTTGTATGAGATCATTAGAAATGCTCCTTTCCCTTCAACCGATCCAGAATGACCCATGATAGGACCAAACTCAGATGGTGTTATTTGTTATGTTTCTTATTATACTATGAGCCAGATATCTGCTCAGCTAGGGAAAATGATTTTCACATCCCAAGCCCCAACAAGAGCACGTGATTCTCATCAAGCACCTTCCTCTGAGAATTCCACCGAGATTCTTATGGTGAATTCCAAAACAACTAAGAATCCTTAACAACTTGGAGGTAAGAAGAAAATGAATAAACAAAAAAATAATCCTAAACATGCTCAAGAGAATAATAAAAATTAATGTAATGAGGGTGGGGGAACAAGTGAGTACCATTTGAAGATTAAATTTCCTTGTAATTTCTTTTGAGGGGGAACATTTAACTCATGAGTCCCCTCATATGGATGAAGTCCATCACCTTCTTTCTCCACTAGTAACCACCCAAAATCTGGTTGTTTTGACTCATCCATTTCCTGCATAGTTACAATAGTAATGTTTTGTGCAATCTGCTCCACCTATGCCTAAAGGTAGTGGGGGAAACCATTATTATCCTTTCGGAAGCAATACACATATTGCTATGTTGAATGAACAAGCCAACTTGTCTAGAAGAATGAAGTCTTACAATCCTCTTCAATCGAATTATGTTTCTAAGGGCACGACCACCCCCATTGCATCTATTAGACTTATTACATTATATAAGCCCTTGGAACTAGAATATCACCCACCTAAGTGAATTCTTCCAAACTCCACACACAACCCTAATGTGTTGGTTGCCCAACATTAAAATATTATTGAGGATTTATCCCATGCACTTTGTGCCATAGCTACATTAGAGGTTTTGTAGAGTTGTTCCACGTATTGCAAAGCCTTCTTGACCACCATCAGAGTGGTGGATCCCTCAAATTCAATTTTGATCACATTTGATGTTGATGCCCCTTTTTTTAAAATATCTCATTAGGTTTCTTTTCAGATCATGGTGTGTATATTTAATTAAGACATACATTGTACTTTAGTGATGAAGGGCCTTCTACCTATGTGTTGCTTACATCATGTTGGAAGCCTATTAGTTCTCCAACGTTTTCTATGTCAAGTCATTCTTTATATGCCTTTGATGGACAAACCTTTGTGCCTCAGGGCATTCTTCCTTCCTTTTCCATTGAGCTAGGGGACAAAACCGCATATGTTTATGTTGAATTTGTAGATGCTCCATTAGACTATATTAATCTACTCCTTAGTCGTAGTTGGTTATATGTTATGATTTCCATCATGTATTTAGTGTTTCATGTGATTCACTTTACCCATGAAGGAAATATTATTATGATCGGTCAATTAGATTACTACATACTATCGACCAAACACACCACTGGAGGAAATTTTGTGCCATTTGTTGGAGATAAACCTAAATATTATCAGAGTGTTAGACTATTTAAAATCCCATTACTTATCAATGTCTTTCCTTTGGTCTGACATTTCTTCATCCTCGATTGCTCCTATGCACATGACCTCTTTTGACACTGGTGGAAATTTGTCTCTTAAATCATGGGTGGTGCCTTCTCCTTTGGAACTTAATTAGTATGGTGAGCATATGTCACCTTTAATGGAAGAGATTTCCTCCTTGGTAGTCCCATTAGTACCTCTTCACATTTGTTAAAAACTCCATCCCAATATGGAATATGAATTAGATCCTTTTCCCACATGGTTCTTCACTTTGCCTCTTTCATGTGACTCCCTTGATGATGAGTCTCCTTCCCAACAAGTGATTTTGGAGGTCATGGAACATATTCAGAATCTTAGGGAGATTATGCCTCTTTATGTCGCTATTCTCCTTGACTCAGAAAAGGTATAGATTGCGAACAAAAATATTGAATTTCCCTAGAGAGTATTTACTTAGACATCCTTGGAAGTGATACCCTTGGAAAGAGTCAATTCTTGGGTTTCTAAATCTAAAATTGCTAATGAATTGTCCAAATCACATCCATCTATCGATCACTTCTTTGCACCTCATTTATGTCTTGATAATCCTTGTCAAGGAGTTGCATTAGCTCATGAGACCACTCACCTTCTATGTCCTCAAGTCATTCTAGATAGTGATATGGTTATAGGATTTCCCTGACATCATCAACCTTTAGGAATTGGGTAGTTAGACTTCTCATGGCATGGCCCCATCATGGTATGCCACATGGTTCCCACAACAACCCATGACTTCATGTATGGGAATCCTTGTCCTATGCTTGGTAGTGGACACAACTTGATGTGACCTAATAGACTATGTTGCACCTTGTAGATATGAATTTTTAGTTTTGTTTTGGTGTGTGATGTGAGTGTTTTCATAGCACATAGTATATGCTAAAAAATACAAAAAAGTAAAAATTAAAACCCCCCAAAAAATGAAAATATATATTGACCTACTTTTTACCTAATCCACACTTTATTTAATTATGTAATTTAACCATCGCTTTAGCCTTTTTGGATGGATTTTACAAGATAGGGTGGTGTTTCTATTGCGACATCCATTGTACCTTTGATGCAGTTATCTTGAACCTGTCATATAGGGGTAGGTATTTCATTTCCATTTTCATTGCATTATTGATAATCATTACCAATTTTCATTTCCTTAGGTCTGACCCCATCAAGTTACGATATCAGTTCATCTCTTTTAGCACATCGTAACTTGGTGATATAGATTACCTATACATATATGCCCTATATTAGCACCTATGTTTTGTGTTGGTGTCCACACAGAGTCTAATTTATCCATTCTTGGAATCCCTCCTTTCTGACCTACCATGACATAGGATATGAGCCTGGTTTCCTCTTCTTCATCATTTTATTGCCCTACCTTGGGAGGATTCCACACTTTATACCTTGTGAATTTTTCCTTAGTTATTCATGTTTATCAATCTTGGTTTCATTTCATCATTGTTGTCATATCTTGCTTGCCCCATTGCTTGCCTTTACTTGGTGTTCCCACCTTTCCTAGAGGGGCTACAACAATGAGTGGTCTTATTTGCCAACCTCTTTGCCTCCTTATGCTTAGGGTGGTTTTGTCATCTTAGGACTAGTTTATACCTTTTATACTACTCATTCCTGAAGGAAAATCTTCCTTTGTGCCCTTCTTATGCTTCTTAAACCTTAAAATGCATTAAATATCATTTTATCTCTTGTTTGGGCTCATTAAAACTGAATGAAAAAGGAACTATTGAGCTTAATTGTCTTATCTTTCATGCTCATTAAACCATTAAGGAGACTTAAAAGAGAAATGGAAAGGGAATTCATTTACTTGAGATATTAGTCAGAATGGAAACTTCAATCACTTCTCCCTTGAGCATGGCACTTGTTTCCATCATTTCCCTACAACTAGGTTTTGACTTACCTAGAAGTCATACCATATATATGAGTATATATACTCCTCCAAATGGTTAGTCTTCTAGTCACTATGGAGTGTGCTTCAATGGCTTCTATTTTGTTTCATGATATCATGTGGTGCTCATTAGTCAATGTTGTCAATCCAATTTTGTGTCATGTCATTATGTTCTCAAGGGAAGTCTCATCCTAAGCTGGTCATATGTAATACTTACTGACCCTTTTGTGTTGGTCATCCTTGTGTTAGTTGTACTTCAAAAATTCATTACTTCATCTCTTCGTATCATCTCTCAGTCTATTCCATGTTAATTGATGGGGGATACATCAAGGGCCTCCTCCGATGGATATTCTCCTATCGAATTCAACTCATTATCCAAGAGCTTGATCTAGGAAGCATTACTACCTTGGAGCTTGGTGTCCTCAGTGGTAGGCTTTCTCATTATCAAAAATGGGTTTACCTCATTGACTCCTTATTGATTGAGTCCATGATTGTTCGACGTCAACTCACACTAGAAGAAATTTCAGCCTAAAAGCGCCCATGAAATTTTCACAAATTATCACGTACATATATAAACCAATCAAAATCCTTTAAATTTAAAAAGAGGTGCATAAAAACAATTTGGAGGTAAATTATAAAAAACTAATTTTTTTATTTTATTTTTGGATTATCTCCTTATAAGTTTACTCAAATTTCAAGTGTAGACACTTATTAGATGCATAGTTAAATTTTGTATCCAACGAGTACCCATTATGCATATGTTACCTTAGGTTGGGCTAACTGAGGTTCAGAGTTTACTGCACAACAACAAAACCCTCAACCATTGGCCCTCTTGGAAACGACCTACAAGTAGATCACAGTCTCACTCGAAGCAATTATGGGAGGTTGCAGAACTAGGTTTCTGTAGCCTAAGGGATACTGTGACGTGGCACTTTTGTATTTTGTTATGCTTTGATGCTTATAAATTACTTTGCATTTCTTTACCACATTATAAACGTTACTTGTGTTATAAATACATGTAACTGCAATCAACATGTTACTTCGCATTCCTGAACTACTTCGCACTTATATATTACTTCACAGAATTGTATTCATTACTTAAACATTCATAGACTTCACAGTACTAAAATAAAGTGTAGGTAATAACCAAATCAACACATGAAGACACATATTGTATCATGGTTCATCCCAATGTGCGACTACATCCACAAGAACTGTTGCTTATAATATAGAATTGGTACAAAAAATAGTTCTTGACTTGCAGACTCAGCTATAGGTCGTCTCCACACTCAGCTGCAGAATTAGGCCTCTACGCACTTAGCTACAGATCCTTTCCTTCTACACAAAACCAAATCACAAACATTCAACCATTTAGTACATGATATGATCCTAAGATGATGCTCTTCTTTATTATTGATCCCTATATATATTATTACATTGAGGGATTACATCGCTACATTATCATGGAACCAATACCATGGTTTCCAAAATAAAAGGGAATATGGTCCAAAACCATCAACTTTTACAATATTTTATGCTTTTTATAAGAAAGGGAGGGGATTCCTTGCAAAGCCCCTATGTTGCACAGTGAATTTGCTATGCGGTCTTTATTGTGCTTTGCTATTCTATTGTGCAGCCCACTACATAGTCCATGACATATTTTCTACTGCACACTCCACAAAACTCGAATTTCTTGCCCAAAATCTGGAAAAGTTGGGTTGCGCCAAATAGGTCCCCAACGCTCACATGTGACTCATCCCGAGTCACTTAGCTATTGTGCCCATGATCTTTTCTACAGTGCTATTGTAGGCTGAGTTGAACTACTAGAGTAATGATTTCATATATTTATCCTCATTGCATTCTTCCTTCGATAATGCTTTCGTTACTTGTTCTAAAACCTTATGTAGCAATGCTACCTCCTTTTATTGAAGCTCTTGAAGCTTCTCATCTGTTGTCTACGAGCGCTTAAAGAACTCATCCTGCCAAGGCTGAGTTCTTTCTATCAATGTATGCTCTTCCCTCTAGCTCTTCGATCCTCTTCTGCATCACCTTCAACTCATTGATATTTATGAGCTTCTATGATATAGGAAATGCCTTTGCTGCTGCTCAACTTTCCTCTAACTACTACTGCCTCTACTTCATTTCCTCCTGCAGTTTTTGAACATTGGGATCTTCTTGTAGCGAAGTCCAAATTTGCATAATTTCATCTAGTAGTTTGTTGTAGTCTACCAATATTGTAGAGATGCTCACCATGGTTATCTTTGGGTCAACCTCCCTATGACTTCTTACTTCTGGTGGTGTAATCGGCTGCAACTTCATTTGTAGCTCGCTAATCTGCATCTCATATTTAAATTTCACTTCATAAATTATATCCTTGTATTCCTTGACTACAAGGCAGAGCTTCATGACCTTGTCTTTTATTGATTCCTCCTCACAAACATCCATGTCCAAAAATTCTCTACAAGTGGCTTCTATCACTTCTTTTAATTTCTACTGCTATAGTTTTGCCTGCTCACTTTCTCTGATTGCATGGTCGAGCTGCTTCTTTAGTGAAAATAGTTCTTGTTCTAATTGAATATTCAACCTTGAAATGCATTGTTCATGCTCTTTTAACTCATTTATGATGCCTTGGTGTAACTCATGTAACACCAGAATGGGCAGTGTTTCCATATTCATGTTGACATGCTCCTAGTTCTTCGCCTGATGCTTCACCTTGACGGAGTCAAACTACAGAGCTATGGCTGGTATCTACATTATTCTCATTCCAAATGTCATTTCTTCCATCCTTTCTGGTCAAATTCCTTGAGTTATTTGCGTTGTTTGAGTTAGCTGCATTGGTTCTTTAGATGCTTGTGTCAATAGTTTTAGTTCTACTATACTCTATTCGACACCAGCGAGGAGTGCACCATAGAGATCTTCTATCTTGCTCCATGACTACGCGGTGAATTCTTGAACCTTCTCACTGATCTCGTCTAGGTCCCCATCAGTAAGGACCAATGGTAGTGTGTCCTTGGATTTATCTACTTTTTTCTTCTTTTTGCTGCTCGATGAAGCTCCACTCTCCATCTTCCTTTCCTCCATGGAAAATTTCTCTATTTTTGTCTTCTCTATCCACTTAGTTATATCTTGAGGCTCCTCATCATGGTGTTCCTCTTTGTGATGTTCTTCTTCCTCTTCCTCTTCATCTTCCTTTGATTCCTAACCTTTATCCTTTCCACTGGCTTTGCCATGGTGTGAAGTGTCCAGTTCTTCTTCTTCTACGACATTGTCTCCTTCTTCCTCCAACAGAGTCATCCATTCCATGAGCCATTTTTTTACTAATTCTGTTAGATCATCTTTTTTGATCATGTATGGAAATACATGTCATTTCTTCTTTTTGTCTCTACACACTTGAATCTACACTCTATGAAAATATACCTTGAACCTCGCCACAGGGCTGTACGATTTGTATAAACTTGGTGAGAGGCGCAGACATTGGTTTACGAGCATGTGTAGATCCATCTCATATAGTATGAAGAATATCCTATTCTCCCGGGCTCATGATGCTTGAGTGGTATGCCACAATAAAGCATACCTCGCGGCCTCACATACATCTGTAGGCACATGAGGGAACTTTGTGTCCTCTGGCTCTTTCCATGCAAACAACGTGATGATCAAAATCAACCGAGCATAGTGAAAAGAGGTACATTTACCCTGGACCTCATGAAAATCATCCAGGAATTCTTTTCATAAATAGGCAACCCACTTATACTGGACTCTGTTTGTGCACTGTGCAACTAAATCCACCACTGGTTTAGGGACTTCATTTGCACGACACTTACTCATAATCTTGCCATCCATAATGTGTGTCGCGAAGCAGACTGCTTAGTTGTTGATTAAGTTGATGTCATAGCCCCTATTTCCTTTTACCAACCCATACTTTATTTTCATACTTTCTACCAAGGTACGATCCTAGTCCTTCCCCACGAACTACTTCGCGGGGTTCCTCCATTGGTATGGTAATTTAGTGATCCTCTAGATCAACATTTCATCTATGGGGATTTTATTCCCCATTCAAAAGTGTCCATCATGAATTAACACCAATAATTTTCATACACACAGTGTGTTTGCTGAACTTCTGCCGAAGTGCGACACATTCAACATGTTGAGCAGTCCTGACTGCGCCAACCTATTTTCTCGTTGTTGTGGTTCTAATCTCTCCACTCCACTGTCTGGAAAGTTAACCTACTAAAAGTACCAGTTTGGTGCGAATAGTGGGTACTTTGTCCGGTCATTAAAATCATTATCTGTGAATTTCAGCTGCAATTTTTTTCCTAAAATTTCTCCTTCAAATGGCACAACTTTCGATATTAGTGGTGTAAACATCTTGTACATTTCATCTTTGGAATCCTTTACTGGTTTGGTGTTTGGCATCCTCGATGGGATATGTGAGGGCAGATGTGAGATGAACACTTCTCCCCCTTTATCCGCTTGTATTTCCTTCACTTCTTCTTCCTCAATGGTGACCTTCTCTGGTTGTTTCTTAGGTTTCACAGGTTTAGCAGGCTTCTTGTCTTGCTTGTTTTTGGACCTTTCTTCCTTGGCTTTCTGTTTTCTTGGTGATTCTGTTATTTTTGTGACGTCAATGTTGTTGTTGCAGGTGATGCTACTACCGGTGTCTCAACTGTTGGTGTGGTTTCCATGGCTCCAGAAAATCCCTTCGCATGAAAAATCTACACAATATCCTCCTAAGATCTCTCAGACGACATACACAGTGCACTCTTATACAACTTCTTCGCACTATTAATCACTGGAGGTTTTGATCGGCAAAGTTCTTACTCTGAGCAATTATTTGCCATTGATAATAAGTCTGGCCTTTGAACCTCATCATTAAATTTGATTTTGCCCCGATTCTATTCAGATTTCGTCGTTAAATGCATATGTATCTATAGATTCTGCCAATCTATCATCGTAAATGAAACTTTATGTGTGTCTTTTCCCTATTAACAGTCATATTTCTAATCTTATGGCAAACTTCAGCACATTCGCTCTTGTAGCACACCCTTGTCTTATGTCATGGCTTCCTGCGAACTTCGACATATTCCCGACTACAGCGCACCCCTATCTTAGGTCACGGCTTCCTGTGACTTCAACATATTCCCAACTGTAGTGAAGGACTTTCTTCATTGAAGTTCTCTTTGAAACATAGCTTATAGTCTAGTGCCCACTTTCAACTACATGTGACACCAAGAATTTCCCCTTTTCTTCTTTAGAGCGAAGCTGTAGGGACAGGGTCATCCCTATACAACCTCAATCTATTTCCAATTACTTTTCCTTGAATTAATTCTCCATTCAACTTTGCTAACTTCAACACACCTCCATTAGTTATATGCTTAATAACATATGGACTTAACACGTGTGTTTTGAATTTCCCCGAAAATTTCACAAACTTGTTGTCATAGAGGAGAAAAAGGTCTCCTACTTGAAACTTATTTTTCTTAATGTCCCTGTCATGCCAAGATTTTTATCTTTCTTTTTGCACTTGTTGATGAAATCCTGCTACAAATTTGTCTTCTTCCAGAGCAAGTAACCACGACATCTTTTCTTCCATTATGTTGGGGTTTGCCATATTTGTAAAACATGCAATTCTTAGGCTAGGGGAAATGTATTCCATGGGCATTACAACTTATTTCCCATAAACCAACCTAAAATGTGTTTAACCTGTCAACTTTTTTCATGTAGTCCTATAAGCCCACAATATTGTTGGAATTCTAAGATCCTATTCATCCATGTTTACATTACATTCCTTGGTCAGTGTATTCTCCAAAATTTTATTGAATGCTTCCACAGTTCCATTGGCCTAAGGATGAGAAGGAGTGATCTTTTGATGGTAAACTTGAAATTCCTTATTTAATGCTTCAATGGTCTTATTCAAGAAATGTGACCCTTGGTCACTCATCAATATCTTTGGACACCCAAATATGGACAATATGTATTCAAATATGAACTTTGCAGTAGTTTTTGTGCTGCAATATTTCACTTGTTGTGCTTCAGCCTACCTTGTTAAATAATCAGTGGTAGTGATTATATACCTTGCACCAGTCATTTTTCCTAGTGGGTTGACAGGTCCAACAAAATCAATAGCCCATTTATCAAAATCCTACAATGTTACTTGTGGTACTAGTGGCATTTCATCTCTTCTTGAGGGTTTTCTTGTTCTTTGGCATACATCACAAGCTCGAAAGTACTCCTTTGCATCTTTATGAGGTATAGGCCACCATAATCCTGCTCTTAAATTTTTTTTTGTGCAGTAGCTTTTCCCGCATAATGTCCACCAACTGGGCCACTATGAGTTTCTGGTAAAATTATCCATCTTTTATGCTTGGGAACATACCTGCACAATATTTCATCTGGTCCCATTTTATACAAATTTCCTGCTATTAGTGAAAAATATGTTTCCTTAACCACCAATTCTTTCTTCTACTACGTAGTGTATTCTGAAGGGGCCATTCCTGTGGTTAAGAACTGAATAATATCAACCAAGTGATCATCTGCTACTTTGATTGCAAACAACTGTGCATGAGGAAGATTATCCTCTATATTTTTTGGTTCTTCTCCTATTTCCAACCTTGACAAATGATCAGGTCCAACATTTAGTCTTCCTGCATTAACAACAACTTCAAAGTCATACTCTTGAAATAATAATAGCCACTTTCAAATTTTTCCTCCTAAAACAGGCTTACTGACAGAATAATTTAGTGCAGAGTGATTTGTAAACATCTTAAAATGTGACCCCAACAAATAATGTCTGAATTTATACAATGCATATACCATAGCCAATCCTTCCCTTTCTGTAGTTGTGTGGTTATTCTTTGCTTTAGATAGTTTCCTGCTTGCAAAAGCTATAGGGTGATCGATTTCTCCTGAACCAGGTTGAGCCAATATTAGTCAGGCTATGTATGAGGCATCCACATGAACATGAAATTCCTTATTCCAATATGAAAATACCAATATAGGACCAATTACCATCTTTTTCTTTTAGTTTGTTGAGGCTCTTTTGATATTCTTCGTTCCGTAGGAAAGTTACATCTTTCTTTAGCAGTTTCTCAATAGGCGCAGTGATTTGTGCATATCCTTTGATAAATTTTCTGTAATATCGTGTATGTCCCAAAGTGGTGCAAAGTTGTTTCACTGTCTCCGGTGGAGGTAAATTCACAATAATAAAAATATTCAGAGGATCCACCATCAATCCTTGCCTGCAAAAAGTATGTCCCAACAATATACCAAAAGGTACACAGGATACACACTTCTTGATATTCATAGAAATATGATACTACCTATATGTGTTAAGCATCAACCTTAAGCTCGCATCATGTTTCTTCAATAACCCAAATACTCTCCAATCATTGAAGTATACTTCTAGAATCTTGGGAATATATTCTTCGAAAGCTGCAATCACCACTCTTGAGAATATGGCAAGGGCATTCTTCAGTCCCAAAGTTATCACCATATACTGATATGAAGCCCACTTTGTAGCGAAGGTGGTCTTATGTCGATCTTCTGGTGCAATTCTAATATGATGATATCCTGAAAATCTATCTATAAATGAGTAGGTCTCCTGTCCACCGACATTATCCAACACCTCATCTATAAAGGGTACAGGGAAGGGATCATGCACACATGCATCATTTAATTTCCTTAGATCCACACAAATCCTGATTTCTCCTTTAGTCTTCTTTACTTGGAACACCATAAGAATTACCCATTCTGACTCCTCTACATGTTCAATGATACTTGCTTCTATTATTTTATCTAATTCTTCTTTCACCTTTTCCTTATACTTTGGATTCAATCTGTACGGTATTTGCTTGACATGCTTCACATATGGCTTTAGAGGAATCTTCATAACTGCTAAGTCTTCTACTATACCCTTCATATTTGAGAACTTAGTGGGAAATAACTCCTATTATTCATGCATAAGATTTGTCACTTTTCTAACTGTTTCTTCGTCCCAATAATCTCCCACCATTATAAACTTTGGCTCCTCTTTGGATCCTATATTCACCTTCTTTTTCTTCAATGGATTTGTTATATCAGAAATTTCTAACTCAGGTCCATTCACTTCACGGTGGCCTTCAGATTTTGCTATGTCAATATTGTGAGGGTTTTCATCTTCTTCAGTAGTGATGTTGTAGTATTCCAGCACATTATGTAGTTGCGCAACCCAATCAGGCTATGAAGTGAGTGGAATTTCATTCTCAAAAATCTTCCTTTTAACTATCTAAAGGGCTAAATCTATATATGGATAATCATCTTCAAAGGTAAATGTCAATATAAACCCCTACACCATTTCTTCCCATTTTTCAGTACCATGGCGAAGTTTTTTTCCAAGTACCAATTTTGAGGAATTGTCTACAATGTATGGATGAACCCATGCACCAATTCTTCTTGTGGAATCTCCTTCCAGGTTGTCATGCAAAGTTGGATGTGCTTTCTAGGGTCAGTTTAACCATCATATTTATCTGCAAATTCTATTTCTAACTGACCAAATCTTATCCATATCAACCTTTGACATTCTTACCAAGTTACTATATTCTTCTTATGTGTATCCCATCATATAGCAGGAGTAGCTCTTAGGGCTATATCTAGAGCTAACAATCTCTGACACTTTGGTACCTGTGCTTCATATCCTTCAAGAAAAGTATTTATATCACCTAAACCATCATAAAAAGGTAAGTCACATACCTCAATTGTCATACATCGCACTGCTTTAGTGACTCTTGCACATCGCCTTGTAGACACTTCATGTCACCTATTTTGCCAATTTTCCAATTCTTCTTCTAAATATGAGGGGTAGGAATTATCATGTTCCCAACCCAATTTTCCATCTGCAATGTGGTTAATTCATTCTTCTTCTTTGGCTATTATCTGATAAAGGTTGTCTATATCTGATGCATTGTACTCCTCTTTAACTGGTTCAGTATACCTTGCTCCTTTTGATGGATATAATGGAACAATGAATCTCATATTGTTGCTTTCAAATATCATTTCTCTCTTCTTTAAGTTGATTATAGCCATGTTGGAAAATTCCTAATCCAATCCAAGTAATGCAGGAGAGGGGTTACTGTCATCCATAATTTCTATTACTTCAAAATCAGTAGTAGTGTGCACCCATTCATTGTCTACTGTAATGCTTGATAATATTCCTAGAGGAACAATCTTTTGGTGGTTCGTCATCCTTAGCTAAATAGGTGACCACTGCAACTTCGGTTTACCCATTAGCTCCCATGTTTCCTTTGTTAGGACATTAGCTTTAGATATCAAATCTAAAATAACTTGGTCCATATCATATTCTCCTATTTGTGCGCCAAGCTTCATTTCCTTTCTAGTTCTCTTCTGTGTATGTAAATTGTTAACTTCACGCATCTCATTCCGTAGTACTTCTTTAGATTTGCAGGAATTTATCAATTCCTGAAGTCCTTCTATAACTTTTTGATCTCACAACAATTTCATACAATTTTATAGAAAATATTTTAAGTTATCTACCTTATATGCTACATAATGTTCATGTATTGTCAGAGCTCGGTCTTGTGTCGAAGGTGATACATCGCCATTATTCTTCAGATTCTGTTGCGTGCTAGATGTCGAAGCTCCTGTATCCATAAAGCTTCATTTCGCTTCCATAAATACTTACTTTTCCTTTTGAATATCAAACACAGGAATTTTTTTAGTAGTCTTTCTTACCCATGTAGCTTCAACTTCCTTCTTCCCATCTACTTTATCATTTCTACTTGTAGCTCCACTTCTTGTACCAATACTTATGTGAGGTTCATCAGTCCTTGGTTCTACAGTCATCATTTGGATGTTTTGTGTCAGCTGTTGGTTTCTCTTTTCTTGCATTTTTGCCATAAGTACCACACAAACAACATAAACTTTGAAACGAGAACTGTAAACTCAAAATGAGGACTCTAGCAAAAAAACCCAAAAAAAACATAAAAAACAACGTAAAAACGAAAAATGTTGATGCTAGAATATTAAAATGCTAGAAAACCTTAAAATTTTGACATTTTTCAAGCATGACATTATGTAAAGTTTTTGTGACTAAAAAAAATTAAAATGAACTCTTGAATGAAAGTGTCATTATACAAAGAGTAATTTCTTTTTTGAATACTAAAAATATGATGACTTTAAAAACTTAGCTTAAGACCACTTGATACATTGCAAAAAAAAGGTTTAAAATTTAACAATTTTTCAAGTTGTCTTATTTCTCTTCTTTTTTTTGTCCTAAAATGTTATTTTTTTAAAAGTTTTCCAAACATGTGGTTTTTAGTTTTTCTTTGCAACTTCTTCCCTTTTTTTTTTTCTAATTTTTTTTGAAAATAAAATAAAATAATAACATTAAAAATATATAAACATAAGACAAAAAAACACAAAAATGTCAAAAAAAAAAATTAGTTATCATGTAAAAGATAATAAATTAAAAAACTCTTAAAAATTTACAAAAAAATAGAAACAGACATATTTAAAAAAATAATAATAATTAGAAAATTAACAAAAAAAGACTAAAAAATAACCATTTTAAATAATTAAAAAAAAACATGAAAAATAAGTTTAAAACATTAAAAAAAATAAAAAGTGATTTTTTTTAAATAACTAAAAACTTATATATATATATATATATATATATATATATATATAAAAAATAATTAAAAAAACATAATTTTAAAATTTTAAAAAATATATATAATAAAAAATATATTAAAAAAATAAAAATAAAATAAAAAACATTAAATAAAACAATTTTTTTAAACATAATTAATATATAATAATAATATTAATATTAATATATCAGGAAAAAAATATTAAAAGAAAAACATTGATGGGGTCCTTGGGCCTTGCCTAGCTGATTCTTGAGCTGTGCACAACCTCCACAGCGAGCCAGCCCAGCAGCAGGGGACCCTGGGCCTTGCTCGATCGATTTTTAGAATGGATCGAGCAAGGCCCAGTGCCCCCGACCACTGGGCTGGCCAGGGGCCCTCAAACTTGCCTTGTCGATTCTCAGATTCAATGAGGGGTCTTGGGCCTTGCCCGACAGATTCTGGGAATCCATCGGGCAAGGCACAAGGCCCCAATGCATTTTTTTACATGATTTTTATTTTTAATATATTTTTTGAATATATATATATATATATATATATATTTTAAGTTTTATAATTATGTTTTAAAAAAATTGCTTTTTATGTTTTTATTTTTTTATAATGATTATTTGTTATTTTTAATGTTTTAAATTTATTTTTCATGTTTTTATTTTTTATTTGCTATTTGCTATTTATTTATTTATTTTAATTTATTATATTTTACATGGTGATTTTTTTTCACATTTTTAATGCTTTTTTGGTTATTTTTTAATTTAATTCTCTTGTTTTTTTGTTTGTTTGTTTTTTAATTTTTAATTTTTAATTTTTAATTATTTCATATTTTTGTATTTTTGGGTTAATCATCTTATTATTATTATTACTATTATTATTATTTTTTATTTATTTAATTTATTTTTTTTAGATTTTTTAGATTTTTGTTTTTTTTGTTATCTTTTATATGATAATTATGTTTATTGTTGCTGGATCTAGCTGGGAAAAATTGCGAGAGCCAAAGATGAACCCTATCTGCGTTGTCGCCGCCTCCTTGCCCTCGGCCGCCGTCTCGCCTCTGCTCAGCCCTACCGATGAAGGAGAAGCTCGATACAGTCAAGGAATGCCAGTCTATTACTTCATTTCTGATACGCATGTCCTCCAATATTTTTTGAAAGCTCCCCTCCCTCTCATTTTTTCGCCTTCGGCACTGGGGCAGCCAGATCTCGAACCTCTGTTGCTGCATCTCGTAACAGCCGCCCCCATCAGATTGCAGATGCATTGGCTAAGGACGAAAATGCAGAATATACTCTCGTTTCTCCTCAGGTGGCGGCTCCTGGGAAGAAATACTCTGCTCTGGAAGGCTGCTCATTCCTATCAGTACCTTCTCTATCCCCCCAGAATAGCCGATACTTTGTTCTTGATCTTCAGAATTTTTTAAGTTTCCTGGATCTACCTGGATGGAACATCTAGAAGCTCTTTTGGGCGGAACACAATGACAGATTCAGGGACCTTTGGACTTCCTCCTCATCTCCTCACAAACCCCTACGGCAAGTTCAGGAGGAGAAGGGCCTTCAAAGCTCCAGCCCCCTCTCGTCTTGGATCTGCAGTGGAAAGCAGAACCCTGATCTTTCTGCCGCATTCTAGATCCAGATCAGGCTCATCTCTGGAAAAACTCTACTACAATGGGTGAGCTCGTCGGATCTTGTGCAGGACCTCAAGCAAGCTCTGGATCTCAACTTGGGTATACCCTTTGCAGCTCAACGAATTCCCCACGAAGGTAAACAACTCGAGGATCATCTCCCCCTGTCTTTTTACAGCATTAAGAGAAATGCATCCATTACTTTTACCCTTCATTTGAGAGGGGGAGATGTAGGACAGTCATCCTCAGCTAAGGTGTTTTCTTACAAAGACGTTGTCCATGCTCAGATGCCTAAGAAAACAACTCCACCAGCTCAGGTTCCCAAGCATTTTCTGGTGGACAAACTGGAGGAAACCCCCTCCATTGAAATCATGCATCCAACGTTGGATGAGCAAACCCAAAATTTTGCAGATCATGCCATTATTTGCAGGTTCAATGGGCTATGGCCACGCACAACAGGCTTCACTCTAACTGGACCAACAATTGCAAGGTGATGTTATGTTCAAAGGGCTTCTTCATTGTAGTGTTCGCTTTTGATGAGGATTACCAAAAAGTTTTAACTGCAGGCCCATGGTTCTGGGGCTCAGCAGGTTTATTCCTCACCCCTTGGTTCCCAGATTTCGATCCCGCTACAGCAATCATCACCAAGCTCCCTATCTGGGTCAGACTTCCAAATCTCCCGGCACACCTATGGCATTTTGTTGTATTCCAAGGGATCGGCAATTATCTAGGCCACTCTCTAGACACAGACGTCTCTAGAGGGGAAAAGGGCCTATACACCTTTGCCAAAATATGTGTAGAAATAGATATGAGCAAAGGTCTCCCTGACCAGATCAATCTCAAAATTGGAGACTTCCATTGGACTCAGACCTTGGATTACGAGAACACAGCCTTTCGCTGCCGAAACTGCCATCACACAGGGCACCTTCAGAGTTCTTGTCCCACGATGGCTGCCCAAAAGAAGAAAGTCAATCCTAAGCAGAAATCCAAAAGCTGGAAGCCTCATGATCCTCCCCCCATGGATGACTTTGATTTCAGCTCGGATGAAGAGGAAGAGGATGAGGAAGGAATGGAAGCAAAGCTGGCACAGGATCCGCCCTCGACCGATCCTAAGGATTTGTCTGTCCCACCAATCTCACAGAAAAGAAATCATGAATCCTCCACCTCGGATTCAGACAAGGAGTCCTCCTCGTCAGCACAGCTCAGTTTGCAAATCATGCCGGTTCAACAGAGTCCTCTTGATTGGGTCAAAGTTGGTAAAAAGAAAGGGAAAAAATGCCAAATAGTTGATTCTACACATGTTGGGTAGAATCCTCTGTTCTCTTCTTGCTCCTCTGTTCTTCTTGTTTCTTCTTTCTCAGTTCAGCTCTCTTCTCTTCTTCTTTTAGGGGCCAAGGTGGATAGCCTATCCTTTCCGGCAGCCTGTGTTCTTGCCTCTCTTGGTTGTAACTTCTTACTGTACCATACGTCCTCTTAATAGAATTAGTTTTTACTGAGAAAAAAAATATGATAATTATGTTTTATTTTTACATTTTTTATGTCTTATATTGTGTTTGTTTATATATATATATATATATATATATATATATATATATATATGTTACTTTTTTTTGCAAAAATATTTGAAAATTCCATTATAAAAAAACAATGCAAAGAAAAACAAAAAACAAATGTTTGGAAAACCCTTAAAAAACTAACATCCTAGGACTAAAAACAAGAAAAGAAATAAGACAACTTAGAAAATTGTTAAATAATCGATATTTAAAAAACAATTGTGCATACTTAGGACATAAGAAATTTTAAAGTGTATGTTGACACTTTTCAAAATCCGCATGAAAATCACCAACATTTAAAAAAAAATATCCACACTTAATACATTAGAAAATTTAGAGTGTCAAAAATAAGCCCTCTAAAAAAAGGGGATCCACACTTAATACATTAGAAAATTTAAAGTGTCAAAAATAAGCCCTCTAAAAAAGGGGGTTGATGCTGCATCAACATGTTTCAAAATCTACATGAAAATCACCAACATTTAAAAAAAATAACTATATTTGATACACAAGAAAATTTAAAGTGTCATAAATATGCTCCAAAAAAAAGTGTATTCTGAATCAATACTTTTCAAAATCAGATGCTTTTTTTGCTACCTCAAAAAAACAGGTAAACCGTATCAATTCTCGTTTCAAAGTTTATGTTGTTGACACTCTTCAATTATATGATAAAAATATTTTATACTTACATGTCGTGGTAGGATTATGACAGTGTCTCGCGAAGTGTCCTGCCTAGCCGCAGTTATAACAGATAATATGTCCTTGTCCTCAACCAACTCCACCACCTCAACTAGTAGCTCGACATCGACCTTGATAACCACCTTGACCACTGCGTTGTCCATGTTCCTCATGTATGTATTCTTCAACTTACATCCTATATCCATCAACACTTCACTCCATCTTTAGTTCATAAGTTCGACAATTGTTTTCATCATGTCCAACTGATTTGTAAAACTTGCAGTACAGGTTTCATGGAGTCCACGCATATTTTTACAACAGATAACAGTCTTTAGCATGATGTTTGCCCCTAGTTTTACATATCTCGCACCATAACCTAGATCTTGCATTTAAAGGATTTAAAGGATTTGATGCTCCACCAGCCATGTAGTTTATGAGGGGAGGGCATTGTTATTTGGAATAGCCTTTTGATTTACACTTTGTACACCACACTTCTTCACGAAATTCTTTACCTTTCTTCATATCTCATATCTGCAAAGTCAAATTTTCTAGCGAACTTTGGATCTGCTACATGCCTACATTGGTATCCCCTATAGGCAAAGCTTCTAATTTCATCGAAATTTCTGTGGCTTTGGCTTGAGTTTCGATCTTCTGTTGTGACAAAGGAAACCTTATATGTGGAAGCAAGATAGCTATAAACCATTATTTATGTAGTTTTAGAGCTATTTTGAAGCTCACCTAATCCAATAATATCTTTAATCTTTGATCAAATTCCCAAACAGACTCAGTAGGTTTTTGTTTGATTTCTTTTAATTTTGTGATGCACTTTGACTCAGATTTTGGCTCCTTAAATTCTTTCACCAGTGTTTCTTTAATTTCTGGAAATGATATGTTCTAATTTCTCAAATACTTCATGTACCATATCAATGCTCTATCTCAAAATGTTGTAACAAGTTGCGCTTTCTTTATGTTTTCATCATGGACCTGCTTCACTGTCCATACTGCTTCGCATAGGAACCGTAACTGCTCTAGATCCTTTGATCCAGTTCCTTCAAAGATAGGTAGCTTAATATCAACAACCATATTCCTTCTTGGGGGAGGGGGAGGGGGAGGGGGGGTAGGAGGGGTAAGGGGAGTAGGGAGACGAGGAATACCAAAAGTACCATGTTTCAGTGAACTTTCAAGCTGCAGGGGTGAATACTGCGAAGTTACTTCAGGTTTTTCTTCGCTCTGAGACTCACTTAAAAGAGGGATATAGTTGGTTTCTATGAAAGTCTTCGGATCTTGGTCACGAGATATATTTTTAGTGTCTATTCTATATCTTTTTCCATTTCGCGTTGTTCTGACCTCTTCTTTAGATCTTCTCCCAAACATAAGTAACTAATAATCCAGTCGCATTCGTAAAACCCCCTCTTCACACAAAAGCATATTAATCCACACTTTTAAAGAATTTAGGTACTCACCTCGTGGTCCTTTGAAGAATCTTCACTCTAATTCGTTGTAGGGTACATTCGAATCTACTTTGAACTCCATAATGAATCCTCCCAAGATGCTATCAATACAAAAATAAACAACTCTTGAGATGCTATTGTCGGTGTTCTTGAGTCGTTGTATCAATTCAAGATTCCATTCCTTAGGTTCGTCTCCTTTAAAAAAATATTTTCTCGTTGTTAATCTTTATATCCACTCGTGTAATTCGTTCACGAATGAGGTGAAGAAAATTTCTTACTGATTTGCATAGATATATTTTTCCAACCACCTTTTAGTTGACAAGAGATGGATTCTATTCTTTTTTTCTGCAAATTCTTGTTCCTTTTGTTCTTCCCAATCTTGGTTTTATTCCTTTGAAGGATGCCACATAAACATATCCCTTAAATAGATCCTGGTCCCGACAACAAATCATTTTGTTGGCTTAGGTTGGTCCGACCCAGGTTAAGAGTTTACTGCGCACTAACAAAACCCTCAACCACTAGCTCTCTCAACAATGAGATGCAAGCATATCACAGTCTCACCCGAAGTGATTATGGGAGGTTGCAAAACCAGGTTTCTGCAGGCTGAGGGATACTGCGATGTGGCACTTTTGTATTTTCTTATGCTTTAATGCATATGATTTACTTCACATTACTTTAGCACATTATAAACATTACTTGTGCTATAAATACATGTAACTACAATAAACAGGTTACTTCACATTCCTGAACTACTTCGCACTTATATATTACTTCACAGAATTTCATTCATTACTAAACATTCATAGAATTTATAATACTAAAATAAATTTCAGGTAATAAGAAAATCAACTCCTGAAGACACATATTTTACCGTGGTTCATCCCAACATGGGACTATGTCCACAAGAACTATTGCTTATAAAATAGAATTGGTACAACAAATAGTTCTTGACTCGCGCACTCAGCTGCAGACTTAGGCCTTTACGCACTCAGCTGCAAAGTCTTTCCTTCTCCACAAAACCTAATCACAAAGATTCAACCATTCAATACATGATATGATCTTGAGATGATGCTCTTCTTTATTATTGATCCCTATATATACTATTACATTAAGGGATTACAACGCTATATTACCATGGACCCAATACCATGGTTTCCAAAATACAAGGGACTCTGGTCCAAAACCATCAATTTTTACAATATTTAATGCTTTTTACAAAAAGGGAAGGGCTTTGTCGCGAAGCCCCTATGCTGTATGGTGACTTTGTTGCGTAGTCTTCGTTGTGCTACGTTGCTCTGTTACGTGGTCCACTGCATACTCTGTGACATCTTTTCTACTGCGTGCTCCACAAAACTCAGATTTCTTGCCCAAAATCTAGCCAAGTTGGGTTGTGCCCAACAACATACTTTTGAGAAGACCCACATTGATGAAAATTGAAGATACATTAAAAAAGTCTGTTGAACACTTGTTTTTAATGTATCTTCAATTTTCATCAATATGGGTCTTCTCAAAAGTATGCATAATTGGTACTTGCTAGATGCATAATTTAATTCCACATCCAACGAGTGTCTACACTTAAAAATTGAGTAAACCTATAAGGAGATAAGCGAAAAATACAATTAAAAAACGTAGTTTTCTTCTTTTCCCTCCAAAATTCATAACTCTTATTTGCTTATTTTAATATTTTTCCTTAGGAGGCCACTTTTAGGCTACAATTTCCTCTAATGTTTATTGACATTTGGTTTATTGTGCTAGGTGCATTGGAGTATATTTTCATCATTGATGGGTCTTGTCTCTTCTGTAAACCTGTACACTTCAGTCACTATTAATTAGGTAATTTCTATCATGCTTGAAATCAACACCTTTATTCACATGATGTAGATTTATCCCTTTGGGTTTTTGTAGAAGACACTAGGTTGGGGACATTTCACTCTTATATGGCACCCTTCCTAGATTGTGTTGGATTTATGTACCATTTTATGTACTTTGAGGAGTACTCTATGGAACCCCTATTTTATGTGTCCATAGTCCTACTAATGTATATTATGACAAAGATACACATTGCATTTGTTGGTTGCTATGATATTTCTGATTTGTCACATGGATCCAATATTTATTGCTCATGGCCATGTTCTAGCATTTCATGTCATGGATCAGTAGTTTATATTTGGAAACCATGTTCAATTTCTCTTTATGATCGAGCATGAGTATGCTCGACTCATTGATGATATAAGTAGGGTTGACACTTTAGCATTTGAGTTCCTCTAATTTGGCTCTACAATCTTTGCTTCCTCCTCCTATTTTGAGATCTAATATTTGTTGTAATGTATTTCGGGTTTCAGTTTATCGTCTGACATCATACATGTGACACCCCTCGTATAATCCCCTTGATTTTTGTAATTTAATGATACTTTTAGTATATGTGATTATATTTTATAATGGCCTAATGGGTGGGACGCTGATCCATGATCTATGGGGAAAAAGGAAGATGAACATGTAAGGTGTTAGCAAGAACCACTTCTTAATCAATCGTGTGGATAGTAAGAAAGATCTCCAAGAGCGTTCCATGGGGAATATGAAAAGACACACAGGAAGGAAAATAAAAATGCACTTAAACGACACTAGAGGGGTTGGTCTAGAGAATTCAATATGCCTTTTGGTTGAAGGAACGAAGCTTGAGGACAAAAGTGGAATTTTGGCAAGGAGCCAAGATTGTGAACATGATTTTCGGTTGAGTTCGCTTGAACAATCCCCTTGGATCATGGATCTGGCTCTGGGGTGGCTGCTACAAGAAATGTAAGCTATAACTTATCTATGGCTAGGTGGAAAATTGAAGTCTCGCCTTTAGTTCAATCCATTGTTAGATCTCATTAAGTGTTATTAGTATGTGAGCTATGAATATGATGCTTAGCTATTTATTGAAATTAACCAATGGCTCTGTGATAAATTTTCATGGATATAGGAAACTATTGTAGGGAAGTAAATAAGAAAAAGCCGTTGACTATTCTATGAATTAAATTAAAATTCTACCTTGAGCATGTAAGAAATATGTCTTGATTTTTATTTGTAAGTTAATATGTGCATGTGGACATGTAGGGCTCTATGAGTACAATTTCTCATATTTTTATAGTAAATTCTCTTCTAGGATGTTCCTAAAGCTAAAACTCGGACCATAGTGAAGGGAAATATTGTTGATCCCTTGGTCCAATTTTTAGATCTTGGGTCACAAATTTTAGGAAATATGATAAGAGGAAGATGGGCTTCCTAAATGCAATGATAAAAATGTCATGTTGGAATTTATAATATAAATTTTATTTTGGGCGGTTATAGAAGTTGAAACATGATCCATAGTTAGAGGAAATCCCACTAATCATGTGGTCAAAATTTCAAAACTTGGGTCACAATATTTTATGACATATGATCAGAGGAAGATGGGCTTCCTAAATGCATCATTAAATCTAGGTTATGTTGGAATTTATGTTGTAAATTTTATTTTGGGAGGTTCTGGAAGCTAAAACTTGGTCCATAGTGAGGGGAAGTCTCATTTTTCTTGTGGTCAAAATTTCAGAACTTGGGTCACTTTATTTTAGGAAATATGATTAGAGTAATATGGGCTTCCTAAATGCATACTTAAATAGTTCATGTCAACATTTATGTTATAACATTTTTTCTGCGAGGTTATAGAAGTTGAAACTTTGACCATAGTGATGGGAAATACCATTGATGATGTGGTTAAAATTTTGGATCTCGGGTCACAATATTTTAGTATATATGACTAGTGGAAGTTGAGCTTCTTGAATGGTCCTAAAATCGTGGATTAAATACGACATGTTGACATTTCTACCATAACTTCTCATTTGGAACATTATAGAGTTTGAAAATTGAACCATAATGAGGGGAACTCCCAGTGATCCTACGGTTCAATTCTTAGAACTTGAAATGGTATAATTTAGGATATTTTCCCTAAATAAATTGTTGTATTAGTTTGCATCCAATTTTTTTCAAGAAATTCTTAAATGGTTTAATGATTCATTGCATACAAATTATTTGATGAAATGCTCCAACGAAAATGTTCTTTTGTGGATGGGGATAGTATTGTTGTATGATGGTATTGTTGTAGCTAATATATGCCTATTTTCATGTAGAGAATTTGCTATATTAGTTTGCATGAAAAATGTTTGAATAAATGATTAAATGGTTCAACGATTCATTGGATATAAATTGTTTGATGAAATACCCCAATGAAAATGTTGTTTTCTGGATGGGTATAGTTTTCTTGTATGATGGTATTGTTGTAGATGATATATGCATATTTTCATGCAGAGGATTTTCTATATCAGTTTGCATGCAAAGTGTTTGAAGAAATGTTTAAATGCTTAATTAATTCATTGTATACTATTTGATGAGATTCCTCAATGAAAAATCATGTTTTGTGGATGGGTATAGTATTTGTGTATGATGGTATTATTGCACTTGATATATTCTTATTTGCACGTAGAGGATTTTTTTTATTAGTTTGCATGCAAAGTGTTTAAATAAATTCTTAAATGTTTTGATGATTCTTTGCATACAAACTATTTGATGAAATTCCCCAATGAGAACATTGTTTTGTGGATGGGGATAATATTATTGTATGATGGTATTTATGTAGCTGATATATACTAGTTGCATGTAGACAATTTTATATATTAGTTTGCAATAAAAGAATTTGAAATTTGAAGAAATGTGTTAAAGGTGTTTTATTACAATTTTGCATACCAATTATTTGACAAAATACCTCAATAAAAAATTCCATGATTGAGAGTTACATTTCAATTGGAGCATTACAAATGGAATTTGAGAAATGTTTCTGATTTTCTTTCATATAAAGTGTTTGAAAAAATGTGTGAGAGATGAAAGTCAAGTTTTTGCAAGTGTGGTATGTAACAAAGTGGTAACATAGTTTATCGTCAAGCCAGTAAAATTAAAAATAAAATTTTGGATACCCCGTAATCTCTGTAAGTCATTAGGTGAACTAGGTATGTTACAAAGTGGGAGAAGGAGGTAACTCTATGCATTGAAACTTGAAAATACATAGTTGATATGACATAGCATGTGAATTGGTTTCCATCTAATATGTGTTAGTTGTAACATTGAGTTTTCATTGTCATCTTTTGAGACCCCATTTCCATAATGAGACCATGGAAGTCAGGTTAGCTTGATTTAATACCTTCCTCTACTCGAGAATAACTCAAGGGGGTGGGAGGGTGTGTTACAAAGTGGTATTGCAACTTCCAATTCCAATCCTTGGAATGGGTGGGCTCTATCACAAATGAAATGAAGAGAAAAGTTTCTACACTAGATCTTTGGAGATTGAAAATTTGGAACTCTGAGGTATTTAAAGAATGATTGTTTGTCGGGTGCAAGTGTTTGTTGATGGTTGAATTTCCCTAGTGATTATTTACTTCATGCATATGTGGTTATGTGAAATTATTTTGTTGTATATACAAATACATCAATGTTACTTAAAGATTGATTTGAGTCAATGAAACTATTGAGAAATCTAGGGCATCAATAGTTCGGTGATTTCCCTTCGATTAGTAACTTCTTGTGAATGATTTTTACTTCTTTATATTATGTTATTCTTCTTCTTATATTATTAGTTCTCTTCTTAATCAAACAGTAAACAATTAATGAACATAAATAGACATGAGAAACAGAACGTAGGCTATCATCCATGACCAAAACCTCTCATTCTTTGAGAGGAAAACCCGCAAAAATTCTTCTTATAGATATTCCAATTGACAAATACGAAGACCAAGAAAAATAACCTTAACACTAGAGTCCTACCAAGACCAAGTCACTAGCCTCCTCTTCAATGTTTTTCTTCCTCTTCCTCTTCCCAACTTCCTTCAGATTCTCAGCCTCTTCTTGTAGGTCTGCAACTCCACCATAGAAACCCTAGATGTTATTTCCTCCTTGTATAGTCTCCTAAAGAAAGACTCCTTTCACCTCCTTACTTGGACTCCTTGAGCGAAGTCCCTTCTTAAACTTCATCACCCTTTTTTGGCTACAAACTTCGGTATATTGTTGTAACTTTCGGACTTGCAATTTCTCGCATGTGTGAGGGTAATCTGGCTTAAAGACAATCCTCCAATAATGACCATCTCCTTTGTTATCTTCTCTTCCTCCTTCGCTGATCTAGAGAATCTTTTTCACACGTCTTATTATACTTCCTTCACCGAATTTCTTGTCTCCAAATGAGGTCGAGTATGGGTATATATACTTGTTTGTCATGACTGTTTAGGCTGACATGATCTTTGGAGTAGGCCGACTTCATCTTCTAGGATTCTTCCTTCATTGTAGGACGACTTGATGAGGGCTAGTGACAAGGTCTTGGAAGGTGAATTTACATAGACAAATATGACTCTTTTACAAAGTGTAATATGCCTTCAATACTTGACAATAACTCTTTAGACTTTTATGACTAGATGACAAAATTCCTAAGAGCTCACAATGGGAGCCTTTATTGAAATAAAATCTCTTTCTCATGAAACCCATGATGCAAGCACTATGATAATTTTATTTTTCATCTTCACATCTCTTTATGTAAAATCACAATTACATGTCATTATGAAGACTGAACCTAGTTACAGTTTTTAACACTCCCTCTTAATTAGGGAGGTATTCATAATGCTACTTGGTCGTTCTCAATATGAAGAATTTCTCATAAGAAGAATCAGATTTGTAATCCATTTGTATAGCATCATATCAACCAGAATTTTTATATTGCAATGCCTTGACTAAAAACTCTATCTCTCCACAAGATCTAAGCTCAATGATGGTGAGACCAATGATTTATAGACACCCTCATAATTGTCTCTCTCAAAACATACCTCACCCAAGTTCTCAGGGTGTGGTCCATCAAGATTATTCTTATCTTGTACTTCCTAGCCCTCAAAGAATATCAGTCCTCTATGAGTACTCTTATCATGGATGTCCTATCTCATCCTCATTGAGCATCTAATGCTAAATGATTACCCAATCCTCTATTTTGTCTTCCCATGTGAAGGCTAGGACATATCTATTCCAATAAAGGAATGTACTCATTCCTATAGAAGGAATGTACCTAATCTCCCTCTTAATTTAGGAATTTTTGAGTTTCTTCCAAGTAAGAAACTTGTTTTCAGGCTCCCTCTTAATTAGGGACCTACAAGAGTTGTTCACAATTAGCTACTTGAAGAACTCCTTCCTTTGATGTCATGAATTTCTTTGTCTCAGAGTATTCATCTTTTAGGACTTCTTCATAGGGCACATACCATTCATCACTTCCATCCATGAATTAGTCATGTCATTACTCATTTCATCACAAAGTGATCCATTAGTCTGCATTTGGATTTTCTTCATGTTATGATACATTCATCGTGATTTCTTCTTTGGAATGATATTACATCCTTCTACACGGTTCTCTTGAAAGACATCCACATTTCTTCCCTTTGGTGACCTTGCATAAGCCCATCGAGATATTAGTTCATAAATAAGAAATGAACACTTAAATCATAATCACCTTTGTGTTGGTCTTTCATCATGACATCTTCCTATAGGTATTAGCACCCATCGTACATGTTGACATATCTCCCAAAGATATCCATTTTCAAGGGTCTCCATCTTTTTCAGACTTCCATTAGAGCCTTCATATCTTTCCGGGGGATTTCCTAGTCAAATGTTCTAGTCCTAGGATATTTATTGCCCTTTCCATGGTTGCATAGTCCATGATCTCTTCCTTCCTTTCTTCACATATTTCATTCCCAGGAACTTTCAATCAGAATTCCACTAAATTACTGCCAACCACCTCATTTTCATATGAGGATATATCATGATGATTTCATCTAGTGTGACACATGCCTTCCTGCATCTTTTCATAGGAGGAGATCCTTTACCTTTGATCAAGATAGAGAAATGATCCATGTTACCTACAACCATACGACATGACATTATAGTATTGAATACAAGCATACATACCTCATTTGCATTTAGGTCATCTAGGCTTCTTTTAGTAACTTGCTTGATTAAAAAGAACTTTATTCCCTTGATATTCTTGATATGTCATCATACCATCATCCCATGAATTCCACAAGTTAGAGTTACTGATGAAACACTTTCTTTCTCTCTTGATCAGTGAGCCCTCCGATGAGGATTCAATCAAAGAATCTGGAGGATATTTCATATCCCTATAAAAAAAATGTTTCCTTTTGAATTTATGTATGATGAGACCTGCCTTGGATGAATTCTTTACTTCCTTGAGTTTCCAATGAGGTTCCCAAGAGCTATAACCTTCACAGTTGAGCATCATAGATTTTTCTCCAGTTGTCCTTCTTGTTTCTCTATGGTGATGTCACGAGCTCTTGCTTCTAATTCTTTTCCTCTTTCAGCTTCCTCCACTTCTTCGGTGAAATGGATTTCTTCTCTATCTTCCTTGTTATTTCCCTTTCTGAGCTTAGGACAATCTTTCATGTAATTCTCGCGTCATTAAGTCTTAGCTATGTTATTTTCTCCTTTTGACAAATATCTGAATACTTTTTACCCTCAACGTATCTTCTTCTATCTTGCATAGAAACCACAAGTTGTTGAATTGGATAACCTTCTTATCCTCATAGAAATTTGTTACATTGTTCATCAGTTAGTGCATTTAGAACAATGAGGATTATCTCCTTATCATCTCTCCCAGATCTTGCAGTTGAGATCTTTTGAAGATATCCCTTCATCCTTTGATAACTTCAATTTGTGTAGATCAGATCTAAGTGATATGACCTTTCTTATCATATATCTCTTTTGATGTCTCCAATCCTACTATGAGGGGACCTTCGACTGATTTCATAAGAATCCCTTGAGCCCTTTGATCCATTTCCATGTATTCAGATAATGCTTGGCCTTCAGATGATTTGGAGACTTTTCCATAAATATTATCAATGACTTCACTTTCTTGGAGGACTATGTCTGTCCTCCTTTTCCATGCAAGGAAGTTAGATGACCCAACTAGCTTATAGATCTCCTTGCAAAAATGAAGTCATTTTACTAGATTATAATATAGAATAAAAGATACTTACTTGACAAGTGAAGATGAAATATTTAACTTGATCCCTTTGATGGTGGTCGATGAAGATGTCTTAGTGCCCTTTTGGATGATATTCTTCCAAATGAAATCCCTTCTTCAATCAAAGGAGATTTCCCCTTTTATGATGATAACTCCTTCGATCTAGATCACTTTGATGATGATGATTAATGATGATGTCTTGAAGCTTACTCAGATGATATTATTTAAGGATAAGGAGGTACCTGATTCAATTGGATGGAGATTTCCTTATAACCTTCTTCGTCTTTAAGATACTTCGACTTCTTGGTGGTGAATGAGTGCAGATCAAAAATTCTTCTAGGTTTTCGACTTTCTCCAAGATGATGTGATCTTAGTCCTATAAATTCTTCTCTTAGATGTCTGTACTTTGGGTTACCTTGCTTTGTATATCTCTTCAACTTGATGAGGGTCTTTGTGGTGTTTTAGTGATGACTTAGAGGATCCAAAACTTTTGCTGGTGTAGACTTCTTCTTTAATCTAGGGTTTGATACTTCGATGTAGATCTTGAATTTACTTTGATATCCTTCAACTTGCTTTGATGCCTTTCTAAAGATTTTATCCTTGAGTGTCCCTTAATAACATTCCCTTCCTTGACTTTGTCACCTTTTCTCAAAACCATGTTGAGAAATCTAGGGCATCAATAGTTAGGTGATTTCCCTTCGATTAGTAACTGCTTGTGAATGATTTTACTTATTTAGAATATGATATTATTCTTCTTATATTATTAGTGTTCTTCTTCATCAAACAGTAACCAATGCATAAACATAAATAGACAAGAGACACATAATTTAGGCTATCAGCCAGGGCCAAAACCTATCATTCATTGAGAGGAAAAGCTGCACAAATTCTTCTTATAGATATTCCAATTGATGAATACCAAGAGAAAGAAAAATACCCTTGACACTAGAGTCCTCCCAAGACCAAGTCACTAGCCGCCTCTTCAATTCTACTCTTCCTCTTCCTCTTCCCGAATTCCTTCAGATTCTTAGCCTCTTCTTGTAGGTCTGCATCTCCACCAAAAAAACCCTAGATGTTTTTCGGTCTTTTTATAGTCTCCGCAAGAAAGAGAATATTTTACCTCCTTATTTGGCCTCCTTGAGTGAAGTACCTTCTTAAACTTGATCACCCTTTTTCTCCTGCAAACTTCAGTCTATCCTTGTCAACTTTCAGACCTACAATTTCTCGCAAGTGTGAGGGTAATCTGTCCTAAAGGCAGTCCTCCAATGATGAACCTCTCTTTCGCTATCTTTGATTCCTCCTTCGTTGATCTAGAGACTCTTTTTTGCACTTCTTCTTAGACTTCACTGAATTGTTTGTCTCCAAATGAAGTCGAGCCTGGGTATATATACTTTTTTGTCATGACATTTTAGGCCGAAATGATCTTTTGAGTAGGCCGACTTCATATTCTAGGAGTCTTCCTCCGTTGTATGGTGTCTTGATGAGGGCTAGTGACCAAACTCTTGGAAGGTGCCTTTACATAGACAAATATGACTCTTTTACAAAGTGTAATATGCCTTCAATACATGAAAATGACTCTTTAGACTTTTATGACTATATGACAAAATTCCTAAGAGCTTACAATGGGAGCCTTTACTAAAATAAAATCTCTTGCTCATCAAACACATGATGCAAGCATTACAATAATTTTATTTTTATTCTTTACATCTCTTTACATAAAATCACAATTTACATGTTATTATGAATACCAAACCTAGTTATACTGTTCAACATAAATAAGATGAACATGAAGAATGCTGACTAGATTCTCTAGAGTAGCCCAACAAGATTGCAAAAGTTCATGACTAAATGATGTTTTCAAAATTATGGTGGGGGATATCTTAACTTATCTCTTGTTGGCTTATATGTTTCCTTAATATTCTGCTAAATTGTCATAAGTTGATGAATAATAGCATAGGCATGATAAAATGCAAGAGATAAAAGAGTGCAAGGATGCACATCCTTCAAATATACATTAAATAATGATATGTTATATGCAAGATGGTATGCTAGGTGCATACAATAATTGATGTGCATCCATAAAAACTCTTATTCTGTTGTCATAACATGATTCAGATGGCTAATGGTGGTTAATGTTAAACATATGTCCACGAGTATGTTGAAAACATCATTGGGAAACCAATGAAAGTGTTGCATGTGGTCTTGAGGAACCAAGGCTATGGAAAATAGGGTGTTGATGAGAGAATGGTGCAAGTGATACCTATGTTTATTGATATTCATGTTGTGACAATGTTCTGATATCCACAAGATTGCTAGTGAGTTCTAGTTGTAGCATGTTGGTTGATGATTATGAGTTGGTTGTATATTATTTCATGGCTACTAGCCTTGGAAAAAGGTTGATTTTAAAATTTGATGATGCTTATCTTCGTAAAAGCCTGATTTTAATTGATGATGCTAGTCTTGATAAAAGGATGATTTTAATTTGATGATGCTAGTCTTGATAAAAGGCCGATTTCAAACTTGTAGACACGTTGACTTGCATTTCTTGATTCTTGGAACGTGTGACTAACATGAATTCTAGATGCGTGAACAACCAAAAATCAACATGCTTGGTATTAACATGACATGATAACAATTGATTGGTTTAGGCTAATATAACTTACAGTTGAGCATGTGTTTCAAAACATAAGAAGACTCAATTGAAGCAAGAAGTAAAAGCGTGTACAACAGTTCTATCAAGCTAGGGAGCCTTTGGTATGAAATATTGCAATGATTTTTGCAATGCCTGCTAATTGAAATGGTGAATTGAAGTGTTAATGAACTAAAAAATATGCATTTCTTGGTCCTAACTTATTAGTATTGTGGAATGAATGTTTAATTGTGTTATGAAATGCTTGAAATAAATGTGATGCACATGTATGATACTATTTCAATTTATTTGAACCAAAGTGATAGAATTGTTATGAGTGTAACAATTCAAACTAATTTCGGGTTGTTGTGAATTTAATGTAATTATATATCTATCTATGAACATTTACAAGTGTTGGATGATTGCAAGATCGGGTTGTAGGTAAAATGTTGGAAATTAAGCCACCATGACATATTAACACCACCTCCAAAGGAGCCCAATAACATAATTAAAAGTCTCACAATTATGAGATCAAAATTCTGGATAAAATAAGGATTAGGTAATTAAAAATTTTGGTTTAAATATATCTATCTAGTTAAAATATATCTATCTATTAACACCACCCCCAAAGGAGCCCAAAAACATAATTAAAAGTCTCACAATTATGAGATCAGACTTCTGGATAAAATAAGGATTAGGTAATTAAAATTTTTGGTTTAAAATTTTGAGTATATCTCATGAATTGAATGTTGTGACATAGGTTGTATGATGAAGCTAGGAATGCAAGGTGCTTTCCAAGGAGGTTGAGAAACCACCCAAGGTTCTTGTTGTTGGGATGTGAAACCACTCTTCGAGTGTGTCACAGCTAATAAACCACTTGTAATGAGAAGAATGCATGGAGTTATCATGGGGTTCTTGCCAAGGATCCTAATAAACCACCCAAGGTGCTTGTTATTGGGTTGATAAACCACTCTTAGTGTGATTTCCACAACTAATAAACCATTTCTAATGAAAATATTACATGGAACTACCATAGGGTTCTTGTTAAGGAGGTTGATAAACCCCCCAAGGTGCTTGTTGTCGGGCTCATAAACCATAATAAAAGTGCTTTCCACAACTGATAAACTGCTTGTAACAAAAATATTGTGTGAAGATAACATGGGGTGCTTACCAAGGAGGTTGATAAACCACCAAGGTGCTTGATTTTGGGTTGATAACCACTCTTAGAGTGCTTGTGACAACTGATAAACCACTTATAACAAAATTATTATGTGGAGAAAAGTGGTTTGCATAGGGTGCTTGCCAAGAAGGATGACAAACTACCCGTGGTGCTTACTGACGGGTTGATAAACCACTCTCGGAGTGCTTTCCATAGTTGATAAACCACCTATAATGAAAAGACTATGTGAATGGAAACAACACAAAGTTTGTATTTTCCAAGATTGGATAATGCAACAAGGTTGTTTAATGGGTTCCAAGTTTCATGGAACACCTTTGGGAAAGAGAGCAAGAATGGCCCATTGCTGACATTTACACTATATTTGTGCTCTTGATAATGTTGGTGAGCTTAAATGGAAAATGACAATGGAAAAAAGGATTATAACATGTGAACAACATGGATGATAACATGATGAGTTCAATTAATTCTTGAATATTGCAAAAACATAAATATTAGTTGATAACATTGATGATGGAAGCAAGGTAAAAAGATAAAAGAAAGGAATGGGGTGAGAATTCCTTTGGTTGAGTATCAAAATTATCATTTCAAATTAATGCATGCTCTACATGAATACCACGAGGTTTTATAAACCTTAAACCTATCTGGCATGTGAATGTGCTATATTTTATGAATATGTGAATGATGAAAGGAATGTATATGCCATGCCTTTTTACTTGAAAAAATTAATTTCATGAATCATTCTTGTGGAATGAGTATTGATTATGCTCATAAAAATATGATGAATATATGGATGGCATGTTCGAAATAAGATGATGAGGGTATAAAAATGGATCTCTTGTCATGCAAGGGATCCATTGAGAAAGTGTGAAGTATTTTTGTTACTTATTATTATGATCATTTATGTCCCATATTTATATTATGTATCTTACAAGGAAATGTTGATTGTGGTATGAAAGAATACACTAACAAATAAATGGATTCCTTGGTAAATTAATGAGCGACGTACACTATTATGTGTCTACTTGCATTTGATAAACCACTCAATGCAGGAGCAAAGAGAACGCCAAAAAGATAAGTATTGATTATCAGTTTAAAGAAATTTTGTTAAGATTATACTTTAATTTGGTTTAAAGTTTTGATTCGTAATTACTTGAGTTGTGTTTTAATATGATACTGGAGGTAGCACCGCCTACCGTCATCTCTTTGGTTACTGCAAAACAATGTAGTAAGCTCATTTCCAAAACTAGGAAATTTGATTTCCTGATGATACGTCCTCAGGGAAAGAATAAGATGATGGCCATGACCTCCAGACAGGGCCCCTCCACATGACAACTACAAATGGAAAAGGTTGTGGAGGAGTACGGGGACATCTTCACCTCCCTCGCAGGGGTTCCTCTGCACTACCAGGTCAAGCACTCCATCGATCTGACCCTAGGTGCGTCGCTACCCAATGGACCAATCTATAGACACTCCATTCTGGAGAACGACGAAATGAAGAGGTAGATTCAGAAGCTGTTGCAGAAAGGTCACATCCAACCGAGTTCATCGCCCTGTGGGAGCCTGATCATGTTGGTATAGAAGAAGGATGGGAATTGGAGACTCGATATTGACTATCAGGTGCTAAATAAGATCATTGTCTAGAATAGGTACCCGATCCCACGGATTGATGACCTTCTGGACCAACTGAAGGGGGCAAAATATTTTAGCAAGATCGACTCGAAGTCAGGATATCACCAGGTACCAATTGAACCCTCTAATGTGTGGAAGACTAGCTTCAAAGCTAAGGAGGGCCTTTTCGAATGGTTGGTTATGCCTTTCGGGTTGATGAATGCTCTTGCAACCTTCATGAGGTTGATGGATGACATCTTGTAGCTATTCACCAACTCATTTGCAGTGGTATACTTGGATGACATCTTGATCTTCAGCCAGACTTGGGAAGAGTACCTCCACCACATCCGAGGGGTCCATACCTATGCGCACCATTGAGCCATCATTGATTTTCCACGCTAACCCATTTATGATAGTAGGCAAGGTGTGTAAAATTTCTCTCCATACCATTGATATCCCAGTTCGCGACCAATAGGGTAAACGAATCCATTTCATAAGGTGATGAGGCCATATATATTTATGATAAGAGACTTTAGTTTAGAGGTTTTTTGATGTGAGCAAGATCCATCCCATCTTGGCAGCAAGTGCATGTGCAGAGGTAGATAATTCCTTCAGTCCCCATCCACCCCATTTCTTGGGTAGAGCAATATGCTTCCAACCCACCTAGGCAAATGGTTTGCCCTCCTTATATCCGTTCCAAAGGAATCTGCAGCAAACTTTTTGGATTTGGGATAATATTCCTTTAGGAATCCAAGCCAAAGACATCCAGTAAATTGGTGTAGCCTCCAAGATAGATTTTATGAGGACTAATCAAACAACTCTGGAGGCCTGTGGTTCCAATTGTGTGAATGTTTTTCAATTTTAACCACGAGCCAGATCCAGTCAACAATCTTGTAACAATGAGGTTTAATCCAGAAACCCATATATTTGAGGCCATCCTCTAGATGATGGCTCTAAAAAGGAAATTTCTGATGAGCATACCTTGCTTCATGAAGAGATGCATGAGAGAGAGTAATGGTAGATTTTGTGTGGTTTTATTCCATACCATTTTCCTTGGCAAAGAGTGTGAGTAGTTCATAGAAGGTAGAGGTGTCCCTTATGCTTCCATTGAGGAAAATGAGCACATCGTCTACAAAGAGCAGATGAGTGAGGAAGCATTGGTCAGATATTTTGAGACCTTGTGGTCACCCATCCTACTTGGCAGATGCACTTAGTCTATTGAGGCCTTCCATGGCAATCAGAAAGAGGAGCAGAGAGAGTAGGCATCCTTGCCGAAGACCCTGCTAAGTATGAAAGAAGTGTATTGCTAAGCCATTTATGAGTACAATAAAAGAGGATGCGGTGATGCAACACATTATACAATCGATGAAAGGAGGGGGAAAGCCTAGGTGTGTAAGAATCATTTTAATGTAGTACCAAATGACCCAGTCGAAAGCTTTAGCAAGGTCAATCTTGAGGATGGCCCCTTTTAGCTTTTTGGTTTTCAGGGAGTGAAGGGCTTCCTGCGTAGAGGCAATAGCCTCATGGATTTTTCTGTTCTGGAGGAAAGCAAATTGCTTAGGGGATATGTGACTAGAAAGAATGGGCTTGAGGCGATTGGCTATGATCTTATAGAGACAGTTACAGACCGAAATGGGCCGGAAATAATTGAAAGATGAGGGGGAGTTGGATTTGGGGATAAGTGCGATGAAAGTGGTATTGATGGACTCATACATACACCCGGGTGTCTTGCATTCCTCCACCACCCTGAGCAGGTCCCATCCAATGGTCTCATAAAAGGCGAGGTAAAATTCAATAGTCCAACCATCAGGCCCTGGAAATTTGTCTTTTTTAAACCATTTTAAAGTGCTTTCTAATTCCCCTTGAGAGACAGGGGAGATGAGTTCCTCAACCTCATCTGGGTCAACAGACCTGGGAAAGTGTCCTGTAATCCGAATGATTTTAGCTAGAGAGGCACCAGGAGGGGCCTTGAAGAGTTTTAGAAAGTGATTGTTTCCAAGATGGGACAACTAATTAAAGGAGGTTTCCATACCCTCATCCTCCATGGGCATATTCCAAATAGTATTACTAACTTTTCTTCCCTTAGAAAAATTTTGAAATAATTTTGTGTTCTCATCTCTTGCTTTTAACCATACAACTCGACTATGGAGGTGTCAAGTTTCTTCCCTCTCCCTCAGTGTTTTTGTTCGTTGTTCTTCCAACTCAATGAGGTGGGACTTAGTCTCTACCGAAGTGAAACCTCAACCTTGTTCATCCAGTAAATTGGCCAAAGTATGTTCAATAGTGCTGAGGGATTGTTCATCCCGGTCTCTTTTTTCCTTAGCCCATAAAATGGATAGTCTCTTAATCTCAATGAGATTGGCACAGAAGCCTTCCGCCAAGGTTCTCCCCGAGGTTGGTGGGTTTGATAACCAAAATCTGGTGACCAATTGAATATATGAGGGGTTTGATAGGCAAGTAGAGTTGAATTTAAAAGGTGCCCTTGGTTTCTGAGAGGGGCCAACAATCTCCATGAAAATGGGGGAGTGGTTTGATATACTACCAGAGCCAACCCATCGTCTGTATAGGGATATTTTTTGCAGCAAGGTATCCTTGATGAGGAAATGGTTCAGGCGCCTAGCCAAGGTAGCCTCCCCTAATCCAATGGAGAAGTTCAGATCACCACCCAAAATTATATAATTCGAATTGGTAATGGAGAGATTTAGGAGATGGTTCTAGAAAGCCTCTCTATGGTGACTGGACCATATATATTGATAATCCAGATATCCATGCCCAAGTCTGAGGAAAAAATATCCATGTTGATGAATCCAACACGACCGCAGGAAGCCTTGAGATGAATAGTGCGAGGGTTAAATCCCAGGGCCAATCCACCCAATCGAACCATGACATTAAGAGACTGGAAGGTCCATCCTAGTTTCAGAGTTTGAAGCACACGCGAAATATGGTCAACCAACCCCATGGTTTCTTGTAGAAAGATAATGTCTACATGCTCAGATTCAAAGAGTTGTCTGAGGGCTAGATTTTTGGGAGAGCTAGCCAGACCCCGACAGTTAAAGGAGAGACACTTCATGGGGGAGAGTTTGGAAGGATATTCAGTGCTTTAAGTACCCAATCAAGAGATTATTGTTTGCCTGAAGCCACTTCTACCCCGACCAATAGAATAACCCTTGACATATGGGATTTACACCCTCTAGTGGATTTGGGAGCGTAGGAGGGGGAGGTCAGGCCCAACCTGGAGGAAATAGAGCACACAGGATGGTGAGGGAAATAGGGATCGAGGTTGTAAGGGTGCGGGAGTTCAGAGATGGACAATGGGGCAATAGGAGAGGAATGATCCGAGGGAGGGAAGGAGGGAGGAGTAGTCGAGATAACAAGAAGGTTTGAGATGAGGGGGCAAGGGATGGAGAGTGAAGTGAAATCCGGAAGAGATGCAGATTCATAATGCATATGCAATGCAAAAAATGTAAGATTAGATTCAAAAACAGAGTTAGGGAGAGAAGGAGTTGCTAGGATGGTTGGTAGGGAGGCTCCAAAACGAAGCTAAGGAAAAAATTTGGAGGGTGGTTGTAGCTGCTACAACACTTGGTGACACACTGGTACAACTCCAACTCCCTGAATGGACATTGTTCATGAAAAGCAAGTCTAACACCTCCGGAAGTATTGTTCAGTTCTCTATTCATCTTGGTTTCCACACTTGCTTGATTGTAAGATGTAGCATCTGCCAATCTCTTGGTCAGTCGACACACATTCCAAGCCAAGAAAACACAATTGTTTCGATTGGGCATGAGGGGTATATTGGTACACAAGACATATGGTCGTCAAAGGGATGGAGAGTGAAGTGAAATCCGGAAGAGATGTAGATGCATAATGCATATGCAATGCAGAACATGTAAGAGTAGATTCAAAAATAGAGTTAGGGAGAGAAGGAGTTGCTAGGATGGTTGGTAGGGAGGCTCCAAAACGAAGCTAAGGCAAAATTTTGGAGGGTGGTTGTAGTCGCTACAACACTTGGTGACACACTGATACAACTCCAACTCTCTGAATAGACCTTGTTTGTGAAAAGCAAGTCTAACACCTTCGGAAGTATTGTTCAGTTCTCCGTTTGTCTTGGTTTCCACAATTGCTTGATTGTAAGATGTAGCATCTGCCAAGCTCTTGGTCGGTCGACACACATTCCAAGGCAAGAAAACACAGTTGTTTCGATTGGGCATGAGGGGTATATTGGTGCACAAGCCATATGGTCGTCAAAGTTTTATTTTCATCTCTAGTGTTGCTCTGCTGCCAGCAAGCCTGGACAGTACCCCGAAAAAGTCACACAGGAACACAAGCATCACTCCGCTACCAGTGAGCCTAGTCAGTACCCCGATGGAGTTACTTGCATCACCTCTCTGCGCAGGAAGCCTTTCTCTTCTTTCGCCTTATTCATCTTTCATTTTTTTGAAGTTTGTCACATTTTCATTTTTTAACTGTGAATAACACTTATTCATTTCAGAGGCAGAAGAGGGATCCTGACTTATTGAGAGAAAAAGAGGTTTTTCCTTCAGAGAAGTAGTTTATGTATACCTTTGACGTGCTTGTTAAGGTTTTCCCCCTCACCTTACTCTACTTGACTGAGCTCACAAGGATTAACCCAGAAAAAACCGACTAGTGTAGGTGACACTAGTTAGCATGCAAGCGTTGTGTTTTCACCAAGGTTCACTTCGAACAAAATGTATTTTCCATCGACGTATCGTGGACTGAAGATAACAAGTTCTTCATTCAGAGGCAAGACAACAGATAACCAAGTATTGATAACTGCACATATCCTCTCGTACTTTACCTTGCTAGTTTCAAGAGTCCATATGGTTTCATGCAAAACTAACCTATGGATGTAAACAAGCAAACAAACAACAAAAAAATAAAAGAAAAAGTAAATTCATAATGAAGTGAGAAAGAAAACAAGCAGGCAAGAAAGCAAATGAATAAAGTAAAAAGCAAACATGCATGCAAGCAAACAAACCAAAAGCAAACACTACTCCTACTCCTAAGCTAACTGTGCATGGGTCTGCTCATGTGAAGTGATACTTCCAATGTAGCCACCAATGCATTGGTTGACCCATGTTGGTGAAGGTATGGTTCACAAACAACACAATTGTGTGAACCAGCAAACAAGAAAGATATAACAATGAAGACAGACACATTCCGAGTTTAAATGCGTCCACAGAACATAAGTGAGTGCAAGTGCATGGCATGCAGTCCGTCAACTTTCCATGATGTTGTGCAACACTGTGTGCAACTGTTAAGCATACACATACTCTTAACTGTTACATGCAAGAAAACGAAAGAAACAAAGACAACTTGCGTTGTGCACGTGTGTTTTCTATGTAAGATTCCTCCAATGCATGAGCGATGGGATTGTGTAGTTTGAGTGGACGAAGCATGATCTGTGTGTGAGATTGATCTTCAATGCATACAGAAGAGTGATGAGGAGACTTGGGAATTTTAACAATTTCCTGATCGGAAGTGAAACCAACCTCAGGACAACTCGGGCTTGACATAACCATCAGCTCGGTCTGAAGTGCCTCGATAGCCTGAGGGGTTTCAACTTCGTCGACACGTAGATCATCATAAACAAGTGGCTTTGAAAAATCAATAGCGATAAAATCATCATCATGATTGAATATAGGGGTAAATAGATCACAACAGCTACGATAAGAGAAATCAATGATTTCATTGGCATACTCATGATCTAATGAATCAAATAGAGGTGTAGATGAGAAGTGGAAAAATTCACCCTCTATGTTTCTGGAAAAGGTATATGAAAAATCTAGTGGATTTTCAAAGAATGATTTTTCCTCTCTGTTGTCGGATGATGGACTGAAATCTGGTGCGTTCTGGGAATGATCAATAATGGGTGCATCCATATATGGAGATATAAATGCAAAATCAGGGATGACAGAATCACCAAAGATGTCAGGGAAAAATGGAGGAGGTGCAGACAGAAGGGAATCATCCTTCGCTGCGAGTTGATGCTCAGGATCCCAGTCATACTCTCCATGAATGATAACGTAGGTTAGTTGTGCAACACCAACTCCATCGATAGCTTGATCCTCATTCACAACAAGTGTAGAGTCCAGAATGGAAGAACACAAGACAGTGCAATTCAGAGGATCAACAGAACACGAAGACAAAGGTTGAGGTAAGACATGCATGTGACAACCCATGGGCTTGGCAACTAAATATGCATGAAAATTGAGAGAAGTGATGCTGGGAGGATGTGATAGTTGAAAGGATGTGCGTGCATGTTCTCCCACATCACTCTACAGTGGTGGAGTTGTTTGATGAGGGGACAACGGACAGTCACTTGTGACAGCAATCGTGTCCCTCTGTGATTGTGCAACTCCATCACCGAAGAATGTTGAGTGGGGCTTGAGCTTGAACTTCTTTTTAGGATTGACAAATTTGGTAAGGAAATATTCAAATATGTCCATGAGATACTGGAATATCATCTAACCTTTCGAAGCTTGAACTGCAACACACGGAAGCGGCCCCAAAAATCCATAGGCGATTCTTGCGGGGTCTTCCATTATTCTAACAGTCTTTGGTCAAGAGGTTTTGGATCAAAATGATGGAAACTAGATTCAATGAGATCACAGAACTACTCAAGTGAGTGCACGCTGCCAGGTGGCAGACTGTAGCACCACCGTTGTGGGGATTCGTGAAGTGTGTATGAAAGCAGCAGGCTGGCCTCTTCATCAGAGCATTCATCTGCATTATCAATAATTGCAAATAATTCTTGTAAGTACGCAGGCCAGGCCACTTCACCTTCACCATCATACATGAATTCGGACAAGAGATCAGAAAACTACCTCATGATGTCGAGAGGTTCGGCATGCGAAAAACATTACGGAGGGATAAATGTGACAATATCCATGATAGATGTGCTAAGATTCAAATTAAGATGAGAGGACACAAATTGTCATCTGGTGTCCACCTAAATGGTAGTAGGTGCTTCCATGTTATCCTCTAAATTGGAAAATCCAAATTCACATCCTTGTTTATTGACATAGGTACCTTGTCTTCAAGTTTGTAGAGTTTCCTATAATGAACTTCGTCAATGCATAAGAGAACTTCGTGCTATGTTTTGACCTTTCCACGAGTAATTTCCCCATGATGGTTTTGACTTGAGAGTATAGGCCAATGGTTTGCATGTAATGAATCTCTCTTATACAAGTGTTTCTAGTGTTGGGGATTTGATTTCTTAGTTGTTCCCAAATTTCATTGTATCATGAGATAAACCTTCTCTCCATCCTACACTCTCCCTCTTCTTGGTGTATCTCCCCGTGAATTTCCAAGTGGACATTGGCAACATAGATCGAACGAGAGTGCTTTCTAATAGGTTGCATATTGCACTTTTGAGCAAGGGAGGAATGAACCCCACTCAATGACCCTTGCATCTGAAAGGATGGTGAACTCAAGGAATACTAAGATAGGACAAGGGATAAAGAAATAGGGAACAAGGGTTAAAAGTGAATAAGGCAAGCAAAACCAACCTACCACGACTAATGGTACTAGGATACTCAAAGGAAACAATGAACCACCAAGGAGTTTCCTAAAGGGTCTTTATGTTGACCACCTCGATGAAAACATAAGCAATGGAAACTGTCAACCAACCTCAAGGAAAAATAGAGGAAGCGAGATTGAAAGGTTGCGTTTTAAATGAAGTGTAAGGGACCTAAACTTAAGCAGAACAATGCACCTAGAGGTGACCCAAATATAATAACCATAAATACAGACAAAACAACGAGACAAGGACCAGAGCTAGAGCTCCAAAGAAAACAAAATCAACAAAAATAAAGCTAGGGAGAAGAAGACATCGAAACCAATCCCCTGAAGAAATATTTGTCACCGTGACTTGAGATATGTTGATTAAAGATGAATAACTCTTTGATGAAATGAAGTAGAGAATTGTATCCAAAAATCCACGCTACTTATCTTAATCCTAGACTTCCTCCTAAGCCAATTTCTTAGCCTAAATTTGCAACACATCAAATAAATCACCTCAAACATTCCCTCAACGCAAACAAAAAGTTGGTTTGGCCTTAAGAGCTAGATACAAGGGGAGTAATCATTCCAAATTGCAGAATATTTCCTTTCTCCCATCTCCCAACAATTATTACTTGCCATGCCTCTCTTCACCTTCATTACTGTGATTGCAAATCCATCGCTATTTGTACTAGCTTTAGAGGAATGGAGCATTGACGTGGCCACCAAACCATCCAAACACTAACCACATTAGATCCAATCATTAATATGTTTGGATGAATTAACATCTAGATTGTTTTCCAAGTGTGTGGGTGGTTATGGCCATGATCTCCACTCATTATAACATCTTTAAACATTATCATGGCTATATGTCACCCATATAGGAAAATATATTATAAAATTATTTAATATTGATGAATTCATTATTTAAATTGTACTAATATATATATATATATATATATATATATATATATATATATATATATATAGATATATATATATATATATCCTTTAATGATTAAATTTTATATGTATTTGTTGCCCATGGGGCTTTGGATTGATGGTGAATGGGTGATAGGTCACTGGTTCAAATCCCCCTACTAAAAAAATTATATATGTTATTACATTTCAATTTTGTTTTATTTTAATTATATATTTTATTATGTTAATAATGCTTATTTTGAATTTGAATAAGATAGATGATCTTTATTATAAAACAAAATATATCTATTTTTATTATATTTGTTTGTAATTTTTTTCGAAAAAAAATTGTAAAATTAATTTTATAATTAATTTAAAAAATAATTAAAACTAATTTTAAAATAATAAATTATGTAAAAACTTGAAATTAAATTATTAATAAAATTAAATTTAAATATTAAGAATAGCATAATAATTTTTTTTTTATTTTTTATAAAATTAACTAGTTACACAGTGAATAACTGTCCATTTCAAAAAAAAACCAAAACTACAAACATCACCCTCCCTCCTACACCAGCCTCATCCTCCCTTCCTTGCCTAACGTACTACGCCAGCCTGTCAACGACGGATTTAAAAGTTTTAGGAAAACTGCATATAATATCTGCCATTAAATTCAAATGTATGTTAGATAAGCCGCCTTTGTTAAACGAGGAGGGAGCGGCATTGGGCAGTGGAGATATTTTTGGTCTTTGTTTGCCGAGTGATCCATTGAACTTGTTTTTGTTTATTGTGTTGTGTTAGGCATGGCCATGTCTGTTGTTTTGTTCTGAATTGTTTGTTTCTAATTGCTGTGTTGTGATTTTTTTCACTGTTCTAGTATTTTATTATTTTCTGTGTTATTTTTCATTTGATTCTGAATTTTGTTGGCTCGTATGAAGGTTCTTTTGGTTTTTAGAGTCAGGGTTATTTTCTATTTTCTTGGGTTTGGATATGTGAAGGGAGGATATGAAGCTATGATCCGAAGTATGATGAAATTAGCAGATTGAAGATGAGGTATTCACTCTTTTATTAGTAATCTATGTTTCATTACTCATGCATGTAATCTATAATAATTGTGTACGATATTTTATTCCTGCCGCAGAGTTTCGGGCCTGATCTATGTTTGAATTGTAATAATGTATGTATTCTGTAATAATTGTGTGAGGTATTTTATTCCAGGGCAGAGTTCCGGGCCTGGAGGAGAATCAGAGGCAGAGTTTTCGGGCCAGAGGAGAAAACACGGAGGTGGGGTTTTTGGCGCGGAGTAAATTTTTCTGTTGGTGACCCAGCCCTGACCTTAACCGCCGAAACAGAATTTCGCTGTTGCAGGTAAGATTTTCACTTCTACAACTAGTTTTTAAACAAGGTATACTAGACTGAAGTTAGTATTTGACCTCAAGTTTACATTTATAGAGTGCTGATAAACATTAAAATCCATGGGTATACCAATTTTAAAATGAACCTTTGTTTATTTTTTACTTTCTTAGTTTTTGTTAAGTATTTAGGAAATTATTATATTCCCCAACCCTGGTTATTCTGCTTTCTACCCAATTGCATTTGAACATAATTTCTCTATTGCTACCCATTTGCATTTGAACATAATACATCAGGCGTTAGCAGGGGTGGGGTATCGGGGAGGAAAATATACTCCCAGCTGCAGGGGGAGTCCCTTATCATGCTCTACAGACAATTCCGTTGAACCCTTCATTGTTAAGTAGTGATTTGGCTTTACCTGATTGATTATGTGGAGTGCTCCCCTTATTTAGGGTTTATTAACCCTTAGTTGTTCAGGTGGCTTTACCTGATTGATTATGTGGAGTGCTCCCCTTATTTAGGGTTTATTTCTTATGCTCTGTACATAAGGAGTTTTTGGAACTGCATTTCTCTGTATGTATTTGTTTGCATGAACTACTCCTCCTACTGTTGGGCAAACCAGTGAAGCAATAGAATATACAACTGCCATTGATGTTGCTTCTTTACTAGCTACCCTTGCTTCTTTCGTTCCTACCCTTGCTTCTCTCGTTCCTGGGGCCTTAGCTTATTTTGTGGCTGGTCCTGGATGAAGTGTCCATGGGGTTGATTCTATGTTGCGGAGCCCCTTGTCTTGCTTTAGCTAAAATATTGATCACTTAAGTGAATTTTAGCATAAATTTAAATCTATTAGTAGTGTTTTCATATTGATCACTTAAGTACATATGGGCATGACCTTTTCACTAAGAAGACCGGTTTTCCTGGTGAAGACCTTGGCAACGATTTGGGGTTGAGATTATAGTGGGGCAATACCGATTCCCTCTATACCCTGCATTTCACTTCAATAGTGGACAACTCTGTTCGCAGCTCGTTATTGGATAAGAATACCCACTTTCTGAGGCTGTAGGTGTTGCACTAAAGGCCCTCGATATGACATTAGGCATTAAAGCATAATTTAGAGGCCAATTGAAAGAGTTAGGTGCAATATGAGAGCCCGTGGCGACCTAGGAAATATTTTAAACCCAGATTCGTGGCCGAACTTAACGGGTTTTGCGTCATCAGAAGGTCACGGAGCTCGCAGTGTATTGGGTCAGGGTTTATCACCGAGATCCATAGTGTGTCGCATGGAGAAATTCTTTTGCTGAAGCAATGCATAGCATCCACAAACTTTTGTGTGATGCTATACCTCAATTCATGTAAGCCGAAGAAGATTAGAGTACGTCTCAGTTTCCCTCATAGTTTTTTATCTATATAACCATAAACAAATGATTGGTTGTGAGAATCTCTTTGATGAGAGCTGTTGTTGTACAACCGTCATTACCTTTGGCCGGTGAGAGGTTGCACTTCAACATATATACGAATCATAACAAGTTGCATCACCAATATCGTATCTCAAGAAGTTGCATCAATATCGAACTTCCTTGTTCTTACTTACTGTCAGGTCTAAGGGCATCCAAGAAATAAAGAACTGGTTATGGGACATGATATTCTTCTCAATCTCTATCCCAGTCACAAACATCTGAATCCTAATCTTCATCACCAGTTTTTGGGATTGCGTCTCTCTGTATGTTTTTGTTTGGATTAATTGCATCAACTACTTGTCCCGCTGCAGGGCAAAGATCAAGAAACTCATAATCTTCACCACTAGATTTTGGAACTGCGTCTTTCTGTATGTATTTGTTTGGATTAATTGCATGAACTACTTGTCCTGCTGCAGGGAAAACCAACAGAATATACAACAAGCTCTGGTTCCAGTTTCTTATTCTTTCTGTTTTTTTTGACTTGTTGTCACGTGAATTGCATGAAATACTTGTCCTACTGCAGGGTAAACCACTGAAGCAACAGAATATACAACAAGCTCTGGTTCTAGTTTCTTGTTGTTTCTGTTGTTTCAACTTGTTGTCTTGTTAATTGCATGAACTTCTTGTCCCGCTGCCCACTGAGGCAACAGATCTGGTTCCATTTTTTTTTTTTTCTTCAGCTTGTTGTGTTCAGCTCGTTGCCTTCAACACGATTCCTACACTTTAGATGAAGTGAAGATATTTTCGAATGAAATCCTGATATAGTATTTTATAGTCTTTAGGACTTATTAGAGATTTGCTAGTGAAATCATAATATATTATCTTTTTTTAAAAGAGTAATTTATTTCATAATGTAGTAGTTTTTTTAAAGAGTAATTCGCTAAATAAAACTCATATAAAATCAATAGGTCTTAACTTAATCAAAAACTGCATATAAAATCAATAGGTCTTACCTTCTACAGTTGATTCAGCTGGATTTTGATTTACTCTCTGGAGTGTACAAAAGTCGACCATCAGCTTTCTGTTTCAGATTATTGCTCTTTCATGTTTTCTTCATATAGCAGACAGACAGTTCATATGTGAAGGTCAAGGTTGTAAAACTGTTTTGAAGGTCAAGAATGTAAAACTGTTTTGAAAGCTCATCTCTCTGGACATTTCGGTTTGATGCACCGGACGTGAATTTCTCTTTGGTAAAAAGAATTCAATAGGTTTTACCTAATGTAGCTAGATGGGTATTGTTGAGCAATTTACCAACGGTGTTACTGTAAGTTTAGATTATCTGTATTTAAGTAAAATAAAGATATGAATAGGCATTAGCATTTTTGGTTTAAATTGCTAAAATTTAAATTAATGTGTTTAATGGTAAAAATCTATATATGCTTTTATTTGTTTATTATTTTTTATTTTCAATTCAGGGGATTTTGCAAATTTCAACCATGTAAAAATTTAGATAATAAATTTATTAAAATTCCTTATTATTAATATGTTTTCCTTCTTTTTGGGTTTTATGCAAGAGAATAAAAGATGATTTGGACTGACTCCTAATAAAAGGAGATGGAATGTGATATTAAATTAGTAGTAGAAAGATGGATAGGTGATTTTTCAAATTTATCAATATATAAATTTAGATAATATAAATTTAGATAATATGTTTATTAAAATTCCTTATTGTTAATATGATTTTCCTTTTTTGTGTTCTATGCAGGAAAATAAATGATGACGCGAGATCATAATACAAGGAGATGGAATGTGATATTAAATTAGTAGTAGATAGATGGATATGTAATCACATGATATATAATTTTACTTATTTACTTGTAAATTATGTTGAGGAAAAACTCAAAAATCTACCTTAATAAAATTAGTATTTATTTTTGAGGGAGGGGTTTTCCCTTCCCTAGAGCCCTCATCAAAACCATGGCCATGGCTATTGGTGAGGCATGTCTTTATTGGTGAGGAATGTTTTGTGTGTGTGTTTAGATTTTTATTTTTTTATTTAATTTTTATTTCTATAATGGTTGTAGTAATAATGGAAAACAATAATACACATGACGTGCATGGTGTAATGGTAGGTGATTGATGTAATTAAAAATCAGGAAAATGTAAAGGTCCCGCACTCGCTTACAAAAAAAAAAAAATGGAAAACAATAATAATATCTTGTTTAAATATGTTGATAAAATTTGGTTGAAATTTCAATTATATTATTTTAAAATTTAATTGTGAATTTATTATATATTTTTACCTTGTCTTGAAAATCAATTTTATAATTACTTGTATTTTAACAATATGGTTTTAAATTTATAATATATGTGCTAATTAATTGATATTTAAGATAATGTTATAATTCTTTTAAATAATATGATTATTTTATAAACTCTTTCAATCAATACAATTTCCAATTTTCAAAAATTTAAATGGCTCCTAATATCCCAATACATCTAAAAAATACATGACAATAATTATGAATTCTTTACAACCCTTATCAAACACTCTACATTTTCAAAACTCATCACAAATATTCCTTTTTAAATCAAATAAATATATTTAATTGAAAATAATATTTTAAAATTTACTCTTAAATAAATTAATTAAATATAAATTTAAAAAGTTAATTTATTAGATGTTTTATGATGATATAAGTTTAGATCTCTATTTTTGTGTTACATATGTGTTTACTTCTTTGTTGTATTGTGTGTTTATTTGTTTGTTGTATTATGTGTTTTCTTGAAAATCAATTTTATAATTATTTGTATTTTAATGTTAAGGTTTTAAATTTATAATGGATGTGTTAATTAAATGATATTTTAAAATAGTGTTATGGTTCTTTTAAATAATACAATCATTTTGTAAACTCTTTTAATCAATACAATTTACAATTTTAACTCATAATGTCACAATATATTTCAAAAATACATGACACTACAACAATAATGATAAATTATTTACAACCCTCATCAAACACTCTACATTTTAAAAACTCATTACAAATATTCCTTTTTAAATAAAATAAATTTGTTTAATTGAAAATAATATTTTAAAAATTACTCTTAAATAAATAAATTAAATATAAATTTAAAAATTTAATTTATTAGAAGATGTTTTAGGATGATAGAAGTTTAAATGTTTGTTTTTGGGTTGCATATGTGTTTACTTCTTTGTTGTATTATGTATTTATTTGTTCGTTGTTTTGTGTGCTTGTTTGTTTGTTGTGTTATGTGATTGTTTCTTTGTTTTTGTTATGTGTATAATTTTACACATAATATAATATGTTGGAATTATATTTCAAATGAGTTGAGTGTTGTATTTTAATTTATGTTGATGTTCAATTTAATAAAATATATACATCTTTTTTGCAAGTACCACTAATTGATATGTAAAAATTATATTTCAAATGAGTGAAATGTTGTGTTTTAAATGTGTATATTTCTTGTATAATGTGTTTGTTAAGTGTATTTTATTTTTGTGTGTTTGTGCAATAATTTTATACACAATGTTATATGAGAATGTTACCTTTCAAATGAGTTTATTTTTGTATTTTAATTTATATTTTGATTCAATTTCACAAATTTTAATTGGTATACATTGGGAAAATATAAATAGGCATAACAATATGATGATACATTTGAAAAATATAATCATTACGACATCATGACTATGAATGATAAACATATGGAACATTTACACTTACATTGAGTTAAATGCTTAATTCTATTAATATTGATGTTCCATTTAATAGTATTTGTATTTTGATTTTGTATTATATGTTTGTTATTAATTGTATTATTATGTGTTTGTATATTTGTAATAATTTTATGTATACATAAAATGATATGCAAAAAGTTACATGTTGTATTTTGATTTATATTGATGCTTAATTTAATAAAATTATTTTATGTAAGTATTATTAATCAATACACATTTCAAAAATATAAAATTAAATATTGTATTTTAATTTTAATTTTGATTTAATTCAATAAATTCTAATTCTTTATTAAATAATATACATTTAAAATGATGAATGATATATTGAATTGGTATTGATGTTGAATTTAACAATATAGATTTTTTCCCAAGTATTATCAATCAATATATATTAATATAGCATGATATAATTATGAATACTTTGTATTATATGTCTATTATTATCTCATAATGGAGACTTCTTTGATTCATGATTAAAGAAACTCTTCGTGAAAAATCACATCAATGTCTTAAGATGGACGTGTTTCAAAGCCCTACTAAGGTTCATAATCAAGAAAAAGATGAATAATAAGATCAACATATCACCTAATTATAGTATGAGATGCAACCATAAATTCCAAACACATAACAAATTAAATAATACTATAAAATATTTTAATAATATAAAAATAAACATCTAAAAAAGGTTTATATTATTATTAATTATTATCGTCAAATAATAGATAAACTAATTAATTAGAAATTGTCAAGTAATGTACAATTGACAAATACACATGACTATGAAGTCAAGTATTAAATGTTGAAATTTAATTTATATTTTGGTTTAACTCAATAAATTTGATTTAAAATGATTAATGGTGTATTTAATTGATATTGATATTGAATTTAATAATATAAGCTTTTTTTCCCACATATTATCTATCATTATACATTTTAATATTTTGTGATATAAATCAAAATATCGCATATTTTTATTTTGTATAAAATGTTTTTTATTGGTATATATGTTTGTGTTTATATATAATAAATAATTTTATGCATACATAATATTATATGCGATAAGTTGAAAGTTGTATTTTAATTTATATTGATCTTTAATTTAATAAAATTATTATTATTATTTAAATTATCAAGTGATATACATTTCACATAACCTTGAAGTTAAATATCATGATTAATCTATATTGATGTTCAATTTAACTTAACGATTGTTTTCCATCAACATTTCAATATTTTATCATACAATTCTAAACGTTTATATTTGTTTCCTATTATGTGTTTATAATGTTATACATTAATAATATTATATATAAGAGGTTCAATATTATATTTTAATATTAAGAGCTTAGATTGCCTATTGGTCCTTTGAGGCAATAAAGAGGCCAATCACTTGCCAAATGACTTTCTTAGTGGAGCTTCTATTTTGATGGGCATCCATTATATCAGAGTGGGATGGGAGGGCTAGCATTAGTGCAACCATTGTGGTGGAGTAAAGTCTATTTTGTCCCAATTCTAACATTGAGAGAGGAGGGAGGTAGGAATGCCTTGATCCCTATCTAGATCTATCAACGAAGCACTTAGTTTGGGGTCGTGGTTAGGCATATGGTTATCCATTTTATTTCCCTCTCGAAGAACATGAGAGAGGAGGGTGGAAGGAATTTGAATTAGGAGCTTTGCTATGTTTGTTACTCAATCTCCCAATCTCAAGCTCTTGATTGCTTGGGATGGGTTAGAACCACATTGGATTCTTTGAAATATATTTATTATTATTTTCAAATTTCCCTCCATGATGAACTTGGAGTAACACTTTCCTATGGTGATGAAGAGGACTTGTTCAAGTGCCTAAATTTCTAAAACATTGTTGGTAGTGTGACTGATTTCTCCAGCATATATGTGAGGGATTTGAATGTGTGTATTGTCAAAGAAATCTCCATAGCTAGTTAGACCTAGATTCCCTTTGGAGACATCATCAAAATTTTGTTTGATGAAGTCAATGAGAGGGGGAGATGAGTAGGTAGGGCTAGAGGGAGAGGAGGGAGGAGGTGAAGGGACATAAGAGAAGAGATGACAAGAGAATCCAAAGGAGGAGAGGATGAATTTTTTGACAGGATTACAAACCCAATCCTTATCAACCCAAGAAAGCAAGAGAAATGATTCCCTTAGGTTGTTGAGAATAATTTGCCAAAGATTGTGCAAAGAGTGTTTTGTTTTTAAAAACTATTTCTCTTTCCAAGTGTTCTAGAGGAGGAAACAAGGGAGCTTGTTCCATGCTTAATTGGTGATGTGGTTATGTTGTAGCGGCTACAATCACCCTCCAAAATTTTGGTTTGCACCAATTTCGGAGCCTCCCTTGAAGAGTTTCACTTGATGACTGCACACACTCGGGTTCACTCCGTGAGCTCGTGTGAGTCTTTACATCCGCCTTGCTTGTTAATTGCATTCAAGTCTCTGCATGTTGATGTCTAAGTCATGCTTGCGACCATGTTTTGGCTATGTTCAAAGTCTTCACTTCGTACGTGCTTGTTGTGTTCGCTATGAAAGTATTTGTCGCACTCACACATGGAGTCACATTCAGAGTCGCGCAAGCATTGTCTTGATCAATGAACAATCAATCATGAGTGTCGCGCTTGTCACTTACATCGTCGGTCAGTCTTGTTGAACATGTGTGTATGGATGGTTTGGTCGTTTCATTGTCAAGTCATGCGAGTGTGTGTTTGTATGATCACCTATGCATCTTTCGATTGTTCACACACTTGGCCATTTTTACTGAAGGTTATGATGACTTGACTCCCCTCTGATAGCCAGACCATCACCCTACCATCAACTATCAACCAGAACAGCGCAGAAGCACCAAGCTAATCTTTTCGAGCTGCATTTCCCACAAGCAATTCAATCATCTATCATGTTGGCCACCTAGATAGTTGGACCCGACAGTCACCCCGATGCTGACTCCACTCAAAAATTGCGCAAAGGCCACTGACCTCTCCCGCTCAACTGACCAAATAAATTGCGTAGACAGGCCGGACAGACACCAAGTGCCCATCCCTGTCTCCCTCAGAAAATTGCATAGTTTTCCTAGCCAGTCATCTCGACAGTGGACCAATTGTTCATCTCAGAAATTACGCAGTGTTTATGTGCAGCCCTTCCGCTGCCCATCAGCTCAACTCAGCTCAGAAATTGCGCAGAGATGATCAGCAGACCGACCTCTCGGCCTTAGTGCAGTTTTCCTTGCCAGCAGACCGGCCTCTTGGCCTTAGTGCAGTTTTCCTTGCCAGCAGCCCCTAGCAGCAGATTGCCAATTCCCTCCAGGAATTGCGCAGTTTCTGCTGCCAGTGACTCCAACAACCAACTGGTAGTTCCCTCTGGGAATTGCGCAGTTTTGGCTGCCACTGACCCCAGCAGCCAACTAGCAGTTCCCTCTGGGAATTGCGCAATTTTGTCTGCAAGTCTCCTGGGCAGTTCCCCAAAAAAACTGCGCAATCCCTGCCTGCTAACCCTTCATGCAGCTCGGCCCGTTCCTTTGGAAAATTGCTCAAATCTGGCTATCCATCCCTGATGCCCGTTCGTTCTGAAAAATGCGCAGAGCATGCTTGCCTTGCCTTTCAATAGCCTAGACTGTTCCTCCCAAAATTTGCACAATTTTGCCTCCGAGCCGAGCCAGACCTCGCAGACTGTCACTGTTGACTCAGATTGCCCATCTCCATCTCTCAGTGAATCTTGTGCAGTTTTCATTAGCAGTGCCTAGAGCCATTATCCCGCATTGCAGCCTTGCTCGCTCTCCTAGTCTACCTGTCATGGTAGACTAGGAGGTTTTGGATTTGATATCGTCTCATCATGAGTGACTGCAGGTACAGGTACACCAACAAACATGAAAAGACGACGAATGGGATGAACAAATGGAGCACATGCAGAAGGACAGATTCACCAATGAACAAACAAACGAAGTATGCAAAGTAGACAAAGGCGACGAACATGCACTTTTGCAAAATGATGAGCCTGTCAAGCCTTTCAACATGCAAGCAAGGAACAACATTCTAAACCTTCATCAAGTGAACCAATGACCATCGAATACTCTGCACACTTCTCCATGCGGAGGTGAAGCTATGATACACCATGAAGACATCTATCACCCAACAATACTATATTTCAACATGCACTCCAATAACATGAATGTACCAGCATTGTCATGTCAAGTCATATCGAGTCACGTCATGAGTCATGTCGCCCACATCTCCACTATGGGCTTGTTGTCAATCAATGTGATGTAACATGGAAGTCCAAGAGACCCACTTATTGAACAAAGAGTCATGTAAGTCGAAAAGTCATGGAAGTCAAACGGTCATGAGGGTAGTCGAACAACCACAAGGGTCAGTTTCACCCTTGGCTATAAATACCCCCTCATTTTTACATGCAAAGGAATTTTCACCTCAGCTCCTCCCACATAGCCAAGAGAGTCTGTAATCTTTTCTTTGAGGAGTAAGTAGTGGCTCCAATGCCCTGCACTCGAGGTTAGTGATGTATGGTGTAATGATGTGTCTTGGAAATTTCACTTAATTCAAAAGCTTGCTAACAAGCCAACACATTTTCACACATGTATTGTATATGTTGTAAGACTGATCTTTAACACTTGTAATGCATGTTGCTTTAACCTGTGTTCTACATCTGAACTGCTTCATTTGTTGTAATGCATAATCTATTAATGGAAATGTGTTGTATATGATGTTAATGTTGTCTCGCCCATGTAGATTGATCTCTCGGACATCAGACAAACCTTTCACATGAAGCTTGTTGTAACAACCGTTGCACTCATTCGGATTGATCTGTGAGTGATGTACGTGTTATCTTACCTTGTATTTTGTGACTGTCGCATCCATGTGGATTGCTCCGCCAGAAGTTGTGCATGTCCTGTTGTGTTGTGTGTTCCTAGCAGTGTTGGGACTGCTCCCAATCAACCTGGAACTCACTTTCACCCTCTCCCTCGACAGTGAAAGAACCATTGACACAAGTGACACTTACACTCACCAGGCACACGAACCTCACTTCTCGAAGACAAAGCGAACCACTCTCCTGTGTTGACAAGCAACAGTTGAGGCAAATCCTTAAGACAATGGCAACCAAGCCATCATATCGGATGGGACTCCCACACCAAATGGTGTGAGGTCTAGTTGGGACTTCATACCAGGGTGATCCCCTGAATGTTGGCAGGTCTAGCACCATCAACATAGGAGGGAAACCAGTTGTACATGGCTGAAATTCCCCTCACACTCACTCATCAATCATCTGGTCAACGTAGTAACTTGCACTCCCTCTCATGTGACTATGCAGTTGGTTACTCCTCACCACCCAGAATTGAACACAAGATTTCATATCAACACCTTCGCTCCGTCCAACCCGTCACTTGCCAGTTTGTGAAAGCAGTCAGACTGATCCCAGGCATACAACATCTTCCACACACATCTAGGAAGCCAAAAGCCACTCCCACAGGAGTTGTTGTATCATCAGTGGAAGAAGCATTCCTTGCCATGCTTGAAGGTCTAGAGGAAGCTATTGAAGACAGAGAGGGACCTCCAATCTTCCTTGAAGATGAACAAGCCACTCTTGTGATCTTGGGATCGAACTCCGATATAGGAGGTGGAGGGGAAGGAAACGAAGGAGGTGGAGATGGAGACAAACCAATGGAATCAGATCCGAAACCATCAGACTATGAAGGAGAGGAAGAGGATGAAGAAGACGAAGAGATGGCTGACCCAAATCTTGAATGGAGACTGAGGGATCATCTGCACAAGATGTCGAAGTGAGCAAAAAGAATGAACATCAAGTTCAACCCTAACAATGCGGTGAAGGCATAAGACCACTTAGACAACTTCTACCTATAGTTGTAGACCCTTGAGGTACGTTATGATGACGTAGCATGTAGATTGTTCCCATGTACCTTGGACGACTGCGTAGCTGCTTGGTATCACAACCTTCCATCCAACTCCATACAAAACTAGGGTTCTTTCAAACGTATGTTCCTCGAAAAGTTTGTTGATGACAAGATCCTAGCCATGCTGCTCAAGGAATTGGGAAGCCTCAGGATGGAGGGAAAAGAGAAAGTGAAAGACTTCAATAAGAGGTTTATGCATATTTTGAACAAATTTGTAACAAACACTAAACCTCATGACTCCATCACTGTTGACTATTACACGTCTGCATTGTCAACCACCATTGCGCAGTTTGTCAAGCGAGCTGCAAAGCCAACTCTTTTAGAAAGTTGTGAAGAGGCTATTGTTGTTGAAAAAGACATGCACACAATTGGAGTCATCAAGGGATGATGTATCAACGAAAGACTCCAAGGATGCGAGCAAAAATCCCCAAGCAATGACGAGCAAGGGTAGAGACAAGGAAACAACAGAAAATGGACACATTCGAAAGTAGCCATCTCCCAGTCAGAGACAAGCAAGCAGTTCATCAACCAGCTCATCAAGCAACAACCGGTTCGCTTCCAAATTTGCAAAGAAGCTTGTGTTCCAACTCGATCAGTGTGTTGATCCTAATTTCTTTTCCTTCCACGAAGAGTTCCACCCCGAGAACTCTTGTTCATATTGGAAGTGAGTCGTTACCTCTATCTGTAGTCATACACTCGATGCGGAAGGCGATATACAGGAGCAGCCAGAAGACACTGATGATAGCGAAGAGGTTGCACTTGATGAAACACCAAGTTCTGGGCATGTGGTGAACGTGTATCAGTGCTTGCAAGTAATCTCGAAGACAAACACCGAGAAGCAACCCCAAAAGAAAAATGATCGTTACAATCTTAGGAGTAAAGGGGCTCCCCCTACACTTGGGGAAATGAAAGATAAAGTGAGACAACTGATAAAGAAGGTTGATCCACCGGCTGTCTCAAAGCAACAAACACCAAGCAAGTCTGGGAAGATAACAGCTGATAAGAGTACATCCATGAGCAACAAGTTTCAAAACACTCTGTTGGACAACATGAACATCTGTTCCACCCCTGACACCTTGGTGAGTCTACCACCTCTGGACTACAACATAGTTGATGACATGAAGAACACTCGGTAAACATTAGTTTGTTCGAGTTAGCCAAAGTCCAGAGTCAGCGAGATATCCTGTTGCGTGTGTTGGGACAAACAACAACGGACACCGCAACCTCTACCAGCAAGGGCGCAAGCACACCTCTCGGATCACTATCTACTATTCTCAATACACTTTGGATGGAAGAAGAAAACTCAGGTTGCTCCCTATTCTCGCTTTCATTCGAATTTTTCAACTACAATGTTCACAACTTCTTGGTTGATTCTAGTGCGGAAGCCAACGTCATGTCGCTCTCCATTGCCAAGAAGATCAATGCACGATGGAGTGAAACATCCACAAGAATCATCCAACTTGACAGAACCTCAATACCAGCCATTGGTGAGCTTCGATACATGATCATTCGACTATCCCATGACAGTCGAGTCCACCAATGCATCAACATAGTTGTTGTGGACATACCGGAAGCATATGGCCTGCTACTCAGCAGAGACTGGTCCAGCAAGTTAGATGGATATTTTGCTACAGACTGGTCTCACATGTGGCTTCTGTACAAGGGCAGATGCAACCAAATCCAGGTGTTATCCGAGAGGTATATGAAACACAATGTCACTCCCCTTAATAGTGAGAATGAATCGTTGGCCTTCGTAAAACTCATGTTTGGAAACTGCCTCCTAGAAAATACATTGGAGTGTTATCCTCCATGGCCAGCTCCAACCTCATCAGACAAGCAGTTGGGACTCCTTCCTCGCCCAACTGATGGTAATGGAACTTGTGCAGTTTTTTTTCTTCTGATAGTATCAGTTATAGCAGCAATATTAGCACGCCAAACGGTCCATGTACATATAAGTTGTGGACCATGAGTCTTGACAAATTGGGAACACATGATGGCTCAAGGACCAAGTGTAACTCAGTCATCCAAAACAATGGAAAATGCATGATTTCGAGATTTTTGAAGTTCGAAGGCACCAAAAACAATGCCGAGTATGAAGCACTCATGCTGAAAACACAAAGGAACAACACTACGAACGAACAAAGCAACCTAGGAACCTACCACGATTCAAAGATGGCCAATCTCGGTACAAGATACACACTACAACAGCCACAAATCATTGACCGCTTGATCGAACAGTATCAGGATGGGTCTGCACGAGTAAATGATGACTTGAGTACATGCCACAGGTGAGCAATCCATCATGAGATTCCAGGTAAAGCAGGAGACAAACCATTGCAACAAAGAATGGGTAACACATACATGTTGTTTGCACTCCTTTCACCGAAAAGATTGACCAACATTTAAATGTTTGGATTACTTGCAAAGTTCGTCATCATACTTGGTTTTCTAATCTAAATCCTACACGAAAAAAATCTAGGAAAATCTGCTTACGCATCGACTTTGGAAACTTGAACCCTTCCTGGAATAAAAACAACTACCTCGTGCCATCATCCGAGCCCATGTTGTACACAGTACCTGAAAAAATGTTGTTGTCTTCACTTGAAGGTCGTCTGGAATGCCACTAGGTTTCGGTAGCAGAGCCCGATGGACTTGCACTGATCTACGAGAAGCTTGGCCCGCACATGTATCATTTGCAATCACTGGGAAGGAGGATTGAAAACCTTCCTGCCAATGGCCAAGATATCAAGAATTATTTTCAGTAGGTCGGGCCGTGCCCATGCCATGTACATAGTCTGCTTGCTGCTTGTTGTTTCATTTGGTTTGTTTTTCTTATTATCTTTGCTTTTGCTTTGTTTGATTTTGGTTACTATTTTTGTTCACGTTCATTTTGTTTGTTTGATATATTACTATTTTTGTTTACGAAAATAAGTGCTGCCAACTACTATGTCTTGGCTTTTGAATAGAGTATGTGGCAGAAATTTGAGGAAACTCGTGACACTGCAGCACTTGGCCAATCTTGTGTCTGCCTTCTCCATGCTTGGTTGTAACCTTCAGCCGATGAAGTCTTGAAAGAAAATATGAACTGTTTGCAAGGGAAGTTTTGGTCCAACCATGAACCTATGTCCACACTAGGAAGCCCCATGCCTATACTCAACCTTCTGCTATGTGTGTTCAAGCTCATCCAACTAATAGAAACGAAGAAGAGGAAATCTAAACAAAAAAACCTATGTCAGAGGTCTTATATGCTTCTTTGAAGGAACAACCTCTTCTTCTCTCAATAAGTTGAGATCCGTCTTCCGCCCCAAAAATAAATAAGTGCCTATGCACAGTCCTCTTGAAAAGTATAAAGGTTAAAGAAGAGAAAGGCTTCCTGCGTAGAGAGGTGAAGCATGCAACTCCACTAGGGTACTCTGACCAGGCTCATTGGCAGTGGAGCAATGTGTGTGTTCTTGTGTGACTCCACCAAGGTACTGTCTAGGCCTGTTGGCAACGGAGCAACACTAGAGATGAAAACTCATACTCTGAAAATCTTCAATTCGTGAGCTAAACTACCCTTCCCAGATTCGAAACACTAAGATTCAAGCTGAACTTTTGATTGTGTTTGACTGAGTTGGCAAAGGGTGAACCATGTATGTCCAAGGGGTAATTGGGGAAAATGAAGTAACCCGCACAACGATTCAATACTCCCCGAAATGCCAAGGCCTTGTGCTAGAAATGAATAGAAACAGAGAATTTGGAGTTCTACCAGTGTGTTGCCAAGTGTTGTAGTGGCTACAACCACCCTCCAAAATTTTGGCCTACACCAATTTCGGAGCCTCCCTTGAAGAGTTTCACTTGATGACTGCACACACTCGGGTTCACTCCGTGAGCTCGTGTGAGTCTTTACATCCACCTTGCTTGTTCATTGCATTCAAGTCTCTGCATGTTGATGTCTAAGTCATGCTTGCGACCATGTTCTAGTTATGCTCAAAGTCTTCGCTTCGTATGTGCTTGTTGTGTTCGCTATGAAAGCATTTGTCGCACTCACACACGGAGTCACATTCATTGTTGTGCAGGCATCGTCTCGATCAATGAACGACCAATCATGAGTGTTGCGCTTGTCACTTACACCATCGTTCAGTCTTGTTGAACATGTGTGTATGGATGGTTTGGTCATTTCGTCGTCAAGTCATGCAAGCGTGTATTCGTATGATCACCTATGCATCTTTCGATTGTTCACACACTTAGCCATTTTTGCTGAAGGTTCTCATTACCTGACTCCCCTCTGACAGTCGGATCATCACCCTACCATTGACTCGATCGACTGTCAACCAAAATAGCATAGTAGCACCAAGCTAGTCTTTTCAAGCTGCGATGCCCGCAAGCAATGCAATCATCTCTCATGTTGGCCACCTGGATAGTTGGACTTGACAATCACCCCGGGACTAACTCCATTCAAAAATTGCACAGAGGCCACTGCCCTCACCCGCTCAACTGACTGAGGAAATTGCGTAGACACGCCGGACAGACACCAAGTGCCCGTCCCTGTCTCCCTCAGAAAATTGCGCAATTTTTTCTTCCAGTCATCCCGATAGTCGACCAACTGTTCATCTCAGAAATTATACAGTGTTTATGTGCATACCTTTTGTTTCCCATCAGTCAGCTTAGCTCAGAAATTGCGCAGGGATGATCAGCAGACCGGCCTCCCGGCCTTAGTGCAGTTTTCCTTGCCAGCAGCCCCTAGCAGCAGACTGCCAATTCCCTCCAGGAATTGCACAGTTTCTGCTGCCAGTGACTCCAGCAACCAACTGGTAGTTCCCTCTGGGAATTGCATAGTTTTGGCTGCCACTGACCCCAGTAGCCAACTGGCAGTGCCCTCTGGGAATTGCTTAGTTTTGTCTGCCAGTCTCTTGGGCAGTTCCCTAGACAAACTGTGTAATCCCTGCTTGCTGACCCTTCATGAAACTCGACCCGTTCCTTTGGAAAATTGCACAAATCTGGCTATCCATCCCCGCTGCTCGTTCATTTTGAAAAATGCACAGAGCATGCCTTCCTTGCCTTTCAGCAGCCCATATTGTTCCTCCCAAAATTTGAGCAATTTTACCTCCTAGTCGAGCTAGATTTCACAGACAGTCACTGTTGACTCAAATTTCCCATCTCCATCACTCAGTGACTCTTGTGCAGTTTTCATCAACAGTGCCCAGAGCCATTATCCTTCATCACACCCTTGTTGCCTTTCCTGGTCACCTGCATCCGAAATGATCATGTGTCATGGTAGATTAGGAGGTTTTGGATTTGATGTCGTCTCGTCATGAGTGACTGCAGGTACAGGTACACCAACAAACATGACAAGACGACGAATGGGATGAACGAAGGGAGCACATACAGAAGGACAAGTTCACCAACGGATGAACAAATGAAGTATGTGAAGTAGACGGACGCGACGAACATGCACCTTTGCGAACAGATGAGCCTGTCAAGCCTTCCAACATGCAAGCAAGGAACAACATGCTAAAGCTTCATCAAGCAAACCAAGGACCATCGAAGACTCCACGCACTTCACCATGTGGAGGTGAAGCTATGATACACCATGAAGACATCCATCACCCAGTAGCACTATAGCTCGACATGCACTCCAACAACAACATGAATGTACTAGCATTGTCATGTCAAGTCATGTCGAGTCACGTCATGAGTCATGTCGCCCACATCTCTATTACGAGCTTGTTGTCAATCAATGTTATGTAACGTGGAAGTCCAAGAGACCCACTTGTTGAACAAAGAGTCATGTAAGTCGAAAAGTCATGGAAGTCAAATGATCATGAGGGTAGACGAACAACCACAAGGGTCAGTTTCACCCTTGGCTATAAATACCCCCTCATTTGTACATGCAAAGGAATTTTCACCTCAACTCCTCCCACATAGCCAAGAGAGACTATAATATTTTCTTTGAGGAGTAAATAGTGGCTCCAATGCCCCACACTCAAGGTTAGTGATGTATGGTGTAACGATGTGCCTTGTAACTTTCACTTAATTCAAAAGCCTGCTAATAGGCCAATGCATTTTCACACATGTATTGTATTTGTTGTAAAACTGATATTTAACACTTGTAACGCATGTTGCTTTAACTTGTGTTCTACATCTGAACTGCTTCATTGTTGTAATGCATAATCTATTAATGGAAATGTGTTGTATATGTTGTTAACGTTGTCTCGCTCGTGTAGACTGCTCTCCTAGACATCAGACAAACCTTTCACATGAAGCTTGTTGTAACAACCATTCCACTCATTCAGACTGATCCGTGAGTGTTGTATATGTTATCGTACCTTGTATGTTGTGACTACTGCATTCGTGTGGATTGCTCCGCCGGAAGCTGTGCATGTCATGTTGTGTTATGTGTTCCTAGTAGTGTTGGGACTACTCCCTATCGACCTTGAACTCACTCTCACTCTCACCCTCTCCCTCGAAAATGAAAGAATCATTGACACAAGTGACACTTACACTCACTAGGCATGCGAACATCACTTCTTGAAGACGAAGCGAACCACTCTCCTGTGCTGACAAGCGAGAGTTGAGGCAAATCCTTAAGACAATGGAATCCGGGCCATCATACCAGTTGGGACTCCCACACCAAACGGTGTGAGGTCTAGTTGGGACTTCATACCAAGGTGATCCCCTAAATGTTGGCAGGTCCAACACCGTCAATAGGTTTATAAAGGGAGGTGCTCATCATCAATGCAAAGTGGAGGTGATACTGGTAGGATTGCGATCATTTTGATGAAATAGGATGGAAAAATTTCCTAAGAGGGGAGCAATGTAACTATTGTTGTTGAATAGGTGATTACTAGATTTAAAATTAGAGAGGATGAGGGAGTAGGTTGAAAGTCCATAGAATCCATAACGTTGAGTCTTGTCCCAAGTAAGAGTTTTATTCCAAAATAAAATCAAGAAGAGGTTAGTTTTAGGCCAATGTCTGAGATATTATAGCTTTTACCACATGCTACAATATTCATTAAGATTATTAGGGGAAAGGAGGCTACACGCTTATGAGAGGTTGAAATTTCCTTGAGGTTAGCGTCGTGGAAAAATTAAATATGATCCTCCTTGAATATGAATGTTTGATCAACTAGAATAGGAACCCAACTCTAACTAATTGGTACAATCTATCTAGTTGCACCACTAAGAAGAATGAGATGAGGGAGAGCCCCAATATTCAAAAAAGAGGTTAGTCCTTGGGAAAGAAGAGAGTATTTGATAGGATTGAGATGATTTTTATGAGATAGTTTTGGCCATTAGTGCCAAGAATCCTCCTAGAATAACATGCTTTGACCATTTCTTACTTCCCAAAAGATACACTACCATCCTCGATGAGATTTTGTGCTCCCATGAAACATTCAAAATATGTGAGCCTTCAATATTACCTATCAGTCAGAGTTGTAATTCCTAAATGTTTCAGGTGTATTTGTGTCTCCAGATATTACACTAGAGGAATTTTGGATTTATATCCATCTCTACCAATTTTTTTGTTGTTGTGTGCTTTACTAAGAGTTTTTGGATCTCTTGGTACAAATCCTCCTTTAAGCTTTGGTTGGAAACGTTTCTCCCAAGCAATAAGAGTCCACATTTTTTCTCTCTTAGCAGCCCCTAAGAGGAAGCATCACTAAATATTTTGTATCTTGTTGAGAATGGCCTTTAGAGAAGCAAAAGTGGATAGGAGATAAGTAGAAAAGGATTGAAGGATTGATTTGAGGAGAGTGAAGTGACCTACCAAATTTAATAAGAAAAAGGCCCAACAGGAAAGATGAGCTTCAAATTTTTGAAGAAGATTATCCCAAGTGATTTTCCTAAGAGAGTTGGTAGTGAGAGAGGCACCCAAATATTTGGCGAAAAGGGAGCTCTTTTGAAAACCAAGAGGCCAGAAAATGTGATTTTGAATAACTAGTGGAGTGTTAAAGAAAAATATTTAGGATTTGGCTAGGCTAATGGAAGTTCTATATGCATTAGAGAATGTAATAAGGATGTGATTTAAGGTTGTCACTTCCTTGATAGTGGGAGTTCCCATTAGAAAAGTGTCATACACAAACTGATGATGAGTGGAAGAATGAATTGAATATCCTAGAGGGAGACCTTCTATGTTGAAAATGCAACAAGATGATGGAGCTTAGTGGAAAGGAGTCGCCTTCACTAAGTGGGCCCGCAGGCTATTTTTGGTGCAAAGTCTATTTTTAGACATATGGATCATGGTCTATGAGTTGCAGGATGCTATTTATGGATGATTGGTCATGTTGGGAAAAATAGATGGACTTCTAATTTTGGTTCACAACGGAGTGATCAGAGTCTATTTTTAGACTGCCAGACTAAAAATAGAAACAGTCAAATATTATTAGCCCTTAGTAATATTTGGACTCTAAACATTATCTTATTCTCTTGGAGCACTTCAATTAGAGCTACGGATGTGGTTTCATGTGGTTTCTTATTTGTTAGTTAAGCTATTGCATGGAGGACTTCAGCTAGAACTCATGTGGTTGAGTTTCTGTGGAGTTGATGGAGTTGTGTTCAGTTTCACTTGGTTAAACTAGTTGTAATTAGTCTAACTGCAAATAGACTAGTGATGAGTTGTGTGAATTAAATATTAATTAATTCACTAATTATTAATTCATAAAGAAACTAAAGAATACATCAGTTAACTCAGTGCATGGACAGTTCAACAGAGACAGGTGTTAGAGGTAAGTGAAAGGGTGAGTTAGGACTATCAATTGTGCATGAGATTTTCACATGCATGGATTGAGTAATGCCAATGAGGATTGTGAATTGTGGGCCAATATCAAGGTAATTGTAGCTTGTGCTCACGTGATTCTCTTGCAGGATTGTGCAGTGGAGGTAGGCAAAGCAGTGGAGGAGATTTGAACCTGTGACTTGTTCGGATTTGAGCTAGTTTTGTGTGTAACAGGTGGAGATAGTGCTGGATACTTGAGAGGAGTATTGTACTATGTATTGTTACATGCTCTCAATCATTATAATATACAGATAGTGTGGGGTTTTCAGTTGTATGCTTTCCCCAGGTTACATATTGTGTTAATGTGCGCATGTGATTGATGTTTCATTGTTTGTAATGCTGCTAAATTGATGATCAACGTAGAGGAGGTTATGTATTATGCATGTATTCCGCAATAGTGTATAATTGGGATAATCTATGTGAATAAGTGTCATATTATTCAAAATTTCTACATGGTATCGGAGTTGTTGATCATCAGATCTATTATTCAGAAAGTGTTTACATTTTATTTCTTCAGGCAGAGTCTGTAATCGGGCCAGGTAGCCTCTGGATTCATCCTTCTTTTGAAGGTGAGATATCCGGTAAAATCCCATATAGTCAATTGCTGTATGAGAAATACTTTGTTCTCACGAATTTTAGATCAGAGGCGGTTGAGTTTTGAGCTGGTGGAATTCGAATTTGCAGCAGTGTTTTCTTGGTGTCAAAGTTGAATTGTCTTTCAACAGATTGCGATTGGAGTATGCTCTTGAAGGCAACTCGAATTATATTGCATGGAAAGACAGGATGGAGGCGGTGTTAGATGATAATGGGTTGAAGGATTTCATAGAGGCTGAGGTCCCAAAACCTAATGATGCTGCTGAAGCTGTGGTTTGGCAAAAGAAGATAGCAAAGTGTCGAAGGATTCTGTTGGAGGGTGTGAAGGATCACATTATATCTAGCCTGCATGGAAAGACTTCTCAATACTTGATGTGGAAAGTGTTGACAGATCTATTCCAAAGCAAGAGCGATCAGAGGAAGTTGGCGCTCAAGGATAAACTTAGAAACATTAAGTGTGAGAATGGAGACAGTATGCCCAGGTATCTCACGAAGTTCACCCAGTGCCGGTATGAGCTGGGAAATGTGGGGGTGACTGTTGATGATGAGGACTTGGTGAGCTTGGCTCTCCTTGGTCTTCTGAAGAGTTGGCATTCCTATCAGGACTCTGTCAATAATCGAGAGAAATTGCCAGGATGGGAGAGACTTTGGTCAGATCTTGTACAAGAGGAGATCAAACGGAGCACCACAAACAGTTCTTCATCCATGCATGATGAGGAGAATTGTGGCTTAGCGAGTAAGGCGAAGAAGGGGAAGGAGAAGTTTTCTCTTTCCGAATCCAATTCTTCCAATGATGGGAAGAAGGTTAACAAATTGAAAGTGAGATGCTTTCGTTGTCATGAGTTGGGCCATTATGTTGCAAATTATCCACGGAGGAAATCCAAGAAGGGATCCGGGGAAGGATTTGAAGGTGAGGCACTTGCTTCACAGTTTGAGTTGGATTTCACACTCTTCGCATGCATGGTTTCATCCATGGTGGGAAGTGGTTGGTTTCTTGACAGTGGAGCTTCTTTCCACATGACCAGTGACAAGAGTTTGTTCAGTACTTTGGAGGAGAAAGATCTCCAGATACTCATAGCGATGGGTAATGATGAGAAGTATAGTGTCTCAGGTGTAGGCACGGTTATTTTTCAGAGGGAGCATGGAGATCGCCTTACCTTGACCAATGTCAAGTATGTACCAGGATTGAAGAGAAACTTGGTGTCGATCGCGATGCTGGAAGACTGAGGCTATGATGTAGTCTTCAGTAAGGGAAAGTTTTTCCTTAGACACATCATCACTAGACAGGTGAAGTAGATTGGTTCACGGGTCAAGAACCTGTATGCTCTTGAGGTTCAAGATGCATGCAAAGCCTTGAGCAGTGAGGTAACTGGGAGAATTGGTGGTTGAGAGGGAGTGTATATTACCTCTCAACATGCAGAGCCAGAAGAAGTCTCAGACGATTGTGGAGGAGCCACGATTGGTGCAGCAGCTTTAGGAGGTTTTGGAGCAGCCACAACAAGGGAAGTTGAGAGGAGATCGAGTAGAGACATCTAATCATGCAGAGACCTCTAGTAGGGGGAAACTTTGAGCCAGGTGGGCTGAGGGATCACATGCAACCATACCTCCAGGTAGGAGGTGGGGTGATGTGGATTGATCGTCCCAAGGAGCAGGGGAAAGATCCTTGAGGTACCCAACCTCTTGGATGAGACCTTGCTACGGAAGACCCGATGTGGAGTAGCAGGAACTGACTGATTGGGTAGAGACAGATTCAGATGGAGCGGCAGAGAGAGCGACAGTGTAGGGAATCCCAGGACAGCGCATAGCTAGCAGGCTGCAGCAATGCGAGAGGCACAAGTGTTTTGCACAGTGCTAGGTGGCACAGAGAAGTGTGCAATGGTGCAAGATGCATGGAGATGTTGCAGTAGTGCATATGTTAGAGAGGGAGCACTTTTCAGCAGCAGGTAGAGCTTCAGCATCAAATTATGTTCCTAGCCCAACAGAGTGGTCAGTTGGGAGTGTTTTGTTCCAAATGTTGTTGGAGCAAAGTGGACTAGGAAAATGTGTTGCATGCAGAACATTCTAGAGTTACAGGATAGGGGTTGCAGATAATCCATATCTTGTTGAGAGGGAGTGTTGAAAATGCAACAAGATGATGGAGCTTAGTGGAAAGGATTCGCCTTCACTAAGTGGGCCCGCAGGCTATTTTTGGCGCAAAGTCTATTTTTAGACTATGTCTACTTTTAGACATATGGATCATGGTATATGAGTTGCAGGATGCTATTTATGGATGATTGGTCATGTTGGGAAAAATATATGGACTTCTATTTTTGGTTCACAGCGGAGTGATCAGATTCTATTTTTAGACTGCCAGGCTAAAAATAGAAACAGTCAAATATTATTAGCCCTTAGTAATATTTGGACTCTAAACATTATCTTATTCTCTTGGATCACTTCAGTTCGAGCTACGGATGTGGAACATGCAGTTGACAAAAGGAATCACGTGGTTTCTTATGTGTTAGTTGAGCTATTGCATGGAGGACTTCAGTTAGAACTCATGTGGTTGAGTTTCTGTGGAGTTGATTGTGGAGTTGATGGAGTTGTGTTCAGTTTGACTTGGTTAAACTAGTTGTAATTAGTCTAACTGCAAATAGACTAGTGATGAGTTGTTTGAATTAAATATTAATTAATTCACTAATTATTAACTCATAAAGAAACTAAAGAATACATCAGTTAACTGAGTGCATGGACAGTTCAACAGAGAGAGGTGTTAGAGGTAAGTGAAAGGGTGAGTTGTGACTATCAGTTGTGCATGAGATTTGCACATGCATGGATTGAGTAATGCCAATGAGGATTGTGTAGTGTGGGCCAATATCAATGAAATTGTAGCTTGTGCTCATATGATTCTCCTGCAGGATTGTGCAGTGGAGGCAAGCAAAGCAGCAGAGGAGATTTGAACCTGTGACTTGTTCGGATCTGAGCTAGTTTTGTGTGTAACAGGTGGAGATAGTGTTTGATACTTGAGAGGAGTATTGTACTATGTATTGTTACATGTTCTCAATCATTATAATATATAGATAGTGTGGGGTTTTCAACTGTATGCTTTCCTCGTGTTACATACTGTGTTAATGTGCGCATGCGATTGATGTTTCATTATTTTTAATGTTGCTAAATTGATGATCAACGTAGAGGAGGTTATGTATTATGCATGTATTCCGCAATAGTGTATAATCGGGAAAAGCTCTGTGAATAAGTGTCATATTATTCAAAATTTCTACATTCTAAGAGTCCATCTTGGAGGGAAACAAAGATCGGGCAATCGAGGCCTTCAACCATTGGGAGAAAAATATAAGGAGAGATGGCACCCCCTTTGCTAATGTCTCTTCAAGGAACAAAAGGGATGGAGGGAATTCCATTGACTAAGATGGAGAAGAAGGCTTTGGTGATGAGGGAAAGTATCTAATGAATCCATATTTCTTCGAATCCAAATGCTATGAGTATATGAAAGATGAATTTCCAACTGAGGTTTTCAAAGGCTTTAGGCATGTCAAGCTTGATGAGCATACCAAGGGTTTTGTTGGATTTAAGAGAATGGATGTGTTCATGTGCAAGGATTACACTATCCATTATTTTCCTTCCTTCCACGTATCTAGTTTGCTCTAGGGAAATGAGAGAGAGGATGATGGGCTTTAGTTTGTTGGCAATGACCTTGGAGATGATTTTGTATATGATGTCACAAAGGGCAATGGGCCAATAGTGATAAGGAGAGTTGGCTCTTGATAATTTGGGGATGACGATGATGAATGTGACATCTAAGGTTGAGAGGATTGAGGGAGAGCACTTAGAGTCTTATACTATTTTCCATATATCTTGACACAAAAATGGCTAACAAGCATGGTAAAAAATTATAGTTAGCCCATCGAGACCTGGAGAATTTCCTTTAGGCATGCCCAATATTGCAATTTCCACCTGTTGCATGGTCAAAATAGGTCATTCTACCCTTTTGTGACAATTTTGGGTATGTATTATGTAATCATTGTGTAAGGTAATTTATTTCTGGGGTAGAGTTTCGGGCCTGGAGGAGAATCCTAGGCAAAGTTTTTGGGCTAGAGGAGAAAACACAGACGCAGGGATTTTGGGCTGGAGGATTTTTTTATGTTAGTAAGCCCAACCCTGATCTTAATAGCCTAAACAAAATTTAGTTGTTGCACGTAAGCTTTTAATTTCTACATCTAGTTTTTAAACAAGGTATACTAGATTTAAGTTAGTATTTGGCCTTAAGTTTACATTTATAGAGTGTTGATAAAGTTTAAAATTCATGGGTTTGCCTTTTAAAATGAACCTCTGTTTACTTTTTACTTAGTTTTTGTTAAGTATTTAGGAAATTAATATTATCCAACCCCAATTATTTTGCTTTCTTTATTCATAGCCAATTGCATTTGAACATCATACATCAAGCGTTAGCACAGGTGGGCTATCTAGGAGGGAAATCTGCCCCCCACTCGAGGGGGAGTCCCTTATCATGCTCTACAGACAATCTCGTTGAACCCTTCATTGTTCAGGTAGTGATTTGGATTTACTTGATTGACTATGTAGAGTGCTCCCCTTATTTAGGGTTTGTTTCTTATGCTCTTTACATAAGGAGTTTTTGGAACTGCATTTCTCTGTATGTATTTGTTTGCATGAACTACTCCTCCGAATGTTGGGAAAAGAATTGAAGCAATAGAATATACAACAAATTCCATTGATGTTGCTTCTCTAGTAGCTACCCTTGCTTCTTTCGTTACTAGCACCTTCACTTATTTTGTAGCTAGTCCTGGATGAAGTACCGATCGGGTCGATTCTATGTTACATAGACCTTTATTTAGGGTATGTTTCTTATGCTCTATACATAAGGAGTTTCTGAAACTACATTTCTTTGTATGTATTTTTTTGCATGAACTACTCCTAGTGTTGGGCAAACCACTAAAATAGTAGAATTTACAACAAATTTCATTGATGTTGCTTCTCTAGTAGCTACACTTGCTTCTTTCATGACTGGCGCCTTAACTTATTTTGTCGCTAGTCCTAGATGAAGTGCCGATGGGTTTGATTCTTTGTTGCGGAGCCCCTTGTCATGCATTAACTAAAATATTGATCACTTAAATAATTTTTACAATAAATTTAAATTTATCAGCTAGAATCGAATAAATTAATTATATAAAGTAAAATCTGATGAACCTGAATCAGCTAGGACCTATTAGAAGATTAGAGTACATCTTAGTTTCCCTCATTTAACTATTGTTGAAAAATCGTCATTACCTTTGGCTGGTGAGAGGTTGCACTTCCTTGTAACACACGTTAGTTCGAGTTTCTTTTTCTTTCTATTTTTTTCAACTTGTTGTCATGTGAGTTCAACACCTTACCTTTAACAATATTCCTAGACTTCATATGAGAACTTCCTTTGTCTTACCGCCAGGTCTAAGGGCATCCAAGAAATAAAAGTATGGTTATGGAACATGATATTCTTCTCAATCTCTATCCCAGTCACAAACATCTGAATCCTAATCACTAACCGGAGAAATAAACTCATAATATTCACCACTAGTTTTTGGGATTGCGTGTCTCTGTATGTATTTGTTTGGATTAATTGCATCAACTACTTGTCTCACTGAAGGGAAAAGATCAAGAAACTCATAATCTTCATCAGAGGAAAGGGTTAATTGCATGAACAACTTGTATTTTTGTAGGGAAAACCACTAAAGCAATAAAATATACAACAACTTGTCTTGTTGTAGGGAAAACTTGTCTCTAATTCCAGTTTCTTGTTCATTCTATTTTTTCAACTTCTTGTCATGTGAATTACATGAACTACTTGTCCTGCTGCAGGGAAAATCACTGAACAATAGTCGACCATCAACTTTTAGATTATTGTTTTTGGTCTTTCATGTTTTTTCTGGGATAGATGGCCTCAGTTATAGCCATTTAAACTTACGTAACTTCTATCCTTTTCCATAACTTTCTTCATATAGCGTACAATTCATATGTCAAGGTCAAGGTTGTAAAACTGTTTTGAAAGGCCATCTCTATGGACAGTTCGGTTTGATCTACCAGACACTGAATTTTTTGTTATTATACTTACAAAAAAAATCGAATGGATGATTTCTCTATTTGGTAAAAAAAATCAATAGGTCTTACCTAATATAGCGAGATGGGTATTGTTGAGAAATTTACCATTTTTGTTATTGTTAGTGTAAGTTTAGATTATCTGTAAATATTAAATAGATAAGCAATACAATCCAAAATCAAATAAAGTTATATGAATAGGTGTTGTGGGGAAAAATGCCTATGCAGGACGATCCTATCCACCTAAGGTGTGACAATGCCTTAGCAACAAACAGAGACAGCTATTCTAGTATTCTTCCTTTATGAATTAAGAATGAAGAGAGATGGATGGACTAACCGGTGTCTTCCGTTTGTCCCTCGATCCGGTTTCTCTTCTCTTTGGGAGTTCCCAGCTACTTTCCTTCTCGCTCGCCCAGCTTCAAGAGGTTTCTGCAATATCACAAGAAGAGAACACTACACAAAGACATAGATTCATATTCATAAGTAGTTCAGGATTAGAAATAAACTAAACATACTAATGCCATCATACATCAAAGATACATCAGTATATAGGAGAAACCAAGATAGCTTTATTGATGAATAACAAGGTTCAGGAAGAGATACAACCCAGAGGGCTCCAATCCAGCATCTCCTTCCCAGCAAATGAAATTCCTATCTTCACCTTCCCTCAAAGCATTAAGCACCCAATGATTCCAGTCTCAAACCAACAGCAATTCTTTGCAATAACAAAATTCCCGCCTCTAGATCTCATGGAGGAGATCCATATATAGATGTTTGGAGAGAGGATGAGTCAGCTTGAGATATGACTAGTGTCCTCTCCCTCTGTCAGTTCTTGCTTCCACTTGGAGGTTCTTGCTTCCACTTGGAGATTGAGAACCTCTTACTCATCACTAGTCGAATTCACTGAGGCAAGTGTCATTGAGGAAGATTCTGGAAGCTTCCAGGGTCTTGACACCTTGTTGAATGAACTTGCCATTTGTCAATTCTCATTCAGCGCACCCTGGTAGTGCTTCTACCTGCGTTGCAGTGCAGGTAGCCAGTGCAGACTTTGCATTTCAGCGCAGACAGCTAGTGGAGCCTCTGAATTGATCCTGAATTGACTTGTTTTTTAGCAGTTTCTGGTGGAGAACTTCTGTGAATTGCTGTGGTTTGTTAGCCTTGTTCCTCTAGGGGTAGGAACAACATGTTTAGTGTCTTTGGATCCCTTAGATTATGGACATTTCATGCTTATAGCTGCAAGGCACAAAAATGTCTATAACAGTTGCCCCCTAAAGTATGAGGCCGTTTATCGGGTGAAATTCTTTATCAGGAGGATTCGAAGTTCATTCATTGCTGGGAGGAGACCTGTAATAAGATACAATACAATACATTATTTTTCATACTGCTTTCATGATCTAGTTGAGGCGGGCATTCCCATGCTCAACTTTATAAATTCATTTTTCTGTACATAGAACAGACAATCGTCTGATGGTAGACTGATAATTTTGATGAAATTATCATCCTTTGGGTAGGATGATTATCTGCTGCAATGATGTACATGTCAATGTCTTTATCTTTCCTGAATATACATCACAGCCCAGATGGATGAAACTAGATTCGGGGTCTTCAAACTCGTTCGATCTTCGCTCTAAGTACAAGTAGATCCATGTGAGAAATGTTCTGAAGTCGAACATGGAAAGACATCGCTTGATTACCGGTCAATGAGGTAAACCGTTAACAAGTGCGAGAGGAATCACCGATAATGATAATGACCCTCAAGGTACCGCAGTACAATTCACGTGGTGTGAATAAAGGACTTGCCGTCGAACACCACGCAAAATCTTTCGGTCGAAGGTCATTGATGTATACTTGTCACCGGAAGTGAGAAACTTTCCATTGAGGCATGCAAGCTTCAAAGTACTGAAGGGGTTGTTCCTAGATCAACTTCTTGGATAATGAGCTGAGGTCGACAAGAAGCGATCCGTCAAAGGAGGGCCTTAATGTATCCCACATCAGTGACACGAAACGGAGCTAATGATTTTGATGGAGGTGAAAACGATCTGATGACATATGATTCAGGGTGGTGGTCATGAAAGGATGAAGGATAATGTATGGCAGTGGATGGGACGCGGTTGACTTCTCTGAACGACTTCTCTTGAACATATGGCGACACTTATGCGATGGATCGGTAGCATTACCCCAAATATGGATGGTATGGCGAGACCATGGTGATGTGACCGGTGAATGAAACAACCCAACCCGATTGTGGTACAGAGGAAAAGTGTCATGTTCAAGAGCGACTTGCTACCATCAAAGTTTTCTTGAGTTTCTCCCAATTTTGCCCCAGTCATTGCTGACCAGTACCTCTTTATTTTTGTCAAGCTTGAGGAGGATAACATATGCTTGTTCTATAACTTTCCCTTCGGGCAAGCCCATCGCTATGTTTTAACGAGCCTAGCGATAGTGAAACTCGTTCTCGTCTAAAGACAAGTTTGTCGCTATTTAATGCTTTTAACGAGTCTAACGACAAAGATAACTCAGTCCTTTTCATTTTTAGAGAGTCTAAAAAGGTACATAAAGTTAACTCCAAAAGTCCTTTTTCGTCATCTAATCCCTTAAGTCCGAAAAAGTATAAAACAATACATAAGGGATGAGTTTTCGATAGTTTTAACGAGCCGAACAAAACAAGCGCTCGATCTTTTTGTGCAATGATCCCTCAGGTCCAAAAAGATTAAAATCTAGAGGAGGGATAGCTCTTTCGGTCGCTTTAACGAGCTAGAAGGCCAAAACTTGGCAATGTTTTCATATTTTATGAGTTAGATGAAAAGAGCTTAAAGAAGACTCGTCTTTTGAGGAACGAGTGATAAAACAGGTTAGCAGCTGATTCTAGGTAAGGCTTGGAATTTTCCAATCACGACAGAGTCACAAGGATGGCTAGTGAAATCACTATTCGCAGTTGTTCCTCAAAATGGGTAAACAATCAAATGGAGGTGAATGATCGGCCAATGGAAAAGTGGAGGTGACGGTGCAAACACGACCAAGGCTTTAATGGCTGATAATTTACGTTCGCAGTGGTTATTTACCGGGTAGTTCATTTTTGAACGAGCTTAAACGCGGGTGGAAACATTTGCTCGATCTTATGTTTATTTTTTAACGAGCATGAACTATGCGCTAAAACTGCTCGGATCTTGCGTTTATTTTTTAACGAGCATGAACTGTGTGCTAAAACTGCTCGATTACCCAGTCATATGATAAGAATGTCTCATTAAGATTCTATTTTTTATGGAGCTTCATCTTACAAAGCTTTGCTCCGGATCCTTTCGTTATGCAAGTTCGGAAACGACTAATCCTACGAGTTTAAAGGGTTAGACCTACAGGTTTAAAGGGAAGGACCTAAAAATTTAAAAAATAAATAGCCGCCCCTTGCTTGCACTCCAAAAGGTTTGCATGCCCCCAGGCATAAAGTACGATTTCAAGGTTACCCCTTCTTTAGTCCAATAAAACATTTGTTTTACCGGGAGAGGCCTACCTCTTTCAGGTTACCCAAAGATTGCTCCATTCGCGGCCACGAATAAAACACTTCCTCGGCGATGTCTATCGAAATAGACAACGGTGAACGACGATGCCCGCCAACTCACATAACTTTGACAAAAGAATCTTATTCTAGAATAACCCCTCTTCCTAGACGGACGGGGTACAGACTAGTCATATTCTCCCGCGGAAACCTACCTTATACCCAAAGTTTTCCTGCCGAAGCAGACCAGGACGCATGCCCCCTGGGTTCCAGTCATATCCTCCCGGATTACTCGCGCTCATCAGGAGGACGGACCATGGGTTGAGACATTTCTTGCGTGAAGAGACCATTTAGGGATGGTATATGACTATTTGCGATGCGTGATCCGGGAAATGAAAGCTGGTCCATGAGCTTGACCACTCTTCCTTTGTGCGGAAAACACATTACTCTAAAGAGTGATGAGACGATGGCTCCCATGCAATATATATAGTCTCGTCCAAGGAGTAGGTTATAATCCAAGGGTCCTTGAACGACCATCACGTTCATTTGAACGGCCTTCCATTTCAATGTTATGGGCACATTGGGGAGGATCCCTAAAGGTCGACTGGTTCCTTTATCGAAGCCTGTCAGATTTCTCATTTCAGGCAAAAGCGTTGGCGAACCAAGCGCTTTCCAAGCAATGGAGGAAATGATACTCACAGATGCCCCCTCATCAATGATGGTGCCAGCCATTACCATTCTGTATATTTGAATGATAATTCTGAATGGTATACTTGCTGGCAAACGGGGTCTGCCTAGTTGGTTCCAGTCGAACGAGACAACTAGGTTGCTTGGTGGTGGGACCGAATAGACGGCTGGGTATGACTCTGACGAAGTTCCTTCCTGCGATAAAGGAATGGGCAAATTGCCCCCTTGTTCTTCAGTGTCTGTGTTGATGAAGAGAACTTGGACGGTGTCATCTTTACTCTCCTCTGTGATGGTATCATTCGAAGATAGAGCCTTTGAAGGCAAAACCGGGTCAACTTCCACCTCAACCTTTTGAATTTCGTCAGGTATGGATTCAGACGGTTCATCTTCAATGATAGGTGCTTCGGCTGACCACCTGAGCGGGCCAGCCGGGTTCTCAGCTGCTGAAGGACTTGGCAGGAGTTTTTGATATCCAGGAGGAAGTTGCACTGGTAAAACCGGGCGATCTTCCAAAACTCTTTTAGCCTCATCCAAGAAGGGACAACGGTGGATGGCATGGTCGCCTTCACACAGTTTGCAGGGAAATCTAGCTTTCCCTCTCTGTCCTGTGACTTCACTTTCACTAGTTGACGGTGAGCTGTCAACATGGCTATCAGAGGTTGACGCCACCAAATTGTGCAAACGGGGAGACCAGTCCCTTAGTATCCGAGGGATGCAGGGACAATCTCTGTGGAAGTGGTCTCCCTTGCATATGACACATGGCGATTTAGGCCTAGTCAGTGCTGTGTGTGGATTTTTGTCAGACGCCAATTGTTTGCCCCCAGCCGCTTTTGGCTCCTTCTTCTTCTTCTCTTTCTTCTTCTTTTCCTTCTTCTCCTTAGGAACTTGGTTTTTTGTTTTACCAGTTTCGTCAAGCGAAGAGGAAGGAGGAGAGGGAGAATTAGATGAAGTAGAAGGCTGGTGTGTAACTCTGGTCTGGTCTGACTGTTGATTCGACTGTTCAGGAATAGTGGTGTTCTGAACGACATTGGTTGAGAAGAGCCAGACCGGCAAGCCAATTGTCAGTCCTGGAAGCGACAATGTGGCCATATGAGGCGCACCAACATCTCCCCAAGAGGAGAAGGGACTAGGATTTCCACCAAGGGGAATTCCTTGGTTGGTGTGCTCCATTTTCTCAACCTAAAGATCAACGCAGGAAGAAGGGGTGATTGTTCCGTTTAAAATAAATTTTAACGACGCTTTAGACACAACTTGCTTTTTCAATTTTAAAGAGTCGAGAAAAAGCTAAAGATGACTCTAGTCTCCTTCGATGTTTTAACGAGCCCGAAGTGACAAATGCTCGGATGGACTTTTTCTGTTATAGAGTCTGAAAAAGGCCAAAAGGAACTGCTCTGGAGTTCTAGGTAGAGGGTGTGCCAAACTTTTCGCAAAACTGCATAATACTTTTTAAGGTACGGGCGGTCGATCTTCCTGAATGCTTTGTTCAGTGCATTGCGATCAGTAGGGAGGCCGATATGACTTCCTAAGGATAAAGGTTTTATGCCTATAGGGGTCTCCCCATATATACGCGACGGTACGTGGGAGCACAATCCGTACTGGCGCTATCGTCCCTCAGGAGGAATCACCCACCATCAACGAGATCGACAGTCACCAGGCTTTACGACGCCGGAACACGTCTCTAGCCTAGACCTCTATGTTGTGCGTTATGTTGCAAAGCGTTGTTAAGTTCATTCAATTTATTTTAGGTTGATCTTTTTTAGAAGTTTGCCTTTTGAGGTTCACCACGATATGTATGATACAATTCCTAAATGCAGTCTAAAGATGATAAGCAAGCTTTTTATATCTTTTCAACCATGAAAATCCTAGCTACAAAGGGAAAAGAAAGACACCATCTTTTCTCAAAGAGCAATCAGCACACTCTAATGCACTTTCCTTAAATCAAGCATGCAAACTATCAAGATGCAAATGCACAATGCAGGTGTTTGTTTTCCGCTTTCTTAGTATTGATGCCTAAAAAGAAAGCTTTTTGTACAACTTTGAATTTGCTTTTAAATGACAAATACAAACAAGTTTACTTTTTCGAAATCAGAAAGGGTAGAAGAGATTACAACACTTAACGATTTTTGAAATGAACACTTGTTTCGACACTTAAAAGAGACAAACTCAAACCAAAAGCAAAAGTAAATGTATAATCAACTGTAAACAGCCAATGAATTCTCTCCTAAGATCACAATCAACAGATCTGAATCAAGGGCTACAGGATGACTATTTCACTCTTGCAAAGGAAAACTGTAAATGACGCCACAAACACATAAAAACACTCACAGTCTTTTTGTACAAAAGGAGGTGGAATTTAAGCAAAGAAAAGGAGTTATCAGACAGGCACCTATGCTGGTTACAGGCTGCAAAAATCAGAGATCAAAACAAGGCAAAACAGAGCAGAGAACCCTAGCTGCTCAAGGCCTAACTGGATCAGCGTACCCTCAACACATGGGTTTTGACATTCAGCGCAGGTAGCCTTCACGAGACCTGCGTTGAAATGCAGAACCTCTTCACAGGGTCTGCGCTGAAGGAGAAACGAGAGTTTCTCACTGGGTTCTGGGTCACAGTTTGCTATTTAATCTACAGTTTCAGGCCAAATCAAAGCAACAATCAAGGTACAATCAAAGGGATGCTTTGAGGAAGGGCTAAGATCTATCACAAAGGATCATCAAATCATTTGTGAATCCATTGTTCAGATCATAGACAAATCCAGTGATTGGATCAAAGCAGCAGCTGTCTACTTTGCATCTGAGAATAGCAGATGCAGTTTGATTGTTGCTGTTGAGTCTATGAAACAAACAATGATAGAGACACAAATAAAATGACTAAACAGATCTCCCCAGTGGAGTCGCCAATTTGTTGTGGGGAAAAATGCCTATGCAGGACGATCCTATCCACCTAAGGTGTGACAGTGCCTTAGCAACAAACAGAGACAGCTATTCTAGTATTCTTCCTTTATGAATTAAGAATGAAGAGAGATGGATGGACTAAACGGTGTCTTCCGTTTGTCCCTCGATCCGGTTTCTCTTCTCTTTGGGAGTTCCCAGCTACTTGCCTTCTCGCTCGCCCAGCTTCAAGAGGTTTCTGCAAGATCACAAGAAGAGAACACTACACAAAGACATAGATTCATATTCATAAGTAGTTCAGGATTAGAAATAAACTAAACATACTAATGCCATCATACATCAAAGATACATCAGTATATAGGAGAAACCAAGATAGCTTTATTGATGAATAACAAGGTTCAGGAAGAGATACAACCCAGAGGGCTCCAATCCAAAATCTCCTTCCCAGCAAATGAAATTCCTATCTTCACCTTCCCTCAAAGCATTAAGCACCCAATGATTCCAGTCTCAAACCAACAGCAATTCTTTGCAATAACAAAATTCCCACCTCTAGATCTCATGGAGGAGAGATCCATATATAGATGTTTGGAGAGAGGATGAGTCAGCTTGAGATCTGAATAGTGTCCTCTCCCTCTGTCAGTTCTTGCTTCCACTTGGAGGTTCTTGCTTCCACTTGGAGATTGAGAACCTCTTACTCATCACTAGTCGAATTCACTGAGGCAAGTGTCATTGAGGAAGATTCTGGAAGCTTCCAGGGTCTTGACACCTTGTTGAATGAACTTTCCATTTGTCAATTCTCATTCAGCGCACCCTGGTAGTTCTTCTACCTGCGTTGCAGTGCAGGTAGCCAGTGCAGACTTTGCATTTCAGCGCAAACAACTAGTGGAGCCTCTGAATTGATCCTGAATTGACTTGTTTTTGAGCAGTTTCTGGTGGAGAACTTCTGTGAATTGCTGTGGTTTGTTAGCCTTGTTCCTCTAGGGGTAGGAAAAACATGTTTAGGGTCTTTGGATCCCTTAGATTATGGACATTTCATGCTTATAGCTGCAAGGCACAAAAATTTCTATAACAATAGGTATTAGCGTTTTAAGTTTAAATCGATTAAATTTAAATCAACGTGCTTAATGGTATCATGAAAAATAGAGATGGGTATTGTTGAGCAATTTACCATTTGTGTTACTATTAGTGTAAGTTTAGATTATCTGTAAATATTAAATAGATAAGCAATACATCCCAAAATCAAATAAAGTTATGAATAGGTATTAGTGTTTTAAGTTTAAATTGATTAAATTTAAATCAATGTGCTTAATGGTACCATGAAATCTATATATAGGTCTTACCTAATATAGCCAGATGGGTATTGTTGAGCAATTTACCATTTGTGTTACTGTTAGTGTAAGTTTAGATTATCTGTAAATATTAAATAGATAAGTAATAAAGTCCAAAATCAAATAAAGTTATGAATAGGTATTAGCATTTTAAGTTTAAATTGATTAAATTTAAATCAATGTGCTTAATGGTATCATGAAATCTATATATACTCTTATTTGTTTATTATATTTTATTTCCAATTCTATTATAGGTGATTTTCCAAATTTTAACAATATAAAAATTTAGATAATATGTTTACTAAAATTCCTTAATTATTAATATAATTTTCTTTTTCTGTGTTTTATGCAGGAAAATAAAGGATGACACTGACTCATAATACAAGGAGATGGAATGTGATATTAAATTAGTAGTTGATAGATGGATATGTGATTTTCCAAATTCTAACAATATAAAAATTTAGATAATATGTTTATTAAAATTCCTTATTATTAATATGATTTTCCTTTTTGTGTTCTATGCAGGAAAATTAAGGATGACGCTGATTCATAATACAAGGAGATGGATTTTGATATTAAATTAGTAGTATATAGATGGATATGTAATCTCATGATATATAATCTTACTTATTTACTTGTAAATCATGATGAGGAAAAACTCAAAATTCTACCTTAATAAAATTAGTATTTATTTTTTAGGGATGGGGTTTTCCCTTCCCTAAAGCCCTCATCAAAACCATGGGCATAGCTATTGGTGATACATGTCTTTAATGGTGAGGAATGTTTTGTATGTGTGTGTGTTTATTTTTTCTTATCTGAATTTTTAAATCTATACATTGCGTAGAAATTCCTTGTAGATTCAAACTGCTAATTGTAATTTGCTAAAACAATAAACTTGAATATACTCTACTCATGAGCAGAACAATGAAATGATCACGAAATCACGAAGCATACAAGAGAAAGAATTCAATCAATCATTACAAAATAACTTTGTCTCGAAGAACACAACTAAAAACCCCTGCTATTTGTATATTGCATTAGTTAGAAAATATGAGAAGATCGTAATGCTTTGCTGAAGCCTAAGCAACCTCTGCACTATCTCTATATGTCTCATTGCTTTCTAGACAAGCTCATGCCAATGTATAACCAATTTATGGTTGCCCGGTTCCCTATCCTTGCATTATTTCCTTAATTATCCCCCTATTGATTAGGGAAATTACTCAATTGGAACTGTGCAATCCTTGTAGGCCTTCCTCTGACTATATGCACCAGTTGTACAATTCAAATGACTATACAATTGATAGTAGTAGTAGACATGCCTAAATGAAATTCTCTAGGTCTCGATGGGCTAACTATAATTTTTTACCAATCTTGTTAGCCAATTGTGTCAGGATATATGGCAAATAGTATAAGACTCTAGGTGCTCCTCCTCAATCCTCTCAACCTTAGATGTCACATTCATTATGCTCATCCCCAAATCATCAAGAGCCAAATCTTCTCACTATTATCCCATTTCCCTTTGTGACATCATATACAAAATCATCTCCAATTTCATTGCCAACAAACTGAATCCCATCATCCTCTCTCTCATTTCCCTAGAGAAAACAAGATACATGGAAGGAAAGAAAATAATGAATAGTGTAATCCTTGCACATGAACGCATCCGCTCTCTTAAATCAGACAAAATCCTAAGTATGCTAATCAAGCTTGACATGCCTAAAGCCTTTGAAAAGCCCATTTGGAAATTCATCTTTCATATACTTGTAGCCTTTGGACACGAAGAAAGATGGATTCGTTAGATACTTTCCCTCATCACCAAAGCCTTCTTCTCCATCTTAGTCAATGACACTCCCTCCATTCCTTCTGTTATTTTAAGAGGCATTAGGAAAGGGGATGCCATCTCTCCTTATATTTTTCTCCCAATGGTTGAAGGCCTTGACCGCCCAATATTTGTTTCCCTCGAAGATGGACTCTGAAGGTACCCCTTTAGGATATTCAAGTCATTCTTCCACTCATCATCAATTTTTGGATGACACTTTTCTAATGGGCACTCCCACTGTCAAGGAAGTGGCAACCTTAAATCACATCCTTACTACATTCTCTAATTCATCTAGAACTTCCATTAACTTAGCCAAATCCTAGATATTTTTCTTTAACACTCCACTGGTTATTCAAACTCACATTTTTAGGCCTCTTAGTTTTCAAAAGGGCTTCTTTTTGGCCAAATATCTAGGTGTATCTCTCACTAAATACCCTCTTAGGAAAATCACTTGGGAGAATCTTCTTCAAAAATTTGACGCTCATCTTTCTTGTTGGACCTTTTGCTTATTAAATTTGGTAGGGTACTTCACCCTCCTCAAATAAATTCTTCAATCCTTACCTAATTATATCTTATCCATTTTTTATTCTCTGAAGGCCATTCTCAACAAAATACAAAACATTTAGCAATTCTTCCACTTGGGGGTTGCTAAGAGAGAAAAAATGTGGGCTCTCACTACTTGGGACAAACTTTGCCAACCAAAGCTTGAAGGTGGATTTGTACCAAGAGATCCAAAAACTCTTAGTAAAGCACTCAACACAAAAAAATGGTAGAGATATATCAATAATTCATAATCCCTCTAGTGTAAGATGTGGAGACACAAATACACCCCAAACATTCAAGAATTACAACTCTAACTAATAGGTAATATCAAAGGCTCACGTATTTTGAATTTTTCCTGGGAACACAAAATCTCATCAAGGAGTGTATCTTTTGGGAAGTAAGAAATGGTTAAAGCATGCTATTCTTGAAGGATTCTTGGCACTAATGGCCAAAATTATCTTATAAAAATCATATCAGTCCTATCAAATACTCTCTTCTCGCCTAAGGACTTGTTGTAACATGCATTTTTGTTGCTTGTAGTATTCATTTTTCATACAAGAACTTGAAAATATTTCAAAAATAGATAAAAGAAAAAGGAAGGAGTAATAATGGTATATCATATATGTTTTCTTTGTAAAGGAACAAGTAAAAATAAAAGAATCGGCCCCGGTATAGCCAAGGATTAATCCAATGGTTATATGAATGTATACGTATATATATATATATATATATATATATATATATCGCAAAGCATATTGTGTATCGGAATCACAAAAGAAACAAGTTATAAAGTGTCAAGGATCCGAACCCGAAATATATATATTATAATTAAAAGTCCCGGTGGGTTCTTAAAACGCCGAATGCATATGTATTGGTTCATTCACCGATTGTTGATTGCGATTCATGATAGCTGGATCCGAAAATATATATATTGCATTTATAATGCCAGCGGGTCCGAAATAACACAGAGCACTTATTATATATGTATGTGATCCCGCCGATTGCGATTTGCGATAAGGGCTGGACCCAATATATATATATATATATATATATATATATATATATATATATATATATATATATATATATATATATATAGATATTGTTGTAAGGTCCTGGTGGGTCTGCGAGGCGTACGAAAAGGTAGATTTAAAGTTACAAGTGAGATTTCGGGCAGAGAAAAAATGGTAAATGGTTTTTATTGGAGCTCACCCGATCCCACTTATCATCTGACACGTAGCAGCCAGGTGGAGAGAGAAAAACTCCCATTTTGGGTCGGTATTCTCCGGGCTTATGTCCCACCCGAAATCTTTATAGACCATCTGATCCGAAAAGTGCAGATCTACGATGGGGATATATCGGTGGATAAGGTATGCCTCGATAGTTGTGTGCAGCCCATATTAAAAGCAGGAAAAACATGTTTTATGGCATATTTCTATTATAAAAGGTATATAATGGAAAAAGCGAAAATATGAAGGATTTACGCATAAGTCCAATATTACCATAGTTTTGCGGCTTATGGGTGCATAAAATTAAGTTTTGCAGTGATATATCGGGCCGATTGCGATTTGCGATGGAAGTCAATGGAGCACTGAATGTGTAGATTTGATAGATTTATAAAGCAAGATTAACTCTTTTGAGTTCCATATTAATCAAAGGTTCGCGTTAATTTCGCCTGTAAAGTGGAAAATCAAGGTTATAGCCGAATTTGAAGAGGAAGATAATCGGCTATGTTTTCTTTGTATTTGGCCAATCAAAATGCCCATGTAAACCCAGGATTACACAAGCTAAATGCATTTCATTATGGCTAAAATGAATTAAGCATCATTAGGGCATTTACAGAGGAATTCGGTAGCGGATTAATAGAGCAAGCCAGCAGCTATTGTCGCCTTCTGAATTCAGTTATGTTCCTGTTATTTCATGTTCTTTGAGGTGTCTTTTACCCTCTGTAAAATTCTGTAATAGTTTTTACTTCATATAGTTAGAGAAGCAGTTAAATAATTTGGGCAGTTTCAGAAATCAACAACTATTCCGCAATGTATAAAAAGAGGAAAGTTTACAAAGAAAGGGTTCGAATTTTGGAGAACCCAGAGACTAGGCCACTGTATTCCTGATATCATCGTTGATTAATGAAAGAATCAGAAGTTTCCATGAGTTGTTGGGTATAATTTTGTAACCTTCTCTATCATCTATCATGTTATGTTTTCTTCTTTCAACTATAGTAATGAGGCTGGAGGTCTTTATTTACTTATGTAGATAAAGTTAAAATTCCTTAAAAGAGCACTCCTATACTTGAAGTTTCCACCTTCCTTTATAAGTTATAGATAATAGTTTCTGTGAGAGACCAGCATATTATTTTTAATTTCTCCAAGAGTCACAAATAGTAGTTTTTGTGTTAAAAGCAGCATATTGTCTATGATTTAGTTCTCATTTTCATAATTCTTCTAAGTTACGGATAGTAGTTTCTGCGAAAAACCAGCATATTATCTTTAACTTCTCCTTCAAGCTTTCTTCATTCATCATTTCTATCTAGCAACAAATGGCATTCTGAAATGTTCTAGTCATACATGTCTTAAGGGTTAAAGACCACGTTTTCCAGGTCCTTCATTCAAGAACACGACAAACAATAAGTGACAATAAATAATATTTATTAATGTCTAAAGGTACAACATTAATTGGTGTCATTGTCGGGGAGAGAAGACAAGAATTCTTTTCCCTAGGTTTAAAATATTTTCCTCTGGTTGTTTAGTGAGGAGGAAATATTTGGTTGTTTTGAATCAAAACAATAATCCTGGCTTCAAGAAGACCCCATACAAGATCAAATACTTCACAAAAAAAGGTTCAAGCTCTTTCAGATCCTGAAAGGCTATTTTCTAAGAGGTTTGGAAGGTCAAATATTCCAATTACACAAATTCCTACATTGTCTGCATCAGGCAGCAATTCACTTGAACATTCATCTGATAAAGAGTCATTGTTGGGCAATAGAGCCCCCATAGTGAATTTTTAGGGCTTAAAGCCTGAGTTTTTGAGTCAATGTAATGTAAAGACCTCGCAAAATGCGAGCGCGGAGCGTGAGAGTCTAGGGTAGTCTGCCTTAAGAATATTTTAATTTAATAAGAGATGTGTCGGCCTACCCATGGTCCGTGGACCATGGGAATGTATAAATAGAGCAATGCTCTAAGTGTAGAAAGTAGTTTTTAGTCTTGGTCTCAAGTGTTATGGGTTTTTGAATAAGGAATAAGCTCTAAGGCTGTAAGTCCGAGTCTTGGGTTATAGGAATAGGAAGAGGCTCTGTAACTGTGTGCGCAGACCCCTGCAGCTGAGTGCACAGACCCCTACAGCTGAGTGTGCAGGGTGGAGTTGGGATTGTACTGGAACAGAAGATTAATAAAAGATAAGTTGATTATGGAATACTGTGCATTTGCTTGTAGATTTGTATGTTTATGCACCTGTTTATAGTTTATGATTGCGCCCATGTCTGTTTATGTTGAATGGTAAATGAAAGTATTGGGCCCACTTAATTTAATTCGAGATCTATAATAATAATAAGCATAGTAAAGGGTAAAGAACATTCGCGCCCTTCATTTAAGTCACACGAAGGTAGTTTCACTGGACAGAGAACTGCGTGGAAGTAGCGCAACACATAGAGTGGGATCGCGAGCCTTCCAAGACCCATCAAGACATCCCAAGGGTGCGGAAACCTGGTTCCAGCACCCCTCCATACTACCTAGGGTGAGACCTCAGTCCGCGCTCCACGGACTGTTGCCGAAAAGGCTGGTAGTTTAGGGATTTGTTTGGATAATTCATGACTAAACCTGGGTCAGGCCCTAATAAGCCAACAAATGGTTTCGTTGTCAGGACTGAGATCTACCTAAGGGATGTCTAATGTTAGAAAATTGGAACCCTACGAAGAAGGAAATTGAAGATTGGTTGGATTAGAAGCTTCACGAGTTCGTAACACAGGAAAACAAGATTCCATAGATATCCAAGAAGAGGTGGCTGAATCGCTACGTATATATGGAAATCCACGAGATCTTGTTCATGACCTTCTCTTTAGAGTTGTATGATTGGATCACGAGGTTAGCCGATATCCAGGGAAGGTACAATCTCGATCAACCGATAGTGTGGACTCCAGAGTTAGTACGTAGACTAGAGGCATCAGAAGATAAGATCGTGCGGGTTGTGGACCATTGGCTTGACTGGATAATAGGAGGTTTATCACTGAGTTTACGATAGACACAACCATGAGCTATAGTGAAGTAGAACGACGTTTTCTTAAGGGACCATGAGGTAGGTATATCAAATCCCTGAATACCTGGATTAAGATGCTATTATGTGAGAATCGGGTTATGCAAATACATTAATGATTGGAACGATGCGAAGTGGAAAGATTTACAAAGGGATCGAAGGGTTAAGAAACAGTCCTTTAATTTCACCCCCGCGAGCGAGCGAGGAAGAGTGTGCTCGGGTTTCCTCGAGAAGTGAGGTTAGTTTGATAAGGCAGCACATTCCGCAGTTATCACCTCCACTTACGCCATCACCCACTTCACTTACTTCACCTCCATCTTCAACCACCCCGCCTCCACCAAACCCGTAGTTCAGCATGGCGAGCGCGATCAAGCTACCCGTATTCAAAGGAGTAGGGAATGAGGATCCAGACCAGTTCTGGTTCGTGGTAAGAGAAGTGTGGGAAGCCCAAGGAGTCACGGATGACAACATTAAGAAGGCCACATTGGTAAGCGCACTACAGGATCACGCACTGACATGGTATATCAAGCACTCGAATGATCACCCAAATGCAGGAACAACAGAGATCCAGAATGTGCTGAACAAAGAATTTAGCTAGCCGAAATCAGAGACATAATCAATCATTGGATTTAAGGAGATCGCGATGCTTCCAGGCGAGACCCCATGGGATCTGGATCAAAGACTAAAGAGTACGATCCGCAAGGCTAATATGACGCTAACGGATGCATAGCACTGTGCATGGTTTGTGGCATCTTTGACATCACACCTGAGGATGACGTTGTCATAGTAGAAGATTTAAACCCAGGCCGAAGCACTGGAAATGGCGATGAGGTTGCATGAAACACTGATACAGGATCTAGGATTGGGAGTCCAACATACCCATGTGCAACTACAGAACCTATGCTTGGAAATGCAGAGTTTGAAGCAGGATAGGGCACTGGGGCCAGAGGCACGAGAAGAAGTGTGGTGCATAAAATGTAAAGGCTAGGGCCAAGATAAGGATCACTATCCAGTATTCACGAACTACTTGGCAGGAGGGGGGCCAATGTTGTTGAGACCAGAGGCACAAGCAGGGCCAAGTGCGGCACCCGCGCTCTGGTGTGCGATCTATCAGGTGGGAGGAAAGCACACAATAGACAACTGTCACCTGTTGCAGAAGTATACACAGACTCTGCAGCAGTTGTTTTGTAATTTTTGTAGATCAGTGGGCCACGATGAGCATACATGAGCTAGGAGTTAATGATGGAGCGGACCCTAGCATATAGAATGCAAATAAAAATGTGAGGCCTCAACCCAGCCGTGGGGATGACGCACGCTGGATTTCAGGGCCGAGGTTGAGGACGAGGAGGAATGTGACCAGGAAGGGGCCAAGGATAGTTAATCTGTTACAATTGCGGAGGACTGGGGCACTACACTCGCGATTGTACCAACCCAACGAGAATATCTTGTTCGTACTGTGAGTAGTTTGATCATGAAATGGTAGATTGTCCTACGTTGATCGCACAAATGTGCGAGAAGGGGGTACTACAGCCTACTCCGACCCAAAATATCCAAATGATGAAGTCTGAACCATGCGAAGAAGACCCCAATGTGAACAAGGTGCTCAGAAGCGGCGTGATTACAGGGGAAGATAAGGGGAAGTAGCCCGATTATAGGGGAAGATAAGGGGTGTTAACACCCAGGTTGTTCCCTATGACTCCCAAGGGAATACGGCCGGGGTAACCACTAACCAATCTTTTAATCACTGTTTCTAGCCAAACAGTGATCAGAGAGGGCTCTCTCTTTATGATTTATATCTACAGTGATGGTGTTTTAGGCTAGGTATTGAGTACAGGTTATGTTTGTGTTTCGGTTGATGAAATTCCCTTAGACTTCAGTGATGTAGTCTTTAGATATGTTGAATATCATTGGGCAATGGAGTCTGTGGCTTAATGTGTTTGAATCTGTGAGATGAAAGATGGAACTTACAAGGCCATTTGGGTGTTTAATAGAACAGATTTTTTGATTAAAAGACTGGAAACAGGTAGCACGAATAGTGAAAGCATTTAAGAATTTTCACTATTTATCTATATGTTCCCAACAGATAGCTTTAAGAAGAGAAAACAGAGGTCTTAGGGGCAAAAGTTGAATCCCTGAGAATGACTGTTACAATAAAAACACAGTTTTGAATTGCAGCAATTAAGAATTACAATTCTGTTACTGTATATGAGGAAAACATATATAATAGCTCAGTTTGAGTCCAGGGTAAACATGGTTAAATCCTGGTACTATCCTTTCACCTTGCTATCAAGTGTAAAACATTAGAACGACAAAGAGAACAAAAGACTCAAAACAGACACGACAAAGAGATTTGAGAATACTTATAGTTTTATGCAACACCCATGGAATCCTGTAACATGCATCCTTCACCACAAGACATCAAATACACCAAACTTCTGGAAGTTCCATTCCTCCTTTGTATTAATTCTCTGAAAATATTACAGCAGATGGAAGTTATCCAAGAGAAAATTCCAGCAACCCCTTATGTGTTACTAAGGGGGGTATATATACGGATTTACATTTGGAAAAATATCTGAAAGAAGAGTAAATGCCTCATAAATATGCTGCCAACTGCTAGTGCGCAGTAGCCAAAGAAGTAAATGAAGAAGTAAATGCAGTAATAGCTCTTAGTCCTTTAGCTGTCAAAATCTGTCAGATGCTGTTGAATTTGTAGCAGTTGTAGTCGGCTGAAGGCGTGTGTTTCAAAATGTGGCTAGCTGTCACTGTTAGTGATGAATCACCTTTTAGATATTTTCCAGTCACTGACCACTTTATACTTGTCTTGCGGTGACCTGAGCTGGCTTTTGACCTGGAGTCTTGAAACTACCGTGGCAGAATCTGGAGCATGGCTTGCCACCAGTCCTCCTTGGGCATTTGATGCCTTCGCATTTTAATCAGTGTCTCATCAAGCTCTGTGTATTTGAAAAAACTGGGAGGAGTTTCAAATAGATGATTAACTTCATTTTCAATAAAAAATGACCCTTCAAGCTGAGTGTACAAACTCTGTCCTGTAGGAGGAACAGTTTCTTCAGAAGCACTACTGGATGCAGTGATTTGATTTTCTATGTACGCGGCCATCCTATTTGTAAATTGATCTCTGTTGATCAATTTCCCTGTACCGCTCAATAGGCTAGGCATTCCTCTTGCCTGTAGCATCCCCATTCTGAGCTTGAAGTCTTCAACTTCAGTCTGTATCTCATAGCTCCTCCTTTCTGCTGTCTGCACATATCCTCTGAGTGTTAGCACCTTTTTGGTCATAAGGATGGCCTCCGTTCTGTTGGTGATTCCAACTGCTGCCAGCTCATCTTTGTCTTGCCTGTTCAGAAAGTCTATCAGTTGGCTAGCTTGTTCAGGTCTATTTCCTAGTGCTGTCTTAGCCCTCTGGATATCTATCTGAGCTTGCACAATTAAATCCATATGTTCATGGATTGTTTTGAGTGATTTCCACTGTTTAATCATGCTTTGGGTGATTTTATTCCATAAGATCCTCTTGATCTCAGCCATGGTGTTTTTGAGATCAAGCTCTTTCTCCAGGGCTTTGATTCTGTCCTTTTGGGTCTTGATCTGTCTGCCCTGTTCTGCCACTGTCATTTTAGACTGGTCATACTTGGCATCTATCTCTGCCAGTTTTTCTTTTGCCTTCCTTATCTCATCTGCTTGTAGCTCCATTTGCTTAACAGCCTTAGTTAGTTCTTCTATGCTGGGCTGGTCAACTGTATTTGCTGTTGTAGGGGCCACTGCTGCCCCAGAGCCTGTTGCTGCTGTAGAATCTGTTGGGGGAGTTGGTAGTGTGGATTCTCCCTGTTTGTCCTGTAATGACTTCTTCAGCTCCTCCTCTAGCTCTTGGATCCTTTGATCCTGCTGCAATAGTAGATCAAGTTGTTGATCAACTTGTTTTTCTTTTTGCAGTTCAGCTGTCTGAGGATGTTCTGTAGGTGACAGCTTCAATCTCCTCTTCATGGCATTGAGATCATCCTCTTTTTTCTTCAGGAGGGCTTTTACCCCGGTTGGGTCACTAGGGTTATGCCCTAGATCAACAATAATCTCTTCAAGAGATTTTATCCTGTTATCCTTGGCCCTGGAAGACAATCTCTCAAAATCCAGTTGAGTATTTGTGTGCTTCAAGGATTCTTTCAGCTCATGAGCTAGTGTGGCCTTATCTACCAAGGTGGCATAGACCATTTCTCCAGTCTGCTTATGGAGCTCAATTTGGTCCATAGGATGTATGTCTTTGGCCAAGACCTCCACCCTTGTTTTGATGAAATCAGCAGTGGACATTGGGTTGGGCCCCTTAGGTTTGAAATGGCTGAATATCATCTTCTCCTCTTTGAAGTCGTAGACCGACATCAATCTTTCTTGTTGGGCTGGAGTGGCATCTATAAATTGCTTGTAAACCTCAGCCCTCAATAGTTCATTTGCTGCCTTGATTTCTTTGAAGGTGGCCTTAGCACCTTTGAGCTTCTGGCTTTGTTGAGAAGAAGATGATACCTCCAAGCCAAGTTGTAAATTCTGCTCCTGCTGAAAGGAGCTAGTCCCTGTGTGTTGGCTGCCCTCCCTATCCTTGGCTGTATCATTGAAGACATCTTCAGTAATGTCTTCTACTTCTGGGGAGTCTGCCCTCTGCCTTTTAGCTTCTGGTTGTTGGGAGGATCCACTGAGGGGAGTGGACTCTTCTCTTTGTCTTTTGGTCCCCCTTTCTTCATGTGCCGGGGTCTGTAAAATTGAAGTGGTTAGGGGCTCCACTTGAGGGGGTGGTGTCTGCAATAAGGTGGTTTCTGGCAGCCCAGTTTGTGGCAGACCGGTTTGTTCTTCTTGCTGCCCTGTTTCTTGCTCTGGTTGTTGCTTTCCCTGCTCTGACTGCTGCTTTTTTGCTTCATCTTCAGCGTCCATTTTTCCCTTTCCCTTATCCAAGCCTGGTGCTGTTGTTGGCGGCACTGTCCTGGTAACTGAGGTTCCTCCTCCTGATGTTTGAGGCAGCCTGAAAGGTACCTGGATCACATAGTCCAGGTCAATAGTTTTTTCAAGTTCTTTCATATTTTTAGCTATTTTTTCCTCTTCAGACAAGCTCTCAATAAGGGTATCCAACTGCCACTCTTGTAAGTTTTCATACTGTTCTAGATGTGGATAGTGGCAGTGTTTGATGGCTAGGAGTCTGTACTTTGTTCTCCTGGCAGTAATGAAACCTTGAGGGTCATATGGGACCCACCGGAAACTGTAAGACAACTTATATTTGTCTTTTAGGATCAGATCTGCAGCCTCCCATCCTTCCTTCTTATTCATGATAAAAGGGCCCAGCTCATTTTTGTAGTTAAGGTGTGCTTTTTTCTTTGAGCTGTGGAAGTGAGTGAGGTCTGACTGGATTAATTGCCTGTAATATTCCAAGGCAAATAATCTCATGGGAACATACTTGGGTAGTCTGTATGGACAGAGCTCACACCCATACACTCTGAACACAGTGTGGTGTTCATATAGGTACCAATCACCTATTTTGTACTTCTTAGAAAGCTGTAAAGCTTTCTTGATCTCATTTGATATTCTAGGTGGAGGGGATTTCATAAGTATGCTGGAGACTGGGTATACAAACTGATCTACAAATTCACAATAGCTGTAGGGTGAATTTGTGATTTCATGATAGACTGAGGTCCAGAATATGACTGATCTTTTCTCCCCTTTGTTGTCCAGCCTTCTGATGTAGCATGGGAAAGCTTCAGAGTGATGATACATGAACAGGTGGTAGATGTATGCTGAATATCTAAAGACTCCTTGTCTGTCCAATTTGCACAATTGATCATGGATCCTATTGGCTATGAACTTGGCAAAGTTGTACTTTCGGGCAGGGGGTTGTCGTGGCCTGTAGGCAGATAGCATTACGAGCATGGCTAGATCCACATGCTTGCTGTTCTGGTAGCCTAGCACATAGGCTATCATGTCCAGGAGCAGCCTGCCTGAGTCATTGAAGTGCTCATGTGGATAAGGAGGTGGCCCTGTAGGCTGGTTCTCAGGCCACATGTAGTTCCTGGTGACCTTCTGCAGCTCTTCACTGGTCATCTTCTCACCTGCTTCCATTAAAGATCTCATGGAGAAAGGGACTAATAACTCTGTCTGTTCAAAGTGCAGCATTTTGTTGATGGTGTCAGCGTTTATATAGAACAAAATCCTCCCTAGTTGAGTGTTGACAGCTCTGTGCTCCTGATCATAATTTTGAGCACATAAGTGAATGATTTCAGGGAAAACATTCACAGCTGGGAGGCAGTAATAGGGCAGGTTTGACTCCCATATCCCATCTGTACCAAGTCCTGCCTTATAGTCTTCCCTTAATGTGGTGAAGGTCTTCAAAAAGTTTCTGTTTCCCTCAAAATCATTTATGAGACAGTCTTTGTCAACTAATGGCATAGCTTCCAGTTCCTTATTGGTTTGACTCAGTGGAGTGACACTGAGGGAGGAGGATGCAGATGCTGCCATGATACAGTCTGAAAGTGTGCAGCAGGATGCAGAGCTTTGATGAATCTCTTGAAGACTTTGAGCAGCAGGTAGGTGCAATTGGTGTGATGTCTTCTTCTGGTGTGAAGTTGTTCTGAAGCTAGCAAAGTACTGATGATTTTCAGGAATGTGGATTGTCTAAGGGAATGCTTACTGAGGTATTAGTATTTGTACAGGAAGAGTGTAGGTAACCAGTACTTGGCAAAAAGGAACAATGCCGGGTACTTCAGGGCGATTTCTGCAGTTTTAACCCGCGAGCTGGTTTGTACAGAGCTAAATCGGGGCTAATGGATGGCACAGGTTGCTTATGTCTGATTTGGGTGCTTAGGTAGAGCTAAATTTAGAGTTTTTAGCAGACTTTAATGGTGATTTTGCAGAAAATTGGAATTCACGGGCAGAATGGGAGAAGACGGCAAAATACCTGGCAAATCGACCTGGAAGCTTGCGGGCTGGGTTGCAAAGGCTTAATGCAGTCAAGCCTCGAACTTTGAACGGTTTACTTGTCGAATTTGATGGCTGAATGCAAGATTTCGCGGCAGCAGGCTTGACAACGGCTAGTTCAGCTTCGCATGCAAAATAAGCGAAAAATATGCGTTTAGCCGTTTAAAACGGTAAATTTGGCAAAAGTATGAATTTGGCGCTTTTCCGCCGATGACGTCAGCATGACGTCATGGCGGGGCCCAGGTGAGGGGTGACGTGGATGCTGAGGTGTTAGCCAGGTCGGCAGGACACGGTGGCGGGCGGGCGCAAAGGCGGGCCCGCGTGGAGGACCAAGGGACGATGGGGCGGGCACCGGCGGGGTGACGTCAGAGCGGCGTGGACATGACGTGTAGGCATGACGTGTGGGGTAGCGGTATACGGGGTGGCGGTAAGTGGGTTCCCCGCACCACCTTTGGGCAAAGGCGGTAAGTGGGAGGAGGGCTCCGAACAACCTTACCGCCCGCCACGCGTCCATTGTACGGGATAGGTAAAACCGCTTTCCCCGGACGCTAAATGTCGGCACATCGAGATCTGAAATTGACCGCCCACCCTTAGATCTGGGCGCTGGAGATCTGACGGCTGGCGGGCCTTCCGACTGGTCGAGCATGTTGGGGAGGGGTCCCGCCAGCGCAATAAAATATTCAGTTTAATTTTTGGGCGGAGGACTATAGGCAAGTGGGTTTTTTCGCAGTTTTGGGTTTTTTGGGCCTTTTCAGGGGTTTTCATAGGAAAAGGGGGTTTTCATAGGAAAAGGGGGTTTTCTGTGCGCTTTCAGCAGAGAGACGGTAAGGACTTGAGGGACAGGATTTCTGCTCATAACCAGGGGTCAGAGCACATCCAAGACAAGGTTGACCACAGTCCCAGGTGGACTGAAGTCTCCTTGGACCATTTACTTGGCTATAATGCCAAAAGGAGAATATGTAGATAATGCTGGGATTTATACACCTTGGTGTTAGTAATATTAGGGAGAAAGGCGATATAAGGGATTTGTACAATAGGGTTAGTGTTAGTTGTGGAGGAGGGGGTAAGTGGATGTGGAAATCATTGAGTTTATATGAAACAAGCTTGGTTTCAAGAGTAGATCAAAATGAAAAGAACTTTAGATAAGAAATGTGGCTTTTACAGATCAAGAACCACCATGAAAACTTAGTCTTTTCCATGAATCTCAGGCTAGTGAGGGAATGTTAGAAATGAAATTGGAGGGGAGTGAGGGAAATTAGTCATGCTTCCAGCTGTAATCTTTTGCCTTGCTGCCCACCATCACCAACCTTGCAATGATAGGGATACCTTTCTGCAACCCCTGCTACCTACCCAGCTACTTGCCTAGCATTTTTTTGTTTCTTCTTGGAGGGGCACTTGGACTTGCAACCCTCAATTGCCTTTTCTTTTCTTTGGCTTTTTTCCTTTTCTCCCTATCTACTTCTACCCTTATCTCTTCCAAGGTCCCAGATTAGACTTTTGGGAACCTTTGTTTCTCTACCTGAACTATTTGTCTGCCAAGATTAAGCTGTTTGGACAGACTTCTTTCTCTATTCTACAACTCAAAATTGAAACATGGCATGATCCAGTTTGAACTGTTGAATCACCCAAAAATTGTAATAAGGTCCTCAATATTTGAAATACTTCACACACCTCTGATTTTCTGGAAATATGGGATCTTTGTAGTAGCAAAGCAGAGCATATTTGGATTTTCAATAATCAATCATGAAATATGAAACCTATTACTATAGGTATCTAACAGTGGCTCCACATGGGGATGGTTTTTCTTTTGAAAGACCAAGAACAGCAGGTCAGATTGCCTTGTTCCTTAGCTGCCCATACCAATCTTTGAACTTTACTGCATTGATGTGTCAAAATTGTGTGCTTCTTTCTTGGAAGACCTCTGATTCTATTTGCCTCTTGCTGCTAGGTGCAGCACTTGAAAACATCTTTTTACAAACAAAAAAAAAAAATATGTGGGCCTGCATATATACAATGAACCTTTGGATCCCTATCATAGTGAACCATCATAATAGTGCTTCAACATCCTGCCATTGACAGGACCTTCATCCAGTTCAGTTACAGTCAAACTTTTAAGGAAATAAGTGTTATTACCTTGTACTGCTTGGACAGCAAATGGTCCTTTCCACAAAGAATCAAATTTCCCATGTTTCCCTTTCTCTTCTCTTCTTGCATCCCACTTTAGAACTTTGTCTCCCATATTGAAATCTTCTGCTTTGGTTCTTCTGTCAAAGGCCTTTTTCAGTTTTTCTTGTAATATTTGCACTCTGCTGAAAACTTGTTCTCTGGTCTGCTGTAAACAGATTATCTGGTTGATCCTTCTTTGCATATCATTTGGCTCTGCTTGACTTTCTTGTAGAAGTTTCATAACTGGCACCCCTAGTGATGAAGGAAATCTGGCCTCTAATCCATAGACCAACTCATATGGGCTGGTACCAATTGATCTTTTGGTGGTTAATCTATCTGCCCATAAAGCATTTACTAGTTTCTTGTGCCAGTTCTTTTTGTTCTCTTCCAATACTTTCTTTATGATGTTTATCAAGCTTTTGTTTGATGATTCAGCAAGACCATTTCCCTGAGGATAGTAAGCTGTAGAATGGCCCAAAGTAATGTGAAATTTATGGCAGAAGTTCACCATTTTCTTGGATTTGAAGGCAGCAGCATTGTCTGTTATTATCTTATCTGGGCAGCCAAATCTAGCCAGTATATTATTCTCCAAAAATTGAATGATCACTGAATCATTTGCTTGTCTGCATGGGGCAGCTTCAATCCACTTGGTGAAGTAGTCTGTTGCAGTCAAAATCCATCTGTGTTGTCCTGAAGATGAGGGATGAATCTCCCCAATGAAATCCAAACCCCATTGTTGAAAAGGTCTTTCTGTTGAAATGGGCCTCAAAGGAAGTGGCAGCAACTGTCTTCTGCCTTCAAACAGTTGGCACTTGTGGCATGATGTTGTGAATTTCTTCACATCAGAGAACATAGTGGGCCAGTAATAACCAGCCCTTAATATTTTGTCTACAGTGGACTTCCAGTATAGATGTCCACCACAGTCTCCAGCATGGAATTCTTGCATGATGTTGTCAGTTTCACTCTCAATAAGACAGTGCAGCAAAATGCCTTCATGGTTTTTCCAGAGTAGATTCTCATCCATCACACAAAACTTAGATGTTTTCATTTTCAGAAACCTAGACTTAGTTCTGGACAGTCCTGGGGGAGCACACAGGTTTTGTAACACATAACAGACATCAGAGTACCAAGGAGATTGTTCAAAGGCTACATTGATCTTTGGAGTCGCCAGCTCTGTTTCACTGTCCAGTTGGTTGATATCTAAGGCTTGGAAATTTGCTTCTGTCATTAACTTGGCCAAACCTTGCCCTTTAATCAGCTTTGTAGGTTTTATTTCAATGTCAAATTCAAGTATGTTTGCAATCCATTTTCCTCTTCTACCCTCTAAGTTTTCTTGGGTGAGAATGTCTTTGACAATAGGACTTGGTACATAAGCCACAACATGAGAGTAAAGGATATAGATCCTAAAATCTTTGATAGCTTTGATTAATGCATAGGCTTGTTTTTCCATTATTTGGTACTTCAAAGGAGCATCTCTAAGAGCTCTGCTGAAGAAGGCAATGGGCTTTTCATTCCCTTGATCATCTTTCTGCAATAAAACAGCAGCAATAGTATGCTGGGAGGCAAAAGAAAAAATAATAAAGTCTCTGTCAAACTGAGGATTAGTTAATACCGGGGTTTGGGTTAAAGCCAATTTTATGCTTTCAAAGGCTTGCTTTGCTTCCACAGTCCACTTAACCTTTGAATCTTTCTTTAGCATATTGTTTAGTAGTCTGATCAATTCTGCTAAATTTGGGATGAACCTTCTTAAAAAATTGAGTTTTCCTAAGAATCCTTGCAACTCTTTGACATTCCTAGGGTGAGGCATTTGTAGGATCGCTTGTATCCTATCTGGATCAATTCTTATGCCATCTTTTGAAATGATGTGTCCTAAAAGTTTCCCTTCTTCCAAACCAAATAAAGACTTCTTGGGGTTTAAGGAAATGCCATATTTTCTGCATGTTATGAAAATCTGTCTTAAATGTTTCAAATGTTCTTGGTCAGATTTTGAGAAGGGTGTAAGATCATCTAAGTAAATGACCAAGAAATCATGAATTTCTTTTGCAAAAGCAATGTCCATTGCTCTTTGAAATGTTGCCCCTGCATTCTTCAATCCAAATGGCATTTTCACATACTTGAAAGTTCCCCATGGGGTAGTAAATGCAGTTTTGTCTTGATCATCAGGGTGCACTAAAATTTGATTGAAGCCTGAGAATCCATCAAGCAGTGATATCCTTGAGGCTCCTACTACTCTTTGGAGGATGTGATCCATTTTTGGTAAAGGGTAGTTATCTTTGAGTGAAACTTGATTCAGATTCCTTAAGTCTACGCAAAGTCTGATTTCACCAGTTTTCTTTCTGGTAGGGACTAAATTTGAGATCCATTCAGAGAATCTGATTGGTGCTATAATACCAGCCTTGAACATTTTATGCAACTCTTGTTCAATGGAAGGAAGGAGCACAGGATTGATCCTTCTCAATTTCTGTTTGAATGGTTTTTGATTAGGCTTGAGAGGGATGGTATGCTGGATGACAGATGTGTCATAGGACTTGAGATCTTCATATCCCCAGGCAAAGACATCTTGAAACTCTTTAAAGAGATCAATGTACTTGGGCTTTTGATCAGGGGGCAAAGAGGCGGATAGCTTTATTATCTTAGGCTTTTCCATAGTGCCAATATTGCATTCTTCAATTCTTGCATCTAATGGCTGCATCTTTGGCTTCCTAGGGATGTCATTTGAGTCGAAAATATCCTCTAATGGGGTAAGGCCCACTGGGAGGAAGTTGTCTTTGAGTTGTATGATTTCAGTTTCAATGTTACTCATCTCTTCACAGTCCATTTGTTTAATTTGTTGAATGTTTTCATTGTTGAAAATGGTTGGGCTGAGTAGTTGTTTTGCTGTCCTAGGTGACATTGGGTGAGCAGATTGTTGAAACTGTATTTGTGATTGACATGCTTCATTAAATATTTGTGATTGACTTGCTGTCTCAAGCATTTGTGATTGACTTGCTGTCTCAAGCATTTGTGATTGACTTGCTGTCTCAAGATCAATATTTAATCCTGTGAACTCCTGTTGCAGGGTTAAAAAATTGTTTATTTGCATGTCATCCTCAAATACTTGCCATTCTCTGACATTGTTTGGAATAGAGGGTCTGTACCTGACCTCAGCTGTGAAACAATTATTAGGTTCCAGTGGGAATTTGAAAGTGCTGGCAAATGTTGCCAAGCTATGTGCATGGAGGTTATGGCCCCTTGGAATTTTTGTGATAGCAAACTCATGAAAGGTCTCTAATATTTCGATTACAGCAGCCCTGTAGGATCTCAGCCTCTTGTCATTAGTGACAAAATTGCCTTTTACTTGTTGAATGACCAGATCAGAGTCTCCCCTGATAGAGAGGCTAGGTGCTTGTAATGATTTTGCAATCTTGAGGCCTAGTAATAGAGCTTCATATTCTGCCATGTTGTTGGTGCATCTAAAATTCAATCTGTAGGCCTTGCCTGTTGCATAGCCTTTCTCTTTGTTATGTATCCATACTCCAGCTCCTGCTCCTAACTTGTTAACCGAGCCATCAAATTCTAAGACCCACAAGATGCCTTGCTGGTCAGGAGGTTTGAGGTTCTGTTCATGGGGTGGTAGTGTGAGCATGAGTTGGGGTTTCTTCTCCCATTTGTTTTCTAGGATAGCTTCATCATTTGCCTGACCATCTTTGACCCCTAGGGGAGAGCTAAAGTGTTTTGTTGTACTGATTGATGTTTGACAGGTGCTACTTGTTAGAATGATGTTTTGTTCTGGTTTAAATGTCTCTGTGCTAATGTGACTGTCGGAGAAGCCAATGCTGTCATTAAAGAGGATGTAAGAGTCTATGTCCGAATGAACAGCATATATTGGGAAATTTTGGGGTTTTTCTTCACTGCTAACCATATACTTCATGAGTGTTTCCCTATAAAGTCTTTTTGGTTGTCCAAAGACAGAGATGGTTGCATATGACATGTCTAACTGCAGGGAGCCTTGAAGCTTTGCTCCCCATGATCTTGATAATAGCATCCCATACTTGGGTGGGATATCAGCAACAACAACATCCATCAAAATGGTCTTGTTGGGGAATTGGACCAGGGACACACACAAATCCTTAATTAGACCCAGGCACTTGACTTGACTAGAATCAAAAGAAAACAAGTCTTTGTATGGTCTTGTGATATCTAAGTTTAATCTTTCCATGACTGCTTTTGGCATCAGATTATGAGAGGCTCCTGAGTCAAACATTGCATTGTGCAGAATTTTGTCATGTACATGTAAGCTGACATAAAACGGTAAAACCCCTGTGACTACTGTTTTTCCATCTACCTCTGGACCAAATAGTAACTCTGGAGTGTCATCTAATACATTTACATCATCTTTGCTATTGGTGAGCTGAAGGGATTTTTTAATCTGTTGTTTGTACATGTCATGCTTTGCTAGCTCCGAGAGGGGAATTGCTACCTTTAACTTGCCAATCTCTACTCCTAGGTCAAAGGGTTTGTCAATTTGCAATTTGGGATCACGGGTAGCAGTTCTTTCTTTGTTTATTACATCTTCTGGTGGGATTTCATCTTGATTTTGGAACCTGCCCCTAATATTGATATCTTGAGGGGCAATATTTGGGTTAGGCTCAGAGGATAAGGTTGCCATGGGTTGTTTTGATGGTGACAGTGGTTCAGTAACCTCTTCAACCACTACTTCCTTTGTAGGCAAGTTTGGCACATGATCAGGTTCAGTGACTGAGCTTTCTTTGGTTTGCTGTTTTTCTTTTATCTTTTCGGGTTGATTTACATTTACAGTCCTACTCCTTAGTTTGTATTGTTTGTGGACTTCATAGACAGCAGTGTCATATCCTTGTTTAAAATCAAAGGATTCCCCTGACTTAGTTTGAAATGTATTGCTCTCATCCTCCTCATGGTCTTCTTGGGTTAAGAATACATGATTTTTGCCATCCAGACCTATTAAATTGATTTCGGGGTCTTCATTTAGCTGATTTGCAGAAGAAGTTTCTGCATAGTTTTCTTGAAAAGGGGGTCTGATATCTTGGTCAGCATTAGTCTTTCCTATATTGGGGTTTTGGGCTCTCCTGAAATTTGGGTTTCTAGGAGGATTGTTTTGTGGTGCCTCCCATGATGATTTTCTTTCCACTGATTCCACTCTCTCCCCCAACCTCTTCATGCTATTTAGAATTGCATCTAGCTTTTGGTCAAAACCCGAGGGTTCTTCTTTGAAGCCAGTTTTCTTTTCCAGCTTTGCCCTGTTTCTTTTGGCAATTAGGTTGGCCTCTACAGTGACTGCAACCCTTTGAGCTTCTGCAAGGGTTGGAGGGTCTCTTTCTCTCAACTGATAGGCCATATCAGAATCAAAACCATCAGGGAAATTATAAAGGGCCAAATCAGGAGGGGGTCTTAAGTTCTGAGGGATAGCATTGTATATGTTGTTAAACCTGGCACAATACTCTAACACTGTCTCTTGGGGACCTCTTTTAATAGTGTTATATTCACCAAGTATGTGGTGGGGATCTCTCTTTTTCTCCCATCTGTTAGTAAATTCCTGGTATAAAACTTCAGGGGTTGCAATTGAATTTGCATTTAAGGACCTAAACCAAGTTCTGACATCCCCAGTTAAGCTTTGAACAAAGATTCTCATCCTGACACTATTATCATCAATTTCATAGGTCTCAAAGTGGTCTTGCATCTTTTTAGCATGCTGGATGGCCGTCAAAGGGCCATGGGAATCAAAAAATGAGAGTCTGGTTTGATAATCTTGGGGTAGGGCTGGAGCATTGGCTGGAATCTGCAATGGTGCATATCTGTTAGCCATGTTTATAGGGTTAATAGGGTTGATAGGAACAAATGGGACAACTGGGATTACAGGTGTACTGGGGTTAATAGGATGGGTAACAAGTGGAGAACTGGATGAGTGAGTATGTGCAGATGGTGAAGATGGAAAGGTAGGACTTTGAGGGGTTGAAGATGAACTAGGGGAATTGGGTGTGGAACAAAAAAGGACTTTGCAAGGAGTGGGAATGAGGATGGGTTGGTCTGACCTTATATCTGAATCAGCAGGTTTATCCTGCTTGTGCTGTTTCCTTATGTTCTTTGGGATGATATTTGGGTTATCAACAATGATGGGTTGATCAGGGTCAGGGTGTGCCCTAGTATGCCTTGGGTTTCTTTTAGGAGCCAGCTTCTAAGTGTTCTTTCAGAACTTTATACAGAAGTTTTGTATTTACAAGGGCAAAATAAGAACTCTGGAATGACTATATATGTTTCAAGGCTAGGATAAGTTTCCCTAGTTAGCTCTTCCCTAAGACTGCCCCTGTATTAGAGAAACAGTCCTAAGATGTCTTGGCTAGTTTCAGGCTTGATGAAAGCTTTGGAAGATAGATAGTAATTGAATAGTCTTAGGTCCCCAGTGGAGTCGCCAATTATGTTAACACCCAGGTTGTTCCCTATGACTCCCAAGGGAATACGGCCGGGGTAACCACTAACCAATCTTTTAATCACTGTTTCTAGCCAAACAGTGATCAGAGAGGGCTCTCTCTTTATGATTTATATCTACAGTGATGGTGTTTTAGGCTAGGTATTGAGTACAGGTTATGTTTGTGTTTCGGTTGATGAAATTCCCTTAGACTTCAGTGATGTAGTCTTTAGATATGTTGAATATCATTGGGCAATGGAGTCTGTGGCTTAATGTGTTTGAATCTGTGAGATGAAAGATGGAACTTACAGGGCCATTTGGGTGTTTAATAGAACAGATTTTTTGATTTAAAGACTGGAAACAGGTAGCACGAACAGTGAAAGCATTTAAGAATTTTCACTATTTATCTATATGTTCCCAACAGATAGCTTTAAGAAGAGAAAACAGAGGTCTTAGGGGCAAAAGTTGAATCCCTGAGAATGACTGTTACAATAAAAACACAGTTTTGAATTGCAGCAATTAAGAATTACAATTCTGTTACTGTATATGAGGAAAACATATATAATAGCTCAGTTTGAGTCCAGGGTAAACATGGTTAAATCCTGGTACTATCCTTTCACCTTGCTATCAAGTGTAAAACATTAGAACGACAAAGAGAACAAAAGACTCAAAACAGACACGACAAAGAGATTTGAGAATACTTATAGTTTTATGCAACACCCATGGAATCCTGTAACATGCATCCTTCACCACAAGACATCAAATACACCAAACTTCTGGAAGTTCCATTCCTCCTTTGTATTAATTCTCTGAAAATATTACAGCAGATGGAAGTTATCCAAGAGAAAATTCCAGCAACCCCTTATGCGTTACTAAGGGGGGTATATATACGGATTTACATTTGGAAAAATATCTGAAAGAAGAGTAAATGCCTCATAAATATGCTGCCAACTGCTAGTGCGCAGTAGCCAAAGAAGTAAATGAAGAAGTAAATGCAGTAATAGCTCTTAGTCCTTTAGCTGTCAAAATCTGTCAGATGCTGTTGAATTTGTAGCAGTTGTAGTCGGCTGAAGGCGTGTGTTTCAAAATGTGGCTAGCTGTCACTGTTAGTGATGAATCACCTTTTAGATATTTTCCAGTCACTGACCACTTTATACTTGTCTTGCGGTGACCTGAGCTGGCTTTTGACCTGGAGTCTTGAAACTACCGTGGCAGAATCTGGAGCATGGCTTGCCACCAGTCCTCCTTGGGCATTTGATGCCTTCGCATTTTAATCAGTGTCTCATCAAGCTCTGTGTATTTGAAAAAACTGGGAGGAGTTTCAAATAGATGATTAACTTCATTTTTAATAAAAAATGACCCTTCAAGCTGAGTGTACAAACTCTGTCCTGTAGGAGGAACAGTTTCTTCAGAAGCACTGCTGGATGCAGTGATTTGATTTTCTATGTACGCGGCCATCCTATTTGTAAATTGATCTCTGTTGATCAATTTCCCTGTACCGCTCAATAGGCTAGGCATTCCTCTTGCCTGTAGCATCCCCATTCTGAGCTTGAAGTCTTCAACTTCAGTCTGTATCTCATAGCTCCTCCTTTCTGCTGTCTGCACATATCCTCTGAGTGTTAGCACCTTTTTGGTCATAAGGATGGCCTCCGTTCTGTTGGTGATTCCAACTGCTGCCAGCTCATCTTTGTCTTGCCTGTTCAGAAAGTCTATCAGTTGGCTAGCTTGTTCAGGTCTATTTCCTAGTGCTGTCTTAGCCCTCTGGATATCTATCTGAGCTTGCACAATTAAATCCATATGTTCATGGATTGTTTTGAGTGATTTCCACTGTTTAATCATGCTTTGGGTGATTTTATTCCATAAGATCCTCTTGATCTCAGCCATGGTGTTTTTGAGATCAAGCTCTTTCTCCAGGGCTTTGATTCTGTCCTTTTGGGTCTTGATCTGTCTGCCCTGTTCTGCCACTGTCATTTTAGACTGGTCATACTTGGCATCTATCTCTGCCAGTTTTTCTTTTGCCTTCCTTATCTCATCTGCTTGTAGCTCCATTTGCTTAACAGCCTTAGTTAGTTCTTCTATGCTGGGCTGGTCAACTGTATTTGCTGTTGTAGGGGCCACTGCTGCCCCAGAGCCTGTTGCTGCTGTAGAATCTGTTGGGGGAGTTGGTAGTGTGGATTCTCCCTGTTTGTCCTGTAATGACTTCTTCAGCTCCTCCTCTAGCTCTTGGATCCTTTGATCCTGCTGCAATAGTAGATCAAGTTGTTGATCAACTTGTTTTTCTTTTTGCAGTTCAGCTGTCTGAGGATGTTCTGTAGGTGACAGCTTCAATCTCCTCTTCATGGCATTGAGATCATCCTCTTTTTTCTTCAGGAGGGCTTTTACCCCGGTTGGGTCACTAGGGTTATGCCCTAGATCAACAATAATCTCTTCAAGAGATTTTATCCTGTTATCCTTGGCCCTGGAAGACAATCTCTCAAAATCCAGTTGAGTATTTGTGTGCTTCAAGGATTCTTTCAGCTCATGAGCTAGTGTGGCCTTATCTACCAAGGTGGCATAGACCATTTCTCCAGTCTGCTTATGGAGCTCAATTTGGTCCATAGGATGTATGTCTTTGGCCAAGACCTCCACCCTTGTTTTGATGAAATCAGCAGTGGACATTGGGTTGGGCCCCTTAGGTTTGAAATGGCTGAATATCATCTTCTCCTCTTTGAAGTCGTAGACCGACATCAATCTTTCTTGTTGGGCTGGAGTGGCATCTATAAATTGCTTGTAAACCTCAGCCCTCAATAGTTCATTTGCTGCCTTGATTTCTTTGAAGGTGGCCTTAGCACCTTTGAGCTTCTGGCTTTGTTGAGAAGAAGATGATACCTCCAAGCCAAGTTGTAAATTCTGCTCCTGCTGAAAGGAGCTAGTCCCTGTGTGTTGGCTGCCCTCCCTATCCTTGGCTGTATCATTGAAGACATCTTCAGTAATGTCTTCTACTTCTGGGGAGTCTGCCCTCTGCCTTTTAGCTTCTGGTTGTTGGGAGGATCCACTGAGGGGAGTGGACTCTTCTCTTTGTCTTTTGGTCCCCCTTTCTTCATGTGCCGGGGTCTGTAAAATTGAAGTGGTTAGGGGCTCCACTTGAGGGGGTGGTGTCTGCAATAAGGTGGTTTCTGGCAGCCCAGTTTGTGGCAGACCGGTTTGTTCTTCTTGCTGCCCTGTTTCTTGCTCTGGTTGTTGCTTTCCCTGCTCTGACTGCTGCTTTTTTGCTTCATCTTCAGCGTCCATTTTTCCCTTTCCCTTATCCAAGCCTGGTGCTGTTGTTGGCGGCGCTGTCCTGGTAACTGAGGTTCCTCCTCCTGATGTTTGAGGCAGCCTGAAAGGTACCTGGATCACATAGTCCAGGTCAATAGTTTTTTCAAGTTCTTTCATATTTTTAGCTATTTTTTCCTCTTCAGACAAGCTCTCAATAAGGGTATCCAACTGCCACTCTTGTAAGTTTGCATACTGTTCTAGATGTGGATAGTGGCAGTGTTTGATGGCTAGGAGTCTGTACTTTGTTCTCCTGGCAGTAATGAAACCTTGAGGGTCATATGGGACCCACCGGAAACTGTAAGACAACTTATATTTGTCTTTTAGGATCAGATCTGCAGCCTCCCATCCTTCCTTCTTATTCATGATAAAAGGGCCCAGCTCATTTTTGTAGTTAAGGTGTGCTTTTTTCTTTGAGCTGTGGAAGTGAGTGAGGTCTGACTGGATTAATTGCCTGTAATATTCCAAGGCAAATAATCTCATGGGAACATACTTGGGTAGTCTGTATGGACAGAGCTCACACCCATACACTCTGAACACAGTGTGGTGTTCATATAGGTACCAATCACCTATTTTGTACTTCTTAGAAAGCTGTAAAGCTTTCTTGATCTCATTTGATATTCTAGGTGGAGGGGATTTCATAAGTATGCTGGAGACTGGGTATACAAACTGATCTACAAATTCACAATAGCTGTAGGGTGAATTTGTGATTTCATGATAGACTGAGGTCCAGAATATGACTGATCTTTTCTCCCCTTTGTTGTCCAGCCTTCTGATGTAGCATGGGAAAGCTTCAGAGTGATGATACATGAACAGGTGGTAGATGTATGCTGAATATCTAAAGACTCCTTGTCTGTCCAATTTGCACAATTGATCATGGATCCTATTGGCTATGAACTTGGCAAAGTTGTACTTTCGGGCAGGGGGTTGTCGTGGCCTGTAGGCAGATAGCATTACGAGCATGGCTAGATCCACATGCTTGCTGTTCTGGTAGCCTAGCACATAGGCTATCATGTCCAGGAGCAGCCTGCCTGAGTCATTGAAGTGCTCATGTGGATAAGGAGGTGGCCCTGTAGGCTGGTTCTCAGGCCACATGTAGTTCCTGGTGACCTTCTGCAGCTCTTCACTGGTCATCTTCTCACCTGCTTCCATTAAAGATCTCATGGAGAAAGGGACTAATAACTCTGTCTGTTCAAAGTGCAGCATTTTGTTGATGGTGTCAGCGTTTATATAGAACAAAATCCTCCCTAGTTGAGTGTTGACAGCTCTGTGCTCCTGATCATAATTTTGAGCACATAAGTGAATGATTTCAGGGAAAACATTCACAGCTGGGAGGCAGTAATAGGGCAGGTTTGACTCCCATATCCCATCTGTACCAAGTCCTGCCTTATAGTCTTCCCTTAATGTGGTGAAGGTCTTCAAAAAGTTTCTGTTTCCCTCAAAATCATTTATGAGACAGTCTTTGTCAACTAATGGCATAGCTTCCAGTTCCTTATTGGTTTGACTCAGTGGAGTGACACTGAGGGAGGAGGATGCAGATGCTGCCATGATACAGTCTGAAAGTGTGCAGCAGGATGCAGAGCTTTGATGAATCTCTTGAAGACTTTGAGCAGCAGGTAGGTGCAATTGGTGTGATGTCTTCTTCTGGTGTGAAGTTGTTCTGAAGCTAGCAAAGTACTGATGATTTTCAGGAATGTGGATTGTCTAAGGGAATGCTTACTGAGGTATTAGTATTTGTACAGGAAGAGTGTAGGTAACCAGTACTTGGCAAAAAGGAACAATGCCGGGTACTTCAGGGCGATTTCTGCAGTTTTAACCCGCGAGCTGGTTTGTACAGAGCTAAATCGGGGCTAATGGATGGCACAGGTTGCTTATGTCTGATTTGGGTGCTTAGGTAGAGCTAAATTTAGAGTTTTTAGCAGACTTTAATGGTGATTTTGCAGAAAATTGGAATTCACGGGCAGAATGGGAGAAGACGGCAAAATACCTGGCAAATCGACCTGGAAGCTTGCGGGCTGGGTTGCAAAGGCTTAATGCAGTCAAGCCTTGAACTTTGAACGGTTCACTTGTCGAATTTGATGGCTGAATGCAAGATTTCGCGGCAGCAGGCTTGACAACGGCTAGTTCAGCTTCGCATGCAAAATAAGCGAAAAATATGCGTTTAGCCGTTTAAAACGGTAAATTTGGCAAAAGTATGAATTTGGCGCTTTTCCGCCGATGACGTCAGCATGACGTCATGGCGGGGCCCAGGTGAGGGGTGACGTGGATGCTGAGGTGTTAGCCAGGTCGGCAGGACACGGTGGCGGGCGGGCGCAAAGGCGGGCCCGCGTGGAGGACCAAGGGACGATGGGGCGGGCACCGGCGGGGTGACGTCAGAGCGGCGTGGACATGACGTGTAGGCATGACGTGTGGGGTAGCGGTATACGGGGTGGCGGTAAGTGGGTTCCCCGCACCACCTTTGGGCAAAGGCGGTAAGTGGGAGGAGGGCTCCGAACAACCTTACCGCCCGCCACGCGTCCATTGTACGGGATAGGTAAAACCGCTTTCCCCGGACGCTAAATGTCGGCACATCGAGATCTGAAATTGACCGCCCACCCTTAGATCTGGGCGCTGGAGATCTGACGGCTGGCGGGCCTTCCGACTGGTCGAGCATGTTGGGGAGGGGTCCCGCCAGCGCAATAAAATATTCAGTTTAATTTTTGGGCGGAGGACTATAGGCAAGTGGGTTTTTTCGCAGTTTTGGGTTTTTTGGGCCTTTTCAGGGGTTTTCATAGGAAAAGGGGGTTTTCATAGGAAAAGGGGGTTTTCTGTGCGCTTTCAGCAGAGAGACGGTAAGGACTTGAGGGACAGGATTTCTGCTCATAACCAGGGGTCAGAGCACATCCAAGACAAGGTTGACCACAGTCCCAGGTGGACTGAAGTCTCCTTGGACCATTTACTTGGCTATAATGCCAAAAGGAGAATATGTAGATAATGCTGGGATTTATACACCTTGGTGTTAGTAATATTAGGGAGAAAGGCGATATAAGGGATTTGTACAATAGGGTTAGTGTTAGTTGTGGAGGAGGAGGTAAGTGGATGTGGAAATCATTGAGTTTATATGAAACAAGCTTGGTTTCAAGAGTAGATCAAAATGAAAAGAACTTTAGATAAGAAATGTGGCTTTTATAGATCAAGAACCACCATGAAAACTTAGTCTTTTCCATGAATCTCAGGCTAGTGAGGGAATGTTAGAAATGAAATTGGAGGGGAGTGAGGGAAATTAGTCATGCTTCCAGCTGTAATCTTTTGCCTTGCTGCCCACCATCATCAACCTTGCAATGATAGGGATACCTTTCTGCAACCCCTGCTACCTACCCAGCTACTTGCCTAGCATTTTTTGTTTCTTCTTGGAGGGGCACTTGGACTCGCAACCCTCAATTGCCTTTTCTTTTCTTTGGCTTTTTTCCTTTTCTCCCTATCTACTTCTACCCTTATCTCTTCCAAGGTCCCAGATTGGACTTTTGGGAACCTTTGTTTCTCTACCTGAACTATTTGTCTGCCAAGATTAAGCTGTTTGGACAGACTTCTTTCTCTATTCTACAACTCAAAATTGAAACATGGCATGATCCAGTTTGAACTGTTGAATCACCCCAAAAATTGTAATAAGGTCCTCAATATTTGAAATACTTCACACACCTCTGATTTTCTGGAAATATGGGATCTTTGTAGTAGCAAAGCAGAGCATATTTGGATTTTCAATAATCAATCATGAAATATGAAACCTATTACTATAGGTATCTAACAAGGGGAACCAACCCGAAGAAGATACATGGGTTCACAAGGCTCCTACAAAGGAACTTGAGTTTGACCTAGAACGCGCAAAGGAGACGTTTATGGAAGCTAAGAAGAGCTTCACGGAGGCCTCTACTTCAGGTAGTAAAGATCAAAGAGAGCCAGGAATGGATCCTTCTATGCTTACTACCCTTTTAGAGACATGCATGAAGCTACTACACGAAAATAAGGCAGTTAAAGGACTACAAGAGCTTATCACTAGGTGTGCAGGGTCGGGTGAACCGCACGTAGTTCGAAAGCTGGGAAGGCATGCATTGCGCACTGGGAGGGAAATGAGATTGACATAACAGATTGGCGAGTATGAAATGGATCAGGTAATCCTAGACTTGGGTTCAAATGTGAATGTGTTACCAAAATAGACATGGGAACGCATGGGCAAGCCCGCGTTGCAGTGGTCCCTGATTCAATTACGGATGGAGAACCAACAAAATATCTTGCCCATGGGAAGGTTTCAAGGGGTAATAGTGGATATCGAAGGCGCGAGCACAGAGACAGACTTTGAGGTGATAGAGATTGTTGATGATAGCAACCCTTACCCCGCTTTGCTAGGAATAGACTGGGCCATGGATATGAATGGAGTCATCAACTTGAAGAAGCAGAAGATGATTTTCGAGAAAAATTCCCTACGCGTAGTAGTTCTGCTAGATCCAGCCGAAGAAGTTCCTGTGCGCGATGATGACAACGATGATGAGCTGGATTGCATTTACCAGATAATGGCACAAGACCAGGATCGAGTGAACCCAACTGCAGATGGGAGAATCTCATGGGAGCGTGACAGTTCCTGTACTTTGGATTCAAATGAAGAAATAGAATGCTGGTAGAACCAGTTGCATGAAGTAATAATGTTCAATTGCAACATGATGATTAGATCACTGTGGTGTGTGACGACCGAAGCAAGGGAAATGCCTACATATGATGGGGCGATAGGTGTGGATGAATTCTTAGACAAATTTGAAAGGGCAGTGCCAGAACAACAATGGTACGGTGCGCTAGAATGGGTGTTGCGCGTGACACCCGTGCAATGGTGGAATACACACCAGAACAATATTGGAAATCGGTGTGAATGTAGCAGATGGATGCGCTTACGATTTGGAAGTCACCAGCGATGAATGCGAGCTGGGCAACCACGATGAAGTAGTTTGCGCGCCCACCTGTTTCGATGGGAGCAGACGTGTGCTGTGAAAACACCTCCCAGACTAAGGATCGAAAATTAGAACCTGATGCGGCAGTAGGGAAGGTGACGCACTCCAAAAACAGTCCACGACAAAGCATTCAAAAAGCTATGGGGGGTCATGACAAGAGTTCCCCAGATGAGACATACCAACTGGGACCTACACGTACCATTGGTTTGATGGGCCTATAGGACCATAAGAAAAAACCGAAGCATTGAAATGACACGAACATTGACAAGAAGAGATTAAACTAGGAGGACAAAGAATAATCCCCAGACCACAGCTCCCGCAGTAGGGAGAGGGCGCGAGGACCTAGGTAAAGGAATTAGGCAGTTACAGGAAGCTATTCGGCGAGGGAGCTTGAAAGTTAGCGAACTTGATGAAGAGTGGGCATGGTTGAGAAAGAAAAGCGTGACATTGGACGAAGAAATCAGCGAACTGGAAACTGAAGTTGCGCAAGTGGGCCGTGAGAAACTACGCATGATGGGACCAAGTCTAGCTGGCCCTACTACTGCATTAGAAAGAGTTGTGACCCTACTATCATGGCTGTGACTGCACCTTACTAAATGGGGAGTGTACCATATAAAGAAGAACGCAACGCACTACCGGACACAAGGGTATTTGAAGAGTGCCCACAGCCCGGGCTAGTAGGAAAATCAGAGCCTCGCACTGGGGGTGTGACCACCTAACTATCTGTAGGAAGCACAATCTCAGTTCTCCAAGCAGTTGAAAGAAGGCGCGGGACTATAAACGAGTCTGTAGGAGAGCTGCATAGAAAAGGGGTTCCGCACAGGGCTAGTACGTCACATGGATCGCGGTCACGCATAAGGGGTTGCATTGTTGCGCGGGTAGGCTGGGAAGTGACTGTTGATGTCACTGTTCATAACAAGAGGTCTAATTTAAGGAAGAAAGGAGCAGGTGATGGGCCATTAAGACAAGAATTAAGAGCTAGATTCGAGATGATCTGCTGCTAATAAGATATTAATGACTCAAAAGTGGAGGGAATGGGCGAATTCAAATTCAAATGTTACTATAAAATCCCTTGGGGTAGCCTCAAGGCAACACTTGGTTGTTTGAGATTTGAGCCAGTGCAAAGTATTGAGCACCAAGCTACCTTGCCACCCGTGAGTACGTGACCGAACGAATCCAGTGTAGAAACAATGACGGCTGCGAGAATCAGAGTGTGATTCGCATAAGTAACCCCAGAGCCCAAGGAGGAGCTTGGAGAGGCAAAAATTGCACCATAGGTTCCCAAGTCCCCACGCACATCACGATTGTAGATAAACAAGCAGCCAATGGGGCCAGTCGGGGTATCACCACGAAACCCTTGAGTTAGTAAATTGTCAATGACGGAGAAGGGAAAAGTTGTCACCGTTGAAACAGAGGAGGAGGAGGAAGATTTGCAAGCCCTGATCGCCCAAATTGAGGCACCAGATGATGAGGTGGAGAATGTTTCCCAAGTGCCTTCAACAATAAAGTTACCCCCCTGCATCCCCCCATGGAAAGGGACAGCCAAGGTACCAAAGGACCTGGAGGCCACGAAGAGTGCGCTCCAGACCCCGTTTCTTCCAGACAAAATAAACTTTGACGGTTTGCCACTGGGATAAGTGCCTAGTATAAAGTTCGAAGACTGGGACCTTGCAGACAGTGAGAAGTTCCCACAGCTGGCCGTGGAGCAATTATTGCAACATAAATGGTTATGCGGTGTGGAGAAGGCTTGGTTACTACATCTGCAGTGGATACCCCACTACCACCGCACGCCCATCACAATTTTTGTCATCCGGCAGCTACTGTGCATAGTACATGATGGGTATCTTTGGCTGGAGGAGTTGATTCCCATCATGGCTGAATTAATTCACCGAATTTCTTGGCTGCCCATCAAATGAAACAATCCCACAACCATAGCAGGAAAAAGTGGTGACTTGGCCCTCACGGAAGCGATGAAGGCCAAATACAAGATGGAGAATAGGAAGTGAGGGTATGTAATAACAAGCATGAAGGACAAAGGGGTACGCATAGCCACCCAGCTACTGACCGATAAGCTAATGAGAAAATGTTGCGCAAACGAGGTGCCAACATCTGTAATTACATTGCAGAACAGTGCGCAGAGGGGGTCCAACTCAATTGGGCGCAGTTTCTCTGCGATGAATTTGTGATGAATTGTAGGGAATCCCAAGAGCAGGGTAAGACATTCCACTACACGTGGTTGCTCTGATCCATCCTATTGGTTGCCAGGGAGCTGCTGGCGGATAGCCAATTTCCCACCATTGAGAGGAACCTACCCAAGGCCATGAGGTACACCTCGCTTTGGGCAACGAAAGACACGACGAGGATTTGTGAGATAAAAGTGTTTTGGGCATTCGTAGAGGCGAGCTTATGAACATGGATCAACCACAGGCCACACTTATCCCCAACAGTATATAACAGTTTACAAAGCGCGACAGAATTCAAGGCAAATAACCTGTATATCTGTGTGTGCAAGGATCCAACCCAAGCATGGGTAAAGCTACCGTTCATTGCCAAAAATGATGCAATCTTCGATGTGATGGCATCATGGTCTCCAGAGTGGTGTACCCAGACTTGGCGGAACTCGAGAAGATCGCAACACAGTAGAGGAAGAGGGAGACCAAGTTGCACATCGCGACGCTGGTGGAGAGAAAGCATCAAGAATAGGAAGTGGCCACGCAGCGGAAGGCAACTGAGGCAGAATCATTACAGCAGATGACACAAACCATAACTGTGCCCACCGAAGAGACCGAGGAAGGTCAGGAAATGTCCACGGAGCAGGACATACAAGGGGAGGTTGAGAAACAAGAACGCCCAGACCTTACAACAAAATCGACCCAAATCAAGAGGTTGCGCGTCCAGGAGAAGCCAACCGCACACAAAAAAGATAAAGACAACAAAGACCGTGGAGGGAGACCCTTTTGACAGTAGCGAACTAGTTCACGATGTCACTAAGGATGCTTGCAGGCATTATAGGTGTGACCCCCAGGAGTGATGACAGTGCACTTGGCAGAAGATGCAGCCGAAGCTGAGTAGATGTTGCGAGCTCACACAACGAACATTTAAGTGTTACCAGCAGGCACTGTCTTAGCAGAAGCTGAAGGCGACATGAGGAGCTGGGGGTTGAATTTGTTTGCCCTTCCCAGAGAAACCCTATACCAGCTGCAGGATGGGGTAACCGTTGAGCTCCGTGCTAGGGAAGGCCGCGCCCTCTAGGTTTTAATGGAACAAAAGGGAAATCTAGAGTAGGTCAGTCTACAACACGATGACTTGGTTCTACACAACCAAGGATTGGAACAGGCCATGGAGGAGGCCTGTAGTAGCATGCTAGAACTAGTTGTGCTAGTGGAACTCCCAGTAGCTGAAAAGATTCATCACATGGCAGCAGGATTCCGTAGGGCCCAAGAGGAGGTCACGAAAATTCAGTTGGAGTTTAACTTGTAGATCATTGAGCTGCGGTTGAAGACGCAACCCTCTACACTCCAGGAAGTCAGAGAGCAGTGCCACCGCGCCATTCAATCAGGGTTGGAAGTGATAGATCACAAGGTACAGGACTACATAAGATTGTTAGATCAGTCCCTCCTCACACTCACTTTATTGCAGGAAGATCCAACCATACAGTGGCTAGAGGCAGAAGCATGGCAGCTACAATAGGCATATGACAATGTTAGAGGGACCGCACAAACAGTCGCCCTTACTCAATGCCTTACCAGAATGAAGGAGTCCCAAGCTCTTAAGGAACAGGTGGATGTTGTGCACCAGAAAGAAGCAATGTTGAAAGCACGCATTCAACCTTGGCTCGAGGAAGCCTTCCTGGTCACTGCCATAATCGAGGAAAAGCTAGGACAGATGCAGAATGCATCTGGGCTAAGGTAAGAAGGTGCCCTTGACGATGATGCATCAGAGAGTTGCACCCAACTAATACAGCGGACAACGGAGGAGTGCGTTGCCACCGTAAGTGAAGTGCAGAAGTTGTTGGATGGACTCCGCGCAAAGATCAACGTACTAGCCGAGTGACTCAAGACGAGTCACATTGGTTGTGTTGGGGTCCTGTTGGGCAGCGGAGCCCCCATAGTGAATTTTTGGGGCTTAAAGCCCAAGTTTTTCAGTCAATGTAATGTAAAGACCCCGCAAAATGCGGGCGCGGAGTGCAAGAGTCTAGGGTAGTCTTCCCTAAGAATATTGTAATTTAATAAGAGATGTGTTAGCCTACCCATGGTTCGCGGACCATGGGAATGTATAAATAGAGCAAGGCTCTAAGTGTAGAAAGTAGGTTTTAGTCTTGATCTCAAGTGTTATGGGTTTTTGAATAAGGAATTCGATCTGAGTCTATAAGTCCAAGTCTTGGGTTATAGGAATAGGAAGAGGCTCTGCAGCTGTGTGTGCAAACCCCTGCAGCTGAGTGTGCAGGGAAAAGTTGGGATTGTATTGGAACAAAAGATTAATAAAAGATAAGTTGATTCTGGAATACTGTGCATTTTCTTGTAGATCTGTATGTTTATGCATCTATTTACAGTTTATGATTGTGCGCATGTCTGTTTATGTTGAATGGTAAATGAAAGTATTGGGCCCACTTAATTTAATTCAAGATCTATAATAATAAGCACAGTAAAGGGAAAAGAACATTCACACCCCTCATTTAAGCCGCACGAAGGTAGTTGCACTAGATAAACAGCTGCGCAGAAGTAGCGCAGCACGTAGAGTGGGATCGCGAGCCTTCCAAGACCCATCAAGACATCCCAAGGGTGCGAAAACCTAGTTCTAGCACCCTCCCATACTACCTCGGGTGAGACCTCAGTTTGCGCTCCATGGACTGTTGCCGAAAGGGCTGGTAGTTTAGGGATTTGTTTGGCTAACTCATGACTAAACTTGGGTTAGGCCCCAATAAGCCAACAATCATATTTTTCATCATCTTTATTTTAGGAACCTAACTGTCAAGAGAAATCTTTAGAATCTGTTACTTTTCATTTGTATGCTATAATCATTCAACCTCAACCAATAGCTATATTACCACCTCTGCACATTCCATCTACCTCTCAGTTAGGTTCCACATCTGTTGGTAATCAAAGTTCAATAAACATGGTAATACTTGCATTCGTGATGAATAGGTATGCACCCCTTCAACTGCCACAGCTGTTTAATCAAATGCCACAGGATTACCTCAAAATTCTTCCTCGTTTTACAGGGGAAGATGAACAAAATGCAAAGAATCATGTGTCAGTATTTTGCAATTTTGTAGATAGCCTAAATGTTGAACATTTAGATGTTATTCTAAGACTTTTTGTTCAGTCCTTGGATGGAGAAGCAAGGAAATGGTTTAAAGGACTTCCTAATAATTCTATTCCTTCTTGGGAAGAGATGGAACATTTATTCATCCAGAAATGGGGAGAAAAAAGAGACCATGGGTATTCATTAACAGAGTTTAATGCCATAAAGAAGAAGTCTGATGAAATTGTGGTCGAATTTGTCAGAAGATTTAACAAATTGTACAATAGACTCCCAGTGGAGATTAAGCCTCCTCCTACTGGTGCAAAAATAACTTTTGCAGGGGATTTTGAATCAAATTTTGGATTCACATTAAGGGAAAGAAGATCTCCAACCCTTGATCAGATCCAAACAAATGCATTAGAGATAGAAGCAAATCTGGTGGTTGCAGGAAAAGCACCAGAGACACAACCTACCCAAGACAAGGGAAAGGCAAAGATAGAATCCTCTCAAAGTAAAGCATTGGAGGATATGTTTAAAACTTTTTCAGATAAGTTAAATAAATTAGAGTTAGGAAATAAGAATTTCAGAAGCAAACACAGTATAATAAGAACCTTAATCCCCAATATAGAAGACAACCTTTGCAAATCCTGCAAAGGGAATGAAAAGATCAAAATCAGATTCGAGCACCATTATATATAGAAGGCGACTCCACAAGAATCTTAGACTACAAAACAAGTAAATAAAGGAAAGCAGCAATAGAATGTAAATGGCAAGACACAGATACTTCAAAGTGAGTCTTCTCAAGATCAAACTGAAAAAATTCCTTTGGAGAAACTTGTTTCAATTCCTCAAGTAATTCCAATCATGAAGAAAGGTGAAGATGAGAACGAAAGGACTGCTAAATAGGGTCACTTGTTTAGTCTTACTAAGGAGTTAGAAAAGGTAAGAATACAAGTTCCCGTTACAGAGTTGGCAAAAACACTTATTTATCAAAAGGAGATTGCTGAGTTTATTACTTTAAAAGAAAATGAGAGTATAAATGACACTGTAAATCTGCAAGAGGATAAACCAGTAGTGGTTTTTGGTCCACATGTAGATTTCCTCCTACATAATTTCATGATTTCCTCCTACATAATTGTATGTTTGATTCGGGAGCCTCACACAATCTTATGCCTTTGTCAATAATGAAGCAACTAAATCTACAAGTTACCAAACCTTATAGGGACTTGTATTCTTTTGATTCGAACAAAGTCAAGTGTCTGCGGGTTACTAAGGATCTGGCAGTGTCACTAGCCCAAATTCCAGCTAGAATCTTGGTCATGGACGTAGTAGTAGGAGATATCCTTGTTAGATTTGGAATGCTTCTATCTAGGTCCTGGGGGGCTAAATTGGGTGGTGTTTTGAAACTAGATTTTACATATGTTGTTATACCGATTTTTGGTGGGGAGGAGAGGAGATTGTACAGAGAAACTAGGTTTGTAAAAACAATTACAAAAAATGGAGGAAGAAATTCACTTGTATATAGTCAGGAGAAGGATTACTTTGCTTGTTTCACATTGCATGATAATGCAAAGTTGGCTAAAGATAATCAGAAGCATCTTGCTTCAGCCAATGTAATTACAGAGCTGCAAACTGAAGAAGTGTGGAAATGTTTCTTTGATGGAGGTTATTCCAAGGAAGGAATAGGTGTTGGTTTTCTTGTAATTGCACCTGGAGGTAATATGTTCCCTTTTTCTTTTAAATTAGATTTCGAGGCAACAAACAATGTGGCAAAATATGAGTCCTTGATTATTGCTCTACAAACGGCTAAACAGATGGGAGTTAAGTCAATTTCTGTTTTTTGGAGATTTGGAGCTGATTATTAAGCAAATAAAAGATCACTACCAAACAAAGCATCCTAGGCTCAAGGCATACAGAAATTAGGTATGGGATTTGATTGAGAACTTTTTTGAAGCTTTTAACATTCAATTCATTCCAAGAGACGAGAATAGATTAGAAAATTCATTCACTGTGGCTGCTAGTACTTTCAAGCCTCTTGTTAATCAAAGACTAAGATATGAGGTAGAAATGGGACACAGACCCTCTGTTCTTGATAATTTTAAGAATTGGCAAGTTTTTGAGGATGACCAGCAGATTAAGGATTTTTTGACTATGGTGGAAGAGTTCCATGGCACAAAAATTGATCAGGATGAAGAATAGACAACAGAAATTGCAAAAGTCAGTGGTTTAAAAGATTCAATAGCAAATCAGAAGATCTTTCAATTGAAAGATAATATTCTGCCAAAGGGACTTGTTCCTCTTGAAAGGCTTTTTAATTCCAATGATGTGGCTATGGACTCAGGGAAAATTTCATAGGATGAACATATTCAGGATCACAACATTGGAACTCAGGAGAATCCCAGGTTAGTCAAATTGTGTGATGGAGTTTCACCTAATTTTCAAGAAAGATATATCAAACTTTTCAAGAATTATGTTGATGTCTTTGCATGGTCCTCTGAAGATCTCAAAACCTATGATGTAAATATTATTCAGCATAAGATTCCTTTGAAGGAGGGAATTAAACCCTACAAACAGAAGCTTAGAAAGATAAATCCTCTGCTTCTACCATCAATTGAAAAGAAGGTCAAGAAGTTGCTTGATGCCAAAATAATAGTCCCACTTAGGTATTCTCATTGGGTGGCTAATTTAGTACCCATGAGAAAGAAAAATGGAGAAATAAGGTTATATGTGGGCTTCAGAAATCTCAACAGGGCTTCTTTGAAAGATAACTATCCATTGCCTAATATGGATCACGTGCTGCAAAAGGTAACAGGATCTTTTAGAATGTCAATGCTATATGGATTTTCTGGTTATAACCAGGTGGCTGTGGATAAGGAGGATTAGAAGAAAACATCATTCACAACTCCCTAGGGAACATTTATGTATGCCAGAATGCCTTTCGGATTGATGAATGCATGTGCTACATTTCAAATGGCTATGAACATTGCTTTTGTTGGAGATAAGTTTGTAGTAGTATATTTGGATGATATTACTATTTTCTCAAAGTCTAATGAAGAAAATTTGGACCATTTGAAAAGGACTTTTGATAAATGTAGAAGATTTGGACTTTCCTTAAATCCCAAGAAATCCATTTTTGCTCTGGAGGAAGGAAAACTATTGGGACACATTGTTTCCAGAGATGGAGTGAAGATAGATCTAGCCAGAGTACAAGCTGCGCAAAAAATACAATTGCCTAGGAATAAAAAGGATATTCAAAAGTTTCTAGGAAATATAAACTTCCTGAGAAGATTTGTATCCAACTATGCAGAAATTATAAAAGAAATTACTAATATGCTAAAGAAGGAGAATGAAGTGAATTGGACCAAAGAAGCTAGAGAATCATTTTCCAGGATTAAAGAGGCATTACAGGCAGCTCTAGTCTTAATCAACCCTGATTACCAAAAGCCTTTCCAAGTTTTTTCATTCGCATCATCAAGTTCAATAGTTGTTGTCTTACTATAGAAGAATGATGAAGAGAAAGAGTAGCCAGTTGCATTCTTCAATAAGATTCTTAGGGATTCTGAGCTGAAATAGAACATTCTTGACAAACAGGTGTATGCTTTGGTAAAATCCCTGAAAGCTTTTAGAACTTATGTGTTGTAGTCACAAATCATTGCTTATGTGCCAAATGCTGCAGTGAAAGATGTATTACTGCAGGGAGATGTAGAAGGCATAAAAGGAAAGTGGATAGCCAAGATCCAAGAATATGATTTGGACATAAAACCCACAAAGTTGTTGAAAGGACAAGGATTGATAAAAATGTTTACAGAATCAAACTTTCAGGCATTGGGAATTAACTTGTTGGCACCTGTCGATGAAAAGGCAGCTGAAGAAAATGAAGGAGAGCAAGATCCACATATGAAGATCAGGTATAAATTTTTGTGTTTATAATGGTATAAGCATATAATTTATTATTTGTGCTTTCTTTCTTGTCCCCAATCCTTCGATAGAACAAAGTATAGGGCACTAAAGATCAAGGCACAACCATATGTGATTGTGGAAGGAAGATTGTACTAGAAGGATCCTGCTGGAATTTTATTGCTATGTTTAACAAAGGATGATTTTACAGAAACAATCAAATATTATCATGAGGGGTTTTGTGGAGGACATTACAGTTGGAAAGTAACTGCACATAAGATCCTTCACGCAGGATTTTATTGGCCTACTTTATTTGGTGATACATATAAGTTTGTTAGAAGTTTTTAGAAGTTGTCAGAAGTGTCAGTTTTTTGCTAAGAAAAAGAGATTAGCCCCTTTACCTTTGATTCTAGTTTTCATAGAGGAGCCATTTAGACAATGGGGATTGGAATTTGTTGGAGAAATCAATCCACCTTCAAGTAGACAACACAGGTGGGTTCTAACAGCAACTGATTATTTCAACAAATGGGTAGAGGCAATTCCTACTAAGAGAGAAAATGATCAGATAACAATGAAGTTCCTGGAGGAAAATATTTTCAGCAGATTTGGATGCCCCATTAAAATTATAACAGACAATGCTCAAGTCTTCAATTCAAGTAAGTTCATTGCTTTTTGTCACAAGTATAATGTTATTTTTTCCCATTCAACAGCTTACCATCCTCAGGGAAATGGATTAGCTGAATCTACTAACAAAACTTTGATGAAAATCCTTAAGAAAACCATTGCAGAAAATCAAAGAGATTGGGATTCTAAGTTAAAGTTTTCTTTGTGGGCTACTAGAGTAACTACAAGAAGATCTACAGGGAAGTCACCTTTTGAATTAGTATATGGGACTCAGGCTCTGTTTCCAAGTCAACTTGTGAAGCTGGTGATTGCAATGATTCAGGAGGTGAAAGAAGAACCAAATGCTTTGATAAGAAGAATGAATAAAGTGGTGGAGCTAAGTGAGAACAGGGACAAGGTAAGAGACAACTTGATTATGTATCAATTCAAGATGAAAAGTATTTTTGATAGAAAAGCCAAGGAAATTGACTTTAAAGTTGCAGATTTAGTGTTAATATGGGATACCAGGAGGGAAGATAAGGGTAAGCATGGAAAGTTTGATCCTCTCTGGTATGGCCCTTTTAGAATTTCTGAAGTAAGATCCAATAATACCTTCATTCTTGAGAATCTTGATGGTGAAACTCTATAGTTTCCTGTCAATGGGCAATACTTAAAGCATTACTTCCAGTTCTGAAGAATAAGCATCATTTCATTGTAAATAACGGAGTGAAATCAGTGTACAAATGCCATAGAATTTCAATTTATGCAAAGCAATATATGACTCCATGCCCGAGGTGAAGGCACTAATCTGTGGTTCTTAGTGCTTCTGTGGCAAAAGCACTATCCCCAGGTGGAGCCAGATGTTCTAACATACATTTTTGTTGCTTGTAGTATTCATTTTTCATACAAGAACTTGAAAATATTTCAAAAATAGATAAAAGCAAAAGGAAGGAGTAATAATGGCATATCCGGTATGTTTTCTTTGTAAAGGAACAAGTAAAAATAAAATAATCGGCCCCGGTATAGCCAAGGATTAAGCCAATGGTTATAGGCGGGTATTCTCTGGGCTTATGTCCCACCCAAAATCTTTATAGACCATTTGATCCGAAAATAATAGATCTATGGTGGGGATATATCGACAGAAAAGGTATGCCTCGATAGTTGTGCGCAACCCGTATTAAAAGCAGAAAAAGCATGATTTATGGCATATTTATATTATAAAAGGTATATAAAGGAAAAAGCACAAATATGAAGGATTTATGCATAAGTCCAATATTACCATAGTTATGTGGCTTAAGGGTGTGAAAAGTTAAGTTTTGCAGTGATATATTGGGCCGATTGCGATTTGCGACAAAAGTCAACGGAGTGCTGAACGGGCAGATTTGACAGATTTATAAATAAAGATTAACTCTTTTGAGTTCTGTATTAATCAAAGGTTCGCGTTAATTTTGCCTGTAAAGTGGAAAATCAGGGTTAGAGCTGAGTCTGAAGAGGAAGACAATCGGGTATGTTTTCTTTGTATTTTGGCCAATCAAAATGCCCATGTAAGCCCAGGATTACACAAGATAAATACATTTCATTACGACTAAAACGAATTAAGCATCATTAGGGCATTTATAGAGGAATCCAACAACGGATTAATAAAGCATGCCAGTAGTTATTGTCCCCTTTTGAATTCAGTTATGTTCCTGTTATTTCATTTTCTTTGAGGTGTCTTTTACGCTCTGTAAAATTCTGTAATAGTTTTTACTTCATATAGTTAGAGAAGCAATTAAATAATTTGGGCAGTTTCACAAATCAACAACTGTTCCACAATATATAAAAAGAGGAAATTTTACAAAGAAAGGGTTCGAATTTTGGAGAACCCGGAGACTAGGCCACCGTATTCTTGATATCATTGTTGATTAATGAAAGAATCAGAAGTTTCCATGAGTTGTTGGGTATAATTTTGTAACCTTCTTTGTCATGTTTCATGTTATGTTTTCTTCTTTCAAGTACAGTAATGAAGCTGAAGGTCTTTATTTGCTTATGTAGATAAAGTTAAAATTCCTTAAAAGAGCGCTCCTATACTTGAAGTTTCCACCTTTCTTTCTAAGTTATAGATAATAGTTTTTGTGAGAGACCAACATATTATCTTTAATTTCTAAAAGAGTCACAGATAGTAGTTTATGTGTTAAGCAACATATTGTCTATGATTCAGTTCTCATTTTCATAATTCTTCTAAGTTACATATAGTAGTTTCCCAACATATTATCTTTAACTTCTCCTTCAAGCTTTCTTCACTCATAATTTATATCTAGCAACAAATGGCATTTTGAAATATTCCGGTCATACATGTATTAAGAGTTAAAGACCAAGTTTTCCAGGTCCTTCATTTAATAACACAACAAACAATAAGTGATAGTAAATAATATTTATTAATGTCTTAAGCACAATTTCACTACAGCTAGGAAATTGGTTTTGTTAGTGTCAGTCTTTGTAGCCTTCCTCCAGTGATCAAACATGCTCTTAAAAAGTGATTTTAAGGTTTTAAGGTCAAATTTTGTCATTTTAGTGAGTCTTCAAGCAAAATTTGGTCACTAGGCATTAGGTCTAGGGTTTGCTTTTACTCCTGTCAAAGTTGTCCAAATGTCGGTCCTTGTCACCGTTCAGCTGAGTGTACCATCATTCAGAGGGTTTTCATCATCATGTCAGGGTCCAATGGGTCATTTTACACCTTGTTCATGCTTCAGTTGCGCCTAGGCAAGGTTCATTTCCCTCTTCTAGGGTTTTGAAGGCAATTTCTCTTGGATGGTCAAATCATTAGCAAAAATGGTATCCGGATGTTCATACACCTTCCCCTATCCTTAATGTACACTATTAAACACTTCCCATCATTGAAATCTCCCAAATTCCCCATTTTCGCACAAACCCTAGTTTCTTGCTACAACTTGGCAATTTTCTAGGCTAGGCCTGTGTTTTTCCCTTTTGGACCCCTTCCCCTCACTCAATTTCTAAGATTCCACTTTCCCCTACTTCCTAACATTCCTCCCTACTTCCAAAAATTTTCTCAAGAATATAGAAGCCCCTTATCCCCTTCATTTCGCTTCATTTCGACAAATCTCTTGTTCCACACATCGGGATAGGTTTTACTCCAATGATTTTTCTGAGCAATAAAAGATAAATTTGGGAAAACTGAGAGAGGTTTTATTTAAAAATAGGCCAAGGAAACAAAACCTCCTTCACTTTTTACACATGTGTCATGGTTTTAGAGAAATGTCAAAAATACCACTGCCTCAAGAGAATTGATGCACCTCTAAAGTGACCTTGGGAAAATCAAGTTTTCTCCTAACTTGGTTGGTCAAATTACTTTCTTGATGAGTCAAATGATAACTAGACACAAATATATTTCCAATGAGCTATCATGAGCTCAATTTGGAGTTGAGGAAGGCATTCAAAAGTTGACTGCAACAACACTCTCCCTTTGGGAAACCTCATTTGGTACATTTTGACCAGTCTTGGGAGATTTGATTTTTGATAGGGAAAATGAACTCCAAATTGAAAAATTCTAGTTGAGTTGGAAATTAGACTCAAATAAATTTCCAACGAGCTATCCTGAACCCAATTTGGACACCAGGAAGGCCTCTAAAAGTCACCTGGAAAAAGGCGCGACGCACTGGGGCGCGACACACTGGGCTAAAAAGCCTAAGATTCATTGAAATTTCACCAAATTGCCATTTATTTGCATGGGTTTCCAGGTAGGGTCGACATCTTAATGTTTCATCCATTTTTGTGCTGAGTGATGGTGGTTTATTGATGATAATGATTGAAACAAAAACTTGAAACCCTACCTCTAAAGTGCCTCAAAGGAAGATTGCTGTGGGTTCCAAAATATTTGTTTTGCTACCAAGGTCACTCTTCCTTCCCCATTTCTCCCTTGTTTCATCATTTCCTACCCCCCACTAAGCTCATCAATCCTATATTTTCTTTCCTACATTCAAATCCCAAACCCCAAAACCCTAGCCCTTACAAAAAATCTCCTAACCCTATACCTAAAACCCCTCAAACCCTCCTCCTTTCCCTGATAGAATTTATCCTAATATCCCCTAATCCCTTATTGTTTTCCCCTTCCTAACAGTCCCTTTTTTCATTTTTCCCCTTGGTGGCAGAATCCAACTACGTTATAGAAGAGCAATACAGAGTTTCATCACCAGCACTCATTTCTCGCAATTTATATAGCAGCAATTATGTCATCTGATCCTTCATATGACTATGAAGAGGAGACCCAAAGTGACTCACTCACAGAGGGACATGCACCTAGGAGGCTTTAAAGAGGTGGCAGACATATCATTACTTGTCCTAGAACTTGGTGCGCAAAACGAGAATCAAGGCAAAGGGAGCATGATCGACTCCAGATATTGGCCAAGGCAATCCTTGGCCCACCATAGCTCTTGATGAAGAAGCTCCAGCCCAAATTTCAAGAAATTTGGAGCAATTTTTGCATTTTGAAATTTTTTGCACTAAAAAACAGAGTTTTTCTCCCTGTGCACTACGCCACGTGGCGCGTGCTTTTTCTAGGGAGATCCAAATTGCAAAAGGTTTAAATTTTTGGATTTTTCATGAAAAATCATGACTGCTGGTGCATGGCCAAGAAGTTTGGGCAAGTTTTGAGTCCTCAGGAGGTCAAAAACACTCAAAAAATGACCTCTCTGCCCCTAATTTCACACACAGGAAGCAGTCTTGGGAGATTGAAGCTTTGGAGGGGAAAATGGGCACCAAATTCAGAAATTCCACTTAAGTTGGAAACTAGACAAGCAGGGCTTTCCAACAAGTACACTTAGGCTCAATTTGGACTTCAGGAAGTGCCTCAAACTCATCCTCAACGTGGCGCGATGCACAGAGAAATTGGCGCGGCGCACAGAGGATTTTTTGCTCAATTTTTCACCTTCCAGCTCAGCAATTCGCCTAGTCTTGACCAGTTTTGCTTCTTGAAGTTATTCTTGAATTTTCATGATGTAATTTGAAAATCATGATGTAATATTGGCACATTTTTACTTGTTCTAGAAGATTCATTCACCAAAAGGTGAAATGTGAGTGAATGAATCAGTTTCCTAGCATATAGGGGTAAGTTGCTTGACTACCTAGTTTTCAGTTCCTTGTTTAGAATTAGTTCAAACAGCTCCTATAATGATGAGCTTGACCCCTAGAGGCAAGGGAATGGGTTGGGCTAGTCTATATCATGTAATTCCTAAGTCATTTTCAGGGTTGGACTCTTGGGAAAAGTTTTGCACTCTATTGTACATTCACTTCTACATTTTCGGCTAAGGAAAGACCAGGGTTTTGCAGCATTGTTTGGGATCCATGTGGCTTTATGTTTTGATGGTGTGCTTCTCTGAGTAATTGTAAGTTTATCGAGTGTTATGTGTATCATTTTCAAGCTTCTTCTTTTGAATTTGAACAAATGAGTGATTAAGGTAGAATCCATAACTGTTATGCTCTACCTTTGAATTTGTTTAAATTTTCATGTTTTCATCTGTTTAAGGGGAATTATTGAGACTCTCTTGCTCTCCTTAGCTTATCACCAGTCTGATATATCCATCTCACTCGCTTTAAAGCATCAAAACAATCTCCTTCCTTTCCCCAATTAGAACTCTACAGAAACTGTGCCTCATCCCCGAGCCCAAATTTGCTTTTTCCATATTTTCAACAAAACCCTAAAAAACTCAAATCAAGTCCTTTGCACTTAATACATAGCCTAAATCAGTTGCTAAATCAGTCATCTCCAGCCCATTGAGTGTCTTTCGCTGAGATTGACCCGGAGAGAGCCCTCTCCTGTCCTCGTAGGGCTAGCTACGAGGCTGAGCATGGTTTGATGTGGACCTAGAACCTTGTCTTTTCAGCCTGAGACAAATCTAGGCTCTAACATAGTGGTGACCATATTGGGGAAGAAAATGGTTTGCTTGTTGATGTCATTTGTTTTATAAGCTAAAGACAGAGCCTGAAGTTATGCCAGGTAGCCTTCGAAACGCTTTTTCTTTGCATTAGCGGAAGTAGATAAACGCTGCTTCAGTCAATCTCCGGTCTAGCTTGTAAACGTGACATCTAACTTGTTAATTGCCCCAGTACATGTATCAAGTTCAGATATGATTGTTGATGGTGGATAACGATCAGGCATAAGAAGGCTGAAATCATTCACCTGGCGACTTCATTCACTGAAAAATCCAGGGATCAATGCTTCATGGTGACTCCACTGCAAGAAGATTAGTAGCCTTGAGCTTTTCAAGATGGATCGGGTTGCAAGAAGATACACTCCCATGAGCTGAGATCACATTAAGCTTTCCAAATAAGATTCTGAAGGTAGATTGGTCAAGGAATTTGCCTACATTTAAAGATGATGGTAGGAAGGATGCTCCTTTACATCTGGTTAGATTTCACATGCATATTCACAAGTGGAAGGTTGATTTTCCTGAAGATTGCTTGATGAAGATATTCCTGGCCACTCTGGAAGGTGAAGCCCAATCTTGGTATGAAAGTTTGCCGCCTTCTTGTATTTACTGTTTGAAATATTTTCATACCATGTTCTTTGAAAGGTATAAAGACTCTTATCCATCATTAAATTTAGTTCATGACTGTTGCAAACATGCTTCTACTTTTATTGAAAGCCTTGAGAAATATTATGAAGATGATAACTTCATGGATGATGAGATCATGGAAGCCTTGTACGAGAATCCATTTCAGCAACATGAAGAGAACCTAGAGGATTCCCATCAAGATGCTCAGGAAACTTTGCAGCAGGATCAAGATCTTAGTACAGTGGAAGTTGAAGGACTTTTGCATCTTGACAGTCAACAGGAATTACATGAAATAGATCAACAATATGAGGAAAATCTGTACACTCCTTCACTTGAAATTAATGAATACAATCACTGTTTGAGCAGAAGAAAACAAAAAGTATTATCTCCTCTGTCTGAAGACGAGATAGATCAACTCTTGAACGGTCATGTTCCAGCCCAAGTTAACACAGGTTTGCAGTGTGCACATGGTCAAGAAGGTGATGGTGGAACTTTTTCTTCTTCTGAAAAGGATGACAGTCCTGTAAACAACTTTATAGATCAGTAGGTTGAAGATGTCCATATAGCTGAAAGTGATGAAAGAAAAGGTGTCATTTCAGATCTGTCCATAAAAGAAAACAGCATGCAGGGAAGTCAAGTTTCGAAATTAGAAAGTGATAACGTTAATTCAGCCATTTCAGATCCCGATTCAGATTGTGATGACCAAGAATACCTTATACTGAATCCCACGGAGGAGAAATATGCTGTTGAAATCATCTGGAATAAAGAAGACAGAGTTATGAATCCAAACGTTCTCATGTCATCAGAACAAAGCCTTCATAAAGAGGTCATCCAGTCAGTTCATAAACAATAAGATGAGATCTGCGGTCAAGTAAGTAAAGAGGTTTCTCTAGATGAATTTGTGGTAGATGATATAAATGATATTGTTGGGTGTCGCAAATCATTTGAAGTTTCTTTTCTCATGATTGATGAATGTAAAGACAATCTGGCTGTCATATCATATGAAGATGATCTACAATATAGTCAGACTACCGAAGATCAGACCATTCAGGATGCCATTTCAGATTCTTCTTCCTATGTCTCATGTTTTGAAGTGTTCTTTGAAGAGGAAATCTGCTCATCTACTTGTTCAGAATTTTTTGAGGACCAAGAACATACTTTTACTAAAGTACATGATGAAGGAAGATCAGAATCAAGAGAAAAATATACCTTGTTTCTCCAACAGGAGGTAAATCTTCATGTTTTTCATGATCCAATGGCAAATCTGTTGCAGGCAGCAGTGAAGGTGATTATTACAATGTTCAGTGATGAAGGAGATCATGGTAAATTAGCATTTTGGATGCCCAGTTACAAGTATCTACTGTTGACTAGGAGATCTGATCAGGAGAATCAATCAAGAAGGCATCTGTTTGATTGGTTGCATTGGCATTTTGATATAGTTTGATGGTATATTGTCTTGTAAGAAACATAGGTGGTTGTCATCATGATTTCAAATCTTGATGGACTGCTGCCTTTTTAAAAATATTTTGTTTTAAGTCAGTCATGAGTCATTGGTGAGTCAGTTTTCAGTCATGTTGGTTTCATAATTGAGTCGGTTTGAATCAAGTTTCAGTCAATAAATGAGTCAAAGTCTTGTGTTTTTTGTCGAAATAATGACTCCATGGCCCAATGGACGTAGGCACGGTCTGCTCTCCCAAAGCTCTATGGTTCTTGGCACCTCCAAGGAGCTACCATCCCCATTGGAGCCAATGTTAGTGTCAGCCTTTTTAGCCTTCCTCCAGTGATCAAACATGCTCTTACAAAGTGATTTTATGGTGTTAAGGTCAAATTTTGTCATTTCAGTGAGTCTTCAAGCAAAATTTGGTCACTAGGCATTAGGTCTAGGGTTTGCTTTTACTCCTGTCAAAGTTGTCCAAATTTCGGTCCTTGTCACTGTTCCGCTGAGTGTACCATCATTCAAAGGGTTTTCATCATCATGTCAGGGTCCAATGGGTCATTTTACACCTTGTTCATGCTTCAGTTGTGCCTAGGCAAGGTTCATTTCCCTCTCCTAGGGTTTTGAAGGCAATTTCTCTTGGATGGTCAAATCATTAACAAAAATGGTATCTGTATGTTCATACACCTTCCCCTATCCTTAATTTACCCTATTAAACACTTCCTATCACTGAAATCTCCCAAATTCCCCATTTTCACACAAACCCTAGTTTCTTGCTACAACTTGGCAATTTTCTAGGCTAGGCCTATGTTTTGCCCTTTTGGACCCCTTCCCCTCACTCAATTTCTGAGATTCCACTTTCCCTTACTTCCTAACATTCCTCCCTACTTCTGAAAATTTTCTCAAGAATTTAGAAGCCCCTTATCCCTTTCATTTCGCTTCATTTTGACAAATCTCTTGTTCCACACATTGGGATAGGTTTTACTCCAATAATGTTTTTGAGCAATAAAAGATGAATTTGGGAAAAATGAGAGAGGTTTTTGTCCAAACAAGTACAAGGAAGAAAAATTTCCTTCACTTTTTACACAGGTGTCATGGTTTTAGAGAAATGTCAAAAATACCATTGCCTCAGGAGAATTGATACACCTCTGAAGTGACCTTGGGAAAATCACGTTTTCTCCTAACTTGGTTGGTCAAATGACTTTTTTGATGAGCTAAATGATAACTAGACACAAATATCTTTCCAATGAGCTATCATGAGCTCAATTTGGAGTTGAGGAAGACATTCAAAAGTTGACTGCAACAGCACTCTGCCTTTGGGCAACCTCATTTGGCACATTTTGACCAGTCTTGGGAGATTTGATTTTTGACAAGGAAAATGAACTTCAAATTGAACAATTCCAGTTGGGTTGGAAATTAGACTCAAAGAACTTTCCAACGAGCTATCCTGCACCCAATTTGGACACTCGGAAGGCCTCCAAAAGTCGCCTGGAAAAAGGCGTGACACACTAGGGAGGCACGCCGCACTGGGAGAAATTTTCTAGTGTAAATTTACACTGGCGCGGTGCACTGGGAAGGCGCAGTGCACTGGGCTAAAAAGCCTAAGATTCATTGAAATTTCTCCAAATTTCCATTTATTTGCGTGGATTTGCCAGGTAGGGTCGACATCTTAACGTTTCATCCATTTTTGTGCTGAGTGATGGTGGTTTATTGATGATAATGATTGAAACAAAAACTTGAAACCCTACCTCTAAAGTGCCTCAAAGGAAGATTTATGTGGGTTCCAAAATCTTTGTTTTGCTAACAAGGTCACTCCTCCTTCCCCATTTCTCCCTTGTTTCATCATTTCCTACCCCCCACTAAGCTCATCAATCCTATATTTTCTTTCCTACATTCAAATCTGAAACCCCAAAACCCTAGCCCTTACAAAAAATCTCCTAACCCTATGTGATTCTACCCCATCCCAAGAAACCAAAAACTTGAGATTAGGAGCTCGAATAACAAGGAGAGCTCCTAATTCAAATTCGTGCCACCCTCCTCTCTCATGTTCGTCAAGAGGGAATTAAATTGGCTAACCATCTAGCTAATCATGACCCCATTCTAAGTGCTTCATTGATAGATCTGGATATGGATCAAGGCATTCTTGACTCCTTCCTCTCTCAATGTTAGAATTAGGACAAAATAAGCTTTACCCCCGCCCCCGCCCCCCACTCTAGCCCTACCTACTGGTCTCCCCCTCACATTGACTTCATCAAACAAAATTTTGATGATGCCTCTAATGGGAATCTAGGTCTAATTAGCTATGGAGATTTCTTAGACAATGCACACATTCAAATCACTCACATATATGTGGGAGCAATCATTCACACTACCAACATTGTTTCAGAAATTTAAGCACTTGAACAAGGCCTCTTCATGGCCATAGGAAAGTGTTACTCCAAGTTCATCATGGAGGGAAATTTGAAAACAATAATAAACATATTTCAAAGAATCCTATGTGGTTCTAACCCATCCCAAGCAACCAATAACGTGAGATTGGGAGCTCGAGTAACAAACATAGTAGAGCTCCTAATTCAAATTCCTGCCACCCTCCTCTCTCATGTTCGTGAGGAGGGAAATAAATTGGCTAACCATCTAGCTAATCATGACCCCAATCTAAGTGCTTAATTGATAGATCTGGATAGGGATCAATGCAGTCTTGACTCCCTCCTCTCTCAATGTTAGAATTAGGACAAAATAAACTTTACACACCCTGCCAACCCCCCACCCAACACAACTGTTGCATCTCCCCTCCCACTTTGATATAATGGACGCCCGTCAAAATAAAAGCTCCATTAAGAAAGTCATTTTGTAGGTGATTGGCCTCTTTATCATGTGAAAAGCTCGAACCAATAGGCAATCTAAGCTCTTAAAATTAAAATATAATATTGAACCTTTTATATATAATATTTTTGATGTATAAAATTATAAACACATAATAGAATTATATCATAAAATATTGAAATGTTGATCCAAAAAAAATTCATTATGTTAAATTGATCAATATAAATGAATTACAAGATTTAACTTCAAGGTTTTCTATGTTTTTGAAATGTATATTACCTAATAAATTAAATAATAATAATTTTGTTAAATTAAAGATCAATATAAATTAAAATACAATTTTCAACTTATTGCATATAATATTATGTATGCATAAAATTATTACATATATAGAAATACAAAAATATATACCAAATAAAACATATTATACAAATTAAAAATATTTAGATTTAGATTTATATTACAAAATATTAAAATGAATAATGATTGATAATAGGTGGGAAAAAACTTAAATTATTAAATACACCATTAATCATTATAAATGTATATTAATTAATAAAAAAATTCAAATTTATTGAATTAAACCAAAATATAAATGAAAGTTCAACATTTAACATTTAACTTCATAGTCATGTGTATTTGTCAATTGTAATTAATAATAATAGAAATTTTTTCTAGATGTTTCTTTTTATTTTATTAAAAAAATATTGTAATATTATTTAATTTGTTAATTTTTGGAATTTTGTTGCATCTCATTATCTTTAGGTGGATCTTAAGACATTAATGTGATTTTAGGAAAAGTTTCTTTAATCATGAATCAAAGAACTTCCCTATTCTAAGATAATAAGTAGTATATAATACAAAATAAAATACAACAATTTAGAATTATATCATGATATATTAATGTATATTGATTGATAATACTTGGGAAAAAATCTATATTATTGAATTCAACATCAATATCAATTTAATACATCATTCATCATTTTAAATGTATATTAATTAATAAAAAATTAAAATTTATTGAATTAACTCAAAATATAAATTAGTAGTTGTGTATTTTCAAATGTGTATTACTTCATAGTTCTTGAAAAAATATATTGAATTAAATATTAATACAAATTAAAATACAACAATCAATTTCTTTCTTTCATATGATATTATGTAAGCACAAAATTACTATGCAACTACAATCACAAACACAAACATAAAATTGCAATTAACAAACCTATAATACAACAAAAAATACAAATATTTAGAATTATATCATAAGATATTGGAATGTATATTCATCCATCATATTTACGAAAAAATCTATATTATTAAATTGAACATTAATGTCAATTAAATAGAACATTCAAATTAGTTTACACATATATTTATTAATAGTAATTGTAAAAAAATAAAAAATAAAAATTTTCTATGTAAAGGCTACTACTATATTAAGAAAAGAAAATATTTACAGAGGTTACATCTCGCGAGGAGGCCGAGGCCAGTCCTCAAGCTGAAGAAGCTTGACAATTCTGTCTATCTGCTTTAACTGATTGTCAAAATTAAGTCCATAATCATGGTTTTTGGACAGCGAATAGCCTGGACTCCATCTAACATAGACATCATGGTGACTGGCAAGACAGTGCCAGTTTACATTGTAAACATTGAAACAAAAAGAGCTAACTGCTGAGGCTTGAAACCTACAGCAGTGGCTATAATGAGACTGTAAACTGAAATATATACTAGAAGAAGACAACATATGTGATAACATGATTACAAAAAGACAGAACAAAGCAACTGAAGAAAAACTAGGCTGGCTTGCTGGTCGAGTCCGTCTGCATGCCATTGTCCTGGCTTGGCGAGTCCAGCCAGATAACCATCCCCTCCTCGTCCCGAAGCATCTCTCCTGGATCTGGCTGAGCTTGAGCGCCGAGGACCTTCGCTTCCATGTTCAGATTGGGCAATTGCAGAATTTCTTGCATGGAAACGTCATTGCCCGAGACATCCTTAGGTGATGCCTGCTGGACCAGTGCATTCTGGGTTGGTGCAGCCTCGAAATTGCGAGAATTTCTTGCATGGAAACGTCATTGCCCGAGACATCCTGAGGTGATGCCTGCTGGACCAGTGCATTCTGGGTTGGTGCAGCCTCGAAATTGCGGGTTCTGTAAACCAAGCCGGTCATATCACCCACGAATATATCACTGTCATGAGCCCTTGCAGGGGAGCTGGAATTATGCCTTCCAGGGTCTTCCTCCGTGATAAAAACAGTAAAATTGACAACCTCTGGCCTAGTCCTGAAGCGGAACGACTGGTAGGTTCCGTGAGGGATTAGACTCTGAATCGTCTGTCTCTGAGGAAGGTGGTGCCAAATTGATGGGTGAAATTGGCTGCACATTTCCCCAATCAGAACTGACCCGGACCCCTGATCTTCCACCGCGTCTGGGGATGCCTCTGCTTCGCGGCATGACTCTAATGGCTTGAGAATCCACGCCTCTGTAACGCCTTCGACAACCAGGAGCCGAGGCGACCTTTGCTTGAACGCACAGAGCAGCAGTATACAGGTGCTTGGCCGAAGTGATAATGTGGATTTCAATGTATGGAATCGCCTCCATGTTTATCACGGGGGGAGGGCCTTTGGCGCCTCTCCTATCCTGCCTTGGACGCTGAGCAGACATGCTTGGCATGAATGCTGCGTCCCTCCTACCCTGAGACCACTTGAGAGCAGCGTCCCTTCGGTGCTGCAACGAACTTAATGCACTGGCGTTGTGCATTAAACCTCCAATACCTTCCACCGTCCTCCGCGTGCTGGGTTGGCAGGCCGTTCTGCGTGCGACCAGGTGGCATGGCGTATTGCATCTTAATGACGAGTGTTAGCACCCACATCCGGGTAAAAAAAATAAATTTATTAAATTAAATCAAAATTAAAATTAAAATACAATATTTAATTTCATACTCATTTATATTTTTGAAATGTATATTAATTAATAATTCTTACATAAAATAATTTTATTTAATTAAACATCAATATAAATCAAAGACAACATCTAACTTTTTGCATATGATTTTATGTATACATAAAATTATTACAAATATACAGGCACATAATAATACAATTAATAACAAACACATAATACAAAATCAAAATACAAATACTATTAAATGGAACATCAATATTAATAGAATTAAGCATTTAACTCATTGTAAGTGTAAATGTATTATGTATTATATGTTTATCATTCATGATAATGATGTCTCAAATGTATCATCATATTGTTATGGCTATTTATATTTTCCCAATGTATACCAATTAAAATTTGTAAAATTGAATCAAACTATAAATTAAAATTAAAAAATAAGCTCATTTGAAAGGTAACATTCTCATATAACATTGTGTATAAAATTATCGCACAAACACACATAAAAATAAAACACACTTAACAAACACATTATACAAGAAATATACACATTTAAAACACAACATTCCACTCATTTGAAATATATTTTTTACATATCAATTAGTAGTACTTGTAAAAAAGACATATTGAATTAAATATTACTACAAATTAAAATACAAGAATCAACTTCTTGTATATGATATTATGTAAGCACAAAATTATTGTTCAACTACAAACTTTAACACAATTAACAATCCTATAATACAAAATACAAATACAAATATTTAGAATTATATCATAAGATATTTGAATGTATATTGATTGATAATATTGAGGAAAAAATCTATATTATTAAATTTAACATTAATATCAACTAAATATAACATTCAAATCAGTTGAAACATATATTTATTAATAGTACTTGTAAAAAAATCAAATTTATTATATTAAATCAAAATATAAATTAAAATACAACATTTATTTTCATAGTGATTTGTATTTTTGAAATGTATATTAATTAATAATTTTTACAGAAAATAATTTTATTAAATTAAGCATCAATATAAATCATGTATATTAATTAATAATTTTTAAATAAAATTATTACAAATATACAAACACATAATAATGCAATCAATAACAAACATATAATACAAAATCAAAATACAAATACTATTAAATGGAACATCAATATCAATAGAATTAAGCATTTAACTCATTGTAAGCCTAAATGTTCGATGTGTTTATCATTCATAGTCATGATGTAAGGTATCTTCATATTGTTATGGCTATTTATATTTTCCCTATATATACCAATTAAAATTTGTAAAATTGAATGAATTATTAATTAAAATACAAAAATAAACTCATTTGAAGGTAACATTCTCATATCACATTATGTATAAAATTATTACACAAACACAAATAAAAATAAACTGCACTTGGCAAATACATTATACAAGAAATACAAACATTTAAAACACAACATTCAACTAATTTGAAATATAATTTTTAAGTATTATTTTATTAAATTGAACATAAACATAAATTAAAATATAATTCTTACATATGATATTATATTTGTGTAAAATTATACACATAGCAAAAACAAACAAATAAGCACATAAAACAACAAACAAATAAGCACACAATACAACAAAAAAGTAAAGACAAACACATATGCAACACAAAAACAAACATTTAAATTTCTATCATCATAAAACATCTTGTAATAAATTAACTTTTAAATGTATATTTATTTAATTTATGTAAGAGTAATATATATATATATATATATATATATATATATTTGTGATATGTTTTTAAAATGTAATGTTTGATGAGGTTTGTAAAGAATTTATAATTATTGTCATAGTGTCATATGCATTTTTGAAATGTATTGTGACATTGAGTCATTCATATTTTTAAAAATTGTAAATGGTATTGATTAAAAGAGTTTATAAAATAATTGTATTAGTTAAAAGAACTATAACAATATCCTAAAATATTATTTAGGTAGCACATCCATTATAAATTGAAAACCTTAATATTAAAATACAATTAATTATAAAAATGATTTTTAAGAAAACACATATTACAACAAACAAATAAACCCTACACAACAAAAGAAATAAACATTTGCAACAAAAACAAACATTTAAACTTCTAAAATAAACTCATCTGAAAGATAACATCTCGTATAACATATAACATTGTGTATAAAATTATTGCAGGAACACAAGATAAAAATAAAATACACTTAACAAACACATTATACAAAAAATATAAACATTTAAAACACAACATGCCACTAATTTGAAATATAATTTTTACATATATCAATTACTAGTTCTTGCAAAAAAGATATATATATTTTATTAAATTAAACATCATAAATTAAAATACAACAATCAACTCATTTGAAATATAATTCCTACATATGATATTATATGTGTAAAATTATACACATAACAAAAACAAAAAAACAATCACATAACACTACAAACAAACAAGCACACAAAACAACAAACAAATAAATACATAATACAACAAAGAAGTAAACACATATGCAACCCAAAAACAAACATTTAAACTTCTATCATCATAAAACATCTTCTAATAAATTAACTTTTTAAATTTATATTTAATTTATTTATTTAAGAGTAATTTTTAGAATATTATTTTCAATTAAACATATTTATTTTATTTAAAAAGGAATATTTGTAATGAGTTTTTAAAATGTAGAGTGTTTGATGAGGGTTGTAAATAATTTATGATTATTGTTGCAGTGTAATGTATTTTTGAAATATATTGTGACATTATGAATGAAAATTGTAAATTGTACTGATTAAAAGAGTTTATTAAATGTTTGTATTATTTAGAATAACTATAACATTATTTTAAAATATCATTTAATTAACACATCTATTGTAAATGTAAAGCCTTAGCATTAAAATACAAATAATTAGAAAATTGATTTTCAAGAAAACACATAATACAACAAACAAATAAACACACAATACAACAAAGAAGTAAACACATATGCAACACAAAAATAAACATCTAAACTTCTATCATCATAAAACATCTTCTAATAAATTAACTTTTTAAATGTATATTTAATAAATTAACTTTTTAAATGTATATTTAATTAATTTATTTAAGAGTAAATTTTAAAATATTATTTTCAATTAGATATATTTATTTTATTTAAAAAGGAAAATTTGTGATGAGTTTTGAAAGTGTAGTGTTTGATAAGGGTTGTAAAGAATTTATGATTATTGTCATAGTGTCATGTATTTTTGAAATGTATTGGGATATTAGGAGCCATTTAAATTTTTGAAAATTGTAAATTGTATTGATTGAAAGAGTTTATAAAATAATTGTATTATTTAAAAGAGTTATAACATTATCTTAAAATATGAATTAAATAACACATTATAAATTTAAAACCATATTGTTAGAATACAAGTAACTATAAAATTGATTTTCAAGGCAAGCTAAAAATATATATTAAATTCACAATTAAGTTTTAAAATAATATAATTGAAATTTCAACCAGATTTTATCAACATATTTAAACACAATATTATTATTATTTTTCATTATTACTACATCCATTACATACATAGAAATAAAAATTTAGTAAAAAACACACACACAAAACATTCCTCGCCAATAAAGACATGCCTCACCAATAGCCATGGCCATGGCTTTGATGAGGGCTCTAGGGAAGGGAAAACCCCCTCCCCTAAAAAATAAATACTAATTTTATTAAGGTACAGTTTTGAGTTTTTCTTCAACATGATTTACAAGTAAATAAGTAAAATTATATATCATGACATTACATATCCATCTATCTACTACTAATTTAATATCACATTCCATCTCCTTGTGCTATGATCCCGCGTCATCTTTTATTTTCCTGCATAGAACGCAAAAAAAAGAAAATCATATTAACAATAAGGAATTTTAATAAACATTTTAACTAAATTTATATATTATTAAAATTCGAAAAATCACTTATCTATCTTTCTACTACTAATTCAGCATCACATTCCATCTCCTTGTATTATTTTAATAAACTTATTATCTAAATTTTTATACGGTTAAAATTTGGTTAAAATTTGGAAAATGTAAACAAATAAAAGCATATATAGATTTCACTCTACCATTAAACACATTAATTTAAATTTTAGCAATTTAAACAAACAAAATTGCTAATACCTATTCATATCTTTATTTGATTTTTGACTTAATTACTTAAATACAGATAATCTAAACTTATGGTAACACTGGTGGTAAATTGCTCAACAATACCCGTCTGGCCACATTACGTAAAACCTATTGATTTTTTTCCCAAAGAGAGAAATCGTCCATTCCATTTGTATTTTTATTTGTAAAGTAAAGTAACAAAAAATTCAGTGTCTGGTGGATCAAACCGAAATGTCTGGTGGAGCTTTCAAAACAGTTTTACAACCTTGACCTTCACATATGAACTGTCTGTCTGTTATATAAAGGAAACTTATGGAAAAGGACAGAAGTTTAAATACCTATAACCGAGGCTATCTGTCCCAGAAAAGAACATGAAAGAGCAATAATCTGAAACAGAAAGCTGATGGTCGACTTTTGTACAGTCCAGAGAGTAAATCAAAATCCAGCTGAATCAGCTGTAGAGGGTAAGACCTATTGATTTGCAGTTTTTTAAGAGAAGACCTATTGATTTTATATGCACTTTGTTTAGCGAATTGCTCTTTAAAAAACTACTATATTATGAAATAAATTACTCTATAATATATATAAATGAAATAATATATATATATATATATATATATATATATATATATATATATAATATTATGATTTCACTGGCAAAAGCCCTATAAACTCAAAAATACTATATTAGGATTTCATTCGAAAATCTCTTCTATTGACGCTTCATCTAAAGTGCAGGAATCGTGTTGAAGGCAACGAGCTGAAACACAACAAATTGAAGAAAACGAAAAAAAAAAACTGGAACCAGATCTGTTGTTTCAGTTGTTTGCCCTGCAGGGGGACAAGTAGTTCATGCAATTAACAAGATAACAAGTTGAAAAAACAGAAAGAACAAGAAACTGGAACCAGAGCTTGTTGTATATTCTGTTGCTTCAGTGGTTTACCCTGCAGTAGGACAAGTAGTTCATGCAATTCACATGACAACAAGTGAAAAAAACAGAAAGAACAAGAAACTGGAGCGAGAGCTTGTTGTATATTCTGTTGGTTTTCCCTACAGCAGGACAAGTAGTTCATGCAATTAATCCAAACAAATACATACAGAAAGACGCAGTTCCAAAACCTAGTGGTGAAGATTATGAGTTTCTTGACCTTCGCCCTGCAGCGGGACAAGTAGTTGATGCAATTAATCCAAACAAAAACATACAGAGAGAGGCAATCCCAAAAACTGGTGATGAAGATTAGCATTTAGATGTTTGTGACTGGGATAGAGATTGAGAAGAATATCATGTCCCATAACCAGTTTTTTATTTCTTGGATGCCCTTAGACCTGGCAGTAAGTAAGACAAAGGAAGTTCGATGTTGGTGATGCAACTTCTTGAGGTTCGATATTGGTGATGCAACTTCTTATGATTCGTATCTATGTCTCATCTAAAGTCTAGGAATAGTGTTAAAGTGCAAACTCTCGCCGGCCAAAGGTAATGACGGTTGTACAACAACAGGTCTCATCACAGAGATTCTCACAACCAATCATTTGTTTGTGGTTATATAGATAAAAAACTACGATGGAAACTGAGACGTACTCTAATCTTCTTTGGCTTACATGAATTAATGTACAGCATCACACAAAATTTTGTGGATACTATGCATTGCTTCAGCAAAAGAATTTCTCCATGCGACACACTGTGGATCTCGGTGATAAACCCTGACCCAATACACTTGCGAGCTCCGTGGCCTTCTGATGACACAAAACCCGTTAAGGTCCGCCACGAATCTGGGTTTAGAATATTTCCTAGGTCCCCACAGGCTCTCATATTCCACCCAACTCTTTCAATTGGCCTCTAAATTATGATTTAATGCCTAATGTCATATCGAGGGCCTTCAGTGCAACACCTACAGCCTCAGAAAGTGGGTTTTCTTATCCAATAACAAGAGCTGCGAACAGAGTTGTCCACTATTGAAGTGAAATGCAGGGTATAAGGGGGATCGGTATTGCCCCACTATAATCTCAACCCCAAATCGTTGCCAAGGTCTTCACCAGGAAAACCGGTCTTCTTAGTGAAAAGGTTATGCCCATATGTACTTAAGTGATCAATATGAAAACACTTATGTACTGATAGATTTAAATTTATGCTAAAATTCACTTAAGTGATCAATATTTTAGCTAAAGCATGACAAGGGGCTACGCAACATAGAATCAACCCCACGGGCACTTCATCCAGGACCAGCCACAAAATAAGAGAAGCAAGGGTAGGAACGAAAGAAGCAAAGGTAGCTAGTAGAGAAGCAACGTCAATGGCAGTTGTTGTATATTCTATTGCTTCACTGGTTTGCCCAACAGTAGGAGTAGTTCATGCAAACAAATACATACAGAGAAATGCAGTTCCAAAAACTCCTTATGTACAGAGTATAAGAAATAAACCCTAAATAAGGGGAGCACTCCACATAATCAATCAGGTAAAGCCAAATCACTACCTGAACAACGAAGCTTTAATAAACCCTAAATAAGGGGAGCACTCCACATAATCAATCAGGAACCTGAACAACGAAGGGTTAATAAACCCTTAATAAGGGGAGCACTCCAACATAATCAATCAGGTAAAGCCAAATCACTACCTGAACAACGAAGGGTTCAACGGAATTGTCTGTAGAGCATGATAAGGGACTCCCCTTGCAGCTGGCAGTGGATTTCCCTCCCCGATACCCACCCCTGCTAACGCCTGATGTATTATGTTCAAATGAAAATGGGTAGCAATAGAGAAATTATGTTCAAATGCAATTGGGTAGCAATAGAGAAAGCAGAACAACCAGGGTTAGGGAATATAATAATTTCCTAAATACTAACAAAAACTAAGAAAATAAAAAATAAACAAAGGTTCATTTTAAAATTGGTATACCCATGGATATTAATCTTTATCAGCACTCTATAAATGTAAACTTGAGGTCAAATACTAACTTCAATCTAGTATACCTTGTTTAAAAACTAGGTGTAGAAATAAAAAGCTTACCTGCAACAGCGAAATTCTGTTTCCGCGGTTAAGATCAGGGCTAGGGTTAAGATCAGGGCTACGGTCACTAACAGAAAAATTTCCTCCGCCCCAAAAACCCCGCCTCCGTGTTTTCTCCTCTGGCCCGAAAACTCTGCCTCTGATTTTCTTCCAGGCCTGGAACTCTGCCCCTGGAATAAAATACCTTACACAATTATTGCAGGATACATACATTATTACAATTCAAACATAGATCAAACCTGAAACTCTGCCACTGGAATAAAATATCATACACAATTATTACAGAATACATGCATGAGTGAATACCTCATCTTTCAGTCTGCTAATTTCATCATACTTCGTATCATAGCTTCATATCCTCCCTTCACGTATCAAAACCCAAGAAAATATAAAATAACCCTAACTCTAAAAACCAAAAGACCCTTCATACAACCAACAAAATTCAGAATCAAATGAAAAATAACACAGAAAATAATAAAATACTAGAACAGTGAAAAAAATCACAACACAGCAATACAAACAAACAATTCGTGAAAAAAATCACAACACAGCAATACAAACAAACAATTCAGAACAAAACAATAGACATGGCCATGCCTAACACAACACAACACACGAAAGGAAAACAAATTCAATGGATCACTCCAATGCTGCTCCCTCCTCCATGCTGCTCCCTCCTCGTTTAACAAAGGCCACTTCTCTAATATACATTTGAATTTAATGGCAAAGGCGGCCTCTCTAACATACATTTGAATTTAATGGCAGATATTATATGCAGTTTTCCTAAAACTTTTAAATCCGTCGGTGACAGGCTGGCGTAAGAACCGTTAAGCAAAGGAGCGAGGGTGATGATTGTATTTTTGAATTTAGGAGGGAGTGTGATGATTGTAGTTATTCATTGTGTAACTAGTTATTATGTTATTTTTAATATTTAAATTTAATTTCAAAGTTTTTACATAATTTATTATTTTAAAATTAGTTTTAATTATTTTTAAAATTAATTTTACAATTTTTTTTGAAAAAAAAAAATTATAAACAAATCTAATAAAAATGGATATATTTTATTTTATAATAAAGATCATTTATCTTATTCAAATTCAAGATGAGCATTATTAACATAATAAAATATATATAATTAAAATAAAATGAAATTGAAATGTAATAAAGTATATACATTAAAATTGAAAATTTTCACATTAATATCAATATGAAAATGACATTAACAAAACATACATTCTTTTTTTAAAATACAAATATCATATAATAAAATAATACAAATATATACACAATTTAATCATTAAACGATTATATATATATATATATATATATATATATATTCTTTACTTATTAGTACATTTTAGATCAATCAAATGAAAAGATATTAATTTAAATAATGAATTCATCAATATTAAACAATTTTGTAAAACATTTTCCTATACGGGTGACATATAGCCATGATAATGTTTAAAGATGTGATAGTGAGTGGAGATCATGGCCATAACCACCCACACACGTGAAAATGATCCAAATGTGATGTTAATTCATCCAAACATATTAATGATTGAATCCAATGTGGTTGGTGTTTGGATGGTTTGGTGGCCTCGTCAATGCTCCTTTCCTCTAAAGCTAGTACAAATAGTGATGGATTTGCAATCACGGTAATGAAGGTGGAGAGAGGCATGGCAAATAATAATTGTTGGGAGATGGTAGAAAGGAAATATTCTACAATTTGGAATGATTACTCCCCTTGTATCTAGCTCTTACGGCCAAACCAACTTTTTGTTTGTGTTGAGGGAACGTTTGAGGTGACTTATTTGATGTGTTGCAAATTTAGGCTAAGAAATTTGCTTGGGAGGAAGTCTAGGATTAAGATAAGTAGCGTGGATTTTTGGATACAATTCTCTACTTCATTTCATCAAAGATTTATTCATCTTTAATCAACATATCTCAAGTCGCGATGACAAAGATTTCTTCAGGGGATTGGTTTCGATGTCTTCTTCTCCCTAGCTTTATTTTTGTTGATTTTGTTTTCTTTGGAGCTCTAGCTCTGGTCCTTGTCTCGTTGTTTTGTCTTTTTTTACGGTTATTATATTTGGGTCACCTCTAGGTGCATTGTTATGCTTAAGTTTAGGTCACTTACACTTCATTTAAAATGCAAGCCTTTCAATCTTACTTCCTCTATTTTTCCTTGAGGTTGGTTGATGGTTTCCATTACTTATGTTTTCGTCGAGGTGGTCAACTTAAAAAACCTTTAGGAAAATCCTTGGTGGTTCATTGTTTTCTTTGAGTATCCTAGTCCCACTAGTTGTGGTAGGTTGGTTTTTCTTTCCTTATTCACTTTTAACCCTTCTTCCCTCTTTCTTTATCCCTTGTCCTATCTTAGTATTCCTTGAGTTCGCCATCCTTTCAAATGCAAGGGTCACTGGGTGGGGTTCATTCCTCCCCTTGCTCGAGAGTGCAATATGCAACCTATTAGAAGCACTCTCATTCAATCTATGTTGCTAATGTCCCCTTGGAAATTCACAAGGAGATACACCAAGAAGAGGGAGAGTGTAGGATGGAGAGAAGGTCTATCTCGTGATACAATGAAATTTGGGAACAACTAAGAAATCAAATCCCCAACACTAGAAACACTTGTATAAGAGAGATTCATTACATGCAAACCATTGGCCTATACTCTCAAGTCAAAACCATCATGGGGAAATTACTTGTGGAAAGGTCAAAAAACATATCAAGAAGTTCTCTTATGCATTGATGAATTTCATTATAGGGAACTCTACAAACTTGAAGACAAGGTATCTATGTCAATAAACAAGGATTTGGATTTGGATTTTCCAATTTAGAGGATGACGTGGAAGCACCTCCCACCATTTAGGTGTACCCACCATCAAGTTAAAGGTTTATCCTTTTTGTCTTTACTTTTGTTTTAGAAGCAACAAGGTCGCCACTAAAAGGCTAGATATGATTCAAGTTTTTGATATCATTTTATACACTATTAGAAATTTTATCAATTTTGAGGATGAGATATCATATAATCAAATAGAATGGTCAAAAGCAATCTTTCTATGCTACCAATTACGTTTTCCAAGTAATGGGACAATAACATATGCAAGCTTGATTGCGCTTTGATTATCACATATTAGTTATGTATTTGATTTCTGAACTAGTCCAAGCTCAGTAAGGACACATCACAACCAAACTACTTCTTTAGTATATTCCTTAGCAACCTTGTACTTTGCTTCACATGAAAAAAGAGAAAGAGTTATCAACTTCTTATTGCACCATGAAACCGGACTTGAACTAAGATGAAAGATGCAACTTGCAATAGAATGTGTATCTAAAATTTCACCTACCCAATTAAAGTCTATATAACAAAGAAGAGAAATTGTACCCCTCCTTGAATAGAAAACACACTAATTCATTGTCCCCTATAAATATTTGAGAATGCTATTTGTTTCCTTCCAATGGATTTCATGAGGCTTCTGCATAAACCTCGAGACCATATTAACAACAAAAGAGATATCAGGCTAGTTGTGTGTCAAATATTTCAAAGTACCCACAAGCTTACAAGAAAGAGTAGCATCACAAAGAGGAGTAGTACAATCAATATTTAAATTCACATGAGATTGAAATGGCATTTTGAAGGCTTATAATCACTCATATGGAACTAATCAAGTAAATCTATCAAATACTTAGGTTGTGAAATAAATATATATGCCAAATTTGAAGACCTAGAAAATAGTGCAAGATGCCTAAATCTGTCATTTTAAATTTATTATTCAATTACTATATATAGGTGATATGACTACTAAAAATTATAGGATCATTCGTATATAATACAACAATGAGGACATCATCACTAAATTACTTTACATAAGGATTCAGATTATATATACATTTTTGAAACCACAATTTGTACATAAACCACAAATTATTTCATGCACTGGACAAAATAGAGAGTGGGGGTTGAGCGCGAGGGGCTAGGCGAAACCTTGACACAGTGGCCAAGGCAGAACCATGCCTAGCATGTTTTTGAGATAGAATCTTGCAGGAATATTCTTTGATGCTTGAGGAATCTTTAGATTCCCTTGGAGGCTGATTTTTGATAGATGCATAATGATGCCAACTTTATAGTCATTTTTCTTAGAATTTCACAAGGAGCACAGTGGTGTGCTCAGAATTTTCATCCAAGCAGCAGATTTTTCGCCCACCTCCAGGAACGAATTTGTGGGGGAATCTTTGAGATTCCTGAGCATCCAGATTTTGACAGTGTCAGAAAGGGGCCAAGTTTATAGTCGTTTGACACAATTTCGTGTGATGAATCCAATGGTGATTTTTGTTTCTATATTTGAGCTTTTCATTTTCAGTCCATGCCGAAAAATGGAGGTATAAGGATCATTTATGGAATTTGATTGTAATTTGATTTTTGTTGCCATTTAATGAAAGAGGCCTCCCCACATGTAGCCCACACTAGGTGAACTCCGTAATCAAATCGTCTTGTGCCTTTGATCTCATGTTCTTTTTTATTTCTGCTTCTTTTCATGTGTTTATGTTACTTGGTTACATGCTCTTTTAAATGCGATTCAGTATGCATCCATGAAGTAAAAGGTTCAGATCATAAATAGCTACCTTGAGAGAATTTATTTTATCAAAGGCTATCAATTCTTACCTCTAAGAAACCCATTCAAGATTTTTTTGGAAAATTATTTTTGTTTCCATATTTGCATCCAACTTTGCTCAAATAATCACACCTATATATCTATTTCTAAGAATATATATAACACTCTACTACAAGGTGCTTAAGAGGACTTTAATCCATCAAGAATGTCATTACCTATGTTTTTGTCTTGGCCAAACTTGGTTTTACAAAATATTTCCAAATTTATATTAATACTTTAAAGCTAGTTGTTTTTATAATCCTTGTAAATATTGACACTGAAAATTTTGAAAGATATTTAGCTTTTATGTGCCAAAGTTAAGTTGAAATTGAAATTGAGTATCATTTTTTTGGAAAACATGCATTAGCCATTTTGATTACCTTGAGGAAATTTAGACATGTGTTAGGAAAGCACACAACCATTAAAGTTCCTCTTCCTATTTCTAAATATTTGTCGTTCCAAAATTTTTTGCATGGAAATATGACAAATTGCCTTGCCAAGTTCTAAGAATTTGATCTTGAAATAATAGTTATCATGGTCATTTTAAGGCAAGGATTTAGCTCTTATATCGGTTGAAAACTGTCATGAAAAATATCCAAGTAGCCAAGAAGATGAAGACTTAATTCTTATCCTTTTTAGCTTGAGTGTTTGGATATTAATTATGATGTGTCTATTAACCCTTGGTACTTAGGCATCCTTTTTTATTTGCATAACTAGTAATTCCCTTTTTATTTACCAACCAATGAAAAGAGGAGACCAATGTTGGAAAGAATTGAGTATGTCATGTTTAAAAATTATTTGTTTGTAAGCATGCTTCTTCAGTATGTAGGAAAGTCCCACACCCCATCCTCTAGTGATTTCATGATGTCACTTGTATATAAATCCATACTAGCAGGCATTTTGTTGCTAAAGCCACTATGCATTGATTTGTGAGTTATGGACTCTATTGGCCTACTTTATTTCATAATTTTTTCAAATTCATAAGGCCTTGTGATCATTGCTAGCAATCAAGTGGCAAGTAGTTTTCAACCATGCCTTTGAACCCAATGACATTTTTTTCCCTTCACAAAGTGGGGATCTTACTTCATATGTCTTATTTCTAATCTTCTTCTATTGGTTACATCTTTATCCTTACTTCTACTGAGTATTTCACCATGTGAATTGAAGCTATCCTATTAAATAATGATAAGGAATAACATGTTGAGTCCTTTCTACAAGATCATATCTTCTCTTGTCTTTATTCCCCCCTTAAAAGCATCAATAATAATCATGATGTCTTTATGTTTGGAGAGGTTTTGAGGCTTGGACAATGGTAGAATATAATTTGCTCAACTTCCTCTTATTTTACCCTCAAGGGAATCCACTAGATGAGTTAACCAATACGAATCTAATTAATCTTGTTAAATGCATTATTGGCAACAAACCTCATGATTGCCACTTATAGTTAATGCACACATTGTGGGTTATAAAAAACAAGATTGTTAAATGCATTATTAGTGACAACCCTCATGAATGACACTTATAGTTAATGCAAATAGTGGGGGTTGACATAAAAACAAGATTAGTATCAAGAACTCCTAATTCAAATTAGTTTGTGGATAAGAAGCAAATCATGCATGTTGAGTTGGATATTATCACTTATCATTTAGGCTTCCAAACTAAGGAATTGGATATAATTCCAATAACCGAGACATTTAATGCATTAATGGCTTAGGAAGAGAAAAGAGAATTTGTAGCATGTGATTTGAAGAAAATGTCATGACATTAAGGTAAATAATAGGTTTTTTAGGGTTAGTAACAAAGTCTTGCTTTGAGATTCTGATCATGAAGGCAAAGGCAAACACACTAAGTTCCAAAATATACAATTGGGACCTTTCAAGGTTGCTCAAAATTTGGGAAATAATGCCTTTCAATAAATGGAAACCAAGGGATATGATTTTGAGACAAGGTGAATGGGTCAGTCCTAAAACTATATGAAATTATTGAAATGACATAGTTGTATAACTTAAAAAAACATGCAATCTCCCTAGCCAAAAAGATTATGGTTTTTTTGTGTTTTAAAATAGTATTTTTCGTTCATTCTTTTAGGTCTTATGGATATGGTTGTTTTCATTTTTCTAACTTTGGTTTAGCCTTTTTTTTCATTGTGTAGGTTAATTTTATTACTTCTTTGAGTGATGCATATGCATTTACTACCATTTTAGTTCAACGCCTTGTTTTCTTTTGATTCCTTGAGTTAGCCTAAGTTAATTTGCATCTCATTATTGCATGTTTTCCCAAAGAGCTCTTGAAGTTAGTTGTACAACCTAATAAGACTTAAAAAAATACATTTCATACTCCACTATATTTATATGTATATTCAAGTTTATCTCTAACGTGATTGTTATTAGTTTAATGGCATGATAGGTTCACATCATGAAACATAAGTAGAATTATTGAAAGGTTCCTACTCCTAACCTTAGGGAAGTTTGAATGCTTAGTAATATTTTTAAGGTTTCGTAGTTCTTTTGTGTGATTCCCTTTCTTCATTCATTGTAGAACATTATCCCAACTCTATCCATCTCTTGCCCCTTTTGGGGATGGGTATGATTTCTTGTATCTACATCGATGTCATTATCCAATTTTTCCATGTTTGGTTTCTATAAGGCACCCACATGCCTAAATAGCATGTCATGCCAAATCAAATACATTGCAATTCAAATGTTGGATGAAGCGATGATGAGGCTCATTGTTGGGTAAAATATATGGACCTTAATACACCTCCAAGATTTGTTAGGATATTCCGACACATAGGAAATAGTTAAGTACAACTTGGTCTAGTATAGAGTTAGGTAAAGTGTGTTTCTTTACCTTGTACATTTTGTAACTTACAATCTGACGGTCACGATATGTAGTGATCCGACGGTTCATTCTCTCCTCGGTATTACCGACACTTGATCCGTGGCTTAACACCCGATTGGTCCATGATTTCTATTTAAAGTGCATGGAGGGTCATTTGTAGGGTAATCCCTCTATGAGAGAAGCTTATGTAAATTTTCATTCTTTTATTAATAAATTGCCTGAAGTGGCCGCGTTGGCTCAGGCTGTGGACTGTTTCCCTCTTTGAGGGTTTTAACCATGTCAAAAATACTAGTGTATTGATCTGGGATCTTGTTTTGAGCGGTGTCCTTTGGTGTTCTGTTTGAGGAACTTACCCTGTAAATTCCTACATGGTATCAGAGCTATTTGAGGGCCGCATCCATTGGTGATCCAAATCTGAAATCGGTAGAACTGCATCTGACTGCCATTTTCTAGATCTACTGTTTCTGACTGCTTTCGGGCCGAGAGGACTGCTCTGTTGTGTTGGGAGCATCTGTTCCAGTGAGGAACCCCTTTCGTTTCACGCAAAAAGGTTTCGGGTAGCCCTAGCAACGTCATTTTTAAGATATGTAGGTATACAGTGTTTATTTGCAGTTTACAGTTATTTTCTCTCTGTTTATTTCGGTTTCGGCTTATCTAGCTTTTTTTTTATTACCGGATCTATACCTTTCATTTCTGCATATGCTCTTTGCCCTGCAACTCTGTGCAATCTGGGCAAATCAGAAACAGAAAGGAAGGATTTTTCTCATGCGTATGCTCTTTTCCGCTGCGCCTTAGTGTGATCTCGGAAAATCAGAAACATTGAGGAAAATATTTAGTTTCCGGCTAAAGCTAACTTTGAGCCGCAAGGTTCATTTTTGAAAATATTTAGTTTTTCATCTAAAGCTAACTTCGAGCCACAAGGTTCGTTTTTTTTTTTGTATGTCCGTGTTGGGTTTTTTTTTTTTTTTTTTTGTAGGGAAAAAGAGCCTTCTCAAAGCAAGCCCGCAACCCAAAGCATCAACCCCCCCGCTCTCTCTCTCTCTCTCTCTCAAACTTTTTGTATAGCTCACTTGGTGCAAAGCTTTTCCCGCACTTCGTCGGCATCTTCAACAACTTTTTTTTAAAAAGCCATAACTTCTTCATCCGGAAGCTGTTTTCAGAGCCATTTTTTTTAAACCAGCCTAATTTTTCAAGATCTATCCATTGGAACACTTAGTTTCAGCATCTTTAGCTTCAGTTTCCATTGAAATGGAAAGTCAATACCAAGTTACCCTTGACAACACCAACTACTTCCAATGGTTGTCCTACATTGAGGATTTACTTAGAAGTAAAGGTCTCTACAGAATAACCTCAGGCCAGGAAAAGAAACCGAAGGATGAAGATAAGGTTGCTAAATGGGAAAATAGGCAAGATCAAGCATGTGGATTGATAGGGATGTCTATTTCTCCAGATCTTAGATTCCATATTGCAGAACTTGATACTCTTGATGAAGCAATGAAACAAATCAATAAAGTTTTTGGGATTAAAAATGAACTTAGAGCCCATCAACTTGAAAATGAGTTGCTTACATTGGACCCTAATAATTTTTCTTGCATTGAAGATTTCTTGTCCAAGTTCAAGACCCTTAGATATCTCTTGGAAGGTGTTAAGGTTAAGAAGAAGATAGTAACCTTATCTATTCCATTCTTACTAAGTTGGGACCAGCCTACTCTGTGTTTGTTTCCACCTTCCATTCTACAAGAGAAGCCTTCATTTCTCAAGGAACAGACTACAATTCCCCTTCCTTTGACTCTTTTTATGATTCTTTAATAAGAGAACAAGAAAAACTCTTACACCTTGGTCTTCTTAATCTTGGAAACTCTTCCAAGAAAGCATTAGCTGCCCAACATCAACCAAATTCAAAGAATCCTAAGAAGTCATATCCTAAAAAGAATGGTCCTAAACCAAACAAGGGTCCTAAGCTATCTCGGCCTCAAAATGAAAAATCATTTCAACAAAATGATAAGACAAATAAAAACAAATGGAAGAAGACTGATAGACATTGCAACTTTTGTAATCGAGATGGCCGCATAGAATCCAAATGCTTTAAGAAGATGGAAGCCTTGGAAGCAGCGATGAAGAAACATAACATCCATTTGGAGCATTCTTCAACTTCAACTTCATCTTCAGGAATGGAACTTTCTGCATGTGGTTGTCAATCATCCTGGTCTGGTTATGCATTAAATGTGTCTTCTTCTTCTCATTCTCATGGGTGGCTCATTGATTCTGGAGCTTCTTATCACATGGCCAAAAACAAAGCCATGTTTTCTTCTTTAAATGATTGTAACACCAAAAATATATATGTTGGTGATGATATATCTCTTAATGTTGTAGGGACTGGAACTGTTCATCTAGATAATGGTCAATTTAATGATGTATTATGCGTTCCAACCTTATCCTACAACCTTCTATCTGTATATCAGATAACTCATTCAGGTGAAGGTAAAATCGTTGAATTTTCATCTCATTATGTTGTAATCAAGGACCTAAGAGATCCTAAACAGATTTTAGCTACTGGCATTGCTGATGATTCTACAAGGTTGTATAAGTTTCACAACTTTGGGTCATCAAATATTCCCTCAGTATTTGTTGCTCATAACGATGAAGTGAGCAAACTTTGGCATGAGCGATTTGGTCACTTAAACTATCGCTCCCTTCAGCATCTATGTAAAGAAAATATGGTGACAGGTCTTCCTATGGTATCTTGCAGAGATGGTGTTTGTTCTGGATGTGTACTCGGAAAACATCATCAGGACAGTTTTGAAAAAGGTGCCTCTTGGCACGCCTCAACCCCTTTACAGCTTGTGCATAGTGATTTATGTGGTCCACTTCCAGTTGTTTCATTCTCTGGCTGCAAGTATTTCTTAACTTTCATTGATGATTTCTCCAGACGCACTTGGGTATACTTCTTAAAACTCAAGAGTGAAGTATTTAACACATTTTTGGCCTTCAAGGCCTTTGTTGAAAAACAATCTGGACATCAAATTCTTAAGATAAGATCTGATAATGGCGGAGAATATGTTAAAAGCACATTCATCAACTTTTGCACTGAGAATGGAATTCAAATGCAACATACTGTTCCATATACTCCACAAAAAAATGGTGTATCTGAAAGGAAGAATCGCACCTTAAAGGAAATGGCTAATTGTATGCTACAATCTAAAGGACTTGGTCTTAGTTTTTGGGCAGAAGCAATTAACTGTGCAAATTACATAATAAATCACACTCCTACTAAGGCTTTAAAGAATATCACTCCAGAAGAAGCATGGAGCTCAATCAAACCAAATGTAAGTCACTTTCGTGTTTTTGGAAGTGAAGCGTGGGCCCATATTCCAGATGAAAAGCATAAAGCTTTAGAACCTAAGAGTGAAAAATGTACTTTTGTTGGATATTCTGAAGATGTCAAAGGCTATAGACTTATTCCATTTAAGTCCAAAAATATTATCATTAGAAGAGATGTAAAATTTGATGAAAATATATCGACCTGCGAGCCTAGTCCAGCAGATGTGCCACCTCTCCCTATCTCTTCTACTTTGGAAAACATTTCTTCTTCGGATGATGAAAATGAGGATGACAATCCTCGCCCACCATCTCAGGATCCTCCTTCAGCTCCTCAGCTTCCAAAATGGGTTCGTTCTACTCAAGATGCAGCAGGTGATCTTGCCGGTGATCCTACAGATCAGCGACGCACACGTTCTCAGTTTGACAGAGCCTCTTCTTTACTGGCTCAAGCTCCAGTAAATTATGATCTTGACACCTTTGTAGAAGCTTCAGGCCATCCAGATTGGGAAGCAGCTATGAATGAAGAATATCATTCATTATTGGAAAATGATACATGGGATCTTGTTCCTCTACCAAAGGGACGAAAACTTGTTAGATGCAAATGGGTTTATAGAACCAAGTATGGACCAGATGGGAAAGTTGATAAACATAAAGCTCGTCTTGTTGCTAAGGGTTTTTCACAAGTTGAAGGCATTGACTATACTGAAACCTTCTCCCCTGTTGCCAAAATGAACTCTATCCGCCTTGTTCTTTCCCTTGTTGCCTCTTTCAAATGGGAAGTCCATCAGATGGATGTTAAATCCGCCTTCTTGCGTGGGGACTTGCATGAAGAAATCTATATGGAACAACCTATTGGCTTTATACAAACAGACTCCAGCCTTGTATGTCGACTTAAGAAATCCCTTTATGGTCTCAAGCAAGCTCCTCGAGCTTGGTATGCCAAAATGGATAACTTTCTTTTAGAATCTAGCTTCTCTAGGTGTCATTCTGACAATACTGTCTACACCAAGAAAGTGGGCAAGTCCCTTATCATTCTTGTTATTTATGTTGATGATCTTATCCTGATTTGTAGTGATCCCAACGTTATAAACCATGTGAAGTCTAGACTTAAAAGGAAGTTTGAAATGATAGACTTAGGACACTTACATTATTTTCTCGGTCTTCAAGTCTTGCAATCCAAGGAAGGTATTTCCCTTTCTCAGTCCAAGTATGCCTGTGATATTCTTTGCCACTTTCACATGGAAGACTGTAAGCCAGCCCCTTCTCCCTTTCAGTCTGGAGTCAAACTTTCAGTCACTTGTACTTCTCCTGAAGTTGATGCTACCTTATACCGTCAACTTGTAGGAAAACTTTTGTATCTAACCCATACTCATCCTCACCTTTCCTTTGTTGTTGGCCTTGTTGCTCGGTTTATGCAAAACCCACATGAAAGTTATTAGAAAGCAGCTAAAAGAATACTTCGTTATGTTCGAGGTACAGTTCAGTTTGGGATTCATTACAATGCCGAAGCATCTCCTCTATTGGTTGGTTTCACTGATTCCGATTGGGCTTTCAGCAGCAGCATCCGACTACACTTTGGTGTGATAATCAAAGTGCCATTCAGCTATGCAAAGATCCAGTCCAGCATCAGCTAGCAAACACATTTAACTGCACATGCACTTCATCAGAAAGCTCATTCATGACCATGTTCTTGAAGTGCAATATTGTTCAACAGATGATCAAGTTGTAGACATCTTTACAAAGGCTCTCACAGAGGCGAAATTCACTAAACTTCGATTTATGGTTGGAGTTCAGGAAGTTGTCACTTAGGGGGGATAGGCTCTAGTGCCTCCTTCCTTCTCCTATTGTGTCATATTTGTAAATCCTTCAATCCTATCCCAAGTTGTTCTTAAGGGGGGATGTTAGGATATTCCGACACATAGGAAATAGTTAAGTACAACTTGGTCTAGTATAGAGTTAGGTAAAGTGTGTTTCTTTACCTTGTACATTTTGTAACTTACAATCCGATGGTCACGATATGTAGTGATCTGACGGTTCATTCTCTCCTCGGTATTACCGACACTTGATCCGTGGCTTAACACCCGATTGGTCCATGATTTCTATTTAAAGCGCATGGAGGGTCATTTGTAGGGTAATCCGTCTATGAGAGAAGCTTATGTAAATTTTCATTCTTTTATTAATAAATTGCCTGAAGTGGCCGCGTTGGCTCAGGCCGTGGACTGTTTCCCTCTTTGAGGGTTTTAACCACATCAAAAATACTGGTGTATTGATCTGCGATCTGGTTGTGAGCGGTGTCCTTTGGTGTTCTGTCTAAGGAACTTACCCTATAAATTCCTACAAGATTACTAAAGTCAACTCTTCTCATAATTCTTTACATGTTTTAATTATATTTTGCTTAATGATATGAGTAAAAGTAAGATGTCATGTCTAGTGGTCTAATGTGCATTGATTGCAGGTTTTGGGAGAAAAATGTGGCTAATTAGGGTGCAAGAACTCGAATGAGACAAGAAGGAGATATTATAGGAGATGGGATCTCCCTCATTAACTCCTCACTCACTCGAAGATCCCTCAATCAAATCACACCAACTCGGAGTTGCAGGCAACCGAGTCATGAGGATCATTGGCAACCAAGCCAGTGATAGTTAAGAACTAGTTAATCTCAAGATTGGGAGCCAAGCCTCCCTAGATTTAAGGAAGTTGTTGGAAACTTCAATTTTATAAATAAAGAGGCCTGGTGCCTCATTAGGATTCAATTTTTTTATGCAAGATAACTCAACAATTTTCGAGTTGAAGGATTGTCACCAAACAATGTTATGTATTTTTTGATATGTTAATGAAAGTGAGCAACATTCCCTTGATCCAACACTGAGTTGACTCAGAGGGCTGAAGCTCTTGGGTTAGGGCCCAACGCTAGTAGCGAAGGTTCCTCTTATTGTACTTGTATGCTTAGGTTATCTCATAGATTAGTTGTTAAAGTGATTTTGGTGTTGTTAAATTGCAAGTATTGGTGGATTTGATTAGTTTGCTTCCATTTTTGCATAGATTTAATAGTATCATTATAGAGATAAGAAAATATTCAAAAAAGGTTGATAACTGGTGGCTCTTACCTCATTCCTCCCTTCAGGGACCATGGCTTAAGGAAAAACTTGCATTCAGCCCAAAAAAATAGAAGTCTGGTTTCTTATGAAAGTTAGGGTTCTTCTGCTAATTAGGTCATCCTCTTTCAGTTCTAGAAGATAGGTTGCAGTTGTCATTTCTGATATCTTAAGTTCTGCATTAGATTTCATGTTGCTTTCATAATAGGTTTCAAGCATTTCCATGCATGAACTTGGAAAATAAATGATGCAAATTTTGTTTTCGTATATTTTTGTAAACCCTTCTTGTATTGAGATGATTTATGGATAAATTCCATCAATGATGTATATGTTACAAGAGTTTCTACATTGCAATAAGATCTTATTTCATTAGCCTCAGCCAAACCATATCCATCCATGATCGACAAGGGCCTCTAAGTTCTCAATTCGAAGTATCGTTTTACAAAGACACCTTGCCATGCTTATTGAGCAAATCCAACCATCATAAAGCTTTGGTTTGAGTTCTGAGTGAGTTCCAACCACTCCCTTGCCTTATTTCTTCCATTCCTCACCTTCCGTAAGCTCCATACCACTTTCCAAATCACTCCTTATGCTTTCAACTTGTTCTTGTAGGAAAACAGGGGATCTTGTAGGTGAACTTCGACATCCTACAAGAAAACTTGTAGTGGCATGCTTTGATGATCTAGGTGGATATCGGTGGCCACCCTCCGCTTCCACTTGGACCCCCACCACTGTTTCTTTCAGTTTTTCAGTTTCATTAATTGTAGCACAATTTACTATTTTTAGTAATTTTTCGTGTCCTAAACTTTCGGAGTCGTTTTGAGGCCCTAAACGATGTTTTTTTTGGCAATATACCGCTAGCAATTTTTTGATAAAATCATATTTTATGCCATATTTCTTGGAGAGATCTTTCCAATGGGGTATCATGCGCGTCAAACGGAGATAATATGACCAAGTCACGACCCCGTGAAGTTGGTTGTCCAACTAACCCCAATGGGGCCCATAAATTCTTGGTGTTAGGGTTTTGGTTTTTTAGGGTTTGCTCTTATTGTTCAATAATAAAAAGGCCCTTGAGCCTCGTTAGCTCTGCTATACAATGACGATTTTCTAAGGTCAGAGGAAATCTTGGTCCGCTCGATGGTGTGTAGAGAGATTCCACATCAGTTACCTTTTCCATTTTTCTTGTGTCCCTCTTGTCCTTCTTCTGTTCCATCTCCTCTGTATTTCATCTAAGCCCTGCGGAATGGCCCTTCCAACCCCAGGCCCAGAAGAACCATGTTCATGCGACCCCGCGCTTCCGCAGCCGATCATTGTTCTTCATTTGCAGCCGTTGATCGCCTCGATCCAACGGTCCCCGCCACCACAACCTTTTTCCCCCGCGCATTAAACCCTGTTTATTTCCCCTGCCATTTGATCGTTTGTCGCACGATCCGACGACATTCGCACCTCCTGCGCCTGTAACATGCCCGCGCGTTAACTCGCGGGGAAAGTAGTTTTTCGCCAGTTCCATCCACCACGCATCATCCCCTGAATGGAATCGTTGGCCTTTGTACGATTACTACCCACCTCCAAAAAGTGGTGCGGGAAATACCGCTTACCACCCATCGTACCGTCCCCCGCTCGTTATCGTCTGCATATCTTCTGCCCCCGATGATCATTAGATCTACCCGTATAAGATCCGACAACCCTTGTTTATCCTGCTCACATACCTCCCGATACTCCTTATCAAGCACTCTCCGCCATCGATCCACGCAATCTAATGGATGATCTTCCTCATCCATTCATCCGCCATGCAATTGTCTTATCCTCGACCTGTACCATGTAACCGAAGGACGAAGGCGGCCATCTATCAGTGTCTGGTGCATTACTACTTCAACTACTACATTCAACGCACTGTGTACCCGAGAGGAAGAAGGACGATGCCAAAGAAGAAACTTACATTTAGCAGTTAAGGAATTTCATCCTTTACGACACTTCACCTACTCGAGGAGTACAACAGAGTACCAGACAATGTCAAATTCATTCACTGAAGCAGCAGGTCATAGCAGAGGCCCATTTTAGATAGTTAAAGTGGTTGGTGGTCCATTATGACCCCTCCACGCATAGAATAGCAGAGCATTTTGCAATGAAACTCTATATATACCCAGCAAACAGATGTAATGAGGGTTGATGGTTGTTGTTTTGATGTAAAGTTCAACTTCTGGACACTGTAACTACTGTGATACTTGCAGCGTCTGGTCTTCATTTTCAGCTAATACAAGCTTCTTTTGTTGTTAATTGCTCACTTTCCATTTCTGCTCTGTTCTAGGCTGTGCCTGTTATGCATTTGTTCATGTGCTCTTGATTTTTAGCATTAGAGGGGTTGTCATCCCACCTCTGCGTTGAAGTCTAGTGTGTATCATTGAATGTGTTATGCAGGTTTCTGTTTACTTAGTGCCAGAGAGCTGTCATCCTGTCTGTGCATTAGGAAATAGATTTGCAGACCTCTTTACTCGTTGTAGCCGGCCATCACATGGTCTTGTGCATCTGCTGGTGTGGTTAGTATTCTCCATGTTCACCTAATCCTCAAACTGTGAGTAATTGGTGGTCTAAAGCCTTGTAGTCTGGGTGTGTTCACCCATGTCTGGAGTTAAGCATAGTAGAAGTGGTTATCTGGCTTGAACAAACATCATTCCTTCCATTCATCCATTTCCAACACTTTGTTGAGTTTGTAATGTTCCCGAGCATCTCTGAGATACAACCTAGGAGAGTTTCTTGGGGTGATAACATTGATTGGCGCTGTTGCCGGGGAGAGGAGATTGAAGCTCAGCTTCCCTGGGAGAACGACACAGTTCCAGATTTTGATGATAGACAAAGTCTGGGAACATTTCTAGTTGTAATCATCTATCTGGAGACTCCACTGGAGGAAGACCAACCTTTGGCGACTCCACATTGCAGTTCTGGCTCAGTTTTTGAGGCATGCTCGAAGAAATCCTCAGAAATCACTAGCTGAACTAGTGCCTGACCCTGAGAAGATCGTTAAGCAGAAGAAAACATTGCAGAAAGGAGCATCAAGATCAGGTAAGCCCAAAAAATCCCATGTATATCTGCTAGTGAAGAAGTTACCTTTAGAGATTCACAAAGCTCCTGTTCATTCATTTCCCTTTCGGATTTCAGTCCAAAGAAAGCATCCCATGTTGTCCATCATATTCCTCTGTCTCTGCTATCCATTTCATTGATCCATACTTCTCAGTCTACCAGTATCCTTCCATATACCCCAGTCATGGCAGGTCAGCAAGCTCTTACAAAGATAGAAAGAATCGTTGCTGCTAGGTATGGACCTTTGGTCTTGCCTGTCCCTTTGAATGCCATGCTTGCAGGAGATTATTGGGAATATATGCCTAAGTTTACTGGTACAGGAGGAGTAACAACTAAAGAGCACCTTGAGTCCTTTTATAGCTATGTTGATAACTTGGATATCAATGAAGAGGATGTGTGGATGAGAGTTTTTGTCCAAAGCCTAGATGGGGAAGCTAGAAAATGGTTCAGAGAATTAACCCCTAGGTCTATAGCAGACATTGAGGCCTTAGATGATGTGTTCCTAAAGCATTGGGGGGATAAGAAGGATCTTCTCTATTATCATACTGAATTCGGGAACTTGTAGAGGGAGAGTGGTGAGCTGCTGTCTGATTTCAACATCAAATTCAACCATATGTACAGTAGAATACCAGCTGAAGTAAAACCTACCCCTACTTCTGCTATGATCACTTATGCCAATGCCTTCGATTCTCAGTTCTGCCTGCTGTTAAGAGAAAGAAGATGTGCTTCTTTGGCTGATATGCAAGATGCAGCCTTTGAAGTAGAATCAAACATCATAGCTGCAGAAAGACTCGAAGGTGATGCTGAAAGGAGAAGACAGGGGGGTGAGTCCTCATCATCCTCAGATCTTAAGATCGATAAAATGGCTAGGATGATAGAGTTATTAGCCTCTGAAGTTTCCAAATTAAAAGCTGAGCAGTATTCTGAGGAAGCAGGAGCTCCCAATACCTTTACTCTTTCAATTTCAAATCCATATAGAGGAACAAAGGAATAGTGGCAGATTTTGCAGAGAAGCAAAAATGAAAATGAAGATCAAAGGGTGAAAACCCTTTTTCAGAGTATAGTAATGGAGGAAGATCAGTCTGAAGAAGAGGAGGAGGTTCATGGTTTGGAAGATAAGGGTTGTGCTCCTTTTTTAACCAGGGTTGCTTATGAGAAAGCATTATACAGATGCACTGCTCATGAGTTTGTTGTACCTACAGAACAACAAGATTATCAGTAGAAGCAATCAGCAGCAAGTCCTCCCATCCTCAAAGAAGCTGAGCCTAAAGCTAGCCCATCTTCCAATGACTATGCAGAACTACAAATTAGCCAACCTGCTTTTGTCCCCTGCCCAGTGATCAATAAGGGAGAAGAAAGCTCCCCATCATCATATGTTTCTCTATCTGCTTAAAAGAGAATCCCTCATAATTTCCCCTTAGGCACTGAGGCAGGTCATAGCTCCATTCCCAAGGCTGATACTGATCACCTGAGTCTTGATATTCTGAAACCTGCCCAGGTGGCCTCCACACAGCTTGAAGGGGCAGTTTATCAAATCACAGAGGAAGAGGGTGTACAGAGATGGGGCACCTCCTTGGATGTGGACTTCTCTAAGAAAAAGGAAGGAGCAGATGATGCCTCTATGTCCCCCGCACAAGGATACGTTGGTTCACCATTCATATTAATTGTGCAAGCCACATATGACACAGACAAGTACACAACAACCGTTGTTATTAAACGGGTGTACAAAAGCTCCCATGAAGAACATCCAAGGAGGAGAGCATACAGAGAGGAGATGAAGTATGGATCATCTCTACCTGACAAGGTCAAATTTCCTAAGCTGTTTGAGGTAGATGATCAAATAAATCCAATTTTGCAGATCTTTGATGAAGCGGCCGAGAGGAGGAGAAACAGTTTTGATGGCCCAGCAGATGGCCAGTTTTTGAAGATTTATGTTGTTTAAGGTTCTCAGGCCCTAATGATTATAAGCATGTTCTTTTACAGGTTTCAGCATAGACTTAATTAGACTCCATGCCCAACGGAATACTAGGCGATATTTTTAAGTTTGTTTTGTATGAAGGCATTTGTCTGCAATTATTGAGACCTCACAGGGAGGATCTCATCCCCAGAAGGAGCCAGTGTTAGCTCTGCTATACAATGACGATTTTCTAAGGTTAGAGGCAGTCTTGGTCCGCTCGATGGTGCATAGAGAGATTCCACATCGGTTACCTTTTCCCTTTTTCCCGTGTCCTGCTTGTCCTTCTTCTATTCCATTTCCTCTGTATTTCCTCTAAGCCCTGTGGAATGGCCCTTCCAACCCTAAGCCCCGAAGAACCATGTTCATGCGACCATGTGCTTCTACAGCTGATCATCGTTTATCGTTTGTAGCCGTAGATCGCCTCAACCCAACGGTCCCCGCCACCATAGCCTTTTTACCCTGTGCATTAAACCCCGTTTATTTCCCCCGCCGTCTGATCATTTGCCGTGCGATCTGAAGACATTCGCACCTCCCGCGCCCGTAACATGCCCGTGCATTAACCCGCGGGGAAAGTGGTTTTCCACCGGTCCCATCTGCCACGCATCATCACTTGAATGGAATTGCTGGCCTCTGTACGATTATCGCCCACCTCCGAAAAGCAGTTCAGGCAATACCGCTTACCGCCCATCGTACAGTCCCCTGCTCGTTATCGTCCGCATATCTTCCACCACCGACGATCATTAGATCTACCCGTATAAGATCCGATGGCCCTCGTTTATCCAACTCACATACCTCCTGATACTCCTTATCAAGCACTCTCTCCCGTCGATCCACGCGATCTAATGGTTGATCTTCCTCCTCCATTCATCTGCCATGCAATCCTCTTATCCTCGACCTGTACCATGCAATCGAAGGATGAAGGCGGCCATTTATCAGTGTTTGGTGCATTACTACTTCAATTACTGCATTCAACGCACTATGTACCCGAGAGGAAGAAGGACGATGCCAAAGAAGAAACTTACATTTAGCAGTTAAGGAATTTCATCCTTTACGACACTTCACCTACTCGAGGAGTACAACAGAGTACCAGAGAATGTCAAATTCATTCATTGAAGCAGCAGGTCATAGTAGAGGCCCATTTTAGATAGTTAAAGTGGTTGGTGGTCCATTATGACCCCTCCACGCATAGAATAACAGAGCATTTTGCAATGAAACTCTATATATACCCAACAAACAGATGTAATGAGGGTTGATGGTAGTTGTTTTGATGTAAAGTTCAACTTCTGGACACTGTAACTACTGTGATACTTGCAGCATCTAGTTTTCATTTTCAGCTAATACAAGCTTCTTTTGCTATTAATTGCTAATTTTCCATTTCTGCTCTGTTCTAGTCTGTGCCTATCATGCACTTGTTCATGTGCTCTTGATTTTTAACATTAGAGGGGCTGTCATCCCACCTCTGTGTTGAAGTCTAGTGTGTATCATTGAATGTGTTATGCAGGTTTCTGTTTACTTAGTGCTAGAGAGCTGTCATCCTGTCTGTGCATTAGGAAATAGATTTGCAGACCTCTTTACTTGTTGCAGCTGGCCATCACATGGTCTTGTGCATCTGCTAGTGTGGTCAGTATTCTCCATGTTCACCTAATCCTCAAACTATGAGTAATTGGTGGTCTAAAGCCTTGTAATTTGGTGGTGTTCACCCATGTCTGGAGTTAAGCATAGTAGAAGTGGTTATCTAGCTTGAACACGCATCATTCCTTCCATTCATACATTTCCAACACTTTGTTGAGTTTGTAATGTTCCCAAGCATCTCTGAGATACAACCTAGGAGAGTTTCTTGGGGTGATAACAAGCCTCATTGTAAGGTAGTTTAGAGGCATGTAGCCGCCACATCTCTTCTCAGGGATAAGCTACCATCACCCGAGCTAGTTTCTTTCCATTTCTGTTGCTAGGTATATTTCAGTATTTTACATTAATGAAATGAACTATGATTTCTGCTACATCTCTTTATTTATGGTTATATCTGTAATTTGTTTTGTTCCTGTTTAAATCCGGATCATTGGTATCAGAGCAGTCTGTTCTTTCTCTGTTAATTCCTTGCATGTCCCCAACAAGGTCAGGATATAAGGAGTTAAGGGTTGAACTGGTCGAAACTTTGCAAGACCAACCTTGCAAATCCTGATGGCCTCCCATGGCGGATGAAAATAAATATGAGGGGGCAGGAGATCTTATCAAAATATTGCTTGAAGAGGCCCTTGAGCTACAAAGGAATGCGATTATGGACAACTTTGCCTAGATCCTTCAGTGGCTACCCAGGGGCGACATATCTACTTCCAACAGCTACTCTGGAAGCGCCACACCCTTTAAGGTACAAGTTAACTTTGACATCCCACATTTGAGGGTCAAATAGATGCAGACGTTGTAGATAAATGGTTAAATTTACTAGAAGGGTATTTTTTTGTTCATAATTTTTTCAGAAGAGAAAAGATTACTTTCACTCTTCTCAAAGACGCCCCCCACATCAAGGACTGGTGGGAAACCTACTGCGAATAGAAGGATGAAAGTACGACCTCACTGTTTTCAGCTGAAACCACTTGGAATTCATTATGGGATTCCATCAAGGAGCAGTACTACCCTGTCGGAAGTTATGAGGATAAATACATAAAGTGGACCACGCTGCGGTAGGGGAGGGACCAATATGTACTGGAGTTTACCAACATTTTTCATACCCTTCGCACAAAGTTGGGTATCAAGGATATTAAGAAACATTTGGTACTCAAATACGCGGCTGCCTACAGAAGTACATCCAGGATGAGATGGATTTCCAGGACATCTCCTCCCTCAGCACGATGTACCTATACGCTGTCAAGATCGAGCATAAGTTTAAATAGAAGAAGTGAGACTTTGGATCTGTGAATCCAAAGCAAGGGAAAGGTGCCCCCAAAACTCCGAACAAAGGACAAAGCCAAGGCGGGATGGCCCAGGACAACCCGCCAAAGACGCAAGCAAAGGACAACACCATGAACTCAAATAAGGACATGGGACAGTGGTGTGAGTTCCCTAAGAGCTCCACACACAATACAAGTGAGTGTCGGGGCCAAGTAGTCACTAGTGGCCGATCTAAAGGCTTCAAAATCAAATGCATGTTTTGACTCTGAGTCAAAACCCGACAAGGGGAATGACAAAGGGAAGTAGGTTATCGATGTGGAGCCCAACACCACTGTTACCACCACGAAGATCTAAAGGAGGAACCTGAAGATCCAGAGGAGAAGGAGCGCCTCTTCCACTCCCAAATGTGGGTAAAGGGTTCCCTGCTACAGTTCATTGTCGACAACGGGAGCCAAGAGAACCTCATTTCATTGGCTTACTAACCACATCACATCCCCAACCGTACACCATCAGGTGGCTTCACCAAGGGCGGGATCTTCGTGTCTGCTAGTAGTGTCGCCTTCCATACAACATCAAGCCCTTCATGGATGAGGTATTATGTGACGTTTCTCCCCTTGATGTTTGTGATGTATTATTGGGCCAACCATACTTGTGTAAGCGACATGTTGTGTATGAATCAAGGCCTCATGCTATTATTGTTTCTTTGGGAAATAAGTTGTACAGGATACTAGAGGTAGCACTACCTATCGCCATCTCTTTGGTTACTGCAAAGCAATGCAGTAAGCTCATTTCCAAAACTAGGAAATTTGATTTCCTGATGATATGTCCTCAAGGAAAGAATAAGACAATGGCCATGACCTCCAGATAGGGCCCCTCCGCATGACAACTACAGATGGACAAGGTCATGGAGGAGTACGAGGACATCTTCACCTCCCCACAGGGGTTCCTCTGCACTACCAGGTCAAGCACTCCATCTATCTAACCCTAGGTGCATCGCTGCCCAATGGACCAATCTATTGACACTTTGTTCTGGAGAACGACGAAATCAAGAGGCAGATTTAGGAGCTTCTGTAGAAAGTTCACATCCGACCAAGTTCATCGCCCCGTGGGAGCCCGATCATGTTGGTATAGAAGAAGGATGGGACTTGGAGACTCTGTATTGACTATCGGGCGCTGAACAAGATCACTGTCAAGAACAGGTACCCGATCCCACGGATTGATGGCCTTCTAGACCAGCTGAAGGGGACAAAATATTTCAGCAAGATTGACTTGAAGTCAAGATATCACCAGGTACTAATCAAACCCTCTAATGTGTGGAAGACTAGCTTCAAAGCTAAGGAGGGCCTTTTAGAATGGTTGGTTATGCCTTTCGTGTTGAAAAATTCTCTTGCAACCTTCATGAGGCTTATGGATGACATCTTGCGACCATTCACCAACTCATTTGTAGTGGTATACTTGGATGACATCCTGATCTTCAGCCAGAGTTGGGAAGAGCACCTCCACCACATCCGACAGGTTCTCCAAAAACTGCAGCAACACAAGCTATGTGCCAATTTTGGAGAAATGCACTTTTGGCATGACCTAAGTTCAGTATTTCGGATACATTATTGATGAACGGGGGGGTGCATGTGGATCCAGCCAAGATCCAAGTCATTCGAGATTGGCCATCTCCAACCACTTTGACAAAGCTCTATAGCTTTCTGGGTCTTGCCAATTTCTACCACAGGTTCGTGTTGGGATTTTCTCATATCACTTGGCCCTTGAGTCAAGTCACCAAGGGAGGAGAGAAAGCAAAATTATTTTGGTTTGAATCTCAGTAGAAGGCATTCACAGAGTTGAAACATCACCTCTTATCAGCACCAGTGCTCGCATTACCAAACTTGCAACAACCATTTGAGATCGAGATAGGTTCCTCTGACTATGCTATGGGGGCAATCCTTACTCAACACGGGAATCCAATGACATATCACAGTGAGACACTTTCAGACACAGTCTGGAAGTATCCCACTTATGACAAAGATATGTATTCCATTGTGCAGGCCTGCCGACAATGGAAGCATTACAGTTTGGGGAGGAAACAATCACCCACACAAACCACTGACCCTTGCAGTTCATACAGATGCAAGTGAAGTTGTAAAATTATCGCCATTAGAAGTGGTCCACATACCTACAATAATTCCATTTGAATATCAAGTATAAGAAGGGAAACACCAATAATGTTACAGGTTGCCTCAGTCGACCACCGATCATTGCGTTAACCACCGTGCTCAACTCTTGTGGGCACGAGACTTCTGATTGGCCACTTCTCTACAAAAGCGACCCAGAATTCGGCCACACATACCAGACACTCGGTCAAAATGTTCCATATTTTCACCTCCATGATGCCCTGTTATGCCACCTAGGTCACCTTTGTGTTCCTTCAAGCGAGCGTGCCAAGATGATTTGGGAAGTACACTACAGTCGAGCTACTAGGCATTTCAAGGTCGAGAAAATGGTGGTAGTACTGTAGAAGTATTTATATTGGTTGAATCTTTGACAAGATGTTGGGAAGTACATCAGTTCCTACACTGCCTGCTCCATTTCCAAGCCGACCATCAAGAAGCAAGGCCTCTATACTCCACTGCCTACCCCTAGTAGACCTTGGGAATCCATCTCCATGGATTACATGTTGGGCCTTCCTTCTACTAAGCATGGAAGCAACTGCATTTTTTTGGCCGTCGATAGGTTCTTGAAGATGGCCATTATGGCAGCTTGCAAGAAGAACATCATAGTAGAAGCCACTACTAAACTCTTCTTTGAACAAGTGTCAGTACACTTTGGGATCCCACAGTATATCATCTCAGAGTGGCACAATAGGTTCCTCAGTAAATTTTGGTCCAGTCTCTAGTTGAAGTTGGACACCAAACTCACTAAGTCCACAACCTTCCATCCCCAAATTGATTGCCCGATAGAGGTTGTCAACAGGATGATCGTACACATTCTACGCATGTAAAACTCAAAGCATCCACGCACATGGGATGAGAGCCTCCCCTATGTTCAACACAACTATAACCAAGCTCTCCACGATTCAATTGGCCACAACCCTTTTCAGGTGGGCTTGGGATTCTAGCCACTATGTCCTATTGATGTGGCCATGCCATTTGCATCTACTCAGGCAGATTCGGCTCATGTCCAGTCTGAGACAGATAAGGCAAACAACTTCATTGAGCACATCCAACATATCCTCCAGCAGGTCCACGACATTCTCGAGAAATCAAATGCCCAGTACAAGCAGTGACATGATCAACATTGGGTGCCACACAAGTTTTAGGTGGGCGACAAAGTCTGGTTGGATTTGCAAAAGGGATGCCTTACCAGAGCCTATCAAAAACTTAGCCCACTCTGATATGGTCCTTACACCATTAACAAGGTTGTGGGAGACAATGCATTTGAGCTCAGCATCCCCCATTCCTTGGCCTGCACCCAGTGTTCAATGTGGACAGCCTTCGGCCATACTTTACACCATTACTAGACACATCCGACATTGCAAAATAGCTCACACCAACAGAGTTAAATCCAGATTGCATGGAACAAGCTGCAAGTGATCGGATCATGGATAGAAAATCAAGCACACGCACCAGAAGAAGATCCAACTATATCGAATTGTCAAAGTAGGCCAAATCCTTCACCAGGGCAAGTGGCTTACCAAGGACCAAGTTCAGCAGAAGTTTCCTCATGTCATGGAGGAACTCAACACAATGGGGACTGTTATCACTGAGAACTGCAGTCACATGTATATAAGTTGAGTTCAAAATTTCATTGTTAAAAATGGATGTCAAATGGTTGTTATCCTATATTTACTACTTAGGGGTCATGTTTTTCAATGATATCGATGAGAATCATTTTCAAAACCGTTAGTCATCCTCCATTATGATTGATTAAGATGTGTCTTATCTCGTATATGTCATTTGTCCTTTTCGCAGTTTCGTAGCGCATGTCATTTGTCCTTTTCGCAGTTTCGTAGCGCAGGTTGATTGGCTGATTTTGAAGCGCAATAATGTTTTAGCCTTTTCGTAGCACCAGCCATTTCGCAGCACATGTTGCTAAGTTATAACTGTCTCCGCTACGAAATCGCAGATTCGGGGATTTTGCAGCGCAGATCTTTGAAATGTCATGTCTGGGGATGAGTCATTGTGTCCGGTCGGTTGTTGTCAGTTAGTGTACCTTCCAAGCACTTACGAGCCATCATTCCACCAATAGGTTCATAGTCAGGCATTCAAATGTTTTTGTCATGCATAGTTGTGTCATGATGTTTTGTTAGTATTACACGAAGTGGCCAACTTATATGTTAAGATATTCAAATTGAAAAGAGCCCGAGTTTCTTCTTCAAGAGAGCTGCATTGCAAGCGAGCCTGCGTTCTAAAGTTTGAATTTGCTTTTCGAGTTGAGACTGCCGGTGTTTTTCTGTGCAAAAGTTTTCAAAGCATAATGGAGAAGAAGGAGCATCGGTCTGGAAGGTGTCAAAGGGCAGAGCCCGAAGGATTGGACCTGACATTGAGGGATGAAGGTGTTAAAAAGGCCTTCAAAGACGCTGGTTGCTGGAGTTTTTGTGAAAAGTTAAAGGGAGGACACACTCAGGTAACAAAAGAATTTGCTTTGAATTTTACAGGCTTAAGTTCCAAGGTATCTATGTTAGAGTTCCCAGTATCTCCAGAGGCTATTGCTAGGGTAACTGAGATTCCTAGAGGAGGGCAGGAGTGGTTCAAAAATTTCAAATTTGATATGAACCCCTGTAAAGTATTCTTGAAGGAAGCCCATGTGAATGAAGATTTAACCAAGGCTGTACCTAGAAGTTATGTTAAGGAGAGTTATGCTATGCTTCTTACTTGTATTCAAAAGTATTTAACTTGTGAGGGCAGATATAACAAAGTTTATTCCTATCATTTCAAGTTGTTGCTTCATTTCACGGGTAAAGCATCTATAGACCTCCCATTTTACTTGTTTAGAAGCCTCAGCAAGATGTGTGACAAAATCCAATTGAGGAAGGATGATTGTGAGACATCATTGTTTCATCATGGCCTGGTTAAACTGTTAGTGCTAGATGGTTTGCAGAAGATTGGTAGGGATTGGAGTTCTTTCATCTATATGGCCGGTTTCCAGAGTAAGACAGGCCTCACCCCACAGCCACTTAGAGAAAGAGAAGAATCAGTGGAGGAACCTACTAAAGCTGAGCTTAGAAAGGAGGCTAGGGGGAAAAAGAAGGTTAAATCTCAGTTGAACAAACCAGTCAAGCCCTTGGTTATTAAAGAACCGCCTCAGCCACCTCAGTCATCATCAAAGGAGAAGGTCAAGCAGAAGAAAGATGTACAGGGATCAACTCGATCCGAAAAAACATCAAGAGTTAGAACACGAGGTCAGTTAAGCAAGGAGAAAGGTAAATCAGTAGCTGTGGAGGAAAGTCCAATTTCAAAGGCCAGCTTAAGTGATCTACTTGAGGCTATTGAATTTGAGCAGGAAGAACTAGTGCATCTTGAACCCATGCATATTGATTTGACCCAATCTTCTCCTGAGAGCACTAAGAAATCAAAAGCCTCAAAGAGATTAAGGTTTGATGAGCCTAGTGATGAGTTTATGTTCAAGCCAAGAAGGCTAGTTACAAGGAAACAAATTAAAGAGGCCGAGAAAGCGCATAAAGGAGAAGAAGCTGTAAAGGAGAAAGTGCATAAAGGAAAGAAAGCTGTAAAGTCACCCAGAGCAGAGGTAATTGAAGTGTTGACCAAAACGGTGGAGGCGGTCAAACATAAAGACACGAACAAAAAGGTTATCATCACCCAAGGAGGAAATGTGATTGCCATAAAGAATCAAGTGGGAGCTGCCAAAGAGGAAATTGTCAAAACAAAGAATGTGATTAAGGAGCATGCAGTCAGATATGCCAATTATAGAAAAGCCGTGTTAAAGGGTAGCAAAAGCCTAGGGAGTCATGAAGATTCAGTGGCTGATGTATATACCTGGACGATTCCAGCCCTCAAACAAGCTAAACATATCAGGAAAATGAACATGACCCTGAGAGCTGAAAACAAAGCTTTGAAGAAGGAGATTGTAAATTTGAAGACACAGCTAGGTCAACTAGCTCACTGATTTGAGGAAAAGGTGATATTCTTAGTTTTGGTCAATTTTGTTTAAGTTCCACTATTTTGAAGTCATCTAAGTCTTTGACACCTGTAGAGGAGGTTTGAAAAGTCATAAGTTCAAACAAAAGATGCTTTAGTGCAAATGTACTCTGTTTTAGCAAAAAAAGCAGTTTCGTAGCGCGCTACGAAACTACTGTAGGTGCTGTTTTATTAGAAAATCAAAGAGTTTAATGATGGGGTCAGAAAATTTTTGAAGGAAAAGCCTCAAGGACATAAGGGAAACCATAAAAGACTCTCCTAGCTATTCAGAGAATGATAGATGTGCATTTTGGAAAAGGTGAAATATTTTGTTTTTTGCTAAAGTTTCGTTAAAGGTACTTTATGACCGAATTGTTAGGGTTCTGGTTAAGGTTACCGGAGATGTTTGTTTGTACACCTGTTCAGTTCATAAGGCTTCCAGCTCATTGGAGAGTATGGTGATATGCGTTGTTTGTGAAGAATTAAAGAGCTGGGAACATGTTCTTTAAGTAGTGAAGAATGATGGGAGACAGGGACCGTGAAAGCATGGCACTTATCTTGGTCAATTAATGAGCCATCTACGCAACCAGTATCCAAAGCCAGCTTGTTCAGTGTATTCTCCTCCAACATATCTCGGCCAAAACAGAAAATATACAGGTGTCAAGGATCAGAAAGTCATCATGCTACGAGGAGGACAGATTTGAGTTTTGAATTAATTAGGATCTTTTGTAATTACAGTTCAGCACTTATGTAATTAATGAAATAGTTAAACAGCAGATAGGAGTAGTTAATAGCAGCCTTCAAGCTCGCTCTAGGTGGTTAATAGTGTATTCCTATATATGGATCAGACTTGGATGTAATTGGGGTTGGAGATTTTGATAAAGAACAAGTCTATTTTGGTTTATGTAAAAAAGCAGATTTCAGTAATACAAACAACTGTTGTTTCTTCTCAAGATTCTCAATAGACCTTATTGTTCAAATGTATGGTGGTTTATTCTCTTAGTGTTCTTTTACAGTCTTGTTACAGCATAATCACTCAGAATTCATGTTTAATGCTCTGACTTCCTGTATGCTTTGCAAGCTGTGTTTTATGTAAAGTATGTTTGAACATCTGATGTAAAGAGCCTTGATTTCCATGAAAAGATAGTGTTTTTGGTTGCTGAGATGTGTGAGACTCCATAAGCCCAATGGAGATTAATTTGATATTTGTCCAACCAGCTTATTTTTCATGTGTTGTTTAAAGAGTTAGCCATCTTTCCTTGTCATTAATCCATATTCATAATCTGTGAGAGAGCCCTCTCTGACTAAGGAGGCTAAGCCTTAGTCTAAAGTCTGGTTTGAAATAGTTACATAAGATCTTGCTAAGTGGCAGCCCTTAGTACCCGATTTTGTGATAACAAGGACCATTGCTTCCTAAGGGGGGAGGAATGATCCAAGTGGATATTGGTGGCCACTTGCCAATTCCACTTGCACCCCCACCATTGTTTCTTTCAATTTTTCAGTTTCCTTAATTGTAGCACAATTCACTATTTTTAGTAGTTTTTTGGGTCCTAAACTTCTGGAGCCATTTTGAGGCCCTAAATGATGTTTTTTTGGCAATCTACCGCCACAGATTTTTTCATAAAATCATATTTTTTGTTGTAGTCCTCGGAGAGATATTTCCAATGGGGTATCATGCACGTCAAATGGAGATAATATGACCAATTCACGACCCCGGGAAGTTGGCTGTCCAACTAACCCCAACGGCCCATAAACTCTTGGTGTTACATCTCCTCAGGTTAGGGTTTGCTCTTATTGTTCAATAATAAAAAGGCCCTTGAGCCTTATTGTAAGGCAGTTCAGAGGCATGTCGCTGCCACATCTCTTCTCAAGGATAAGCTACCATTTCCCGAGCTAGTTTATTTCCATTTCTATTACTAGGCATATTTCAATATTTTACATTAATGAAATGAAGTATTATTTATGCTGCATCTCTGTATTTATGGTTGTATCTATAATTTGTTGCATTCCTGTTTAAATCCAGATCATTTGAGCCTGATTTTTGAAAAATGCATCACGAAAGATAGGAGAAGACCCCTGCTTGCCTCCCAAGCCATTTGACCCATTGCACTCATCTCCCTCCACACCTATCTCACGTGCCATGCAACCAAGAAGGATTAGCATTTATGTTTTTACAAAAAGATAAAAAGAAAAAGGTTTTTATATTTATTCATGTACACAACAATTAAGTGCTTGATTAGATCAGACTTCATGATTAGGTTAGTTAAGATTTCACATGTGTTAAATTAGATTTCTTTTGAAAGCAAGGTATATTAACATATAACTAGATGAGTTATGTGTTTTGTAGGTATCTATTTCAGTCTTTCATTACTGCAGTAAGTAGCATTTCAATTCTCTCAATCAGGGTAAATCTCCTCTCTCAATTGGTAATTAAACTTCTTCTAAATCAATAGAAGGTTGATTTGAGAAGCCCTAATGGTCTATTGCCCCAGCTCAGCAGTGACAAAGAATGGACCCATTACATCTATTTGTGTATAAAACACTTTCACCTCCAAGTTTGAATGAACCACGGGTTGATGAAGTAAAGTTAGTAGCCCCGGGAGTTGCAGCATCCTTGCTGCAATATTGTTGCTCATCACTTTTTAGCACAGTTGCCGAGGACATGTTTGAGTAGATGTGATTTATGCTTTCTTTCTTCCATTTCTTATCTCTTTCATTCTGCTATTAGTTCCATTTTGCAAAGTACTTTTTTTTCCCGAGGGAAAATTGTAACTTTCCATTAATTTGAAAAATTACATGTAGTAGATTCCAGTGGCATATGCATTTTGTTGGTTGTAGCCTTCAAGTAGAAATAAAAAATAAAGTATGGCCAAAACCATTTCAAAAAGTATTGGTTCTGTACATATATTATCGCGTAGGGTATACTGATAAGTCTTATAACAGAAATATAAATATATACATAAACATCAACAATAGCTGAGCTATAAACTGCTGATAAGAAACAAAAATAAATTAGGGCCTATCTGCCCTAGGATATGCCCTATCAATGTAGGGCCGGTGATAGTATTGATATTGTTCATCTCCAATCTATTAATGTATCAACCACAAGCCTCTGGGATGTGTCGTAGCCTCCTTGGATAATTTTTCAATAGCCGAATTATGTTCCCTATAAATATGTTGATAGGTAACAGAGTTAAATTGGGCTATTAAAATTTGAATTTCATCCAATATGTTCTTAATTCTATGCACATGGTATTGAACCAATTTATTATGATTTTAGAGTCACCGAAAATCTGTAATTGATTTCATGAATGAGCCAGTGCAAAATGCAATAGATGTCTGAGGGAGATCAGTTCAACAAATTTGTTTGTTCCCACTCCTAAACCCATTTGTATTTTGTAATGGCGGAGTTAAGATAGATGGAGTAAAATTCCCCCTCCACACCCCTGAGCTTGGGCTGCGCCATCGAAATAAGCCCATGGGGTAGAGAAATCAATTATTTTAGGAGATACAATATGGTTTATAGGAGTGTGATCCTCGTCTGGTAGTTCATGAAAGGCATCGATGATTTTTGCAGTGATATGTGGCCATCTAGCCTCTTTTCCCTTGAACATAATCCCATTTCTTGTCAGCCAAATTGACCAGCATACAAGGAGTGGTAGACAGTGAGTTTTTATGTCATTGCTCTCAACTCTCCAAAGTTTCCATGCTTTAGATACAGATTGGCCATGCCATCTGATAGGTTTGGAAAGCATATCTAGGACTTGTATCCACAACTTAGCAGTCATCGGGCAATGTAGGAACAAATGATCATTAGTTTCCTCAGCCTGTTTACAAAGCATGCACTAGCTCGGGTCGTAATAAGCTTGATGCAAAAGGTTTTCTCCAGTTGGGGTCTTGTTCCGAATCACATTCCACATGAATAACTTTGTTCTCGGCAACACTTTGAGCTTCCAAAGCTTTCCCCACCAGTCCAAAAGTACTAGTGGTCTATGCGCAGAGTGGATGATGGGATAACAGACTTTTGGGGAGTATAAGTCATGATAAGCCGGTGTCTGGATGAGTTCGTCGGTACCTTCTTTGATACAAACATGGGATTCAGTCAAGGTAGTGACATAATTTTACTAGTCCTGCTGCGATTATTCGGAGATACCTAATTGCATCGCTGATAGCCAAGCTTGCTAAAAAATGGAACTGTTCTCCAAATCAACCACCTGTGCAATTACCTTGATATTACTATGATTGAGAAACAGAATAAGGCCAGGAGCTAATCGAAACATATTCCCACCTCTTGTCCAAGGGTCCATACCTATGCGCACCATTGAGCCATCATTGATTCGCCACACTAACCCATTTCTGATAGTAGGAAAGGTGTGTAAAATTTCTCTCCTAACCATTGATATCCCAGTTCGCGACCAAGAAGGTAAACGGATCCAATCCATAAGGTGATGAGGCCATATATATTTATGATAAGAGACTTTAGTCCAGAGGTTTTTTGATATCCCAGTTCGCGACCAAGAGGGTAAACGGATCTAATCCATAAGGTGATGAGGCCATATATATTTATGATAAGAGACTTTAGTCCTTCAGTCCCCATCCACCCCATTTCTTGGGTAGAGAAATATGCTTCCAGCCCACCTAGGCAAATGGTTTTCCCTCCTTATATTCATTCCAAAGGAATCTGCAACAAATCTTTTGTATTCGGGATAAGATTCCTTTAGGAATCCAAGCCAACGACATCCAGTAAACTGGTGTAGCCTCCAAGATAGATTTTATGAGGACTAATCAACTAGCTTTGGAGAGGAACATGTGGTTCCAATTGTGTAAATGTTTTTCAACTTTAACCATGAGCCAGATCCATTCAACAATCCTGTAGCAATGAGGTTTAATCCAGAGCCCCATATATTTGAGGCCATCCTCCAAATGATGGCTCTAAAAAGGAAATTTTTGATGAGAATACCTTGCTTTATGAAGAGATGCATGAGAGAGAGTAATGGTAGATTTTGTGTGGTTTACTTCCATACCATTTGCCTTGGCGAAGAGTGTGAGTAGTTCATAGAAGGTAGAGGTGTCCCTTATGCTTCCATTGAGGAAAATGAGCACATCATCTACGAAGAGCAGATGAGTGAGGAAGAATTGGTCAGATATTTTGAGACCTTATAGTCGCCCATCCTGCTTGGCAGATGGAATGAGTCTATTGAGACCTTCCATGACAATGATAAAGAGGAGTAGAGAGAGTGAGCATCCTTGTCGAAGACCCCACTAAGTATGAAAGAAGTGTGTTGCTGAGCCATTTATGAGTACGTTGAAAGAGGATGCAGTGATGCAACACATTATCCAATCGATGAAAGGAGGGGGAAAGCCCAAGTGCGTAAGAATCATGTTAATGTAGAACCAAATGACCCGGTCGAAAGCTTTAGCAAGGTCAATCTTAAGGATGGTCCCTTTTAGATTTTTAGTTTTTAGGGAGTGAAGGGCTTCTTGCGCAAGGGCAATAGCCTCATGGAATTTTCTGTTCTGGAGGAAAGCAAATTGCTTAGGGTATATGTGACTGGAAAGAATGGGCTTGAGGCGATTGGCTATGATCTTGTAGAGGCAATTATAGAGCGAAATGGTTTGGAAATAATTGAAACATGAGGGGGAGTTGGATTGGGGATAAGTGCGATGAAAGTGGCATTGATGGCTTCACACATATGCCCGGATGTCCTGCATTCCTCCACCACCCTGAGCAAGTCCCATCCAATGGTCTCATAAAAGGTGAGGTAAAATTCAATAGTCCAGCCATCAGGACCTGGAATTTTGTCTTTTTTAAACCATTTTAAAGTGATTTCCAGTTCCCCTTGAGAGACAGGGAACATGAGTTCCTTAGCCTCATCCGGGTCAAAAAACCTGGGAAAGTGTCGTGTAATTCGAATGATTTTAGTTAGAGAGGCACCAGGAGGGGCCTTGAAGAGTTTTTGAAAGTGATTGTTTCCAAGATGGGGCAATTGATTAAAGGAGGTTTCCATACCCTCATCCTCCATGGGCATATTCCAAATAGTATTGCTAACCTTTTTTCCCTTAGCAAAATTTTGAAGTAATTTTGTGTTCTCATCTCTTGCTTTTAACCATACAACCCGACTCCGGAGGTGCTAGGTTTCTTCCCTCTCCCTCAGTATTTTTGTCCGCTGTTCTTCCAACTCAATGAGGTGGGACTTAGCCTCTACCGAAGTGAAACCCCAACCCTATTCATCCGGTAAATTGGCCAAAGTATGTTCAATAGTGTTGAGGGATTGTTTGTCCCGGTCTCTTTTTTCCTTAGCCTATAAAATGGATAGTCTCTTAATCTCAATGAGATTGGCACAGAAGCCTTCTACCAAGGTTCTCGCCGAGGTTGGTGGGTTTGATAACCAAAATCCAGTGACCAATTGAATATATGAGTGGTTTGATATCCAAGTAGAGTTGAATTTAAAATGTGCCCTTGGTTTTAGAGAGGGGCCAACAATCTCCATGAAAATGGGGGAGTGGTTTGATATACTACCAAAGCCAACCCATTGCCTGTATAGGGATAGTCTGTGCAGTAGGGTATCCTTGATGAGGAAACGGTTCAGGCGCCTAGCCAGGGCAACCTCCCTAATTCTGCGGTTGCACCATGTGGGATGAGGCTTAACCATCGGAATGCCCGTCAAATGATGTTGTTCTAGTAGCTGCTCCATTACATCCGAAAGAGGATCCACCTGAGAATTGTTCCCCCACGATTCCCCAAATCCAATGGAGAAGTTCAGATCACCACCCAAAATAATATTATCCAAATTGGTAATGGAGAGATTTAGGAGATGGTTCCAGAAAGCCTCTCTGTGGTGACAAGGACCATATATATTGACAATCCAGATATCCATGCCCAAGTCTGAGGAAAAAATATCCATGTCGATGAATCCAGCACAACCCCAGGAGGCCTTGAGATGAATAGTGCGAGGGTTAAACCCCAGGGCCAACCCACCTGATCGACCCATGACATCAAGTGACTGGAAGGTCCATCCCAGTTTCAGTGATTGAAGCACACGAGAAATATGGTCAGCCAACCCCAGGGTTTCTTGTAGAAAGATAATGTCTACAGGCTCAGATTCAAATAGTCGTCTGAGGGCTAGCTTTTTGGGAGAGCTAGCCAGACCCTGACAGTTAAAGGAGAGCCACTTCATGGGGGAGAGTTTGGAAGGATATTCAGTGCTCTAAGTACCCAATCAAGAGATGATTGTTTGCCCGAAGCCACTTCTACCTTGGCCAATAGAATAACCTTTGACATATTTACACCCTTTGGTAGATTTGGGAGCATAGGAGGGGGAGGTTAGGCCCAACCCAGAGGAAATAGAGCACACAGGAGGGTGAGGGAAGTGGGGATGAAGGTTGTAAGGGTGCAGGGGTTCAGGGATGGACGATGGGGCAGTAGGAGAGGAATGATCTGAGGGTGGGAAGGAGGGAGGTGTAGTCGAGATAACAAGAAGGTGTGAGACGAGGGGGCAAGGGATGGAGAGTGAAGTGAAATCCGGAAGAGATGTAGATGCATAATGCATATGCAGTGCAGAACATGTAAGAGTAGATTCAAAAATAGAGTTAGGGAGAGAAGGAGTTGCTAGGATGGTTGGTAGGGAGGCTCCAAAACGAAGCTAAGGCAAAATTTTGGAGGGTGGTTGTAGTCTCTACAACACTTGGTGACACACTGATACAACTCCAACTCTCTGAATAGACCTTGTTTGTGAAAAGCAAGTCTAACACCTTGAGAAGTATTGTTCAGTTCTATGTTTGTCTTGGTTTCCACAATTGCTTGATTGTAAGATGTAGCATCTGCCAAGCTCTTGGTCGGTCGACACACATTCCAAGGCAAGAAAACATAGTTGTTTCGATTGGGCATGAGGGGCATATTGGTGCACAAGCCATATGGTCGTCAAAGTTTTATTTTCATCTGTAGTGTTGCTTTGCTGCCAGTAAGCTTGGACAGTACCCCGACAAAGTCACACAGGAACACAAGCATCACTCCGCTACCAGTGAGCTTGGTCAATACCCCGATGGAGTTACTTGCATCATCTCTCTACGCAGGAAGCCTTTCTCTTCTTTCGCCTTATTCATTTTTCATTTTTTTTTAAAGTTTGTCACATTTTCATTTTTTAATTGTGAATAACACTTATTCATTTCAGAGGCAGAAGAGGGATCCTGACTTTTTGAGAGAAAAAGAGGTTTTTCCTTCAGAGAAGTAGTTTATGTATACCTTTGACGTGCTTGTTAAGGTTTTCCCCCTCACCTTACTCTACTTGACTGAGTTGACAAGGATTAACCCAAAAAAAACCGACTAGAGTAGGTGACACTAGTTAGCGTGCAAGCGTTGTGTTTTCACCAAGGTTCACTTTGAACAAAACATATTTTCCATCGACGTATCATGGACTGAAGATAACAAGTTCTTCATTCAGAGGCAAGACAACAGATAACCAAGTATTGATAACTGCACATGTCCTCTTGTACTTTACCTAGCTAGTTTCAAGAGTCCATACGGTTTCATGCAAAACTAACCTACGGATGTAAACAAGCAAACAAACAACAACAACAACAAAAAAAAGCAAAAGTAAATGCATAATGAAGTGAGAAAGAAAACAAGCAAGCAAGCAAGCAAATGAATAAAGTAAAAAGAAAACATGCATGCAAGCAAACAAACCGAAATCAAACACTACTCCTACTCCTAAGCTAACGGTGCATGAGTCTGCTCACGTGAAGTGATACTTCCAATGTAGCAACCAACACATTGGTCGACCCATGTTGGTGAAGGTATGGTTCACGAAAAAATAGCTGTGTGAACCAGCAAACAAGAAAGATATAACAATGAAGATAGACACACTCCGAGTTTAAATGCGTCCACAGAACATAAGTGAGTGCAAGTGCATGGCATGCAGTCCATTGACTTACCATGATGTTGTGCGACATTATGTGTAGTTGTTAAGCATACACATACTCTTGACTGTTACATGCAAGAAAATGAAAGAAACAAAGACAACTTGCGTCGTGCATGTGTGTTTACTATGTAAGATTCCTCCAATGCATGAGCGATGGGATCATGTAGTTTGAGTGGAGGAAGCATGATCTGTGGGTGAGATTGATCTTCAATGCATACAGATGAGTGATGAGGAGACTTGGGCAGAAGTGAAACGAACCTCAGGACGGCTCGGGCTTGACATAACCATCAGCTCGGGCTAAAGTACCTTGATAGCCTGAGGGGTTTTGACTTCGTCGACACATAGATCATCATAAACAGGTGGATTCGAAAAATCAATAGTGATAAAATCATCATCATCATCGAATATAGGGGTAAATAGATCAAGACAACTACGATCAAAGAAATCAAAGATTTCATTAGCATCCACTGATCTGATGAATCAAACAGAGGGGTATATGAGAAGTGGAAAAATTCACCCTCTATGTTTCTGGAAAAGGTAGATGCAAAATCTAGTGGATTTTCAAAGAATGATTTTTCCTCTCCATTGTCGGATGATGGATTGAAATCCGATGCGTTTTGGGAATGATAAAAAATGGGTGCATCCATAGACGAAGATACACATGCGAAATCAGGGATGGCAGAATCACCAAAGATGTTAGGGAAAAATGGAGGAGGCATGGACAGAAGGGAATCATCCTTCACTGCAGGTTGATGCTCAGGCTCCCAGTCATACTCTCCATGAATGACAACGCAGGTTGGTTGTGCAATACCAAATCCATCAATAGCTTGATCCTCATTCAAAACAAGTGTAGAGTTTGGAATGGAAGAACACAAGACAGTGCAATCCGGAGGATCAACAGAACACGAAGACGAAGATTGAGGTAAGACATGCATGTAACAACCCATGGGCTTGGCAGCCAAATTTGCATGAAATTGAGAGAAGTGATGTTGGGAGGATGTGACAGTTGAACGGATGTGTGTGCATGTTCTCCCACATCACTCTATAGTGGTGGAGCTATTTGATGAGGGGACGACGGACAATCACTTGTGACAGTGACCGTGTCCGTCTGTGATTGCACAGCTCCATCACCAAAGTATGTTGAGCGGGGCTTGAGCTTGAACTTCTTTTTAGGATTGACATATTTGGTAAGGAAATATTCAAATCTGTCCATGAGATACTGGAATTTCATCTAACTTTTTGGAGCTTGAAACTGCAACACACGGAAGCGGTCCCAAAAATCCATAGGCAATTCTTGCAGGGTCTTCCGTTATTCTAACAGTTTTTGGTCAAGAGGTTATGGATCAAAATGATGGAAAGTAAATTCAATGAGATCACAGAACTACTCAAGTGAGTGCACACTGCCGGGTGGCAGACTATAGCACCACCGTTTTGGGGATTCATGAAGTGTGTATGCAAGCAGTAGGCTGGCCTCTTCATCAGAGCATTAATTTGCATTATCAAGAATTGCAAATAAGTCTTGTAAGTACGCAGGCCAGGCCACTTTGCCTTCACCATCATACGTGAATTCGGACAAGAGATCAGAAAACTCCCTCGTGATGTCAAGAGGTTTGGCATGCGAAAAACATCATGGAGGGATGAATGTGACAGTATCCATGATAAATGTGCAAAGATTCAAAACAGGATGAGAGGACACAACTTGTCATCTGGTGTACACCTAAATGGTAGTAGGTGCTTCCATGTCATCCTCTAAATTGGAAAATCCAAATCCACATCCTTGTTTATTGACATAGATACCTTGTCTTCAAGTTTGTAGAGTTTCCTATAATGAACTTTATCAATGCATAAGAGAACTTCTTGCTATGCTTTTTGACCTTTCCACGAGTAATTTCCCCATGATGGTTTTGACTTGAGAGTATAGGCCAATGGTTTGCATGTAATGAATCTCTCTTATACAAGTGTTTCTAGTGTTGGGGATTTGATTTCTTAGTTGTTCCCAAATTTCATTGTATCATGAGATAGACTTTCTCTCCATCCTACACTCTCCCTCTTCTTGGTGTATCTCCTCGTGAATTTCCAAGCGAACATTGGCAACATAGATCGAATGAGAGTGATTTCTAATAGGTTGCATATTGCACTCTCGAGCAAGGGGAGGAATGAACCCCACTCAGTGAACCTTGCATCTCAAAGGATGGTGAACTCAAGGAATACTAAGATAGGACAAGGGATAAAGAAATAGGGAACAAGGGTTAAAAGTGAATAAGGAAAGAGAAACCAACCTACCACGACTAATGGGACTAGGATACTCAAAGAAAACAATGAACCACCAAGGAGTTTCCTAAAGGGTCTTTATGTTGACCACCTCGATGAAAACATAAGTAATGGAAACCATCAACCAACCTCAAGGAAAAATAGAGGAAGCGAGATTGAAAGGCTTGCATTTTAAATGAAGTGTAAGGGACCAAAAATTAAGCAGAACAATGCACCTAGAGGTGACCCAAATATAATAATTGTAAAATCAAACAAAACAACGAGACAAGGACCGCAGCTAGAGCTCCAAAGAAAACAAAATCAACAAAAATAAAGCTAGGGAGAAGAAGACATCGAAACCAATCCCCTAGAGAAATCTTTGTCACCGTGACCTGAGATATGTTGATTAAAGATGAATAACTCTTTGAGGAAATGAAGTAGAGAATTGTATCCAAAAATCCACGTTGCTTATCTTAATCCTAGACTTCCTCCCAAGCCAATTTCTTAGCCTAAATTTGCAACACGTCAAATAAATCACCTCAAACATTCCCTCAACGCAAACAAAAAGTTGGTTTGGCCTTAAGAGCTAGATACAAGGGGAGTAATCATTCTAAATTGCAGAATATTTCCTTTCTCCCATCTCCCAACAATTATTACTTGCCATGCCTCTCTCCACCTTCATTACCATGATTGCAAATCCATCACTATTTGTACTAGCTTTAGAGGAATGGAGCACTGACGCAGCCAATGACGTGGCCGCCAAACCATCCAAACACTAACCACATTGGATCCAATCATTAATATGTTTGGATGAATTAACATCTGGATTGTTTTCCAAGTGTATGGGTGGTTATGGCCATGATCTCCACTCATCACCCTCCCTCCTAAATTCAAAAATACTCCAAGTGTATGGGTGATTATGGCCATGTTCTCCACTCATCACCCTCCCTCCTAAATTCAAAAATACTCCTTTACCTAACGTACTAGGCCAGCCTGTCAACGACGGATTTAAAAGTTTTAGGAAAACTGCATATAATATCTGCCATTAAATTCAAATGTATGTTAGAAAAGCGGCCATTAAATTCAAATGTATGTTAGAAAAGCGGCCTTTGTTAAACGAGGAGGGAGCGGTATTGGGCAGTGGAGATATTTTTGGTCTTTGTTTGCCAAGTGATCCATTGAACTTGTTTTCATTTAGTGTGTTGTGTTAGGCATGGCCATGGCTGTTGTTTTGTTCTGAATTGTTTGTTTCTAATTGCTGTGTTGTGATTTTTTTCACTGTTCTAGTATTTTTATTATTTTCTGTGTTATTTTTCATTTGATTCTGAATTTTGTTGGCTAGTATGAAGGTTCTTTTGGTTTTTAGAGTCAGGGTTATTTTATATTTTCTTGGGTTTGGATATGTGAAGGGAGGATATGAAGCTATGATACGAAGTATGATGAAATTAGCAGATTGAAAGATGAGGTATTCACTCTTTTATTAGTAATCTATGTTTCATTACTCATGCAGAGTTTTCAGCGGCAGAGTTTTACGATATTAGTAATCTATGTTTCATTACTCATGCAGAGTTTTCAGCGGCAGAGTTCATGAGGTATTCTGTAACAATTGTGTAGGATATTTTATTCCAGCGGCAGAGTTTTCGGGCCTGATCTATGTTTGAATTGTAATAATGTATGTATTCTGTAATAAATGTGTAAGGTATTTTAATCCAGGGGCAGAGTTCCAGGCCTGGAGGAGAATCAGAGCCAGAGTTTTCGGGCCAGAGGAGAAAACACGGAGGCGGGGTTTTAGGGCAGAGGAAATATTTCTGTTAGCGAACCCAGCCCTGATCTTAACAGCAGAAACAGAATTTCGCTGTTGCAAGTAAGCTTTTAATTTCTGCAACTAGTTTTTAAAGAAGGTGTAGTATTTGACCTCAAGTTTACATTCATAGAGTGATGATAAAGATTAAAATTCATGGGTATACCAAATTTAAAATGAACCTGTGTTTATTTTTTACTTTCTTAGTTTTTGTTAAGTATTTAGGAAATTATTATATTCTCCAGCCCTGGTTCTTCTGCTTTCTACCCAATTGCATTTGAACATAATTTCTCTATTGCTACCCTTTTGCATTTGAACATAATACATCAGGCGTTAGCAGGGGTGGGGTATCGGGGAGGAAAGTATAGTCCCAGCTGGGGGAGTCCCTTATCATGCTCCACAGACAATTCCGTTGAACCCTTCATTGTTAAGTAGTGATTTGGCTTTACCTGATTGATTATGTGGAGTGCTCCCCTTATTTAGGGTTTATTAACCCTTAGTTGTTCAGCTGGCTTTACTTGATTGATTATGTGGAGTGCTCCCCTTATTTAGGGTTTATTTCTTATGCTATGTACATAAGGAGTTTTTGGAACTGCATTTCTCTGTATGTATTTGTTTGCATGAACTACTCCTACTGTTGGGCAAACCAGTGAAGCAATAGGATATACAACAACTGCCATTGACGTTGCTTCTCTACTAGCTACCTTTGCTTCTTTCGTTCCTACCCTTGTTTCTCTCGTTCCTCGGGCCTTAGCTTATTTTGTGGCTGGTGGGGTTGATTCTATGTTGCGTAGCCCCTTGTCATGCTTTAGCTAAAATATTGATCACTTAAGTGAATTTTAGCATAAATTTAAATCTATCAGTACATAAGTGTTTTCATATTGATCCCTTAAGTACCTATGGGCATAACCTTTTCACTAAGAAGACCGGTTTTCCTGGTGAAGACCTTGGCAACGATTTGGGGTTGAGATTATAGTGGGGCAATACCGATTCCCTTTATACCCTGCATTTCACTTCAATAGTGGACAACTCTGTTCGCAGCTCTTGTTATTGGATAAGAAAACCCACTTTCTGAGGCTGTAGGTGTTGCACTGAAGGCCCTCGATATGACCTTAGGCATTAAAGCATAATTTAGAGGCCAATTGAAAGAGTTGGGTGCAATATGAGAGCCCGTGGCGACCTAGGAAATATTTTAAACCCAGATTCGTGGCCGACCTTAACGGGTTTTGTGTCATCAGAAGGTCACGGAGCTCGCAAGTGTATTGGGTCAGGGTTTATCACCGAGATCCACAGTGTGTCGCATGGAGAAATTCTTTTGCTGAAGCAATGCATAGCATCCACAAACTTTTGTGTGATGCTATACATCAATTCATGTAAGCCGAAGAAGATTAGAGTACGTCTCAGTTTCCCTCATAGTTTTTAATCTATATAACCATAAACAAATGATTGGTTGTGAGAATCTCTGTGATGAGACCTGTTGTTGTACAACCGTCATTACCTTTGGCCGGTGAGAGGTTGCACTTCAACACTATTCCTAGACTTTAGATGAGACATAGATACGAATCATAAGAAGTTGCATCAATATCGAACTTCCTTGTTCTTACTTACTGCCAGGTCTAAGGGCATCCAAGAAATAAAGAACTGGTTATGGGACATGATATTCTTCTCAATCTCTATCCCAGTCACAAACATCTGAATGCTAATCTTCATCACCAGTTTTTGTGATTGCGACTCTCTGTATGTTTTTGTTTGGATTAATTGCATCAACTACTTGTCCCGCTGCAGGGCAAAGATCAAGAAACTCATAATCTTCACCACTCGATTTTGGAACTGTGTCTTTTTGTATGTATTTGTTTGGATTAATTGCATGAACTACTTGTCCTGCTGCAGGGAAAACCAACAGAATATACAACAAGCTTTGGTTCCAGTTTCTTATTCTTTCTGTTTTTTTTGACTTCTTGTTAAGTGAATTGCATGAAATACTTGTCCTACTGCAGGGTAAACCACTGAAGCAACAGAATATCCAACAAGCTCTGGTTCTAGTTTCTTGTTCTTTCTGTTTTTTCAACTGGTTGTCTTGTTAATTGCATGAACTTCTTCTCCCGCTGCCCACTGAGGCAACAGACCTGGTTCCAATTTTTTTTTTTTGGTCTTCAGCTTGTTGTGTTCAGCTCGTTGCCTTCAACACGATTCCTGCACTTTAGATGAAATGTCAATGGTGTAATTACAGGTTCCTAAAGGAAGAGATTTTCGAATGAAATCTTAATATAGTATTTTTTAGTTTTTAGGGCTTCTTACTAGAGATTTGCTAGTGAAATCATAATATATTATCTTTGTTTTTTAAAGAGTAATTTATTTCATAATATAGTAGTTTTTTTAAAGAGTAATTCGCTAAATAAAGTGCATATAAAATCAATAGGTCTTATCTTAAAAAAACTGCATATAAAATCAATAGGTCTTACCTTCTACAGTTGATTCAGCTGGATTTTGATTTACTCTCTGGAGTGTACAAAAGTCGACCATCAACTTTCTGTTTCAGATTATTGCTCTTTCATGTTTTTTTCTCCCCCAGATAGCCTCGGTTATAGATATTTAAAATTCTGCCCTTTAAATAGCAGACAGACAGTTCATATGTGAAGGTCAAGGTTGTAAAACTGTTTTGAAGGTCAAGGATGTAAAACTGTTTTGAAAGCTCGTATCTCTGGACATTTCTGTTTGATCCACCAGACACTGAACTTTTGTTACTTTACAAAAAAAAATACAAATGGAATGGACGATTTCTCTCTTTGGGAAAAAAATCAATAGGTTTTACCTAATGTAGCCAGACGGGTAAAAATACAAATGGAATGGACGATTTCTCTCTTTGGGAAAAAATGCAATAGGTTTTACCTAATGTGGCTAGATGGGTATTGTTGAGCAATTTACCACCGGTGTTACTGTAAGTTTAGATTATCTGTATTTAAGTAATTAAGTCAAAAATCAAATAAAGATATGAATAGGTATTAGCATTTTTGGTTTAAATTGTTAAAATTTAAATTAATGTGTTTAATGAATCTATATATGTTTTTATTTGTTTATTATTTTTTATTTTTAATTTAGGGGATTTTGCAAATTTTAACCATATAAAAATTTAGATAATAAGTTTATTAAAATTCCTTATTATTAATATGTTTTTCTTTTTTGGGTTTTATGCAAGGGAATAAAGGATGATCTGGACTCACTCATAATACAAGGAGATGGAATGTGATATTAAATTAGTAGTAGAAAGATGGATAGGTGATTTTTCAAATTTTAACAATATAAAAATTTAGATAATATGTTTATTAAAATTCCTTATTGTTAATATGATTTTCCTTTTTTGTGTTCTATGCAGGAAAATAAATGATGATGCCAGATCATAATACAAGGAGATGGAATGTGATATTAAATTAGTAGTAGATAGATGGATATGTAATCTCATGATATATAATTTTACTTATTTACTTGTAAATCATGTTGAGGAAAAGCTCAAAAATCTACCTTAATAAAATTAGTATTTATTTTTTAGGGAGGGGGTTTTCCCTTCCCTAGTGTCCTCATCAAAACCATGGCCATGGCTATTGGTGAGGAATGTTTTGTGGGTGTGTTTTTAGATTTTTTTATTTTTTTTCTTTCTATAATGCATGTAGTAATAATGGAAAACAATAATAATATTGTGTTTAAATATGTTGATAAAATTTGGTTGAAATTTCAATTATATTATTTTAATACTTAATTGTGAATTTAATATATATTTTTAGCTTGTCTTGAAAATCATTTCTATAATTACTTGTATTTTAACAATATGGTTTTAAATTTATAATATATGTGTTAATTAATTGATATCTAAGATAATGTTATAATTCTTTTAAATAATACAATTATTTTATAGACTGTTTCAATCAATACAATTTTCAATTTTCAAAAATTTAAATGGCTCCTAATACCCCAATACATCTAAAAAATACATGACAATAATCATGAATTCTTTACAACCTTTATCAAACACTCTACATTTTCAAAACTCATCACAAATATTCCTTTTTAAATCAAATAAATATATTTAATTGAAAATAATTTTTGAAAATTTACTCTTAAATAAATTAATTAAATATACATTAAAAAAGTTAATTTGTTTTTGTGTTGCATATGTGTTTACTTCTTTGTTGTATTGTGTGTTCTTTGTTGTATTGTGTGTTTATTTGTTTGTTGTATTACGTGTTTTCTTGAAAATCAATTTTATAATTATTTGTATTTTAATGTTAAGGTTTTAAATTTATAATGGATGTGTTAATTAAATGTATATTTTAAAATAATGTTATGGTTCTTTTAAATAATATAATCATTTTGTAAATTCTTTTAATCAATACAATTTACAATTTTAACTCATAATATCACTATATATTTCAAAAATACATGACACTACAACAATAATGATAAATTATTTACAACCCTCATCAAACACTCTACAGTTTAAAAACTCATTACAAATATTCCTTTTTAAATAAAATAAATTTGTTTAATTGAAAATAATATTTTAAAACTTACTCTTAAATAAATTATTTAAATATAAATTTAAAAAGTTAATTTATTAGATGTTTTAGGATGATAGAAGTTTAAATGTTTGTTTTTGGGTTGCATATGTGTTTACTTCTTTGTTGTATTATGTATTTATTTGTTCGTTGTTTTGTGTGTTTGTTTGTTTGTTGTGTTATGTGTTTGTTTGTTTGTTTTTGTTATGTGTATAATTTTACACACATAATATCATATGTAGGAATTATATTTCAAATGAGTTGAGTGTTGTATTTTAATTTATGTTGATGTTCAATTTAATAAAATATATACATCTTTTTTGCAAGTACCACTAATTGATATGTAAAAATTATATTTCAAATGAGTGAAATGTTGTGTTTTAAATGTGTATATTTCTTGTATAATGTGTTTGTTAAGTGTATTTTATTTTTACATGTGTTTGTGCAATAATTTTATACACAATGTTATATGAGAATGTTACCTTTTAAATAAGTTTATTTTTATATTTTAATTTATACTTTGATTCAATTTTACAAATTTTAATTGGTATACATTGAGAAAATATAAATAGCCATAACAATATGATGATACATTTGAAAAATATAATCATTATGACATCATGGCTATGAATGATAAACATATGGAACATTTACACTTTTTGAGTTAAATGCTTAATTTTATGTATACATAAAATGATATGCAAAAAGTTACATTTTGTATTTTGACTTATATTGATGATTAATTTAATAAAATTATTTTATGTAAGAATTATTAATCAATACACATTTCAAAAATATAAATGACTATAAAATTAAATATTGTATTTTAATTTTAATTTTGATATAATTTAATAAATTTGATTTTTTAGGAGCATTATTAATAAATATATGTTTAAACTGATTTGAATGTTCTATTTAATTGATATTAATGTTCAATTCAATAATATAGATTTTTTTTCCTAAATATTATCAACTAATATACATTCCAATTATGGTATAATTCTAAATATTTGCATTTTTTTTGTATTATAGGTTTGTTAATTGCATTTTTATGTTTGTGTTTGCATTCGTAGTTGCAGAGTAATTTTGTGCTTACATAATATCATATGCAAGAAATTGATTGTTGTATTTTAATTTGTATTAATACTTAATTCAATATGTTTTTTCAAAAACTATGAAGTAATACACATTTGAAAATACACAACTACAAAGTGAATTTTAATTTTAATTTTGATTTAATTCAATAAATTCGAATTCTTTATTAAATAATATACATTTAAAATGATGAATGATATATTGAATTGGTATTGATGTTGAAATTTTTACCCAAGTATTATCAATCAATATATATTAATATAGCATGATATAATTCTGAATATTTGTATTTTATTTTGTATTATATGTCTTTTATTATCTCATAATGGAGGCTTCTCTGATTCATGATTAAAGAAACTCTTCGTGATAAATCACATCAATGTCTTAAGATGGACGTGTTTCAAAGCCCTACTAAGGTTCATAATCAAGAAAAAGATGAATAATAAGATCAACATATCACCTAATTATAGTATGAGATGCAACCTTAAATTCCAAACACATAACAAATTAGATAATACTATAAAATAATTTAATAATAGAGAAATAAACATCTTAAAGGTTTCTATTATTATTAATTATTATCATCAAATAATAGATAAACTAATTAATTAGAAATTGTAATGTCCAATTGAAAAATACACATGACTATGAAGTCAAGTATTAAATGTTGAAATTTAATTTATATTTTTCTTTAATTCAATAAAATTGATTTAAAATGATTAATGGTGTATTTAATTGATATTGGTATTGAAATTAATAATATAAGCTTTTTTTCCCACATATTATCTATCATTATACATTTTAATATAAATCAAAATATCGCATATTTTTATTTTGTATAAAATGTTTTTTATTGGTATATATGTTTGTGTTTATATGTAATTAATAATTTTATGCATACATAATATTATATGTGATAAGTTGAAAGTTGTATTTTAATTTATATTGATTTTTAATTTAATAAAATTATTATTATTATTATTTAAATAATCAAGTGATATACACTTCACATAACCTTGAAGTTAAATATCATGATTATATGAGAGTGGGATGGGAGGGCTAGCATTAGTGCAACCATTGTGGTGGAGTAAAGTCTATTTTGTCCCAATTCTAACATTGAGAGAGGAGGGAGGTAGGAATGCCTTGATCCCTATCTAGATCTATCAACGAAGCACTTAGTTTGGGGTCGTGGTTAAACATATGGTTATCCATTTTATTTCCCTCTCGAAGAACATGAGGGAGGAGGGTGGAAGGAATTTGAATTAGGAGCTTTGCTATGTTTGTTACTCAATCTCGCAATCTCGAGCTCTTGATTGCTTGGGATGGGTTAGAACCACATTGGACTCTTTGAAATATACTTATTATTGTTTTCAAATTTCCCTCCATGATGAACTTGAAGTAACACTTTCTTATGGTGATGAAGAGGACTTGTTCAAGTGCATAAATTTCTAAAACATTGTTGGTAGTGTGACTGATTTCTCCAGCATATATGTGAGGGATTTGAATGTGTGCATTGTCAAAGAAATCTCCATAGCTAGTTAGACCTAGATTCCCTTTGGAGAAATCATCAAAATTTTGTTTGATGAAGTCAATGAGAAGGGGAGACGAGTAGGTAGGGCTAGAGGGAGAGGAGGGAGGAGGTGAAGGGACATAAGAGAAGAGATGATGAGAGAATCCAAAGGAGGAGAGGATGAATTTTTTGACAAGATTACAAACCCAATCCTTATCAACCCAAGAAAGCAAGAGAAATGATTCCCTTAGGTTGTTGAGAATAATTTGCCAAATATTGTGCAAAGAGTGTTTTGTTTTTAAAAACTATTTGTCTTTCCAAGTGTTCTAGAGGAGGAAACAAGGGAGCTTGTTCCAAGCTTAATTGGTGATGTGGTTATGTTGTAGCGGCTGCAATCACCCTCCAAAATTTTGGATTGCACCAATTTCGTAGCCTCCCTTGAAGAGTTTCACTTGATGACTGCACACACTCGGGTTCACTCCGTGAGCTTGTGCGAGTGTTTACATCTGCCTTGCTTGTTAATTGCATTCAAGTCTCTGCATGTTGATGTCTAAGTCATGCTTGCGACCATGTTTTGGCTATGTTCAAAGTCTTTGCTTCGTATGTGCTTGTTGTGTTTGTTATGAAAGCATCTGTCGCACTCACACACAGTCACATTCAGAGTCGCGCAAGCATTGTCTCGATCAATGAACGATCAATCATGAGTGTCACACTTGTCACTTACATCGTCAGTCAGTCTTGTTGAACATGTGTGTCTGGATGGTTTGGTCGTTTCATCGTCAAGTCATGCGAGTGTGTGTTCGTATGATCACCTATGCATCTTTCGATTGTTCACACACTTAGCCATTTTTGTTGAAGGTTATGACAACTTGACTCCCCTCTGAGAACCGGACCATCACCCTACCATCAACTATCAACCAGAACAACGCAGAAGCACCAAGCTAGTCTTTTCAAGCTACATTTCCTACATGCAATTCAATCATCTATCATGTTGGTCACCTGGATAGTTGGACCTGACAATCACCCCGAGGTTGACTCCACTAAAAAATTGCGCACAGGCCACTGACCTCTCATGCTCAACTGACTAAATAAATTGCGTAAACAGGTTGGACAGACACCAAGTGCCCGTCCCTGTCTCCCTCAGAAAATTGCTTAGTTTTCCTAACCAGTCATCTCGATAGTCCACCAACTGTTCATCTCAAAAATTATGCAGTGTTTATGTGCAGGTCTTCTGTTGCCCTTCAACTCAACTCAGCTCAGAAATTGCACATTGATGATCAGCAGACCGACCTCTCGGCCTTAGTGCAGTTTTCCTTGCCAGCAGATCGGCCTTTCGGCCTTAGTGTAGTTTTCCTTACCAGCAGCCCCTAGCAGCAGATTGCCAATTCCATCCAGGAATTGTGCAGTTACTGCTGCCAGTGACTCCAGTAACCAACTGGTAGTTCCCTCTGGGAATTGCACAGTTTTGGCTGCCACTAACCCCAGCAGCCAACTAGCAGTTCCCTCTGGGAATTGCGCAATTTTGTTTGCAAGTCTCCTGGGCAGTTCCCTAGAAAAACTACGCAATCCCTGCGTGATGATCGTTCATGCAACTCGGCCCGTTCCTTTGGAAAATTGTGCAAATCTAGTTGTCCATCCCTACTGCCTGTTCATTCTGAAAAATGCGCAGAGCATGCTTGCCTTGCCTTTCAACATCCTAGACTGTCCTCCCAAAATGTGCACAATTTTGCCTCCAAGCTGAGCCAGACCTTGCAGGCAGTCACTGTTGACTCAGATTGCCCGTCTCCATCTCTCAGTGAATCTTGTGCAGTTTTCATCAGCAGTGCCCAGAGCCATTATCCCGCATTGCAGCCTTGTTGCCTCTCCCGGTCACCTGCATCCGAAATGATAATGTGTCATGGTAGATTAGGAGGTTTTGGATTTGATATCGTCTCATCATGAGTGACTGCAGGTACAGGTACACCAACAAACATGAAAAGACGACGAATGGGATGAACAAATGGAGCACATGCAGAAGGACAGATTCACCAACGAACAAACAAATGAAGTATGCAAAGTAGACGAACGCGACGAACATGCACTTTCGCAAACAGATGAGCCTGTCAAGCCTTTCAGCATGCAAGCAAGGAACAACATGCTAAAGCTTCATCAAGTGAACCAAGGACCATCGAAGACTCTGCACACTTCTCCATGCGGAGGTGAAGCTATGATACACCATGAAGACATCTATCACCCAACAATACTATATTTCAACATGCACTCCAATAACATGAATGTACCAGCATTGTCATGTCAAGTCATATCAAGTCACGTCATGAGTCATGTCGCCCACATCTCCACTATGGGCTTGTTGTCAATCAATGTGATGTAACATGGAAGTCCAAGAGACCCACTTATTGAACAAAGAGTCATGTAAGTCGAAAAGTCATGGAAGTCAAACGGTCATGAGGGTAGTCAAACAACCACAAGGGTCAGTTTCACCCTTGGCTATAAATACCCCCTCATTTTTACATGCAAAGGACTTTTCGCCTCAGCTCCTCCCACATAGCCAAGAGAGTCTATAATCTTTTCTTTGAGGAGTAAGTAGTGGCTCCAATGACCTGCACTCGAGGTCAGTGATGTATGGTGTAACGATGTGTCTTGGAACTTTCACTTAATTCAAAAGCTTGCTAACAAGCCAACACATTTTCACACATGTATTTTATATGTTGTAAGACTGATCTTTAACACTTGTAATGCATGTTGCTTTAACCTGTGTTCTACATCTGAACTGCTTCATTTGTTGTAATGCACAATCTACTAATGGAAATGTGTTGTATATGATGTTAACGTTGTCTCGCCCGTGTAGATTTATCTCTCGGACATCAAACAAACCTTTCACATGAAGCTTGTTGTAACAACCGTTGCACTCATTCGGATTGATCTGTGAGTGATCTACGTGTTATCTTACCTTGTATTTTGTGACTGTCGCATCCATGTGGATTGCTCCACCAGAAGTTGTGCATGTCCTGTTGTGTTGTGTGTTCTTAGCAGTGTTGGGATTGCTCCCAATCAACCTGGAACTCACTTTCACCCTCTCCCTCGATAGTGAAAGAACCATTGACACAAGTGACACTTACACTCGCCAGGCACACGAACCTCACTTCTCGAAGACAAAGCGAACCACTCTCCTGTGTTGACAAGCAACAGTTGAGGCAAATCCTTAAGACATTGGCAACGAGGCCATCATATCGAATGGGACTCCACAGCAAATGGTGTGAGGTCTAGTTGGGACTTCATACCAGGGTGATCCCCTGAATGTTGGCGGGTCTAGCACCATCAACATAGGAGGGAAACCAGTTGTACATGGCTGAAATTCCTCTCACACTCACTCATCAATCATCTGGTCAACGTAGTAACTCGCACTCCCTCTCATGTGACTCTGTATTTGGTTACTCCTCACCACCCAGAATTGAACACAAGATTTCATATCAACACCTTCGTTCCGTCCAACTCGTCACTTGCCAGTTTGTGAAAGCAATCAGACTGATCCCAGGCGTACAACATCTTCCACACACATCTAGGAAGCCAAAAGCCACTCCGACAGGAGTTATTGTATCATCGATGGAAGAATAATTCCTTGCCACGCGTGAATGGTCTAGAGGAAGCTATTGAAGACAGAGAGGGACCTCCAATCTTCCTTGAAGACGAACAAGCCACTCTTGTGATCTTGGGATCGAACTCCGATATAGGAGGTGGAGGGGAAGGAAATGAAGGAGGTGGAGATGGATACAAACCAATGGAATCAAATCCAAAACCATCAGACTATGAAGGAGAGGAAGAGGATGAAGAAGAAAAAGAGGTGGCTGACCCAAATCTTGAATGGATGACTCGGGGATCATTGACTCTCCCAACAAATCTGCATAAGATATCAAAGTGAGCAAAAAGAATGAACATCAAGTTCAACCCTAACAATGTGGTGAAGGCATAAGACCACTTAGATAACTTCTACCTATAGTTGTAGACCCTTGAGGTACGTTATGATGACATAGCATGTAGATTGTTCCCATGTACCTTGGATGACTGCGTAGCTTCTTGGTATCACAACCTTCCATCCAAATCCATACAAAACTAGGGTTCTTTCAAACGTATGTTCCTTGAAAAGTTTGTTGATGACAAGATCCCAGCCATGCTGCTCAAGGAATTGGGAAGCCTCAGGATGGAGGGAAAAGAGAAAGTGAAAGACTTCAATAAGAGGTTTATGCATATTTTGAACAAATTTGTAACAAACACTAAACCTCATGACTCCATCACTATTGACTATTACATGTCTGCACTGTCAACCACCATTGCGCAGTTTGTCAAGAGAGCTGCAAAGCCAATTCTTTTAGAAAGTTGTGAAGAGGCTATTGTTGTTGAAAAAGACATGCACGCAATTGGAGTCATCAAGGGATGATGTATCAACGAAAGACTCCAAGGATGCGAGCAAAAAGCCCCAAGCAATGATGAGCAAGGGTAGAGACAAGGAAACAACAGAAAATGGACACATTCGAAAGTAGCCATCTCCCAGTCAGAGACAAGCAAGCAGTTCATCCACCAGCTCATCAAGCAACAACTGGTTCACTTCCAAATTTTTAAAGAAGCTTGTGTTCCAACTCGATCAGTGTGTTGATCCTAATTCCTTTTCCTTCCATGAAGAGTTCCACCCCGAGAACTCTTGTTCATATTGGATGTGATTCGTTACCTCTATCTGTAGTCATACACTCGATGCGGAAGGCAATATACAGGAGCAGCCAGAAGACACTGATGATAGCGAAGAGGTTGCACTTGATGAAACACCAAGTTCTGGGCATGTGGTGAAAGTGTATCAATGCTTGCAAGTAATCTCGAAGACAAACACCGAGAAGCAACCCCAAAAGCAAAATGATCGTTACAATCTTAGGAGTAAAGGGGCTCCCCCTACACTTGGGGAAATGAAAGATAAAGTGAGACAACTAATAAAGAAGGTTGATACACCGACTGTCTCAAAGCAACAAACAACAAGCAAGTCTAGGAAGACAACAACTGATAAAAGTACATCCATGAGCAACAAGTTTCAAAACACTCTGTTGGACAACATGAACATCTGTTCCACCCCTGACACCTCAGTGAGTCTACCACCTCTGGACTACAACATAGTTGATGACATGAAGAACACTCGGGTAAACATTAGTTTGTTCGAGTTAGCCAAAGTCCAGAGTCAGCGAGATATCCTGCTGCGTGTGTTGGGACAAACAACAACGGACACCGCAACCTCTACCAGCAAGGGAGCAAGCACACCTCTCGGATCACTATCTACTATTCTCAATACACTTTGGATGGAAGAAGAAAACTCAGGTTGCCCCCCATTCTTGCTTTCATTCGAATTTTTCAACTACAATGTTCACAACTGCTTGGTTGATTCTGGCGCGGAAGCCAACGTCATGTCGCTCTCCATTGCTAAGAAGATCAATGCACGATGGAGTGAAACATCCACGAGAATCATCCAACTTGACAGAACCTCAGTACCAGCCATTGGTGAGCTTTGAGACGTGATCATTCGACTATCCCATGACGGTCGAGTCCACCAATGCATCAACATAGTTGTTGTGGACATACTGGAAGCATATGGCCTGCTACTCAGCAGAGACTGGTCCAGCAAGTTAGATGGATATTTTGCTATAGACTGGTCTCACATGTGGCTTCCGTACAAGGGCAGATGCAACCAAATCCAGGTGTTATCTGAGAGGTATATGAAACATAATGTCACTCCCCTTAATAGTGAGAATCGATCGTTGGCCTTCGTAAAACTCATGTTTGGAAACTGCCTCCTAGAAAATACATTGGAGTGTTATCCTCCATGGCCAGCTCCAACCTCATCAGACAAGCAGTTGGGACTCCTTCCTCGCCCAACTGATGGTAATGGAACTTGTGCAGTTTGTTTTTCTAATAATAGCAGTTGTAGTAGCAATACTAGCACGCCAAACGGTCCATGTACATATAAGTTGTGGACCATGAGTCTTGACAAATTGGGAACACATGATGGCTCAAGGACCAAGTGTAACTCAGTCATCCAAAACAATGGACAATGCATGATTTCGAGATTTTTAAAGTTCGAAGGCACCAAAGACAATGCCGGGTATGAAGCACTCATGCTGAAAACACAAAGGAACAACACTACGAATGAACAAAGCAACCTAGGAACCTACCATGATTCAAATATGGACAATCTCGATACAAGATACACACTACAGCAGCCACAAATCATTGACCGCTTGATCAAACAGTATCGGGATGGGTCTACACGAGTAAATTATGACTTGAGTACATGCCACATGCGAGCAATCCATCATGAGATTCTAGGTAAAGCAGGAGACAAACCATTGCAACAAAGAATGGGTAACACATACATGTTGTTTGCACTCCTTTCACCGAAAAGATTGACCAACATTTAAATGTTTGGATTACTTGCAAAGTTCGTCATCATACTTGGTTTTCTAATCTAAATCCTGCACGAAAAAAATCTAGGAAAATCTGCTTATGCATCAACTTTGGAAACTTGAACCCTTCCTGGAATAAAAACAACTACCTCGTGCCATCATCCATGCCCATGTTGTACACAGTACCTGAAACAATGTTGTTGTCTTCACTTGAAGGTCGTCTGGAATGCCACTAGGTTTCGGTAGTAGAGCCCGATGGACTTGCACTGATCTACGAGAAGCTTGGCCCGCACACGTATCATTTGCAATCACTGGGAAGGAGGATTGACAACCTTCCTGCCAATGGCCAAGATCTCAAGAATTATTTTCAGTAGGTCGGGCCGCGCCCATGCCATGTACATAGTCTGCTTGCTGCTTGTTGTTTCATTTGGTTTGTTTTTCTTATTATCTTTGCTTTTGCTTTGTTTGATTTTGGTTACTATTTTTGTTCACGTTCATTTTGTTTGTTTGATATATTACTATTTTTGTTTACGAAAATAAGTGTTGCCAACTACTATGTCTTGGCTTTTGAATAGAGTATGTGGCAGAAATTTGAGGAAACTCATGACATTGTAGCACTTGGCCAATCTTGTGTCTACCTTTTCCATGCTTGGTCGAACCATGAACCTATGTACACACTAGGAAGCCCCATGCCTATACTCAACCTTCTGCTATGTGTGTTCAAGCTCATCCAACTAATAGAAACGAAGAAGAGGAAATCTAAACAAAAAAACTATGTCAGAGGTCTTATATGCTTCTTTGAAGGAACGACCTCTTATTATCTCAATAAGTTGAGATTCGTCTTCTGCCCCAAAAATAAATAAGTGCCTATGCACAGTCCTCTTGAAAAATATAAAGGTTAAAGAAGAGAAAGGCTTCCCGTGTAGAGAGGTGAAGCATGCAACTCCACTAGGGTACTGACCAGGCTCGCTGGCAGTGGAGCAATGTGTGTGTTCTTGTGTGACTCCACCATGGTACTGTCTAGGCCTGTTGGCAGCAGAGAAACACTAGAGATGAAAACTCATACTCTGAAAATCTTCAATTCACGAGCTAAACTACCCTTCCCAGATTCGAAACAGTAAGATTCAAGCTGAACTTTTGATTGTGTTTGACTGAGTTGGCAAAGGGTGAACCACGTATGTCCAAGGGGTAATTGGGGAAAATGAAGTAACCCGCACAACGATTCAATACTCCCCGAAATACCAAGGCCTTGTGCTAGAAATGAACAGAAACAGAGAATTTGGAGTTCTACCAGTGTGTTGCCAAGTGTTGTAGTGGCTACAACCACCCTCCAAAATTTTGGCTTGCACCAATTTCGTAGCCTCCCTTGAAGAGTTTCACTTGATGACTGCACACACTCGGGTTCACTCCGTGAGCTCGTGTGAATCTTTACATCCACCTTGCTTGTTCATTGCATTCAAGCCTCTACATGTTGATGTCTAAGTCATGCTTGCGACCATGTTCTAGCTATGCTCAAAGTCTTCGCTTCGTATGTGCTTGTTGTGTTCGCTATGAAAGCATCTGTCGCACTCACACACGGAGTCACATTCATTGTTGCGCAGGCATCGTCTTGATCAATGAACGACCAATCATGAGTGTTGCACTTGTCACTTACACCGTCGACCAGCCTTGTTGAACATGTGTGTATGGATGGTTTGGTCATTTCGTCGTCAAGTCATGTGAGTGTGTATTCATATGATCACCTATGCATCTTTCAATTGTTCACACACTTAGCCATTTTTGCTGAAGGTTCTCATTACTTGACTCCCCTCTCATAGTCAGACCATCACCCTACCATTGACTCAATCGACTGTCAACCAAAACAACGTAGAAGCACCAAGCTAGTCTTTTCAAGCTGCGACGCCTGCAAGCAATTCAATCATCTCTCATGTTGGGCACCTGGATAGTTGGACTTGACAGTCACCCCGGGGCTAACTCCATTAAAAAATTGCACAGAGGCCATTGACCTCACCCGCTCAACTGACTGAGGAAATTGCATAGACACGCTGGACAGACACCAAGTGCCCGTCCCTGTCTCCCTCAGAAAATTGCGCAATTTTTCCATCCAGTCATCCCGACAGTCGACCAACTGTTCATCTCAGAAATTATACAGTGTTTATGTGTAGAACTTTTATTGCCCATCAGTCAGCTCAGCTCAGAAATTGCACAGGGATGATCAGCAGACCGACCTCCCGGCCTTAGTGCAGTTTTCCTTGCCAGTAGCCCCTAGCAACAGACTGCCAATTCCCTCCAGGAATTGCATAGTTTCTGCTGCCAGTGACTCCAGCAACCAACTGGTAGTTCCCTCTGGGAATTGCATAGTTTTGGCTGCCACTGACCCCAGCAGCCAACTGGCAGTGCCCTCTGGGAATTGCGCAGTTTTGTCTGCCAGTCTCTTGGGCAGTTCCCCAGACAAACTGTGCAATCCCTGCTTGCTGACCCTTCATGCAACTCGGCCCGTTCCTTTGGAAAATTGCACAAATCTGGCTATCCATCCCCGCTGCTCATTCATTCTGAAAAATGCACAGAGCATGCCTTCCTTGCCTTTCAGCAGCCCATACTGTTCCTCCCAAAATTTGAGCAATTTTACCTCCTAGTCGAGCTAGACTTCGCAGACAGTCACTGTCGACTCAAATTTCCCATCTCCATCACTCAGTGACTCTTGTGCAGTTTTCATCAACAGTGCCCGGAGCCATTATCCTGCATCACAGCCTTGTTGCCTTTCCTGGTCACCTGCATCTGAAATGATCATGTGTCATGGTAGACTAGGAGGTTTTGGATTTGATGTCGTCTCGTCATGAGTGACTGCAGGTGCAGGTACACCAAAAAACATGACAAGACGACGAATGGGATGAACGAAGGGAGCACATACAAAAGGACAGGTTCACCAACGGATGAACAAACGAAGTAAACAATGTAAACTTTGAAACGGGAACTATAAACTCAAAACGGGAACTCTGGCCAAAAAACCCCAAAAAAACATCAAAAACAGTGCTAAAAACGAAAAGTGTGTATACTGGAACGATGTTTTTTTTTTTAGGTGTCAATTTTGAACGTGTTTTAAAAATGGCAGTGACTACGAAATTTGCTACGAAATTTTCATGCAAAATATAGCTTCAAAACGAAAGTGATGATACTGGAATAATGATTTTTTTTTTCAGGGTCAATTTTCAAACTTTTTAAAAAATGCTAATAAAACCAATTTTTTATGTCTCAAAAAAAGTTAATTTTTAAGGAAAAAACACATTAATGTTTCTGGTAGAATATCATTTTTCTTTCCTAAGTATAAATTTAACATGTTTTTAACCACACCATGCTAGATACAAAAGAAATTGAAATTTTTTCAACTATAAAATTAAAAAACCATGACATTATGAACAAATTATATCACTGAATGAAATCAAAAGTCTTTATTTGTATACTGAATAAAACAGACATTATATCTCTAATTTGATATTGCATTGTAGATATTTAAACAATAAAATGTATCATACTTAAGACATAATCCAACAACATAAAAATGCTTCATAATTTCTCATTTAACAACATATGGAAAACATTAATTTTATTTGAAGATATGATGCATACATCAGTTATATAATCTGTCTTAAACAATTATTCAAAATCACTCATATTTTCTTGCACACCATCACAATTCTCATCTTCAGATGAGTGACTCGATGCTGATAAAGATGTTCCATATTCTTCTCTTTCATCAACTAGTGCCCCATCTGAGTCCACATGCATGCCCAACATTCCAGGTTTCAAAAGTATTCTAGATCTACGACTGGTTTCAGCAGACTCCCATGTCAACATTATTCCTTCTGGTAACAACCTTTTCAGAATCTCTGTCGTCTTGAAGCGAAGAGTTCCTCTCTTTGTTAAATTGAAGTCATAAACAAGTATGTCAACATCCTCCAATTGTAATATGTCTGTGCGGCGGCAATTTATATTTGTACCCTTTCTTTTTCTTTTTCCACCATTTTTTTGTCAACTACCATCTCTGGCTTATACACACCATTGAATGGGTGTGTATTTGTGGTATACCAATGTACTTCAACACTTGTAACATCCTCATTTTCTGTAAACACCTTTATAACTTTAGCAACCCAAAATGGATAGCCTTTGGGATCTCCATCTGCTAGCACTGCAATCATGCAACCCTCCTTAATATCATGTACTGAACCCCTATAAAGGTCTTCCATGGCTTCACGTTGTGCACGAGATCTTCTGGAACCAATATACATCTCTCTTTCCATTGCCTGTGAAGAATTAATAATACCTTGAGTTTGTTGTTGTTCAACAATGTTTACTTCCTCTTGTTCATTCGACACATTTTGTGGCCAAATAAATGGATGTGGGAGAAAACCTATCTAGAATGTGAGGCCTATGATTTGCCACTTTTCCTTTAGTTATGTGAATGTAAATACAAAGAAAGAGACGCGCACCATGGAGTTTTCTTTGGCACCATGGTGTGAATAACAACTAAAGATTATTTTCCTCCTTCTTTATGCTCTCAAATACCATTTCTAGATGTTCTAGTCAACTATGGAAGGCTTAAAATGCTACAAAATGGAATCCCTTTCTTCCTATTGGCCCTATATTTAACATAGCTTAATAATATATTAAAATTAGGTTTTTTGCATGCTTCACCCTCAACTTTGAAGTCCACACATGGCTAGCCATAAATGTCTGGCTAATGAGGCATAACACACCATCTAGTTACGTCATGGTTGTCAAAATGTTGGTGCTTTTTACATGGTTAGAAATGTCTTTATTTTCATAATAATGTTTAGGAGTTGTGAGCTATAATCAAAAAATATTAACCCAAAAAAGTGTTGGTTGATTGAAATTTCTAAATAACTCTATAAAGTTCTAAACCCCAAATCTCACTCAAAATTTATAAATATAAATAAAAAAATATATAATAATTACTCCATTCCAAACCATACCATATACATATACAAAATAGTTAATTTCATTGAAGGAATCTTTTTCATGGCTGGACATCCAATACAACTCATTTATAAACTTACCTCATGGTTTGGCTCCCTATTCTGCTTCGATTTTTGTATATACTCTAATTGGACAGATAATTAATATTAGTTTTCTCACATACACGAGTGACATTTATTATTATTTATTTATCTTCAATAACTTTAATGATTAAGGCCTTTAAAGGAGGAGAAACACTTTACCTGATATTTTTTAGATTATATATTATGTAATAAAGCATCCAATGAGAGGAAGCATATAATAGAACATAGGAGAAAAGCACCATAATATCATAGTTTTGCAATAAGTTTTATGGATTTAGATTTTAACAATCCACCATTATTTTATCAAGAAAAAGGGCATGACACTGCATAAACTTACTTTATTTCCAACCAGGTGTTCTCCTTTGTCAATATCGTGTTTGCTTTTGACCTTATTGGTGCATTTCCAATCTTATATCATAGTAGCAGAACAATCTGTGGTGCGTGCTATAGCTTTTTAAAAAATTTAAAAACAGAAATTTCGCAATCAAGCATAACTTGAATATCTAGAAGTAGTAGATCAAGATTGTGCAGTTATATATATAGGTTTATGACTAAGTATCAAGGCCTCGTCGAAGCTCATATCATGATCAAGATATGATCGAATAAACAGGCTGAGAAGTTGTCAGATTTCACAGTTAGTCCTTCGAGTTTTGATAGTTTGCTATGAAGGATTTGGGTGCCTCATTGAGAGCTTGAATCACGGTGTGTATATTTAGAAACCAAATCAGCAATGCACAGTTCTTTTGAGAGCAAGGATGTTAAAAATTCTAATCAGTTGACATGTAAGAATATTGTTTTATATTATATTAAATTAAGGATAATTACTGCGTGGCAGCGCCACCCCCGGGCCGCCCCACCCCGCCCGACCGACGGCGGGTCGATTCCGGGAATCGACCTGCTCTAGAATCCCATTCATATATCGAATGGTGGGCGTTTATATCCCGAGATATAAAATCCCTTGTTTTCACAATAAGAAGGAGACAGGTTTTAGGTTCAAGCCGTCTGGGTTTTTTAATCTTTTTAATTTTTTGGCAGGTTTGATAGAAGGGAACAGATCGTGAGTTCGGCCCGTTCGGATTTCTTAATAATTGTATTTTTTTGAAATATTATGGTCAGGCTTTTAACTGTATATCCAATGGGAAGAAGAACATCCGACAGTTTTTATCAGAGTCCAAAGAGGTTGACTTACAGTTAGATTGACCCAAATAAAATGACCTAAGTTGCTTTATTCATGGTTAAGACATGGATTTCAAAAAATATTCATTTTCGTAGACCTTATGCTAACAAGAAGGAAATGTGGGTGCTAGCAAGTCTTAGTCATTTAGTTTGGGTCTTATTTACAACTTGCAAGTGTGACGCAACTATTCTATCTTTCGATATCCAAGGAGCTAGCACAAAGACACATCGGGAATGTGGTCGATGGCGCTTTAATTCCAGCCAACGATAATGTGTGTACCTACAGCATCAATTAATCCAAGCCAACGACACGCTGGTGACGTGGAAGATATGTATCAATGCCAATTTTATATAGTTTTTTAAAGTTTTAAATATTTTTTTTAACAGTGGCCTGAAGCTTAGATAAATCAGTCTCAACAAGCTTCTTAATCAATAAAAAATTTATAATTTAAAAGGTTTATATATAAGGCATTTACATATACATTATTAATAACGTTAATTAACCTTATATAAAAATTTACCAAAAGACTAATAATTGGAACCGGAAAAGAGTCTTATAATCTTCATTTACATTTACATGGGAAAAGAAATAAAATTTGCACATGGTGAAACTGTCAGTCCTAATTTCCCATATTTTTTTTTATGGAGGATTCAACTCAAATTGTGACATGGAGATTGCAATATTCTCAACTTTGCAATTTGGGTATTTCAAAGCTGTATAGTGACTTATTTTTTTTTACGAAAATGTGACCGAATTATTGTTTCATGGTATACGTAGTTAATCTTTCCATCATATTTTTTGAATATATCTATATATATACTAAAACCTCTCCATCCTTTGAAAAGAAAAGCAAGAATGTGGACACTCAAAACCGAGAACAAACTGAAAGTTGATGTTACTGCAATTCCAGAGCAAGTCCACAACGTGGGATTATTAATAGTAAACTATATATCAAATTCATCTTTGTGTTATGAATGGGATTCCAGAGCAGGTCTTCGATTCCGGGAATCGACCTGCTCTGGAATTCATGAAAAGTAAACTATATATCAATCAATAAAAAATTTATAATTTAAAAGTTTTATATATAAAGCATTTACATATACATTATTAATAACGTTAATTAGCCTTATATAAAAATTTACCAAAAGACTAATAATTGGAACCGGAAAAGAGTCTTATAATCTTCATTTACATTTACATGGGAAAAGAAATAAAATTTGCACATGGTGAAACTGTCAGTCCTAATTTCCCATATTTTTTTTTATGGAGGATTCAACTCAAATTGTGACATGGAGATTGCAATATTCTCAACTTTGCAATTTGGGTATTTCAAAACTGTATAATGACTTCTTCTTTTTTTACGAAAATGTGACCGAATTATTGTTTCATGGTCTACGTAGTTAATCTTTCCATCATATTTTTTGAATATATCTATATATATACTAAAACCTCCCCATTCTTTGAAAAGAAAAACAAGAATGTGAACACTCAAAACCGAGAACAAACTGAAAGTTGATGTTACTGCAATTCCAGAGCATGTCCACAACGTGGGATTATTAATAGTAAACTATATATCAATCAATAAAAAATTTATAATTTAAAAGGTTTATATATAAGGCATTTACATATACATTATACACTATTAATAACGTTAATTAACCTTATATAAAAATTTACCGAAAGACTAATAATTGGAACCGGAAAAGAGTCTTATAATCTTCATTTTCATTTACATGGGAAAAGAAATAAAATTTGCACATGGTGACACTGTCAGTCCTAATTTCCCATATTTTTTTATGGAGGATTCAACTCAAATTGTGACATGGAGATTGCAATATTCTCAACTTTGCAATTTGGGTATTTCAAAACTATATAGTGACTTTTTTTTTTTTTTACGAAAATGTGACCGAATTATTGTTTCATGGTCTACGTAGTTAATCTTTCCATCATATTTTTTGAATATATCTATATATAGATAAAACCTCCCCCTCCTTTGAAAAGAAAAACAAGAATGTGGACACTCAAAACCGAGAACAAACTGAAAGTTGATGTTACTGCAATTCCAGAGCATGTCCACAACGTGGGATTATTAATAGTAAACTATATATCAAATTCATCTTTGTGTTATGAATGGGATTCTAGAGCAGGTCGATTCTGGGAATCGACCTGCTGTGGAATTCATGAAAAGTAAACTATATATCAATCAATAAAAAAATTATAATTTAAAAGGTTTATATATAAGGCATTTACATATACATTATTAATAATGTTAATTAACCTTATATAAAAATTTACCAAAAGACTAATAATTGGAACTGGAAAAAGAGTCTTATAATCTTCATTTACATTTACATGGGAAAAGAAATAAAATTTGCACATGGTGAAACTGTCAGTCCTAATTTCCCATATTTTTTTATGGAGGATTCAACTCAAATTGTGACATGGAGATTGCAATATTCTCAACTTTGCAATTTGGGTATTTCAAAACTGTATAGTGACTTATTTTTTTTTACGAAAATGTGACCGAATTATTGTTTCATGGTCTACGTAGTTAATATTTCCATCATATTTTTGAATATATATATATATATATACTAAAACCTCCCCATCCTTTGAAAAGAAAAACAAGAATGTGGACACTCAAAACCGAGAACAAACTGAAAGTTGATGTTACTGCAATTCCAGAGCATGTCCACAACCTGGGATTATTAATAGTAAACTATATATCAAATTCATCTTTGTGTTATGAATGGGATTCAAGAGAATCGACCTGCTCTGGAATTCATGAAAAGTATACTATATATCAATCAATAAAAAAATTATAATTTAAAAGGTTTATATATAAGGCATTTACATATATATTATTAATAACGTTAATTAACCTTATATAAAAATTTACCAAAAGACTAATAATTGGAACCGGAAAAGAGTCTTATAATCTTCATTTACATTTACATGGGAAAAGAAATAAAATTTGCACATGGTGAAACTGTCAGTCCTAATTTCCCATATTTTTTTTATGGAGGATTCAACTCAAATTGTGACATGGAGATTGCAATATTCTCAACTTTGCAATTTGGGTATTTCAAAACTGTATAGTGACTTATTTTTTTTTACGAAAATGTGACCGAATTATTGTTTCATGGTCTACGTAGTTAATCTTTCCATCATATTTTTTGAATATATCTATATATATACTAAAACCTCCCCATCCTTGGAAAAGAAAAACAAGAATGTGGACACTCAAAACCGAGAAAAAACTGAAAGTTGATGTTACTGCAATTCCAGAGCATGTCCACAACGTGGGATTATTAATAATAAACTATATATCAAATTCATCTTTGTCTTATGAATGGGATTCCAGAGCATGTCGATTCCGGGAATCGACCTGCTCTGGAATTCATGAAAAGTAAACTATATATCAATCAATAAAAAATTTATAATTTAAAAGGTTTATATATAAGGCATTTACATATACATTATTAATAACGTTAATTAACCTTATATAAAAATTTACCAAAAGACTAATAATTGGAACCGGAAAAGAGTCTTATAATCTTCATTTACATTTACATGGGAAAAGAAATAAAATTTGCACATGGTGAAACTGTCAGTCCTAATTTCTCATATTTTTTTTTATGGAGGATTCAACTCAAATTGTGACATGGAGATTGCAATATTCTCAACTTTGCAATTTGGGTATTTCAAAACTGTATAGTGACTTCTTTTTATTTACGAAAATGTGACCGAATTATTGTTTCATGGTCTACGTAGTTAATCTTTCCATCATATTTTTTGAATATATCTATATATATACTAAAACCTCCCTATCCTTTGAAAAGAAAAACAAGAATGTGGACACTCAAAACCGAGAACAAACTGAAAGTTGATGTTACTCCAATTCCAGAGCATGTCCACAACGTGGGATTATTAATAGTAAACTATATATCAAATTCATCTTTGTGTTATGAATGGGATTGCAGGTCGATTCCGGGAATCGACCTGCTCTGGAATTCATGAAAAGTAAACTATATATCAATCAATAAAAAAATTATAATTTAAAAGGTTTATATATAAGGCATTTACATATACATTATTAATAACATTAATTAACCTTATATAAAAATTTACCAAAAGACTAATAATTGGAACCGTAAAAGAGTCTTATAATCTTCATTTACATTTACATGGGAAAAGAAATAAAATTTGCACATGGTGAAACTGTCAGTCCTAATTTCCCATATTTTTTTTTTATGGAGGATTCAACTCAAATTGTGACATGGAGATTGCAATATTCTCAACTTTGCAATTTGGGTATTTCAAAACTGTATAGTGACTTATTTTTTTTACGAAAATGTGACCGAATTATTGTTTCATGATCTACGTAGTTAATCTTTCCATCATATTTTTTGAATATATCTATATATACTAAAACCTCGCCATCCTTTGAAAAGAAAAATAATAATGTGGACACTCAAAACCGAGAACAAACTGAAAGTTTATGTTACTGCAATTCCAGAGCATGTCCACAACGTGGGATTATTAATAGTAAACTATATATCAAATTCATCTTTGTGTTATGAATGGGATTCCAGAGCAGGTCGATTCCGGGAATCGACCTGCTCTGGAATTCATGAAAAGTAAACTATATATCAATCAATAAAAAATTTATAATTTAAAAGGTTTATATATAAGGCATTTACATATACATTATTAATAACGTTAATTAACCTTATATAAAAATTTACCAAAAGACTAATAATTGGAACCGGAAAAGAGTCTTATAATCTTCATTTACATTTACATGGGAAAAGAAATAAAATTTGCACATGGTGAAACTGTCAGTCCTAATTTCTCATATTTTTTTTTTATGGAGGATTCAAATCAAATTGTGACATGGAGATTGCAATATTCTCAACTTTGCAATTTGGGTATTTCAAAACTGTATAGTGATTTTTTTTTTTACGAAAATGTGACCGAATTATTGTTTCATGGTCTACGTAGTTAATCTTTCCATCATATTTTTTGAATATATCTATATATATACTAAAACCTCCCTATCCTTTGAAAAGAAAGACAAGGATGTGGACACTCAAAACCGAGAACAAACTGAAAGTTGATGTTACTACAATTCCAGAGCATGTCCACAACGTGGGATTATTAATAGTAAACTATATATCAAATTCATCTTTGTGTTATGAATGGGATTCCAGAGCAGGTCGATTCCGAGAATCGACCTGCTCTGGAATTCATGAAAAGTAAACTATATATCAATCAATAAAAAATTTATAATTTAAAAGGTTTATATATAAGGCATTTACATATACATTATTAATAACATTAATTAACCTTATATAAAAATTTACCAAAAGACTAATAATTGGAACTGTAAAAGAGTTTTATAATCTTCATTTACATTTACATGGGAAAAGAAATAAAATTTGCACATGGTAAAACTGTCAGTCCTAATTTCCCATATTTTTTTTTATGGAGGATTCAACTCAAATTGTGATATGGAGATTGCAATATTCTCAACTTTGCAATTTGGGTATTTCAAAACTCTATAGTGACTTATTTTTTTTTTAGGAAAATGTGACCGAATTATTGTTTCATGGTCTACGTAGTTAATCTTTCCATCATATTTTTTGAATATATCTATATATACTAAAACTTCCCCATCCTTTGAAAAGAAAAACAAGAATGTGGACACTCAAAACCGAGAACAAATTGAAAGTTGATGTTACTGCAATTCCAGAGCATGTCCACAACGTGGGATTATTAATACTAAACTATATATCAAATTCATCTTTGTGTTATGAATGGGATTCCAGAGTAGGTCGATTCCGGAATCGACCTGCTCTGGAATTCATGAAAAGTAAACTATATATCAAATTCATCTTTATGTTATGTTATGGTAAGTATTAATGTACTCGTTCATTAATGAATTATGGAACTAAACCTATAGCATTTCATTAATGGTCGTTTACCAATTATGGTTGTTTTGGTTAGAGTGAGAGTCCTCCCATATGGCTGTGAGCATGGTATAACGTGATAAAAGCAAAATACTTTGCCCATTTGGTCCACCTAAAACGATGAAATGACTTGAATATATTTGTTTGTTACATCAATTTATAATGATGAATTGAATAGAATGTATTCACATGATAATTGTTTTTGGTTATATATATGGGGTCAATTTAATTAACAATATGTCATAATAGAAATAGTAGGTTTTGTAAAATTAACTACAGTTTTTTGGTTGTGAAATAATATTTAAAAATGTTTTTAATTAGTTATGAATTTGTCTTTTTGAAATATAAGGAAATAGGTTAATGTATAAAATAATTAATATATTTATCAAATAGTTTGAGATTTTTTTTTTATTGTAATAATAAGAGATTTTTTTGTTATTGTAATAATAAGAATTTTTGTGATGATTTGTATATTATTATTATTATTATTAATATTATATTAGACAATTTGTCACAATAAATCTACTAAAATATATTAGAAAATCTGAAATCTACCCCATGATGGTTTGTTTCTCTTTAGATTTAGGAATATGTTAATTATTAATGATTGCATATGCATGGAAATTATAATTATGTGGAAAACAAATAATAGTAAAATTAAACTTGTATATCAAAAAATTAACAAAATATATACCTTGGGAAGCATTCCCGAGAGAGAACCCAACTAGAAGGCGAGACCACCATACACTCGTTCTTTGAATGGGAAAAGGATGAAAGTATGAAAAAGTGAGGCATGTGGCTTGTGGGCTACTATAGTGCACAAGTCCTCTATGTTTCCTTCCTTTTTATCCACTCTCAACTACTCTACTCATATATGGCACAAAATGCACTTGAATAGAATCAAACGTCTTTTCCTCCTAGTGATTTAGTTATAACACATCTTGATAGCCTACTATTGGTTAAGTCTGACTCATTGAACTCTTCACTTTCAATGAGTAGGGTGTAGGCGGTGGTGGCGGGGGGGGTAAGGGGGTAGGGCGCGGGTAGGGTGTAGGGGGGGGGGATGGGGGGGGGTAAGGGTAATGGGTAGGGCGCGGGTAGGGTGTAGGGGGGGGGGGTAGGGGCAGAAGGGGGTGGGTAGGGGGATTGGGTGGGGTGGGGGTAGGGGCAGAAGGTGGGGGGGTTGGCGCAGGGCACGAGGATGGGGTAGGCCATGGGGGTAGGGGTGGGGTAGGGTGGGGGGGCGCGCAGTGTGGGGAGCGGTGGGCGCAGTGGGGAGGGGCGGCCGCGGGGAGGGGTTGGGGGGGGGGGGGGTAGGGGGTTTGGGGGGATGGGGGGGGCGGGGGTTAGGGGGGAGGGGGTTTTGGGGGCCGGGCGAGGGGGGATGGGGCGCGGGAGTGTGGGGGGACGGTAGGGGGTAGGGTGAGGGAAGGGGAGGGGGGGCCGGGGAGCGGGTTGTGGGGGGCGCGTGGGTAGGGGCTCGCCCATACTTGCCTAAATGTCCACTTAGCCTCATTATCCCTCACCTGACCTCCCGCTCGCCCATCGACCTGCCTGCCCGTTAGAGGTGGAAAAGACCCATTAGAAGAGGAAATTGCGCAAAAGGAAGCAGAAAATATTGTGGAAGATGACAACGATGAAACTCTAGAGGACGAAGAGTTTGGATTACGTGACATTGTTGATTAAATTTAAGTTATACCTGGAAATCAAGCTTTGCAATGTTTTGAATCTGACATTTCATGAAAAGAATAATCAATGAATTAAAGTTGTTATGTGTTCAATATTTTTAATTTGTGATTTTCGCATTGATTTTTAAGTTAATTATTATTTTTTGAAAAAAAAGTTGTTATTATTATTTTTTTGACATGAAATTCATAAAAAAAAACTATTATTTGACCATTTTTAGTTAATATTTTTGTATAAAAATTGTGATTTTGACATGTTAATTCTAGCAAAAAATTATCAAAACGTTTAGTTTTTTTGTTATATTTATGTTAAAAATGGTTATTTTTATGTCCATTGTTAAAAAATGTTGTTTTTTAGAAACAATTATTTCATGTGGATTGAAAAATTAATTAAGGATGTATAAATATGTAGATTATCTAAAATTCAAACGATCGACTTTCTAATTTAAAAACGCAAAACAATAAAAACCCCCCTAAAAAAAAAAAATTAAGATAGAGAACAAGAAAATATGAATAAAATGACGACTTCAAAAACTATCAAATTTAGAAAATAATTTTTTACATTTCACACACTAGAAAATTAAAAGTCAAAAAATAGGTCTTTTAAAAAAAGGGTGTGATGCAGAATACTTACTTTTTAAAATCAGCATGAAAATCACTACGATTCTAAAACTTGATTTCATCCTTGAACATGAAAAAAAATTAAAGTTCCAAAAACCATGTTCTAAAAAAAACATGTGTATTCTGCATCACCACTTTTGAAAATCGGTTCATTTTTTTGCTATCTCTACGAAACGGGTAACAGTATCAGTTCCCGTTTCAAAGTTTACATTGTTAGTATGTGAAGTAGACGGATGCGACGAACATGCACCTTTGCGAACAGATGAGCCTGTCAAGCCTTCCAACATGCAAGCAAGGAACAACATACTAAAGCTTCATCAACCGAACCAAGGACCATCGAAGACTCCACGCACTTCACCATGCGGAGGTGAAGCTATGATACACCATGAAGACATCCATCACAGAGCAGCACTATAGCTCGACATGCACTCCAACAACAACACAAATGTACTAGCATTGTCATGTCAAGTCATGTCAAGTCACGTCATGAGTCATGTCACCCACATCTCCATTATGAGCTTGTTGTCAATCAATGTGATGTAACGTGGAAGTCCAAGAGACCCACTTGTTGAACAAAGAGTCATGTAAGTCGAAAAGTCATGGAAGTCAAATGATCATGAGGGTAGACGAACAACCACAAGGGTCAGTTTCACCCTTGGCTATAAATACCCCCTCATTTGTACATGCAAAGGAATTTTCACCTCAACTCCTCCCACATAGCCAAGAGAGACTATAATATTTGATTTGAGGAGTAAATAGTGGCTCCAATGCCCCACACTCAAGGTTAGTGATGTATGGTGTAACGATGTGTCTTGGAACTTTCACTTAATTCAAAAGCCTGCTAATAGGCCAACACAGTTTCACACATGTATTATATTTGTTGTAAGACTAATATTTAACACTTGTAACGCATGTTGCTTTAACTTGTGTTCTACATCTCAACTGCTTCATTGTTGTAATGCATAATCTATTAATGGAAATGTGTTGTATATGTTGTTAACGTTTTCTCGCTCATGTAGACTGCTCTCCTAGACATCAGACAAACCTTTCACATGAATCTTGTTGTAACAACCATTGCACTCGTTCAGACTGATCCGTGAGTGTTGTACGTGTTATCTTACCTTGTATGTTGTGACTACTGCATTTGTGTGGATTGCTCCGCCGGAAGCTGTGCATGTCATGTTGTGTTATGTGTTCCTAGTAGTGTTGGGACTACTCCCTATCGACCTTGAACTCACTCTCACTCTCACCCTCTCCCTCGACAATGAAAGAATCATTGACACAAGTGACACTTACACTCACTAGGCATGCGAACATCACTTCTTGAAGACAAAGCGAACCACTCTCCTGTGCTGACAAGCAAGAGTTGAGGCAAATCCTTAAGACAATGGAATCCGGGCCATCATACCGGTTGGGACTCCCACACCAAACGGTGTGAGGTCTAGTTGGGACTTCATACCAGGGTGATCCCCTAAATGTTGGCGGGTCCAACACCGTCAACAGGTTTATAAAGGGAGGTGCTCATCATCAATGCAAAGTGGAGGTGATACTCGTAGGATTGCGATCATATTGATGAAATAGGATGGAAAGATTGCCTAAGAGGGGAGCAATGTAACTATTGTTGTTGAATAGGTGATTACTAGATTTAAAATTAGAGAGGATGAGGGAGTAGGTTGAAATTCCATAGAATCCATAACGTTGAGTCTTGTCCCAAGTAAGAGTTTTATTCCAAAATAAAATCAAGAAGAGGTTATTTTTAGGCCAATGTCTGAGATACTATAGCTTTTACCACATGCTACAATATTCATTAGGATTATTAGGGGAAACGAGGCTACACGCTTATGAGAGGTTGAAATTTCCTTGAGGTTAGTGTCGTGGACAAATAAAATATGATCCTCCTTGAATATGAATTTTTGATCAACTAGAATAGGAACTCAACTCTAACTAATTGGTACAATCTATCTAGTTGCACCACTAAGAAGAATGAGATGAGGGAGAGCCCCAATATTCAACAAAAGAGGTTAGTCCTTGGGAAAGAAGAGAGTATTTGATAGGATTGAGATGATTTTTATGAGATAGTTTTGGCCATTAGTGCCAAGAATCCTCCTAGAATAACATGCTTTGACCATTTCTTACTTCCCAAAAGATACACTACCATCCTCGATGAGATTTTGTGCTCCCATGAAACATTCAAAATATGTGAGCCTTTGATATTACCTATCAGTCAGAGTTGTAATTCCTAAATGTTTCAGGTGTATTTGTGTCTCCAGATATTACACTAGAGGAATTTTGGATTTATATCCATCTCTACCAATTTTTTGTTGTTGTGTGCTTTACTAAGAGTTTTTGGATCTCTTGGTACAAATCCTCCTTTAAGCTTTGGTTGGAAACATTTCTCCCAAGCAATAAGAGTCCACATTTTTTCTCTCTTAGCAGCCCCTAAGAGGAAGCATCACTAAATATTTTGTATCTTGTTGAGAATGGCCTTTAGAGAAGCAAAAGTGGATAGGAGATAAGTAGAAAAGGATTGAAGGATTGATTTGAGGAGAGTGAAGTGACCTACCAAATTTAATAAGAAAAAGGCCCAACAGGAAAGATGAGCTTCAAATTTTTTAAGAAGATTATCCCAAGTGATTTTCCTAAGAGATTTGGTAGTGAGAGAGGCACCCAGATATTTGGCGAAAAGGGAGCTCTTTTGAAAACCAAGAGGCCAAAAAATGTGAGTTTGAATAACTAGTGGAGTGTTAAAGAAAAATATTTAGGATTTGGCTAGGCTAATGGAAGTTCTATATGCATTAGAGAATGTAATAAGGATGTGATTTAAGGTTGTCACTTCCTTAATAGTGGGAGTTCCCATTAGAAAAGTGTCATACACAAATTGATGATGAGTGGAAGAATGAATTGAATATCCTAGAGGGAGACCTTCTATGTTGAAAATGCAACAAGATGATGGAGCTTAGTGGAAAGGAGTCGCCTTCACTAAGTGGGCCCGCAGGCTATTTTTGGCGCAAAGTCTATTTTTAGACATATGGATCATGGTCTATGAGTTGCAGGATGCTATTTATGGATGATTGGTCATGTTGGGAAAAATAGATGGACTTCTATTTTTGGTTCACAGCGGAGTGATCAGAGTCTATTTTTAGACTGCTAAGCTAAAAATAGAAACAATCAAATATTATTAGCCCTTAGTAATATTTGGACTCTAAACATTATATTATTCTCTTGGAGCACTTCAGTTCGAGCTACGGATGTGGCACATGCAGCTGACAAAAGGAATCATGTGGTTTCTTATGTGTTAGTTAAGCTATTGCATGGAGGACTTCAGTTAGAACTCATGTGGTTGAGTTTCTGTGGAGTTGATGGAGTTGTGTTCAGTTTGACTTGGTTAAACTAGTTGTAATTAGTCTAACTGCAAATAGACTAGTAATAAGTTGTGTGAATTAAATATTAACTAATTCACTAATTATTAACTCATAAAGAAACTAAAGAATACATCAGTTAACTCAGTGCATGGACAGTTCAACAGAGACAGGTGTTAGAGGTAAGTGAAAGGGTGAGTTGGAACTATCAGTTGTGCATGAGATTTTCACATGCATGGATTGAGTAATGATAATGAGGATTGTGCATTGTGGGCCAATATCAAGGCAATTGTAGCTTGTGCTCACGTGATTCTCTTGCAGGATTGTGCAGTGGAGGTAGGCAAAGCAGTGGAGGAGATTTGAACTTGTGACTTGTTCAGATCTGAGCTAGTTTTGTGTGTAACAGGTGGAGATAGTGCTGGATACTTGAGAGGAGTATTGTACTATGTATTGTTACATGCTCTCAATCATTATAATATACAGATAGTGTGGGGTTTTCAGCTGTATGCTTTCCCCGAGTTACATATTATGTTAATGTGCGCTTGTGATTGATGTTTCATTGTTTGTAATGCTGCTAAATTGATGATCAACGTAGAGGAGGTTATGTATTATGCATGTATTCTGAAATAGTGTATAATCGGGATAATCTCTGTGAATAAGTGTCATATTATTCAAAATTTCTACATGGTATCGGAGTTGTTGATCATCAGATCTATTATTCAGAAATTGTTTACATTTTATTTCTTCAGGCAGAGTCTGTAATCGGGCCAGGTAGCCTCTGGATTCATCCTTCTTTTGGAAGGTGAGATATCCGGTAAAATCCCATGCAGTCAATCTCTGTATGAGAAATACTTTGTTCTTACGAATTTTAGATCAGAGGCGGTTGAGTTTTGAGCTGGTGGAATTCGAATTTGCAGCAATGTTTTCTTGGTGTCAAAGTTGAAATGTCTTTCAACGGATTGCGATTGGAGTATGCTCTTGAAGGCAGCTCAAATTATATTGCATGGAAAGACAGGATGGAGGCGGTGTTAGATGATAATGGGTTGAAGGATTTCATAGAGGCTGAGGTCCCAAAACCTACTGATGCTGCTGAAGCTGTGGTTTGGAAAAAGAAGACAACAAAGTGTCGAAGGATTCTGTTGGAGGGCGTGAAGGATCACATTGTATCCAGCCTGCATGGAAAGACTTCTCAATACTTGATGTGGAAAGTGTTGAAATATCTATTCCAAAGCAAGAGCGATCAGAGGAAGGTGGCACTCAAGGATAAACTCAGAAACATTAAGTGTGAGAATGGAGACAGTATGCCCAGGTATCTCACGAAGTTCACCCAGTGCCGGGATGAGCTGGGAAGTGTGGGGGTGACTATTGATGATGAGGACTTGGTGAGCTTGGCTCTCCTTGGTCTTCCGAAGAGTTGGCATTCCTATCAGGACTCTGTCAATAATCGGGAGAAATTGCAAGGATGGGAGAGACTTTGGTCGGATCTTGTGCAAGAGGAGATCAGACGGAGCACCAGAGACAGTTCTTCATCCATGCATGATGAGGAGAACTGTGCCTTAGCGAGTAAGGCAAAGAAGGGGAAGGAGAATTTTTCTCTTTCCGAATCGAGTTCTTCCAATGATGGGAAGAAGGTTGACAAATCGAAAGTGAGATGCTTTCGTTGTCATGAGTTGGGCCATTATGCTACAAATTGTCCATGGAGGAAATCCAAGAAGGGATTCGGGGAAGGATTTGAAGGTGAGGCACTTGCTTCACAGTTTGAGTTGGATTTCACACACTTCACATGCATGGTTTCATCCATGGTGGGAAGTGGTTGGTTTCTTGATAGTGGAGCTTCTTTCCACATGACCGGTGACAAGAGTTTGTTCAGTACTTTGGAGGAGAAAGATCTCTAGATACTCATAGTGATGGGTAATGCTGAGAAGTATAGTGTCTCAGGTGTAGGCACGGTTATTTTTTAGAGGGAGCATGGAGCTCGCCTTACCTTGACCGATGTCAAGTATGTACCAGGACTAAAGAGAAACTTGGTGTTGATCGCGATGCTGGAAGACGGAGGCTATGATGTAGTCTTCAATAAGGGAAAGTTTTTCCTTAGACACATTATCACTAGACAGGTGAAGTAGATTAGTTCACGGGTCAAGAACCTGTATGCTCTTGAGGTTCAAGATGCATGCAAAGCCTTGAGCAGTGAGGTAATTGATGGAGACTTGGTGGTTGAGAGGGAGCGTATATTACCTCTCAACATGCAGAGCCAGAATAAGTCTCAGACGATTGTGGAGGAGCCACGATTGGTGCAGCAGCTTCAGGAGGTTTTGGAGCAGCCACAACAAGGGAATTTGAGAGGAGATCGAGTAGAGACATCTACTCAAGAAAAGACCTCAAGTAGGGGGAAACTTCGAGCCAGGTGGGTTGAGGGATCACATGTAACCATACCTCTAGGTAGGAGGTGGGGTGATGTGGATTGATCGTCCCAAGGAGGAGGGGCAAGTTCCTTGAGGTACCCAACCTCTTGGATGAGACCTTGCTACGGAAGCCCTGATGTGGAGTAGCAGGAACTGACTGATTGGGTAGAGACAGATTCAGATGGAGTGGTAGAGAGAGCGACAGTGTAGGGAATCCCAGGATAGCGCATAGCTAGCAGGCTGCAGCAATGCGAGAGGCACAAGTGTTTTGTACAGTGCTAGGTGGCACAGAGAAGTGTGTAATGGTGCAAGATGCATGGAGATGTTGCAGTAGCGCAGATGTCAGAGAGGGAGCACTTTTCAGCAACAGGTAGAGCTTCAGCATCAAATTATGTTCCTAGCCCAACAGAGTGGTCAGTTGGGAGTGTTTTTGTTCCAAATGTTGTTGGAGCAAAGTGGACTAGGCAAATGTGTTGCATGCGGAACATTCCAGAGTTGCAGGATAGGCGTTGTAGATAATCCATATCTTGTTGAGAGGGAGTGTTGAAAATGCAACAAGATTATGGAGCTTAGTGGAAAGGATTCGCCTTCACTAAGTTGGCCTGCAGGCTATTTTTGGCGCAAAGTCTATTTTTAGACTATGTCTATTTTTAGACATATGGATCATGGTCTATGAGTTGCAGGATGCTATTTATGGATGATTGGTCATGTTGGGAAAAATATATGGACTTCTATTTTTGGTTCACAACGGAGTGATCAGATTCTATTTTTAGACTGCCAGGCTAAAAATAGAAATAGTCAAATATTATTAGCCCTTAGTAATATTTGGACTCTAAACATTATCTTATTCTCTTGGAGCACTTCAGTTCGAGCTATGGATGTGGAACATGCAGCTGAAAAAAGGAATCACGTGGTTTCTTATGTGTTAGTTGAGCTATTGCATGGAGGACTTCAGTTAGAACTCATGTGGTTGAGTTTCTGTGGAGTTGATGGAGTTGTGTTCAGTTTGACTTGGTTAAACTAGTTGTAATTAGTCTAACTGCAAATAGACTAGTGATGAGTTGCTTGAATTAAATATTAATTAATTCACTAATTATTAACTCATAAAGAAACTAAAGAATACATCAGTGAACTCAGTGCATGGACAGTTCAACAGAGACAGGTGTTATAGGTAAGTGAAAGGGTGAGTTGTGACTATCAGTTGTGCATGAGATTTGCACATGCATGGATTGAGTAATGCCAATGATGATTGCGTAGTGTGGGCCAATATCAAGGCAATTGTAGCTTGTGCTCAAGTGATTCTCTTGCAGGATTGTGCAGTGGAGGTAAGCAAAGCAGCGGAGGAGATTTGAACCTGCAACTTGTTCGGATCTGAGCTAGTTTTGTGTGTAACAGGTGGAGATAGTGTTGGATACTTGAGAGGAGTATTGTACTATGTATTGTTACATGTTCTAAATCATTATAATATATAGATAGTGTGGGGTTTTCAGCTGTATACTTTCCCCGGGTTACATACTGTGTTAATGTGCGCATGCGATTGACGTTTCATTGTTTTTAATGCTGCTAAATTGATGATCAACGTAGAGGAGGTTATGTATTATGCATGTATTCCACAATAGTGTATAATCGGGAAAATCTCTATGAATAAGTGTCATATTATTCAAAATTTCTACATTCTAAGAGTCCATCTTGGAGGGAAATAAAGATCGGGCAATCGAGGCCTTCAACCATTGGGAGAAAAATATAAGGAGAGATGGCACCCCCTTTGCTAATGCCTCTTCAAGGAACAAAAGGGATGGAGGGAATTCCATTGACTAAGATGGAGAAGAAGGCTTTGGTGATGAGGGAAAGTATCTAATGAATCCATATTTCTTCGAATCCAAATGCTATGAGTATATGAAAGATGAATTTCCAACTGAGGTTTTCAAAGGTTTTAGGAATGTCAAGCTTGATGAGCATACCAAGGGTTTTGTTGGATTTAAGAGAATGGATGTGTTCATGTGCAAGGATTACACTATCCATTATTTTCCATCCTTCCACGTATCTAGTTTGCTCTAGGGAAATTAAAGAGAGGATGATGGGCTTTAGGTTGTTGGCAATGACCTTGGAGATGATTTTGTATATGATGTCACGAAGGGCAATGGGTCAATAGTGATAAGGAGAGTTGGCTCTTGATAATTTGGGGATGACGATGATGAATGTGACATCTAAGGTTGAGAGGATTAAGGGAGAGCACTTAGAGTCTTATACTATTTTCCATATATCCTGACACAAAAATGGCTAACAAACATGGTAAAAAATTATAGGTAGCCCATCGAGACCTGGAGAATTTCCTTTAGGCATGCCCAATATTGCAATTTCCACCTGTTGCATGGTCAAAATAGGTCATTCTACCCTTTTGTGACAATTTTGGGTATGTATTATGTAATCTTATGTAAGGTAATTTATTTCTGGGGTACAGTTTCAGGTCTGGAGGAGAATCCTAGGCAAAGTTTTTGGGCTAGAGGAGAAAACACAGACGTAGAGATTTTGAGCTGGAGGATTTTTTTTATGTTAGTAAGCCCAACCCCGATCTTAATAGCCTAAACAAAATTTAGTTGTTGCACGTAAGCTTTTAATTTCTACATCTAGATTTTAAACAAGGTATACAAGATTTAAGTTAGTATTTGGCCTTAAGTTTACATTTATAGAGTGTTGATAAAGTTTAAAATTCATGGGTTTGCCTTTTAAAATGAAACTTTGTTTACTTTTTACTTAGTTTTTGTTAAGTATTTAGGAAATTAATATTATCCAACCCCAATTATTTTACTTTCTTTATTCATAGCCAATTTCATTTGAACATCATACATCAAGCATTAGCACAGGTGGGCTATCTAGGAGAGAAATCTGCCCCCCACTCGAGGGGGAGTCCCTTATCATGCTCTACAGACAATCTCGTTGAATCCTTCATTATTCAAGTAGTGATTTGGATTTACTTGATTGACTATGTAGAGTGCTCCCCTTATTTAGGGTTTGTTTCTTATGCTCTTTACATAAGGAGTTTTTGGAACTGCATTTCTCTGTATGTATTTGTTTGCATGAACTACTCCTCTGAATGGTGGGAAAAGAATTGAAGCAATAGAATATACAAAAAATTCCATTGATGTTGCTTCTCTAGTAGCTACCCTTGCTTCTTTCGTTACTAGCACTTTCACTTATTTTGTAGCTAGTCCTGGATGAAGTACCGATCGGGTCGATTCTATGTTACATAGACCTTTATTTAGGGTATGTTTCTTATGCTCTATACATAAGGAGTTTCTGAAACTACATTTCTTTGTATGTATTTTTTTGCATGAACTACTCCTAGTGTTGGGCAAACCACTAAAATAGTAGAATATACAACAAATTCCATTGATGTTGCTTCTCTAGTAGCTACACTTGCTTCTTTCATGACTGGCGCCTTAACTTATTTTGTCGCTAGTCCTAGATGAAGTACCGATGGGTTTGATTCTCTGTTGCGGAGCCCCTTGTCATGCTTTAACTAAAATATTGATCACTTAAATAAATTTTACAATAAATTTAAATTTATCAGCTAGAATCGAATAAATTAATTATATAAAGTAAAATCTGATGAACCTAAATCAGCTAGGACCTATTAGAAGATTAGAGTACATCTCAGTTTCCCTCATTTAACTATTGTTGAAAAATCGTCATTACCTTTGGCCGGTGAGAGGTTGCACTTCCTTGTAACACACGCTAGTTCGAGTTTCTTTTTCTTTCTATTTTTTTCAACTTGTTGTCATGTGAGTTCAACACCTTACCTTTAACAATATTCCTAGACTTCATATGAGAACTTTCTTTGTCTTACCGCCAGGTCTAAGGGCATCCAAGAAATAAAAGTATGGTTATGGAACATAATATTCTTCTCAATCTCTATCCCAGTCACAAACATCTGAATCCTAATCACTAACCGGAGAAATAAACTCATAATATTCACCACTAGTTTTTGGGATTGCGTGTCTTTGTATGTATTTGTTTGGATTAATTGCATCAACTACTTGTCTCACTGAAGGGAAAAGATCAAGAAGCTCATAATCTTCATCAGAGGAAAGGGTTAATTGCATGAACAACTTGTCTTTTTGTAGGGAAAACCACTAAAGCAATAAAATATACAACAACTTTTCTTGTTGTAGGGAAAACTTGTCTCTAATTCCAGTTTCTTGTTCATTCTATTTTTTCAACTTCTTGTCATGTGAATTACATGAACTTTTTCAATCAATGCATTACAAAATAATTTTGTCTGGAAGAACACAACTAAAAACCCCTGCTATTTGTATATTGCATTAGTTAGAAAATATTAGAAGATCGTAATGCTTTGCTGAAGCCCAAGCATCCTCTGCACTATCTCTATATGTCTCATTGCTTCCTAGACAAGCCCATGCCAATGCATAACCAATTTATGCTTGCCCGGTTCCCTATTTCCTTGCATTATTTCCTTGGTAATTATCCCCTATTAATTAGGGAAATTACTCAATTGGAACTGTGCAATCCTTGTAGGCCTTCCTCTGACTATATGCACCAGTTGTACAATTCAATGACTATAAAATTGATAGTAGTAGTAAACATGCCTAAATGAAATTCTCTAGGTCTCGATGGGCTAACTATAATTTTTTACCAATCTTGTTGGCCAATTTTGTGTCAGGATATATGGAAAATAGTATAAGACTCTAGGTGCTCCTCCTCAATCCTCTCAACCTTAGATGTCACATTCATTACGCTCATCCCCAAATCATCAAGAGCCAAATCTTCTCACTATTATCCCATTTCCCTTTGTGACATCATATACAAAATCATCTCCAATGTCATTGCCAACAAACTAAATCCCATCATCCTCTCTCTCATTTCCCTAGAGAAAACAAGATACATGGAAGGAAAGAAAATAATGAATAGTGTAATCCTTGCACATGAACACATCCACTCTCTTAAATCCAACAAAACCCTAAGTATGATCATCAAGCTTGACATGCCTAAAGCCTTTGAAAAGCTCATTTGGAAATTCATCTTTCATATACTTGTAGCCTTTGGACACGAAGAAAGATGGATTCGTTAGATACTTTCCCTCATCACCAAAGCCTTCTTCTCCATCTTAGTCAATGACACTCCCTCCATTCCTTTTGTTACTTTAAGAGGCATTAGGAAAGGGGATGCCATCTCTCCTTATATTTTTCTCCCAATGGTTGAAGGCCTTGACCGCCCAATATTTGTTTCCCTCCAAGATGGACTCTGAAGGTACCCCTTTAGGATCTTCAAGTCATTCTTCCACTCATCACCAATTTTTGGATGACACTTTGCTAATGGGCACTCCCACTTTCAAGGAAGTGGAAACCTTAAATCACATCCTTACTACATTCTCTAATTCATCTAGAACTTTCATTAACTTAGCCAAATCCTAGATATTTTTCTTTAACACTCCACTGGTTATTCAAACTCACATTTTTAGGCCTCTTAGTTTTCAAAAGGGCTTCTTTTTGGCCAAATATCTATGTGTCTCTCTCACTAAGTACCCTCTTAGGAAAATCACTTGGGAGAATCTTCTTCAAAAATTTGACGCTCATCTTTCCTGTTGGACCTTCTACTTATTAAATTTGGTAGGGTGCTTCACCCTCCTCAAATAAATTCTTCAATCCTTACCTATTTATATCTTATCCATTTTTTCTTTTCTAAAGGCCATTCTCAACAAAATACAAAACATTTAGCAATTCTTCCACTTGGGGATTGCTAAGAGAGAAAAATGTGGGTTCTCACTACTTGGGACAAACTTTGCCAACCAAAGCTTGAAGGTGGATTTGTACCAAGAGATCCAAAAAATCTTAGTAAAGCACTCAACACAAAAAAATGGTAGAGATATATCAATAATTCATAATCCCTCTAGTGTAAGATGTGGAGACACAAATACACCCCAAACATTCAAGAATTACAACTTTAACTAATAGGTAATATCAAAGGCTCACGTATTTTGAATTTTCCCTGGGAACACAAAATCTCATCAAGGAGTGTATCTTTTGGGAAGTAAGAAATGGTTAAAGCATGCTATTCTTGAAGGATTCTTGGCATTAATGGCCAAAATTATCTTATAAAAATCATATCAGTCCTATCAAATACTCTCTTCTTGCCTAAGGACTTGTTGTAACATGCATTTTTGTTGCTTGTAGTATTAATTTTTCATACAAGAACTTGAAAATATTTCAAAAATAGATAAAAGAAAAAGGAAGGAGTAATAATGGTATATCAAATATGTTTTCTTTGTAAAGGAACAAGTAAAAATAAAAGAATCGGCCCCGGTATAGCCAAGGATTAAGCCAATGGTTATATGAATGTATACGTATATATATATATATATATATATATATATATATATATCGCAAAGCATATTGTGTATCAGAATCAAAAAATAAACAAGTTATAAAGTGTCAAGGATCTGGACCCGAAATATATATATTATATTTAAAAGTCCTAGTGGGTTCTTAAAGCGCCGAATGTATATGTATTGGTTCATTCATCAATTGTTGATTGCGATTCACGATAACTGGACCCGAAAAGATATATATTGCATTTATAATGCCATCGGGTCCGAAATAACACAGAGCACTTATTATATACGTATGTGATCCCGCCGATTGCGATCCGTGATAAGGGCTGGACCCAATATATATATATATATATATATATATATATATATATATATATATATATATATATATATATATATATATATATATATATATATATATATATTTTGTTGTAAAGTCCTGGCGGGTCTGCGAGGCGTACGAAAAGGCAGATTTAAGTTACAAGTGAGATTTCGGGCAGAGAAAAAATGGTAAATGGTTTTTATTGGAGCTCACCCGATCCCACTTATCATTTGACACGTAGCAGCCAGGTGGAGAGAGAAAAACTCCCATTTTGGGTCGGTATTCTCCGGGCTTATGTCCCACCTGAAATCTTTATAGACCATCTGATCCAAAAAGTGCAGATCTACGATGGGGATATATCGGTGGATAAGGTATGCCTCGATAGTTTTGTGCAGCCCGTATTAAAAGTGGGAAAAACATGTTTTATGGCATATTTCTATTATAAAATGTATATAATGGAAAAAGTGAAAATATGAAGGATTTACTCATAAGTCCAATATTACCATAGTTATGCAGCTTAAGGGTGCATAAAATTAAGTTTTGCAGTGATATATCGGGTCGATTGCGATTTGCAATGGAAGTCAATGGAGCACTGAATGGGCAGATTTGATAGATTTATAAAGCAAGGTTAACTCTTTTGAGTTCCATATTAATCAAAGGTTCGCGTTAATTTCGCCTGTAAAGTGGAAAATCAGGGTTAGAGCCGAATTTGAAGAGGAAGATAATCGGGTATGTTTTCTTTATATTTTGGCCAATCAAAATGCCCATGTAAGCCTAGGATTACACAAGCTAAATGCATTTCATTATGGCTAAAACGAATTAAGCATCATTAGGGCATTTACAGAGGAATTCGGCAGCGGATTAATAGAGCAAGCCAGCAACTGTTGTCGCCTTCTGAATTCAGTTATGTTCCTGTTATTTCATGTTCTTTGAGGTGTCTTTTACCCTCTGTAAAATTCTGTAATAGTTTTTACTTCATATAGTTAGAGAAGCAGTTAAATAATTTGGGCAGTTTCAGAAATCAAGAACTGTTCCGCAATGTATAAAAAGAGGAAAGTTTACAAAGAAAGAGTTCGAATTTTGGAGAACCCAGAGACTAGGCCACTGTATTCCTGATATCATCGTTGATTAATGAAAGAATCAGAAGTTTCCATGAGTTGTTGGGTATAATTTTGTAACCTTCTCTATCATCTGTCATGTTATGTTTTCTTCTTTCAAGTATAGTAATGAAGCTGGAGGTCTTTATTTACTTCTGTAGATAAAGTTAAAATTCCTTAAAAGAGCACTCCTATACTTGAATTCTACTCCTTCCTTTATAAGTTATAGATAATAGTTTCTGTGAGTGACCAGCATATTATCTTTAAATTCTCCAAGAGTCACAGATAGTAGTTTCTGTGTTAAGCGTCATATTGTCTATGATTTAGTTCTCATTTTCATAATTCTTCTAAGTTATGGATAGTAGTTTCTGTGAAAAACCAGCATATTATCTTTAACTTCTCCTTCAAGCTTTCTTCATTCATCATTTCTATCTAGCAACAAATGGCATTCTGAAATGTTCTAGTCATACATGTCTTAAGGGTTAAAGGCCAAGTTTTCCAGGTCCTTCATTCAAGAACACAACAAATAATAAGTGAAAATAAATAATATTTATTAATGTCTTAAGGTACAACATTAATTGGCGTCATTGCCGGGGAGAGAAGACAAGAACACTTTTCCCTAGGTTTCAATATTTTCCTCTGGTTGTTTAGTGAGGAGGAAATATTTGGCTGTTTTGAATCAAAACAATAATTCTGGCTTCAAGAAGACCCCATACAAGATCAGATACTTCACAACAAAAGGTTCAAGCTCTTTCAGATCCTGAAAGGCTATTTTCTAAGAGGTTTGGAAGGTCAAAGATTCCAATTACACAAATTCCTACATAATTTGTCTCCATCAGGCAGCCATTCACTTGAACATTCATCTAATAAAGAGTCATTGTTGGGCAATAGAGCCCCCATAGTGAATTTTTAGGGCTTAAAGCCTGAGTTTTTGAGTCAATGTAATGTAAATACCTCGCAAAATGCGAGCGCGGAGCGTGAGAGTCTAGGGTAGTCTGCCTTGAGAATATTTTAATTTAGTAAGAGATGTGTCGGCCTACCCATGGTCTGTGGACCATGGGAATGTATAAATAGAGCAAGGCTCTAAGTGTAGAAAGTAGCTTTTAGTCTTGGTCTCAAGTGTTATGGGTTTTTAAATAAGGAATTCGCTCTGAGGCTGTAAGTCTGAGTCTTGGGTTATAGGAATAGGAAGAGGCTCTGTAGTTGTGTGCGCAGACCCCTGTAGCTGAGTGCACAGACCCCTGCAGCTGAGTGCGCAGGGTGGAGTTGGGATTGTACTGGAACAGAAGATTAATGAAAGATAAGTTGATTCTGGAATACTATGCATTTGCTTGTAGATCTGTATGTTTATGCATCTGTTTATAGTTTATGATTGCACCCATGTCTGTTTATGTTGAATGGTAAATGAAATTATTGGGCCCACTTAATTTAATTCAAGATCTATAATAATAATAAGCACAGTAAAGGGTAAAGAACATTCGCGCCCTTCATTTAAGTCGCACGAAGGTAGTTTCACTGGACAGAGAACTGCGTGGAAGTAGCGCAACGCATAGAGTGGGATCGCGAGCCTTCCAAGACCCATCAAGACATCCCAAGGGTGCAGAAACCTAGTTCCAGCACCCCTCCATACTACCTCGGGTGAGACCTCAGTCCACGCTCCGCGGACTGTTGCCGAAAAGGCCGGTAGTTTAGGGATTTGTTTGGATAATTCATGACTAAACCTGGGTCAGGCCCTACTAAGCCAACAAATGGTTTCGTTGTTAGGACCGAGATCTACCTAAGGGATGTCTAATGTTAGAACACTAGAACCCTACGAAGAAGGAAATTGAAATTTGGTTGGATTAGAAGCTTCACGATTTCGTAACACAGGAAAACAGGACTCCACAGATATCCAAGAAGAGGTGGCTGAATCGTTACGTATATACGGAAATCCACGAGATCTTCTTCATGACCTTCTCTTCAGAGCTGTATGATTCGATCATGAGGTTAGCCGATATCCAGGGAAGGTACAAGCTTGATCAACCGATAGTGTGGACTCCGAAGTTAGTACGTAGACTAGAGGCATCAGAAGATAAGATTGCGCGGGTTGTGGACCATTGGCTTGACTGGATAATAGGGGGGTTTATGACTGAGTTCATGATAGACACAACCATGAGCTATAGTGAAGTAGAATGACGTTTTCTTAAGGGACCATGAGGTAGGTCTATCAAATCCCTGAATACCTGGATTAAGATGTTGTTATGTGAGAAGCGGGTTATGAAAATACATTAATGATTGGAACGATGCGAAGTGGAAAGATTTACAAAGGGATCGAAGGGTTAAGAAATAGTCTTTTAATTTCACCCCCATGAGCAAGCGAGGAAGAGTGCGCTCAAGTTTCCTCGAGAAGTGAGGTTAGTTTGATAAGGCAGCGCATTCCGCAGTTATCACCTCCACTTACGCCATCACCCACTTCACTTACTTCACCTCCATCTTCAACCACCTCCCCTCCACCAAACCCGTAGTTCAGCATGGCGAGCGCGATCAAGCTACCTGTATTCAAAGGAGTAGGGAATGAGGATCCAGACCACTTCTGATTCATGGTAAGGGAAGTGTGGGAAGCCCAAGGAGTCACGGATGACAACATTAAGAAGGCCACATTGGTAGGCACACTGCAGGATCACGCACTAACATGGTATATCAAGCATTTGAATGATCACCCAAACGCAGGAATAACAGAGATCCAGAATGTGTTGAACAAAGAATTTAGCTAGCCGAAATCAGAGACATAATCAATCATTGGATTTAAGGAAATCACGATGCTTCCAGGTGAGACCCCATGGGATCTGGATCAGAGACTAAAGAGTATGATTTGCAAGGCTAATATGACGCTAACGGATGTGTAGCACAGTGCATGGTTTGTGGCATCTTTGACATCACACCTAAGGATGACGTTGTCATAGTAGAAGATTTCAACCTAGGCCGAAGCACTGGAAATGGCGATGAGGTTGCATGAAACACTGATATAGGATCTGGGATTGGGAGTCCAACATATCCATGTGCAACTACAAAACCTATGCTTGGAAATGTAGAGTTTGAAGCAGGATAGGGCACCGGGGCCAGAGGCGCGCGAAGAAGTGTGGTGCATAAAATGTAAAGGCTAGGGCCAAGATAAGGATCACTATCCAGTATTTGCGAACTACTTTGCAGGAGGGGGGCCAATGTTGTTGAGACCAGAGGCACATGCAGGGCCAAGTGCGGCACCCGCGCTCTGGTGCATGATCTATCAGGTGGGAGGAAATCACACAGCAGACAACTGTCACCTGTTGCAGAAGTATACACAGACTCCGTAGCAGCTGTTTTGTAATTTTTATAGATCAGTGGGCCACGATGAGCATACATGTCGGAGCTAGGAGTTAATGATGGAGCGGACCCTAGCATATAGAATGCAAATAGAAACGTGAGGCCTCAACCCAGCCGTGGGGATGACGCACGCTGGATTTCAGGGCCGAGGTTGAGGACGAGGAGGAATGGTACCAGGAAGGGGCCAAGGATAGTTAATCTGTTACAATTGCGGAGGACCGGGGCACTACGCTCGCGATTGCACCAACCCAACGAGAATATCTTGTTCGTACTATGAGTAGTTTGATCATGAAATGGTAGATTGTCCTACGTTGATCGCACAGATGTGCGAGAAGGGGGTACTACAGCCTACTCCGACCCAGAATATCCAAATGATGAAGTCTGAACCATGCGAAGAAGACCCCAATGTGAGCAAGGTGCTCAGAAGCGGCGTGATTACAGGGGAAGATAAGGGGAAGTAGCTCGATTATAAGGGAAGATAAGGGGAACCAACCCGAAGAAGATACATGGGTTCACAAGGCTCCTACAAAGGAACTTGAGTTTGACCTGGAACGCGCAAAGGAGACGTTTATGGAAGCTAGGAAGAGCTTCACGGAGGCCTCTACTTCAGGTAGTAAAGATCAACCAAAGCCGGGAATGGATCCTTCTATGCTTACTACCTTTTTAGAGACATGCATGAAGCTACTACACGACAATAAGGCAGTTAAAGGAGTACAAGAGCTGATCACTAGGTGTGCAGGGTCGGGTGAACCATGCGTAGTTCGGAAGCTGGGAAGGCATGCATTGCGCACCGGGAGGGAAATGAGATTGACAGCATAATTTGGCGAGTATGAAATGGATCAGGTAATCCTAGACTTGGGTTCAAATGTGAATGTGTTACCAAAATAGACATGGGAACGCATGGGTAGGCCCACGTTGCAGTGGTCCCTGATTCAATTACGGATGGCGAACTAACAAAATATCTCGCCCATGGGAAGGTTGCAAGGGGTAATAGTGGATATCGAAGGCGCGAGCACGGAGACAGACTTTGAGGTGATAGAGATTGTTGATGGTAGCAACCCTTACCCTGCTTTGCTAGGAATAGACTGGGCCATGGATATGAATGGAGTCATCAACTTGAAGAAGCAGAAGATGATTTTCGAGAAAAATTCCCTATGCGTAGTAGTTCCGCTAGATCCAGCCGAAGGAGTGCCTGTGCGCGATGATGACAACGACGATGAGCTGGATTGCATTTACCAGATAATGGCACAAGACTAGGATTGAGTGAACCTGACTGCAGATGGGAGAATCTCATGGGAGCATGACAGTTCCTGTACTTCGGATTCAAATGAAGAAATAGAATGCTGGTAGAACCAGTTGCACAAAGTAACAATGTTGAATTGCAACATGATGATTAGATCACTGTAGTGCGTGACGACCGAAGCAAGGGAAATGCCTACATATGATGGGGAGATAGGTGTGGATGAATTATTAGACAAATTTGAAAGGGCAGTGCCAGAACAACAATGGTACGGTGCGCTAGAATGGGTGTTGCGCGTGACACCCGTGCGATGGTGGAATACACACCAGAACAATATTTGAAATTGGTGCGAATGTAGCAGATGGATGCGCTTACGATTTGGAAGTCATCAGCGATGAATGTGAGCTGGACAACCACAATGAAGTAGTTTGCGTGCCCACCATTTTCGATGGGTGAAGACGTGTGCTGTGCAAACACCTCTCAGACTAAGGATCAAAAATTAGAACCTGATGCGGCAGCAGGGAAGGTGACGCACTACAAAAATAGTCCACAACAAAGAATTCAATAAGCTATGGGGGGTCATGAACAGAGTTCACCAGATGAGACATACCAATTGGGACCTGCGCGTACCATTGGTTTGATGGGCCTATAGGACCATAAGAAAAAACCAAAGCGTTGAAATGACACCAACATTGACAAGAAGAGATTAAACCAGGAGGACTGAGAAGAATCCCCAAACCACAGCTCCCGCAGTAGGGAGAGGGTGTGAGGACCTAGGTAAAGGAATTAGGCAGTTACAGGAAGCCATTCGGCGAGGGAGCTTGAAAGTTTGTGAACTTGATGAAGAGTGGGCATGGTTGAGAAAGAAAAGCATGACATTGGACGAAGAAATCAGCGAACTGGAAACTGAAGTTGCGCAAGTGGGCCGTGAGAAACTACGCATGATGGGACCAAGTCTAGCTGGCCCTACTACTGCATTAGAAAGAGTTGCGACCCTGCTATCATGGCTGTGACCGCACCTTACTAAATAGGGGAGTGTACCATACAAAGAAGAACGCAACGCACTACCGGACACAAGGGTATTTGAAGAGTGCCCACAGGCCGGGCTAGTAGGAAAATCAGAGCCCCGCACTGGGGGTGTGACCACCTAACTATCTGTAGGAAGCACAGTCTCAGTTCTCCAAGCAGTTGAAAGAAGGCGCGGGACTATAAACGAGTCTGTAGGAGAGTTGCGCGGAAAATGGGTTCCGCACAGGGCTAGTATGTCACATGGATCGCGGTCACGCATAAGGGGTTGTACTGTTGCGCGGGTAGGCTGGGAAGTGACCGTTGATGTCACTATTCATAACAAGAGGTCTAATTTAAGGAAGAAAGGAGCAGATGATGGGCCATTAAGACAAGAATTAAGAGCTAGATTCAGGATGATCTGCTGCTAATAAGATATTAATGACTCAAAAGTGGAGGGAATGGACGAATTCAAATTCAAATGTTACTATAAAATCCCTTGGGGCAGCCTCGAGGCAACACTTGGTTGTTTGAGATTTGAGCCAGTGCAAAGTATTGAGCACCAAGCTACCTTGCCACCCATGAGTACGCGACCGAATGAATCCAGTGTAGAAACAATGACGGCTGCGAGAATCAGAGTGCGATTCGCATAAGTAACCCCGGAGCCTAAGGAGGAGCTTGGAGAGGCAGCAGTTGCACCATAGGTTCCCAAGTCCCCACGCACATCACGATTGTAGATAAACAAGCAGCCAATGGGGCCAGTAAGGGTATCACCACGGAACCCATGAGTTAGTAAATTGTCAATGACAGAGAAGGGAAAAGTTGTCACCGTTGAAATAGAGGAGGAGGAGGAAGATTTGCAAGCCTTGATCGCCAAAATTGAGGCACCGGATGATGAGGTGGAGAATGTTTCCCAAGTGCCTTCAACAATAAAGTTACCCCCCTGCATCCCCCCATGGAAAGGGACAGCCAAGGTACCAAAGGACCTGGAGGCCACGAAGAGTGCGCTCCAGACCCCGCTTCTTCCATACGAAATAAAATTTGACGGTTTGCCACTGGGACAAGTGCCTAGTATAAAGTTCGAACACTAGGACCTCGCAGACAGTGAGAAGTTCCCACAGTTGGCCGTGGAGCAATTATTGCAACATAAATGGTTATGCGGTGTGGAGAAGGCTTGGTTACTACATCTGCAGTGGATACCCCACTACCACTGCACGCCCATCACAATTTTTGTCATCCGGCAGCTATTGTGCGTAGTACATGATGGGTATCTTTGGCTGGAGGAGTTGATTCCCATCATGGCTGAATTAATTCACCGAATTTATCAGCTACCCATCAAATGAAACAATCCCACAACCATAGCAGGAAAAAGTGGTGACTTGGCCCTCACGGAAGCGATGAAGGCCAAATACAAGATGGAGAATAGGAAGTGAGGGTATGTAATAACAAGCATCAAGGAAAAAGGGGTACGCATAGCCACCCAGCTGCTAGCTGACAAGCTAATGAGGAAATGTCGCGTAGACGAGGTGCCAACATCTGTAATTACATTGGCAGAACAGTGTGCAGAGGGGGTCCAGCTCAATTGGGCGCAGTTTCTCTGCGATGAATTTGTGACGAATTGTAGGGAATCCCAAGAGCAGGGTAAGACATTCCACTATGCGTGGTTACTCTTATCCATCCTATTGGTTGCCAGGGATCTGTTGGCGGATAGCCAGTTTCCCACCATTGAGAGGAACCTACCCAAGGCCATGAGGTACACCTCGCTTTGGGCAACAAAAGACGTGACGAGGATTTGTGAGATAAAAGTGTTTTGGGCATTCGTAGAGGTGAGCTTACAAACATGGATTAACCACAGGCCACGCTTATCCCCAACAGTATATAACAGTTTACAAAGTGCGACAGAATTCAAGGCAAATAACTTGTATATCTGTGTGTGCAAGGATCCAACCCAAGCATGGGTAAAGCTGTCGTTCATTGCCAAAAATGATGCAATCTTCGTTGTGATGGCATCATGGTCTCCGTAGTGGCGTGCCTAGACTTGGCGGAACTGGAGAAGATCACAACACAGCAGAGGAAGAGGGAGACCAAGTTGCACATCGCGACGCTGGTGGAGAGAAAGCATCAAGAATAGGAAGTGGCCACGCAGTGGAAGGCAGCTCAGGTAGAATCATTACAGCAGATGACAAAAACCATAACCGTGCCCACCGAAGAGACCGAGGAAGGTCAGGAAATGTCCACGGAGCAGGACATACAAGGGGAGGTTGAGAAATAAGAACGCCCAGACCTTACAGCAAAATCGACCCAAATCAAGAGGTTGCGTGTCCAGGAGAATCCAACCACACGCAAAAAAGATAAAGACAACAAAGACTGTGGAGGGAGACCTTGTTGACAGTAGCGAACTAGTTCGCGATGTCACTAAGGATGCATTGGAAGAGTTGCTGACGGAGCAGACAACTGTGTTGGGGGCGCTCAGAGCACAGTTGCAGGCATTATAGGTGTGAGCCCCAGGAATGATGACAACGCACTTAGCAGAAGATGCAGCCGAAGCTGAGCAGATGTTGCGAGCTCGCACAACGAACACTTGGGTGTTACCAGCAAGCACTATCTTAGCAGAAGCTGAAGGTGACATGAGGAGCTGGGGGTTGAATTTGTTTTCCCTTCCCAGAGAAACCCTATACCAGTTGCAGGATGCGGTAACCGTTGAGCTCCGCGCTAGGGAAGGCCGCGCCCTCTAAGTTTTAATGGAACAAAAGGGAAATCTAGAGTAGGTCAGTCTACAGCACGATGACTTGGTTCTACACAACCAAGGATTGGAACAGGCCATGGAGGAGACCTGTAGCAGCATGCTAGAACTAGTTGTGCTAGTGGAACTCCCAGTAGCTAAAAAGATTCATCACATGGCAGCAGGATTCCGTAGGGCCCAAGAGGAGGTCGTGAAAATTCAGTTGGAGTTGAACTTGTAGATCATTGAGCTGCGGTTGAAGGTGCAACCCTCTACACCCCTGGAAGTCAGAGAGCAGCGCCACCACGCCATTCAATCAGGGTTGGAAGTGATAGAGCACGTGGTACAGGACTACACAAGATTGTTGGATCAGTCCCTCCTCACACTCACTTTATTGCAGGAAGATCCAACCATACAGTAGCTGGAGGCAGAAGCATGGCAGCTACAACAGGCATATGACAATGTCAGAGGGACCGCACAAACGGTTTCCCTTACTCAATGCCTTACCAGAATGAAGGAGGCCCAGGCTCTCAAGGAACAGGTGGATGTTGTGCACCAGAAAGAAGCAATGTTGAAAGCACGCATTTAGCCTTGGCTCGAGGAAGCCTTCCTGGTCACTGCCATAATCGAGGAAAAGCTGGCACAAATGCAGAATGCATCTGGGCTAAGGCAAGAAGGGGCCCCTGACGATGATGCATCAGAGAGTTGTGCCCAACTGATACAACGGACAACGGAGGAGTGCGTTGCCACCGTAAGTGAAGTGCAGAAGTTGTTGGATGGACTCCGCACAAAGATCAGCGTACCAGCCGAGTGACTCAAGACGAGTCATGTTGGTTGTGTTGGGGGCCTGTTGGGCAACGGAGCCCCCATAGTGAATTTTTGGGGCTTAAAGCCCAAGTTTTTGAGTCAATGTAATGTAAAGACCCCGCAAAATGCGGGCGCAGAGTGCAAGAGTCTAGGGTAGTCTACCCTAAGAATATTATAATTTAATAAGAGATGTGTTAGCCTACCCATGGTTCGCTGACCATGGGAATGTATAAATAGAGCAAGGCTCTAAGTGTAGAAAGTAGGTTTTAGTCTTGATCTCAAGTGTTATGGGTTTTTGAATAAGGAATCTGAGTCTATAAGTCCAAGTCTTGGGTTATAGGAATAGGAAGAGGCTTTGCAGCTGTGTGTGCAAACCCCTGCAGCTGAGTGTGCAGGGAAAAGTTGGGATTGTATTGGAACAAAAGATTAATAAAAGATAAGTTGATTCTGGAATACTATGCATTTTCTTGTAGATCTGTATGTTTATGCATCTATTTACAGTTTATGATTGTGTGCATGTCTGTTTATGTTGAATGGTAAATGAAAGTATTGGGCCCACTTAATTTAATTCAAGATCTATAATAATAAGCACAATAAAGGGAAAATAACATTCACACCCTTCATTTAAGCCGCGAAGGTAGTTGCACTAGATAAACAGTTGCGCAGAAGTAGCGCAGCACATAGAGTGGGAACACGAGCCTTCCAAGACCCATCAAGACATCCCAAGGGTGTGAAAACCTAGTTCCAGCACCCTCCCATACTACCTCAGGTGAGACCTCAGTCTGCGCTTCATGGACTGTTGCTGAAAGGGCTGGTAGTTTAGGGATTTGTTTGGCTAACTCATGACTAAACTTGGGTTAGGCCCCAATAAGCCAACAATCATCTTTTTCATCATCTTTATTTTAGGAACCTAACTGTCAAGAGCAATCTTTATAATCTGTTACTTTTCATTTATATGCTATAATCATTCAACCTCAACCAATAGCTACATTACCACCTCTGCACATTCCATCTACCTCTTAGTCAGGTTCCACATCTGTTGGTAATCAAAGTTCAATAAACATGGTAGTACTTGCATTCGTGATGAATAGGTATGCACCCCTTCAACTGCCACAACCGTTTAATCAAATGCCACAAGATTACCTCAAAATTCTTCCTCGTTTTACAGGGGAAGATGAAAAAAATGCAGAGAATCATGTGTCAGTATTTTGCAATTTTGTAGATAGCCTAAATGTTGAACATTTAGATGTTATTCTAAGACTTTTTTTTCAGTCCTTGGATGGAGAAGCAAGGAAATGGTTTAAAGGACTTCCTAATAATTCTATTCCTTCTTGGGAAGAGATGTAACATTTATTCATTCAGAAATGGGGAGAAAAAAGAGACCATGGGTATTCATTAACAGAGTTTAATGCCATAAAGAAGAAGTCTGATGAAATTGTGGTTGAATTTGTCAGAAGATTTAAAAAATTGTACAATAGACTCCTAGTGGAGATTAAGCCTCCTCCTACTGGTGCAAAAATAACTTTTGTAGGGGCTTTTGAATCAAATTTTGGATTCACATTAAGGGAAAGAAGATCTCCAACCCTTGATCAGATCCAAACAGATGCATTAGAGATAGAAGAAAATCTGGTGGTTGCAGGAAAAGCACCAGAGACACAACCTAGCCAAGACAAGGGAAAGGCAAAGATAGAATCCTCTCAAAGTAAAGCATTGGAGGATATGTTTAAAACTTTTTCAGATACGTTAAATAAATTAGAGTTAGGAAATAAGAATTTGCAGAAGAAAACACAGTATAATAAGAACTTTAATCCCCAATATAGAAGACAACCTTTGCAAATCCTGCAAAGGGAATGAAAAGATCGAAATCAGATTCGAGCACCATTATATATAGAAGGCGACTCCATAAGAATCTTAGACTACAAAACAAGTAAATAAAGGAAAGCAACAATAGAATGTAAATGGCAAGACACAGATACTTCAAGGTGAGTCTTCTCAAGATCAAACTGAAAAAATTCCTTTGGAGAAACTTGTTTCAATTCCTCAAGTAATTCCAATCATGAAGAAAGGTTAAGATGAGAACGAAAGGACTGCTAAATAGGGTCACTTGTTTAGTCTTACTAAGGAGTCGGAAAAGGTAAGAATACAAGTTCCCGTTACAGAGTTGGAAAAAACACCTATTTATCAAAAGGAGATTGCTGAGTTTATTACTTTAAAAGAAAATGAGAGTATAAATGACACTGTAAATCTGCAAGAGGATAAACCAGTAGTGGTTTTTGGTCCACATGTAGATTTCCTCCTACATAATTTCATGATTTCCTCCTACATAATCGTATGTTTGATTCAGGAGCTTCACACAATCTTATGCCTTTGTCAGTAATGAAGCAACTAAATCTACAAGTTACCAAACCTTATAGGGACTTGTATTCTTTTGATTCGAACAAAGTCAAGTGTCTGGGGGTTATTAAGGATCTGGCAGTGTCACTAGCCCAAATTCCAGCTAGAAGCTTGGTCATGGATGTAGTAGTAGCATATATCCTTGCTAGATTTGGAATGCTTCTATCTAGGTCCTGGGGGGCTAAATTGGGTGGTGTTTTGAAACTAGATTTTACATATGTTGTTATACCGATTTTTGGTGGGGAGGAGAGGAGATTGTACAAAGAAACTAGGTTTGTAAAAACAATTACAAAAAATGGAGCAAGAAATTCACCTGTATATAGTCAGGAGAAGGATGACTTTGCTTGTTTCACACTGCATGATAATGTAAAGTTGGCTAAAGATAATCAGAAGCAGCTTGCTTCAGCCAATGTAATTACAGAGCTGCAAACTGAAGAAGTGTGGAAATTTTTCTTTGATGGAGCTTATTCCAAGGAAGGAACAGGTGTTGGTTTTCTTCTAATTGCACCTGGAGGTAATATGTTCCATTTTTATTTTAAATTAGAGTTCGAGGCAAAAAACAATGTGGTAGAATATGAGTCCCTAATTATTGCTCTACAAACGGCTAAACAGATGGGAGTTAAGTCAATTTATGTTTTTTGGAGATTTGGAGCTGATTATTAAGCAAATAAAAGATCACTACCAAACAAAGCATCCTAGGCTCAAGGCATACAGAAATGAGGTATGGGATTTGATTGAGAACTTTTTTGAAGCTTTTAACATTCAATTCATTCCAAGAGATGAGAATAGATTAGAAAATTCATTGGCTGTGGCTACTAGTACTTTCAAGCCTCCTATTAATCAAAGACTAAGATATGAGGTAGAAATGAGACACAGACCTTCTGTTCCTGATAATTTTAAGAACTGGCAAGTTTTTGAGGATGACCAGCAAATTAAGGATTTTTTGACTATGGTGGAAGAGTTCCAGGGCACAAAAATTGATCAGGATGACGAATAGACAATAGAAATTGCAGAAGTCAGTGGTTTAAAAGATTCAATAGCAAATCAGAAGATCTTTCAATTGAAAGATAATATTCTGCCAAAGGGACTTGTTCCTCTTGAAAGGATTTTTAATTCCAATGATGTGGCTATGGACTCAGGAAAAATTTCACAGGATGAACATATTCAGGATCACAACATTGGAACTCAGGAGAATCCCAGGTTAGTCAAATTATATGATGGAGTTTCACCTAATTTTCAAGAAAGATATATTAAACTTTTCAAGAATTATGTTGATGTCTTTGCATGGTCCTATGAATATCTCAAAACCTATGATGTAAATATTATTCAGCATAAGATTCCTTTGAAGGAGGGAATTAAACCCTACAAACAGAAGCTTAGACAGATAAATCCTCTGCTTCTACCATCAATTAAAAAGAAGGTCAAGAAGTTGCTTGATGCCAAAATAATAGTCCCACTTAGGGATTCTGATTGGGTGGCTAATTTAGTACCCGTGAGAAAGAAAAATGGAGAAATAAGGTTATATGTGGGCTTCAGAAATCTCAACAGGGATTCTTTGAAAGATAACTATCCATTGCCTAAGATGGATCACGTGCTGCAAAAGGTAACAGGATCTTTTAGAATGTCAATGCTATATGGATTTTCTGGTTATAACCAGGTGGCTGTGGATAAGGAGGTTTAGAAGAAAACATCATCCACAACTCCCTAGGGAACATTTATGTATGCCAGAATGCCTTTCGGATTGATGAATGCATGTGCTACATTTCAAATGGCTATGGACATTGCTTTTGTTGGAGATAAGTTTGTAGTAGTATATTTGGATGATATTATTGTTTTCTCAAAGTCTAATGAAGAAAATTTGGACCAGTTGAAAAGGACTTTTGATAAATGTAGAAGATTTGGACTTTCCTTAAATCCCAAGAAATCCATTTTTGCTCTGGAGGAAGGAAAACTATTGGGTCACATTGTTTCCAGAGATGGAGTGAAGATAGATCTAGCCAGAGTACAAGCTATGCAAAAAATACCATTGCCTAGGAATAAAAAGGTTATTCAAAAGTTTCTAGGAAATATAAACTTCCTGAGAAGATTTGTATCCAACTATGCAAAAATTGTAAAAGAAATTACTAATATGCTAAAGAAGGAGAATGAAGTGAATTGGACCAAAGAAGCTAGAGAATCATTTTCCATGATTAAAGAGGCATTACAGGCAGCTCAAGTCTTCATCAACCCTGATTACCAAAAGCCTTTCCAAGTTTTTCCATTCGCATCATCAAGTTCAATAGTTGTTGTCTTACTGTAGAAGAATGATGAAGAGAAAGAGCAGCCAGTTGTATTCTTCAGTCAGATTCTTAGGGATTCTGAGCTGAAATAGAACATTCTTGACAAACAGGTGTATGCTTTGGTAAAATCCCTGAAAGATTTTAGAACTTATGTGTTGCAGTCACAAATCATTACTTATGTGCCAAATGCTGCAACGAAAGATGTATTACTGTAGGGAGATGTAGAAGGCAGAAAAGGAAAGTGGATAGCCAAGATCCAAGAATATGATTTGGACATAAAACCCACAAAGTTGTTGAAAGGACAAGGATTGGTAAAAATGTTGACAGAATCAAACTTTCAGGCATTGGGAATTAACTTGTTGGCACCTGTCGATGAAAAGGCAGCTGAAGAAAATGAAGGAGAGCAAGATCCACGTATGAAGATCAGGTATAAATTTTTGTGTTTAGAATGGTATAAGCATATAATTTATTATTTGTGCTTTCATTCTTGTCCCCAATCCTTCGATAGAACAAAGTATAGGGCACTAAAGATCAAGGCACAACCATATGTGATTGTGGAAGGCAGAATGTACTAGAAGGATCCTGCTGGAATTTTATTGCTATGTTTAACAAAGGATGAATTTACAGAAACAATCAAATATTATCATGAGGGGTTTTGTGGAGGACATTACAGTTGGAAAGTAACTGCACATAATATCCTTCACGCAGGATTTTATTGGCCTACTTTATTTGGTGATACATATAAGTTTGTTAGAAGTTGTTAGAAGTTGTCAGAAGTGTCAGTTTTTTGCTGAGAAAAAGAGATTAGCCCCTTTACCTTTGATTCTATTTTTCATAGAGGAGCCATTTAAACAATGGGGATTGGACTTTGTTGGAGAAATCAATCCACCTTCAAGTAGACAACACAGGTGGGTTCTCACAGCAACTGATTACTTCACCAAATGGGTAGAGGCAATTCCTACTAAGAGAGCAAATGATCAGATAGTAATGAAGTTCCTAGAGGAAAATATTTTTAGCAGATTTGGATGCCCCATTAAAATTATAACAGACAATGCTCAAGTCTTCAATTCAAGTAAGTTCATTGCTTTTTGTCACAAGTATAATGTTATTTTGTCCCATTCAACAGCTTACCATCCTCAGGGAAATGGATTAGTTGAATCTACTAACAAAACTTTGATGAAGATCCTTAAGAAAACCATTGCAGAAAATCAAAGAGATTGGGATTCTAAGTTAAAGTTTTCTTTGTGGGCTACTAGAGTAACTACAAGAAGATCTACAGGGAAGTCACCTTTTGAATTAGTATATGGGACTCAGGCTCTATTTCCAAGTCAACTTGTGAAGCTGGTGATTGCAATGATTTAGGAGGTGAAAGAAGAACCAAATGCTTTGATAAGAAGAATGAATAAAGTGGTGGAGCTAAGCAAGAACAGGGACAAGGTAAGAGACAACTTGATTATGTATCAATCCAAGATGAAAAGTATTTTTGATAGAAAATCCAAGGAAATTGACTTTAAAGTTGCAGATTTAGTGTTAATATCGGATACTAGGAGGGAAGATAAGGGTAAGCATGGAAAGTTTGATCCTCTCTGGTATGGCCCTTTTAGAATTTCTGAAGTAAGATCCAATAATACCTTCATTCTTGAGAATCTTGATGGTGAAACTCTATAGTTTCCTGTCAATGGGCAATACTTAAAACATTACTTCCAGTTCTGAAGAATAAGCATCATTTCATTGTAAATACTGGAGTGAAATCAGTGTACAAATGCCATAGCATTTCAATTTATGCAAAGCAATATATGACTCCATGCCCGAGGTGAAGGCACTAATCTGCGGTTCTTAGTGCTTCTGTGGCAAAAGCATTATCCCCAGGTGGAGCCAGATGTTCTAACATACATTTTTGTTGCTTGTAGTATTCATTTTTCATAAAAGAACTTGAAAATATTTCAAAAATAGATAAAAGCAAAAGGAAGGAGTAATAATGGTACATCGGGTATGTTTTCTTTGTAAAGGAACAAGTAAAAATAAAATAATCGGCCCCAGTATAGCCAAGGATTAAGCCAATGGTTATATTTATGTATACGTATGTATATATATATATATATATATATATATATATATATATATATCGCAAAGCATATTGTGTATCGGAATCACAAAAGAAACAAGTTATAAAGTGTCAAGGATCCAGACTCAAAATATATATATTATATTTAAAAGCCCGGCGGGTCCGTGAAGCGTCGAATGCATATGTATTGGTTCATTCACCGATTGCCGATTGCGATTCACGATAGCCGGACCCGAAAAGATATATATTGCGTTTATAATGCCGGTGGGTCCGAAATAACACAGAGCGCTTATTATATATGTATGTGATCTCGCCGATTGCGATCTGCGATAAGGGCTAGACCCAATATATATATATATATATATATTGTTGTAAAGTCCCGACAGGTCCACGAGGCATACGAAAAGGCGGATTTAAAGTTACAAGTGGGATTTCAGGCAGAGAAAAAATGGTAAATGGTTTTTATTGGAGCTCACCTGATCCCACTTATCATTGGACACGTAGCAGCTGGGTGGAGAGAGAAAACCACCCATTTCAAGCAGGTATTCTCTGGGCTTATGTCCCACCCAAAATCTTTATAGACCATTTGATCCGAAAATCATAGATCTATGGTAGGGATATATCGGCAGAAAAGGTATGCCTCGATAGTTGTGCGCAACCTGCATTAAAAGCGGAAAAAGCATGATTTATGGCATATTTCTATTATAAAGGTATATAAAGGAAAAAGCACAAATATGAAGGATTTATGCATAAGTCCAATATTACCATAGTTATGTGGCTTAAGGGTGTGAAAAGTTAAGTTTTGCAGTGATATATCGGGCCAATTGCGATTTGCGACGAAAGTCAACGGAGTGCTGAACAGGCAGATTTGACAGATTTATAAATCAAGATTAACTCTTTTGAGTTCTGTATTAATCAAAGGTTCGCGTTAATTTCTCCTGTAAAGTGGAAAATCAGGGTTAGAGCTGAATCTGAAGAGGAAGACAATCGGGTATGTTTTCTTTGTATTTTGGCCAATCAAAATGCCCATGTAAGCCCAGGATTACACAAGATAAACACATTTCATTACGGCTAAAAAGAATTAAGCATCATTAAGGCATTTACAAAGTAATCCGACAACGGATTAATAAAGCAAGCTAGTAGTTATTGTCCCCTTTTGAATTCAGTTATGTTCCTGTTATTTCATTTTCTTTGAGGCGTCTTTTACGCTCTATAAAATTCTGTAATAGTTTTTACTTCATATAGTCGGAGAAGCAATTAAATAATTTGGGCAGTTTCAGAAATCAACAACTGTTCCACAATGTATAAAAAGAGGAAAGTTTACAAAGAAAGGGTTCGAATTTTGGAGAACCCGGAGACTAGGCCACCGTATTCTTGATATGATTGTTGATTAATGAAAGAATCATAAGTTTCCATGAGTTGTTGGGTATAATTTTGTAACCTTCTTTGTCATGTTTCATGTTATGTTTTCTTCTTTCAAGTACAGTAATGAAGCTGAAGGTCTTTATTTGCTTATGTAGATAAGTTAAAATTCCTTAAAAGAGCGCTCCTATACTTGAAGTTTCCACCTTTCTTTCTAAGTTATAGATAATAGTTTTTGTGAGAGACCAACATATTATCTTTAATTTCTACAAGAGTCATAGATAGTAGTTTATGTGTTAAGCAACATATTGTCTATGATTCAGTTCTCATTTTCATAATTCTTCTAAGTTACATATAGTAGTTTCCCAACATATTATCTTTAACTTCTCCTTCAAGCTTTCTTCACTCATCATTTATATCTAGCAACAAATGGCATTTTGAAATGTTCTGGTCATACGTGTATTAAGAGTTAAATACCAAGTTTTCCAGGTCCTTCATTTAATAACACAACAAACAATAAGTGATAGTAAATAATATTTATTAATGTCTTAAGCACAATTTCACTACAACTAGCAAATTGGTTTTGTTAGTGTCAGTCTTTGTAGCCTTCCTCCAGTGATCAAACATGCTCTTAAAAAGTGATTTTAAGGTGTTAAGGTCAAATTTTGTCATTTTAGTGAGTCTTCAAGCAAAATTTGGTCACTAGGCATTAGGTCTACGGTTTGCTTTTACTCCTGTCAAAGTTGTCCAAATTTCGGTCCTTGTCACTGTTCAGCTGAGTGTACCATCATTCAGAGGGTTTTCATCATCATGTCAGGGTCCAATGGGTCATTTTACACCTTGTTCATGCTTCAATTGCGCCTAGGCAAGGTTCATTTCCCTCTTCTAGGGTTTTGAAGGCAATTTCTCTTAGATGGTCAAATCATTAGCAAAAATGGTATTCGGATGTTCATACACCTTCCCTTTTTCTTAATGTACCCTATTAAACACTTCCTGTCACTGAAATCTCCCAAATTCTCCATTTTCGCACAAACCTTAGTTTCTTGCTACAACTTGGCAATTTTCTAGGCTAGGCCTGTGTTTTTCCCTTTTGGACCCCTTCCCCTCACTCAATTTCTGAGATTCCACTTTCCCCTACTTCCTAACATTCCTCCCTACTTCCAAAAATTTTCTCAAGAATATAGAAGCCCCTTATCCCCTTCATTTTGCTTCATTTCAACAAATCTCTTGTTCCACACATCGGGATAGGTTTTACTCCAATGATTTTTCTGAGCAATCAAAGATAAATTTGGGAACAATGAGAGAGGTTTTTGTCAAAAACAGGCCAAGGAAAAAAAACCTCCTTCACTTTTTACACACGTGTCATGGTTTTATAGAAATGTCAACAATACCGTTGCCTCAAGAGAATTGATGCACCTCTAAAGTGACCTTGGTAAAATATAGTTTTCTCCTAACTTCGTTGGTCAAATTACTTTCTTGATGATTCAAATGATAACTAGACACAACTATCTTTCCAATGAGCTATCATGAGCTCAATTTGGAGTTGAGGAAGGCATTCAAAAGTTGACTGCAACAACACTCTTCCTTTGGGAAACCTCATTTGGCACATTTTGACCAGTCTTGGGAGATTTGATTTTTGACAGGGAAAATGAACTCCAAATTGAAAAATTCCAGTTGGGTTAGAAATTAGACTCAAATAAATTTCCAACGAGCTATCCTGAACCCAATTTGGACACCAGGAAGGCCTCTAAAAGTCACCTGGAAAAAGGCGCGACGCACTGGGGCGCGGCACACTGGGCTAAAAAGCCTAAGATTCATTGAAATTTCTCCAAATTGCCATTTATTTGCATGGGTTTCCAGGTAGGGTCGACATCTTAATGTTTCTTCCATTTTTGTGCTGAGTGATGGTGGTTTATTGATGATAATGATTGAAACAAAAACTTGAAACCCTACCTCTAAAGTGCCTCAAAGGAAGATTGTTGTGGGTTCCAAAATATTTGTTTTGCTATGAAGGTCACTCCTCCTTCCCCATTTCTCCCTTGTTTCATCATTTCCTACCCCCCACTAAGCTCATCAATCCTATATTTTATTTCCTACATTCAAATCCCAAACCCCAAAACCCTAGCCCTTACAAAAAATCTCCTAACCCTATACATAAAACCCCTCAAACCCTCCTCCTTTCCCTTATAGAATTTATCCTAATATCCGCTAATCCCTTACTATTTTCCCCTTCCTAACAGCCCCTTGTTGCATTTTTCCCCTTGGTGGCAGAATCCAACTACGTTATAAAAGAGCAATACAGAGTTTCATCACCAGTGCTCATTTCTCGCAGTTTATATAGCAGCAATTATGTCATCTGATCCTTCATATGACTATGAAGAGGAGACCCAAAGTGACTCACTCACAGAGGGACATGCACCTAGGAGGCTTTAAAGAGGTGGCAGACATATCATTACTTGTCCTAGAACTTGGTGCGCAAAACGAGAATCAAGGCAAAGGGAGCATGATCGACTCCAGATATTGGCCAAGGAAATCCTTGGCCCACCATAGCTCTTGATGAAGAAGCTCCAACCCAAATTTCAAGAAATTTGGAGCAATTTTTGCATTTTGAAATTTTTTGCACTAAAAAACAGGGTTTTTCTCCCTATGCAGTGCGCCACGTGGCACACGCTTTTTCTAGGGAGCTCCAAATTGCAAAAGGTTTAAATTTTTGGATTTTTCATGAAAAATCATGACTGCTGGTGCATGGCCAAGAAGTTTGGGCAAGTTTTGAGTCCTAAGGAGGTCAAAAACACTCAAAAAATGACCTCTCTACCCCTAATTTCACACACAGGAAGCAGTCTTGGGAGATTGAAGTTTTGGAAGGGCAAATGGGCACCAAATTCAGAAATTCCACTTAGGTTGGAAAGTATACAAGTAGGGCTTTCTAACAAGTACACTTAGGCTCAATTTTGACTTCAGTAAGTGCCTCAAACTCATCCTCAAAGTGGCGCGACGCACAGAGAAATTGGCGCGGCGCACAGAGGATTTTTGCTCAATTTTTCACCTTCCAGCTCAGCAATTCGCTCAGTCTTGACCAATTTTGCTTCTTGAAGTTATTCTTGACTTTTCATGATGTAATTTGAAAATCATGATGTAATATTGGAACATTTTTACTTGTTCTAGAAGATTCATTCACCAAAAGGTGAAATGTGAGTGAATGAATCAGTTTCCTAGCATATAGGGGTAAGTTGTTTGACTACCTAGTTTTCAGTTCCTTGTTTAGAATTAGTTCAGACAACTCCTAGAATGATGAGCTTGACCCCTAGAGGCAAGGGAATGGGTTGGGCTAGTCTATATCATGTAATTCCTAAGTCATTTTCAGGGTTGGACTCTTGGGAAAAGTTTGGCACTCTATTGTACATTCACTTCTACATTTTTGGCTAAGGAAAGACCAGGGTTTTGCAGCAATGTTTGGGATCCATGTGGCTTTATGTTTTGATGGTGTGCTTCTCTAAGTAATTGTAAGTTTATCGAGTGTTATGTGTATCATTTTCAAGCTTCTTCTTCTGAATTTGAACAAATAAGTGATTAAGGTAGAATCCATAACTGTTATGCTCTGCCTTTGAATTTGTTTAAATTTTCATGTTTTCATCTGTTTAAGGGGGATTGTTGAGACTCTCTTGCTCTCCTAGCTTCTCACCAGTCTGATCTATCCATCTCACTCACTTTAAAGCATCAAAATGATCGCCTTCCTTGCCCCAATCAGAACTCCACAGAAACTGTGCCTCATCCCCGAGCCCAAATTTGCTTTTCCCATCCTTTCAACAAAATCCTAAAAAACTCAAATCAAATCCTTTACACTTAATACCTAGCCTAAATCAGTTGCTAAATCAGTCATCTCCAGCCCATTGAGTGTCTTTCGCTGAGATTGACCCGGAGAGAGCCCTCTCCTGTCCTCGTAGGGCTAGCTACGAGGTTGAGCGTGGTTTGATGTGGACCTAGAACCTTGTCTTTTCAGCGTGAGACAAATCTAGGCTCTAACATAGTGGCGACCATACTGGGGAAAAGCATGGTTTGCTTGTTGAAGTCATTTGTTTTATAAGCTACAGGCGGAGCCTGAAGTTATGTCAGGTAGCCTTCGAAACGCTTTTTCTTTGCATTAGCGGAAGTAGATAAACGCTGCTTCAGTCAATCTACGATCTAACTTGTAAACGTGACATCTAACTTGTTAATTTCCCAAGTACATGTATCAAGTTCAGATCTGATTGTTGATGGTGGACAACGATCAGGCATAAGAAGGCTGAAATCATTCACCTAGCGACTTCATTCACTAAAAAATCCAGGGATCAATGCTTCATGGGACTCCACTGCAGGAAGATTAGTAGCTTTGAGCTTTTCAAGATGGATCGGGTTGCAAGAATATGCGCTCCCATGAGCTGAGATCACATTAGGCTTTCCAAATAAGATTCCGAAGGTAGATTGGTCAAGGAATTTGCCTACATTTAAAGATGATGGTAGGAAGGATGCTGCTTTACATCTGGTTAGATTTCACATGCATATTCACAAGTGGAAGATTGATTTTCTTGAAGATTGCTTGATGAAGATATTCCTGGCCACTTTGGAAGGTGAAGCCCAATCTTGGTATGAAAGTTTGCCGCCTGCTTGTATTTACTGTTTGAAATATTTTCATACCATGTTCTTTGAAAGGTATAAAGACTCTTATCCATCATTAAATTTAGTTCATGACTATTGCAAACATGCTTCTACTTTTATTGAAAGCCTTGAGAAATATTATGAAGATGATAACTTCATGGATGATGAGATCATGGAAGCCTTGTACGAGAATCCATTTCAGCAACATGAAGAGAACCTAGAGGATTCCCATCAAGATGCTCAGGAAACTTTGCAGCAGGATCAAGATCTTAGTACGGTGGAAGTTGAAGGAATTTTGCATCTTGACAATCAACAGGAATTACATGAAATAGATCAGCAATATGAGGAAAATTTGTACACTCCTTCACTTGAAATTAATGAATACAATCATTGTTTGAGCAGAAGAAAACAAAAAGTATTATCTCCTCTGTCTGAAGACGAGATAGATCAACTCTTGAACGGTCATGTTCCAGCCCAAGTTAACGCAGATTTGGAGTGTGCACATGGTCAAGAAGGTGATGGTGGAACTTTTTCCTCTTCTGAAAAGGATGGCAGTCCTGTAAACAGCTTTATAGATCAGCAGGTTGAAGATGTCCATATAGTTGAAAGTGATGAAAGAAAAGGTGTCGTTTCAGATCTGTCCATAGAAGAAAACAGCATGCAGGGAAGTCAAGTTTCGAAATCAGAAAGTGATAACGTTAATTCAGCCATTTCAGATCCCGATTCAGATTGTGATGACCAAGAATACCTTATACTGAATCCCACGGAGGAGAAATCTGCTGTTGAAATCATCTGGAATAAAGAAGACAAAGTTATGAATCCAAACGTTCTCATGTCATCAGAACAAAGCCTTCATAAAGAGGTCATCCAGTGAGTTCATAAACAACAAGATGAGATCTGCGATCAAGTAAGTAAAGAGGTTTCTCTGGATGAATTTGTGGTAGATGATATAAATGATATTGTTGGGTGTCACAAATCATTTGAAGTTTCCTTTCTCATGATTGATGAATGTAATGGAAATCTGGCTGTCATATCATATGAAGATGATCTACAATATAGTCAGACTACTGAAGATCAGACCATTCAGGATGCCATTTCAGATTCTTCTTCCTATGTCTCATGTTTTGAAGTGTTCTTTGAAGAGCAAATCTGCTCATCTACTTGTTCAGAATTTTTTGAGGACCAGGAACATACTTTTACTAAAGTACATGATGAAGGAAGATCAGAATCAAGAGAAAAAGATACCTTGTTTCTCCAGCAGGAGGTAAATCTTCATGTTTTTCATGATCCAATGGCAAATCTGTTGCAGGCAGCAGTGAAGGTGATTATTACAGTGTTCAGTGATGAAGGAGATCATGGTCAATTAGCATTTTGGATGCCCAGTTACAAGTATCTACTGTTGACCAGGAGATCTGATCAGGAGAATCAATCAAGAAGGCATCTGCTTGATTGGTTGCATTGGCATTTTGATATAGTTTGATGGTATATTGTCTTGTAAGAAACACAGGTGGTTGTCATCATGATTTCAAATCTTGATGGACTGTTGCCTTCTTAAAATGATTTTGTTTTAAGTCAGTCATGAGTCATTTGTGAGTTAGTTTTCAGTCATGTTGGTTTCATAATTGAGTCAGTTTGAATCAAGTTTCAGTCAATAAATGAGTCAAAGTCTTGTGTTGTTTTTCGAAATAATGACTCCATGGCCCAATGGACGTAGGCACGGTTTGCTCTCCCAAAGCTCTACAGTTCTTGGCACCTCCAAGGAGCTACCATCCCCATTGGAGCCAATGTTAGTGTCAGTCTTTGTAGCCTTCCTCCAGTGATCAAACATGCTCTTAAAAAGTGATTTTAAGGTTTTAAGGTCAAATTTTGTCATTTGAGTGAGTCTTCAAGCAAAATTTGGTCACTAGGCATTAGGTCTAGGGTTTGCTTTTACTCCTGTCAAAGTTGTCCAAATTTCGGTCCTTGTCATCGTTCAGCTGAGTGTACCATCATTCAGAGGGTTTTCATCATCATGCCAGGGTCCAATGGGTCATTTTATACCTTGTTCATGCTTCAGTTGCGCCTAGGCAAGGTTCATTTCCCTCTCCTAGGGTTTTGAAGGCAATTTCTCTTGGATGGTCAAATCATTAGCAAAAATGGTATCCGGATGTTCATACACCTTCCCCTATCCTTAATGTACCCTATTAAACACTTCCTATCACTGAAATCTCCCAAATTCCCCATTTTCACACAAACCCTAGTTTCTTGCTACAACTTGGCAATTTTCTAGGCTAGGCATTGTTTTGCCCTTTTGGACACCTTCCCCTCACTCAATTTCTGAGATTCCACTTTCCCCTACTTCCTAATATTCCTCCCTACTTCCAAAAATTTTCTCAAGAATTTAGAAGCCCCTTATCCCCTTCATTTCGCTTCATTTCGACAAATCTCTTGTTCCACACTTCGGGATAGGTTTTACTCCAATAATGTTTATGAGCAATAAAAGATGAATTTGGGAAAAATGAGAGAGGTTTTTGTCCAAAAAAGTCCAAGGAAGAAAAACCACCTTCACTTTTTACACAAGTGTCATGGTTTTAGAGAAATGTCAAAAATACCGTTCCCTCAGGAGAATTGATACACCTCTGAAGAGACCTTGGGAAAATCAAGTTTTCTCCAAATTTAGTTGGTCAAATTACTTTCTTGATGCGTTAAATGATAACTAGACACAAATATCTTTCCAATGAGCTATCATGAGCTCAATTTGGAGTTGAGGAAGGCATTCAAAAGTTGACTGCAATAACACTCTGCCTTTGGATAGCCTCATTTGGCACATTTTGACCAATCTTGGGAGATTTGATTTTTGACAAGGAAAATGAACTCCAAATTGAACAATTCTAGTTGGGTTGAAAAGTAGACTCAAAGAACTTTCCAACGAGCTATCCTGCACCCAATTTGGACACTCAGAAGGCCTCCAAAAGTCGCCTGGAAAAAGGCGCGACACACTGGGGAGGCACGCGCACTCGGAGAAATTTTCCAGTGTAAATTTACATTGGCGCGACGCACTGGGAAGGCGCAGCGCACTGGGCTAAAAAGCCTAAGATTCATTGAAATTTCTCCAAATTGCCATTTATTTGCATGGGTTTCCAGGTAGGGTCGACATCTTAATGTTTCTTCCATTTTTGTGCTGAGTGATGGTGGTTTATTGATGATAATGATTGAAACAAAAACTTGAAACCCTACCTCTAAAGTGCCTCAAAGGAAGATTGTTGTGGGTTCCAAAATATTTGTTTTGCTACGAAGGTCACTCCTCCTTCCCCATTTCTCCCTTGTTTCATCATTTCCTACCCCCCACTAAGCTCATCAATCCTATATTTTCTTTCCTACATTCAAATCCCAAACCCCAAAACCCTAGCCCTTACAAAGAATCTCCTAACCCTATGTGATTCTACCCCATCCCAAGAAACCAAGAACTTGAGATTGGGAGCTCGAATAACAAGCAGAGCTCCTAATTCAAATTCGTGCCACCCTCCTCTCTCATGTTCGTCAAGAGGGAATTAAATTGGCTAACCATCTCGCTAATCATGACCCCATTCTAAGTGCTTCATTGATAGATCTGGATATGGATCAAGGCATTCTTGACTCCTTCCTCTCTCAATGTTAGAATTAGGACAAAATAAGCTTTACCCCCACCCACCCCCCCCCCCCCCCCCCCCACCCCCCCCCCCACTCTAGCCTACCTACTGGTCTCCCCCTCACGTTGACTTCATCAAACAAAATTTTGATGATGCCTCTAATGGGAATCTAGGTCTAATTAGCTATGGAGATTTCTTAGACAATGCACACATTCAAATCACTCACATATATGTGGGAGCAATCATTCACACTACAAACATTGTTTCAGAAATTTAAGCACTTGAATAAGGCCTCTTCATGGCCATAGGAAAGTGTTACTCCAAGTTCATCATGGAGGGAAATTTGAAAACAATAATAAACATATTTCAAAGAATACTATGTGGTTCTAACCCATCCCAAGCAACCAATAACGTGAGATTGGGAGCTCCAGTAACAAACATAGTAGAGCTCCTAATTCAAATTCCTCCCGCCCTCCTCTCTCATGTTGTGAGGAGGGAAATAAATTGGCTAACCATCTAGCTAATCATGACCCCAATCTAAGTGCTTAATTGATAGATCTGGATAGGGATCAATGCAGTCTTGACTCCCTCCTCTCTCAATGTTAGAATTAGGACAAAATAAACTTTACACACCCCGCGAACCCCCCACCCAACACAACCATTGCATCTCCCCTCCCACTCTGATATAATGGACGCCCGTCAAAATAAAAGCTCCATTAAGCAAGTCATTTTGTAGGTGATTGGCCTCTTTATCATGTGAAAAGCTCGAACCAATAGGCAATCTAAGCTCTTAAAATCAAAATATAATATTGAACCTTTTATATATAATATTATTGATGTATAAAATTATAAACACATAATAGGAAACATAGATAACATTTAGAATTATATCATAAAATATTGAAATGTTGATCCAAAAAAAATAAAAAATCATTATGTTAAATTGATCAATATACATGAATTACAACATTTAACTTCAAGGTTATCTATATTTTTGAAATGTATATTACCTAATAAATTAAATAACAATAATTTTGTTAAATTAAAGATCAATATAAATTAAAATACAATTTTCAACTTATTGCATATAATATTATGTATGTATAAAATTATTACATATATAGATATACAAAAATATATACCAAATAAAACATATTATACAAATTAAAAATATTTAGATTTAGATTTATATTACAAAATATTAAAATGAATAATGATTGATAATAGGTGGGAAAAAACTTAAATGATTAAATACACCATTAATCATTATAAATGTATATTAATTAATAAAAAAATTCAAATTTATTGAATTAAACCAAAATATAAATGAAAGTTCAACATTTAACTTCATAGTCATGTGTATTTGTCAATTGTAATTAATAATAATAGAAACTTTTTCTAGATGTTTCTTTTTATTTTATTAAAAATTTATTGTAATATTATTTAATTTGTTAATTTTTAGAATTTTATTGCATCTCATTATCTTTACGTGGATCTAAAGACATTAATGTGATTTTAGGACAATTTTCTTTAATCATGAATCAAAGAACCTCCCTATTCTGAGATAATAAGTAGTATATAATACAAAATAAAATACAACTATTTAGAATTATATCATGATATAGTAATGTACATTGATTGATAATACTTGTGAAAAAATCTATATTGTTGAATTCAACATCAATATCAATTCAATACATCATTCATCATTTTAAATGTATATTAATTAACAAAAATTAGAATTTATTGAATTAACTCAAAATATAAATCAGTAGTTGTGTATTTTCAAATGTGCATTACTTCATAGTTCTTGAAAAAATATATTGAATTAAATATTAATACAAATTAAAATACAACAATCAATTTCTTACATATGATATTATGTAAGCACAAAATTACTATGCAACTACAATCACAAACACAAACATAAAAATGCAATTAACAAACCTATAATACAACAAAAAATACAAATATTTAGAATTATATCATAAGATATTGGAATGTATATTCATCGATAATATTTAGGAAAAA